>CAKJTW010000022.1:35707500-36907500 GCA_917880005.1 Nanger dama
ATAATATGTAATAATACATGCACATATATTGGATATATACATTATACTACATATATGTAACTATATATAATATATACATAAATTATATAATATAATTTGCATAGTATTGTTATATTCTACTCTACACAGAAATATAGTTTATAATGCATGAAGATACATTATACTATATGTTATATATACATATATATTATATCTATTTGTCTATATATCACATATCATATCACATATACTCATATAGATATATAGATTTAAAGAGACTGACAGTCTGAAATATTTTAATACAAAGAGAGAAACTATAGAACTAGGAATGTACTACTGGTCAAAAGAAAGACAAGATAAATCAGGTCACTAGCATGGTGCTCTGTCCTTTGAATTAAGGATATGTCCTCAGGTGTCACCACGATTATATATCCGTTCAGTCGATCAAAGTTCATGGAACAGCTACCATGCATTAGGCTTATATTAAGTGCCAGGGATTGTGTGGTAAACAAAAGAGTGCCCCAGGCCCTGTGGAACAGAAGTCTAGTGTGGGTGCAGATATTAAACACACACTTGTCTAGGAGGGTTTGAAGGGGTCTCCAAGACCAGCCACTAATTCTTGTTCTGATTATATGATCATGAAACTACCTTCTAATGACTACTTAGGTCTCTCAGAGAGACTGTTCAGAGAACTGTGAGGTCTGGGGGAGATGGCTGCAGATTGGAAGCCTAATTTGTAGACCTGCTATGCTAAGGACTAAACCATAGACCCTGGTAAATTTGCCACAACAAAGTTATTCTGTGAGCGTTGCCAGGGCAAGCACACAGAGGCACTTTCCTGCTGGCTACATACCTCTGCTTTCAATAAAAATGTTTTCTTGATCTTTTTTTTTTAATCTATTTGCATTTTTTCTCCTCTAAGCCTTCCCCCAAATAAGCTTGTCTTGACTTACCCTGAGTTCATCTAGCCAGACTGTCTGTTGTTAATTCCATGTCATCTCTCCCTCTCTCCAGATTTCGCTTTGCATCACAGGGGAGAAGCTTTCATTTCCCAGAACTGTTTTTCCTATTTGCTTCCAGATCACATTCTGCCACTGAGGGGTACAGACATGAGATCTGAAAGAGAACTGAGAAAGAGAAACTGCTTTCTCCAGTGGCAGTTCTGCAAAAACATAAGAAGTCAAACAGGAGATTATCAACAGCTTCTAAGCAAGTTCTTAGAAAGTTTCCTGGTGTTTCCAAAGATTCTTGAAGTTTGCCGAGTCCTGGTGAGCTCCTGCAAACTGCCTGCTTTGGTGTCAGGGGAAACTAAGATCATCTGTGCTAGCTTTGTAGCTACTCAGGTGCTTTTTGGCTTAATGAATGCAAGCCAAAACTTCCCTGAGCCCTCTTAAGTCTCATTCCCTGTATCTAAAACCTTTCCTACTTGAAATACCTAGAAAGGCTATTTTCTGACCAAACCTGAAAATTTTAGTGAGTTTGTGTGGAAAGAACTATTCTTAGTTATTTTGGCCCTCTCCTCAAGATCCTTAAACAAAATATACAATGGCTTGCCTTTAGAGAGAGGAGAGAAAACCACCGTGAATTACCTGTTAGTGACTAATGTGCCCTTTGTACTTCCTAGATTGGAGCCTCAAACACTAATTAGAAGCTTGAAAGTAAGTCCTCTAGCCAATAAGAGAAAGATCTTTGTAACTGGCCTGATGCTGGATAACTGAGAAGCTCGCTGTGGTCTGTGGGTCTTCTTAGTCGTGTTTTCAGGGTATGGCAAATAGGCTCGCTTGGCTAGGGAATAGGAACTCCACAAGAGAGTGAGTAGGTTTAAAAATATATGCACTAGAATCACCTCATGGACTCCAAAACGAGTGGTTCTCAACATCCTGCAGATTATCAACTGCAAGAGCATTTACAAAAGGAAAAAAAAATCATGTCCTGACTCATACTAAAGTTTTGATTTAATTGATCTGGATTCAAACCAAGGCATTAGTAGCTTTTCAAAGTTCTCAGATGATTTTAATATGCAGTCAGGGTTGAGAAACACTGAGAAGATGTACATGAAATGCCCAACACAGATCCTGCTCAAGAAATGTTAGCTTTTTTCTCAGGAAATCTGAGACTTGAGCCCAGGCTTCTTGGCAGTGTTGCTTCCATTGCCCCACAGCAGCCCAGAAGTGTGGATATGACTATACAGCACACTCTTTGTCTCTGGCTGAACATTCCAGTTAATGGGGACTTTGCAAAAGCGCTGATGCCTAGTTCTATCCTGGCCAGTTAAATCAGCACCTCTGGGGTGGGACCCACACCTCAGTATTATTATTAATTTTTACACAAACATTTGCCACATGATCTGACCTCTATTTCCCCATTATAATTTTTGTGTCATTCTTTATGCCACTTCAGTTACAATTGCTTGTTTATATTATCTAACGCACTGTACTGTGTACCCAAGATCAAGGTGGGTGTTTTGTTTCATAGTTTTTATACATCCTTTTTCTCCTTTCACTCAGAACCACCGGAGTTCTAACATATTGTATATATTTAAGTAACACTAATTTAATTAATTGTCTGAGGCCAAGAATACCCATCTGAAACCCTCCAACTTCTCCAATCTACTTTTTCACTTACATTCCTTGCCATATTTTTTCTGTTTTCTTATAATGTCTTGTTTCACCCTGTAGCTAAAACGATCTCTTCAAAATTCAACTCCATCAGTGAAGTTGGTTGATGGGTATGATAGCATATAGATAATGATATAATTAGCATGCATGTTCATTATAATGTTGTGTATGTGAGAAGGCACCCATGATTTATAAATCTCTCCAGTGATTCAAAAACGCACTCAAGGTTAAGTATCACTGTTCTAAGAGTAGGTTGAGACCAGATTGCAGAAGCATCTGAGACCCAAGACCGGGTCTAGAAGTTGGAGTGAAATAAATTAAGGCACTGGGTCATCACTAAAGTCTTTGAGCAGAGGTACAATTGAACCAGAGATGTTTTTAAGTATATAAGCCAGAAGACAGCATATGGGTATAAGAAGGAGAATTAATTAGTTCTGATTGGGTCCTTTATTCACTTCTCAAAGGACTTATGTAATCATCTAAGTTCTGTTTCCATGCTTTTGAACTGTGGTGTTGGAGAAGACTCTTGAGTCCCTTGGACTGCAAGGAGATCCAACCAGTCCATTGTAAAGGAGATCAGTCTTGGGTGTTCATTGGAAGGACTGATGCTAAAGCTGAAACTCCAGTACTTTGGCCACCTCATGCGAAGAGTTGACTCATTGGAAAAGGCCCTGATGCTGGGAGGGATTGGGGGCAGGTGGAGAAGGGGATGACACAGATGGCTGGATGGCATCACCAACTCGATGAGTTTGAGTAAACTCCGGGAGTTGGTGATGGACAGGGAGGCCCTAGCATGCTGCAATTCATGGGGTCGCATGGAATTGGACATGACTGAGCGACTGAACTGATTGACTGATAATTATTTTTTTCTTCCTGATAGCCTTATACTCATTTGAGTATCTGTCAAAGGGCCACATTTCAGTATATTAATTCTTTTACTGAATGTTACAGCTTGAAGTCCTATCTGCTAGTTTTATTAAAATATAAATGAGGGGGGAACCTGTACATTATCTAGGAGCATATCCGTATGAGCAGCCTGACTCCATTCGCTGTTATCTGTAGCAGAGATGGATTATAAGTGGTCATGATCTTAAGGACACAGCTCTTCAGTGGCTGTTAAAAGAAGACCAGACTGGGCAGGAAAGGTACCTCCCTGATCAGTAACTACCATCACTGGTCCCCACAGGAAACAGAATTTCAACTGTCAGAACCATCCTAGTGGATCAGTAGAATACAACCATGAATTTAATCATCTAGAAATCAAGGATATAGTTTCACTTTTCTGAATGAATTTACATCTTTTAAAAGAGCTAGCACATTCACAGTTTTGCTAACACAGTCCTGTGATATAGGGAGCAAATGCCCAAAAATATTCTAGAGAGAAGATAAGGAAGTGAGATTAAAACATCAGATGGAGCAACCTCTGGAATTTCTCCTTTGTAACCCACCTTTACCCCCACTCCAAATTAAAACTTATGGAAGAAAAAAGATATATTTTTAAAAATTACTAACTTATCTTAAAGGCAGAAGATGAAACTTTCAGGTGCCGGAAATAAAGGGAAAATCCTTAGACTGAAAGACTATGGGAGCCGAAGCCTTATGGAATGTCTGTTATTATTGTTTTTTTAGTTGCTCAGTCATGTCTGATTCTTTGCAATGGCATGGACTATAGCCCAGCAGGCTCCTCTGTCCATGGGATTTTCCAGGCAAGAATACTAGAGTGGGTTGTTGTTTCCTTCTTCAGGAGATCTTCCTAACCCAAGTCTCCCACATTGGCAGGGGGTTTCTTTACCACTGAACTACTTGGGAAGCTCTGCAGAATACAGAGAGAACAAAGATGCAAAATTGTAGGTGCTGTGTTTTCACATCTCTGAGGAGGTCAAGGCTTCAGGACTAGAGCACAGAACTGGGCTCCCTGAATGACTCTGGGAACTGAGGAGACTGCAGCGTCTGTGACTGGGAAACGAAAACTTTCCCCACTGGCTGGAAAGCCAATCCTCTCTCCCAGGCCTTGTTCCAGGTCCCTCCAGATATGAGAGCCTCGGGAAATGGGATCTCAAACCCACTGTGCACCACACACCAGTCACCAAACCCACTGGACACGCCAAAAGACATGACTCACATAAACAAGGGTCCTCAATTCTGTCATTGATTCCTAGGTGGCAAATAATACCAACTGATAGTGATTTAAAACATCCCTCATGTTTCTGACAGTCAAGAAATCAAGCATGACACAACAAGGTCCACAGTGTGGACTCCATAAAGCCTGGGACTCAATTAGGAATGTCTTGATTGGCGTGACTGACATGTTGATGCAGATGGACCACTGGGAGCTTATCAAGGACTGTAAGACAGTGTCTTCCCCTCCTCTTCACAAGGGTGTTTTCAGAGCTTCCTTGGAGGGTGGCAACTGGGTTCCATGAGCACCAGGTAGAAGCTGGAAGGATTCCTATCGACCAGGCTTTGATGTCTCACTTCTGCCACATTTCATTGCTCAGGTACGGGCCATAGAACCAGCTAGGATTCAAGACACAACCACACAAGAGCGAGAATAACATGAAACATGGTTCTTAGTAGGAGTGGATTCTTAAGAGACTAGTGATAATGCTGCTGGAATTGGACTATGTCTCAGTGCTTGGCTGCAGTTGTGGAAATCCTGGTGTAAAGGCCTAATAGAAATAGATTCAATCCAATGGCGCCCTTCAGAAGTGGTCATAAAACTCCTCCCATAGAAGGACCTCTGCATATTACAGCATCCACACAACTGCCTCAGAATTCCCACAGGTGATAGGTTCCCTGGAAGATGAACTCCGAGAAGTAGATGCCTCTTAGCTGGCACATGAGCTCCAAAACTGACTAAGTGGGGCTCCTCAGGGTTGTCCCCCATCCAAGATCCAGTCAGCTGTTCTGACCAGCCTCAGGAGTAAAGCAGAGCTGCGGTTGGGACTAGATGGGAGGTAGGCTAGCCAGTGACTCTAACCATGCATCAAGAAGTGCCACAGAGACCAGGGGCCAAATGAGCAAGGACATACCATTATCTGAAGGATGTAAGACCACTTGCATGTTCATAGAAATTGTACAGTACAATTCACAGCAGAGATGTGTATACAGATGAACACAAATGACAAGTCTTATTGTGCTTCCTCTGTCTGGAGGAAGATTAATTGAGGAAAACTGATGGGGAAATGAGTGAGAGGAGCCTGGCTATCACGGTTGTGGCAAGTTCCTCTCTGCCTGGCTGATGCTTCAGAATAGAGCAGAGGTATACGTCGGCTTCACAATTCAGACTGCTGGAAAGACAGCGAAGAAAGAATGCCTACTTTAGTAAAATCAAGAAGCACAAACATGTGAAGGCAACGCTGTCCCAAGCCAACATTTCTCATGGGATAAGCACATGGGAATGTGAGTCCAGAAAGTCCTTCTCCCAAGAAAATCCCACTTTTGACAGCCAACCCAGCACAAGCGGGTTACAAGTAGCTCATGTCATGAGGCATTTAACGGAGTCAGAAAATTATTGGCGCCTCTACCAAGGAGTTGTCAGTCAGCCTTATAGAATATTCTGTGTGACCTTATCTAAAATGTGTAGCAGAAATAATTCTTCCCTCAGGATGGGGTCATGTATTATAATTTGCTCAATTCAGTGAAATGTGAGCAGAAGTGATTGTGTCACCTCCAAGCTGAAGTCATGAAAATGTCCCCTTAAGATTACCCTGTCTGTCTCTCCACTTTCAGTAATGAGTGTGGAGGCTGTGTTGACACAGCAGTCTTTAAGCGAAGCTGCCTGAATGACTCTGCTTGGAGGTCGTCTGTTACTGCAGGTAGCCTCATCTACGCTGTTACTCCAGAGCTTTGGTGGGCTCATCTTTGTAGCCCCAGCAGTGCCCTGATGCTGGAGCAGCCACGGGGGAAGACCACTGGTGGGGGCAGCACTGTGATGGGAGATCTTGTCACTCAGCTTGGAGTGGCGTTAGTGGAAGCAGTCCTAGAATACACCTCCAAGAGAGAGTTGAGTGAAGCCACAGTCAGAATGAGGGAGAAAACCTGGAGAAGGAGGGATGGTGTGGGTGGCCTCCAGAGCTGAGGTGCTAGATGTGGGGAAATTGCATTCAGGATTGAGCTGTTCAGGTGTTAGTTGACAAATGGGTAGCACATGCTTCTGGCTTCCCTGGTAGCTCAGCTGGTAAAGAATCCACCCACAATGCAGGAGACCCCAGTTCAATTCCTGGGTTGGGAAGATACCCTGGAGGAGGGCTTGGCAACCTATTCCAGTGTTCTTGCCTGGAGAATCGCCGTGAACAGAGGAACCTGGCAGTCTACAGTTCATGGGGTCGCAAAGAATCGGATATGACTGAGCAGCTAAGCACAGCACAACACAACACGTGCTTCAGTCCTCATTCAGCAGAGAACGTACTTGAGACTTAAGACTGTGCCCTAAATTCTATCAGTGGAGAGTACTGTTACTTGAACCATGAGATGATTATGACAAAAGCATTGCCGTTTATCCACCAAAGAGGAAACAAGATATTGTACGGTATTTACCAGCATATAAAATGATGGCAAACAGCACACCTTGTAGTGCTGGAGTCCAGCTCCAGTAGCCAGGGAATCAACCTGAAGAGATGGACAGTGTCGGCGAGAAAAATGAGGCAGCCTCTCAGTTTTCTTGGACTGCCTATTTATTTCAAGATTTTCTTTTATACTTTACCAAAGCATTAGGTCAGAGGTTTGACATTTTCAGTTCCCCTTCACCCTGATTTATTATGTCCATAAATCATTATTGTGCTTCAAACAGAGTTCCTGCTTCAGTGATTCTCTCAGAATCAGCCTTACCATCTATTATCTACTTCCTCTAATGTGTCCTATAGTTAACCTGTGATTATATTGTAACTCATGCTACATTCCTCAGTTTACCACTTATCTTCCTAAGTCCTGTTTGCCCCCTAACATCCTGAGCTCACTCTCTCTTAAAAAGGGTTCTAGCTATAGTGTCTCTAAAAATTCCTGACTTCTATAAGCTATAGTAAAAATATGCTAACTTTACAACATTCCTTAAATCTTTAACTTCTAACTATTTTATTTCTAAGCCCTAAATTCAGTAAACTCCTTTGCCATAAACATTTTCCTCACAAATAGGCTTCAGATAGCAATCCCTCCCATGGCCTCAAGCTGTGGCCTATGTGCTCATCCTGGAACACTCTTTTGTAAAAGTCCTTAAACAAATGTCAATGATTAACTTTATGAATTATTCTCTGACCACAGCTGCAGAAGGCTTTGTGCCTTCTCATGCTCCTCTCAAGAACAATAAGCACCTTAATATTCCTTTTCAATCAACCCGGCCGAGGAGAAGAAAAAACAAGTCAGAATTACAAGGCCTAACGCCTTCATCCCGGGTCCGTGCCTGCGGAATGAGGAGAGGGGGCTGGGGCTGTGCCTCCACTTTGTCAGTAATGCCTAACGTGGCTCCCGACACTGTAGACACCTTACCTGATTATTGGCAAACTTGATCATTGCCACAAAACGCTATCTCCCTACATTAACCCTTATCTGAGAAGAGCAAATGAGCATATCTATCGACAGCTGGTTGCAGAGACAGGGTTACTGGTTCAAATCTTGCCTCACCTGTTTTCTGATGGGATATCTTACAAGGTGGTTACTTGACTTCATTCTGCTCCAATATCCTCAACTGTTAAATGAAAATGAAAGAAGCTCCTCTGTCATGAGGTCAGCACATGAATTATACTGGATCAGGAAGAAAAGTACTAAGTACTGTGTCTCATATGTGAGTCTTAAACAAATGTTCAGTTCAGTCCAGTTCAGTCACTCAGTCGTGTCCGACTCTCTGCAACCCCATGAATCGCAGCACACCAGGCCTCCCTGTCCATCACCAACTCCTGGAGTTCACTCCAGACTCGTGTCCATCGAGTCTGTGATGCCATGCAGCCATCTCATCCTTGGTTGTCTGCTTCTCCTCCTGCCCCTAATCCCTCCCAGCATCAGAGTCTTTTCCAGTGAGTCATCTCTTCACATGAGGTGGCCAAAGTACTGGAGTTTCAGCTTTAGCAACCTTCCAAAGAAATCCCAGGGTTGATCTCCTTCAGATCGGACTGGTTGGATCTCCTTGCAGTCCAAGGGACTCTCAAGAGTCTTCTCCATCACCACAGTTCAAAGCGTCAGTTCTTCGGGCGCTCAGCCTTCTTCACTGTCCAACTCTTACATCCATACATGACAACTGGAAAAACCATAGCCTTGACTAGATGGACCTTCATCGGCAAAGTAATGTTTCTGCTTTTCAATATGCTATCTAGGTTGTTCATAACTTTTCTTCCAAGGAGTAAGCATCTTTTAATTTCATGGCTGCAGTCACCATCTGCAGTCATTTGGGAGCCCCCAAAATAAAGTCTGACACTGTTTCCACTGTTTCTCCATCTATTTCCCATGGAGTGATGGGACCAGATGCCATGATCTTCGTTTTCTGAATATTGAGCTTTAAGCCAACTTTTTCACTCTCCTCTTTTACTTTCATCAAGAAGATTTTTAGTTCCTCTTCACTTTCTGCCTTAAGGGTGCTGTCATCTGCATATCTGAGGTTATTGATATTTCTCCTGGCAATCTTGATTCCAGCTTGTGTTTCTTCCAGTCCAGCATTTCTCTTGATGTACTCTGCATATAAGTTAAATAAGCAGGGTGACAATATACAGCCTTGACGTACTCCTTTTCCTGTTTGGAACCAGTCTGTTGTTCCATGTCCATTTCTAACTGTTGCTTCCTGACCTGCACACAGATTTCTCAAGAGACAGGTCAGGTGGTCTCGTATTCCCATCTCTTTCAGAATTGTCCACAGTTTATTGTGATCCACACAGTCAAAGGCTTTGGCATAGTCAAGAAAGCAGAAATAGATGTTTTTCTGGAACTCTCTTGCTTTTCCATGATCCAGCGGATGTTGGCAATTTGATCTCTGATTCCTCTGCCTTTTCTAAAACCAGCTTGAACATCATGGAGTTCATGGTTCATGTATTGCTGAAGCCTGGTTTGGAGAATTTTGAGCATTACTTTACTAGCATGTGAGAGGCGTGCAATTGTGTGGTAGTTTGAGCATTCTATGGCATTGCCTTTCTTTGGGATTGGAATGAAAACTGACCTTTTCAGTCCTGTGGCCACTGCTAAGTTTTCCAGGTTTGCTGGCATATTGAGTGCAGCACTTTCACAGCATCATCTTTCAGGATTTGAAACAGCTCAATTGGAATTCCATCACCTCCACTAGCTTTGTTCGTAGTGATGCTTTCTAAGGCCCACTTGACTTCACATTCCAGGATGTCTGGCTCTAGATGAGTGATCACCCCAAATGTTAGATGTCATGATTTAACCAGGATCCTTTAAAAGTACTGCACAGGTATCACTACCCATCCCTTTTCCTCCCTTTCCCACTGAAATGCTTAAGTCAGTTCACTTCTTCCCCTCTCCACACTTGCCACACAATTCCTGGGAACACAGAGCAGCACTGGGTGGTCTTGCTCTAGGAGGAGGGCATCACAGCTTAAGGGTCCTAATTCCCTTCTCTCCCTCTGTGTGTGTGTGCTTAGTCACTCAGTCATGTCCAACTCTTTGCGACCCAAAGGACTGTAGCCCTCCAGACTTCTCTGTCCATAGCGATTCTCCAGGCAAGAATACTGGAGTGGTTACCATGCCCTCTTCCAGGGGTCTTCCTAACCCAGGAATCAAACCAGGGTCTCCCACATTACAGGCAGATTCCTTACCATCTGAGCCACCATGGAAGCCCAAGAATACTGGAGTGGGTAGCCTATCCCTTCTCCAAGGGATCTTCACAACCCAGGAACTGAACCGGGGTCTCCTGCATTGCAGGTGATTCTTCACCAGCTGAGCTGCCAGGGAAGCCCTCTCTCCCTCTAACTTGACACTATTCTTGTCTGCTTTCTGCCTAGACTGGGGTGTCCAGGAGCCTGCAGCTGCTTCTCTTAGAGGGTGAGTGACCAGATGATGCCCTTCTTGGTGTGCTTTACTAGATATCAGAAAATCCCCACCACCAAGAACATTTTATCACATTCTAATGTCTAAAATCCTATAAATCAGGACACATTCATTTAGTTAAAATATAAAAATTCCAGGGAGGAGAAATACAGCAAGACTTATCAGTCACATGGGATTCTCAGGTAGCTCACTGGTAAAGAATCTTCCTGCCAATGCAGGAGATGCAGAAGACTAGGGTTCAGTCCCTGGATTGGGAAGATCCCCTGGAGAAGGGAATGGCAACCCACTCCAGTATTATTGCCTGGAGAATCCCACATAGAGACTGTAGCTTGGTAGGCTACAGTCCATGGGGTCACAAAGAGTCGGACATGACTAAGCGACTAACACTCATTTTTCATATACTTCAGTATAAATGAATTTCTCAGATTTCTTTACTGAAAGCAAGTTAGACAACGGGGAGATATAAGAGAGTATGAAAAGCCTGAAGATTTGAGAAGCAGCTGAAGAGAAAAAGAATTCAAATGAGAGTCCTGGAAACCTCAGAGACAGTCATTGTATAGGTATCATTTGGACCAAGGCTGCTCTGAATGATTCGTATCCCCAAATGAGATGTATCCCCAGAGGCCCCATAGGGTTCTCAGGGTCTCATCTTAGGAAAAACTACTTTCAAATCCTGGGATTGCAGAGTCTATAAAGGTTATCTGAGCAGTTATTCATCAGGGAACAGACAGTAATCAGAGTGCTCATACAGAAAGTGTGGGCTTTGGAACCAAAGACATTTTTAGCAGGACACATCCTGCATGGAGAACTTGGACTTCCCCATCAAACATGTCGAATGCCTACCCTCCCACTTGGTTAAAGGATCTGGAATCCCCTGGCCTTCTAAATGGGTCACTGTGGCCTTTTAGGGGGGTATAAGCATAGGAATAAACACAATGGATGAGCAAATCTAGCTGGGAATTATTCAGGCATCACATTTTAGAGCAGAAGTTCTAAATTTTTTAGTTTACACACTTTAAAATAATATTGAGGCTCCAAAAAACTTGTGTTCATGTCAGTTAATTTATCTCTAGAAGTAATTTACCATTTTAGAAATAAAACTGAGAAATTAAAAATATTTTTATCCATTTATTTTAAATGAAAATAATAAAATATAAAGAGAAATTACATGCATTATGGAAAGTAACTATTTTTTGCAAAACAAACAAAAAATTATTGCTTGGTTTCTTCGTCAGTCAGCTATACATGTGTAGTATAGTAGGAAATAGATATATGGACCTTTGTCCCACCTTGGTTCAGAGTTCCTAAACTTCCTGAAATTTCCTGAGTGATAGAGGTAAGAGAAGCACTTTTTGTTATTCCTAAGAAGCCCCTTCCAACAGTACCTGTGTTTATAGTAATGAGGTGACTCTTGGAGGCCCAGATAGCTTCAGGATGGGAGCTGGTTGCCAGAGGAACCAAACCCGTGATTAGAGGGTGGGAACTTTCAGCTCCACCCCTGAGTTCTGGAGGGACTGGAGATTGAGTTCAGTCAACAATGACCAGTGATTTAATGTGACATAATGAAAGTAATGAAACATCCATTGAATCTCCTAAATGGGGTTTGGGAAGCTCCCTGGTTGGTGAACACATCAAGGTGGCGAAAGGCGTGTTCCTAAGAGCGTATGGAGCCCAGGTGTGCACACTGCACACTGCCCTGGGCATCTCTTCTGTTTCCTGAGTTGTAGGCTCTGTAATAAACTGGTGGACATAAGGAAAGGGTTATCTTGCATTTTTTTTGAGTTGTTCTAATGAATTGTCAAAAGGGGCAGGGAAGGTAGTAGGAACTCCCAAATCTGTAGCCAGCCAAGCAGAAGTGTGGGCCACCTGGCACCCCATTTGCGGTATGCGTCTGAAATGGGCAGTCTTGTGGGACTGAATTCTTAATCTGTGATGTCCATACCAACTCTGGCAGTCAGTGTCAGAACTGAGTTCAGTCGTTGGATACCTGGTTGGTGTCAGAGAATCAGAGGCACATATCATGTAACTTGTGGAAAACACCGCATGAAAGAAGAAGAGTGAAAAAGCAAATAATATTTCAGCACTGTTGTAAAAATAGTTTTGACTTTTGCAGGACTCCCCCTCCTGAAAATGTTTCAAAGGACCTCAAGTGTCCCTAGACCCCACCTGAAGACCTCTGTGTTACAGGATTGTTTTCTGGGATTGGGCTGATCTGAAATTATCCATTCCTTAGTCACTGAATACCTCATACAAGACTCAGAGGTTCACAAAAAAGTTAGAAATAGCTTTTCCATATTTAAGGACACTCCTAGATCTAAGACGATTATGACTATAGACTGGGATAGAATAGAGTGTTTGTAGGTATCTTTGCTGAACCTCCGTGTTTGTGAATCTGGGAACCAGAAGGGAAGTAGCTGTAGCCTAATGAATACAGAGTGCAAAGTATCCAACTCTGCCACTTCATGGCCTTATAACCTTGGGAAAAGTCACTGCATCCTTCTGAGATTTCCTCTTTTGCAAAATGGAGATAATATCCAGGCACATTGCAGATGTGACCTTATTTCACTCACATGCACATTCTACACACATTCGCTCTATAATGCCATGAGACATGCAAAGTCAAGGGGACACAATTACTTCTCTTTTAGCAATGGGAAGTCATGTGCTCAACAAAGTGCTCAGTAGATGCAAGGTGCTTCATTGGAATCCAGGTTTGTTTGTCCTTGAATCCCATGCTTTTCCTCATCCTGCTGGCTTGGAGAGAAGGGGTCCAGGGTCAGCACAGAGCAGTGAATGGCGGGGGATGGGGCTTGTTCTGTAAGTTTAACCAGACCTCATGGCATGTGGTGACAATGCCAGGAGTGAATGAGTGAGTGCTCAACATCTAATAACTGAGGAGGATGTTTGTACAATGAGTGGAAAATGGGAAGGTAATTTCGCTGGTTGTCAGAGGGCTAGAGTGAGGAGAAAGGCCCTCAGAGCAGATATGCTGGGTAAGCAAACATCCTCCCCACCCGTGCATCTCTCAAGGGAGGGGCAGGAGAGGGGGCTCTCCATTTTATGTAGGTGCTGATGCCTGGTATAATTTGCTGCAAATCCATTTTCTCTCTCATGACTTGGGAGAATGGAGTCAGATGGTTAGCACGCTGACTGTTCATAGCTATGTTAAGCAGCAGGTGACCTAGAAAAGATTTGCCCTAAGAAAAAAGTGATAACACCTTATCCTTGGATAATGATATTTTGTCTGTATGTACTGTTAAGAAGTTTCAGAAATATTATGGGAAACAAGAAAAGGTTCTTTCATACAGCTGGCACCTTGCTAAATAAATGTATATTCCATACCTGATTCTTTAATAAGGATTCCAAATGCATTCTCATCCTGCTGCCAGACAGATTTTGTCTATCTTTTCTTATGCAAAAATCTAGATGGATTTTCAGCTTGAGATTATGCCTGGACGACAGTCTTCAATACAACCTGTCCCATTTCTCACTTTAAAAATGTGGGGGGGAAAATGAAAACTCTCATTGTTATTGAAAACCATCACTGACAGGCAATCTAATATCAGAATCAAAGAGGAAGACACTACTTATGAAGCAGATGGAGCTGCGCTGAGATCACACCAAACCAGAGAGCTCTCTGCTCCACATAAAACACAGACCGTCAACAAATGTGAGACAGAGGCATTGCTTGTGGCCTGAGCTAAGCTCATCCTTATATGCTGCTGGGCTGAGACAAACAGGGGATGATTAACTACTCTCTAGAAAGAATACAAGTCTCAGGGGAAAACTGGGCAGAAAGTAGGAGAAGACTCAAGGTATAACGCCATGTGCAGTCCCATTAGTGAGGAGCTGGTTGTATGAGCAGAGAGAAGTCCCCTCATAATGGACAATGTTGGGAGTGGGTAGGAGTTATGTGGTGTGTGTGTGTGTGGCATGTGAGGTGTGCAGTATATGTGTGCAGCATGTGTGAGCATGTAGTATGTCTAATGAGTGGCATGTGTGATGTGTTGTATGGTATGTGTTCGGTATGATGAGTGAATATGTATGTGTGATATGCAGTGTGTATATGTGGTATATATTTGTGTGTGTGTGTGTGTGGTATGCATTTGGCATATGCATGTATGTGGATGTGGTATGTGTGGGGGTGTATGTGCTAACTACCATAATTAAGACTCCTAAAGAATCAGGCAATTGAAAAACAGGGATGACTTCCCTTGGATAAAGACCCATCAGAAATTTGGAGTTGGCCTGGAGCAGTTTGTGCATGTTGACCTGGCCTGCAAATGAAATAAAGGGTGTTGATTATTGGTCTGTGCTTCCCAGGTGATGCTAGTGGTAAAGAATCTGCCTGCCAGTGCAGGAGACATAAGAGATGTGGGGTCAATCCCTGAGCTGAGAAGATCCCCTGGAGGAGGGCATGGCAACTCATTCCAGTATTGTTGCCTGGAGAATCCCATGAACAGAGAAGCCTGGCAGGCTATAGTCCATAGAGTAACAAAGAGTCGGACACAGCTGAAGTGACTTAGAACACATGCATTATTGGTTCATCATATGCTGAGCAGAGAGCAGGAATAAGAGTCACTCATTTACTGTATCTGATTCTAAGCATCAAATTTGAAAAGAAATCTGGCTATTTTTTTGAGAAAAAGAAGAAATCCATCAAGTAATTTGGAACTGCAGAAGCATAATTTATACCAAGAAAAAAAAAAAAAAAAACATCTGGAAGGCTCAGAAGAAAAGATGTCTCTAAAAAAAAATTCTCCTCAATGAATAGAAAAAAAGATATTTCAAGGAAATGTTTTCGTGTCATGCAAAGATGTAAGAAAGCATAAGCAGCATCATAAACAAAAAGGCAGGGAGAGGGAAGGAAGAAGATGTCATGAAAGGAGTCATTGTGGGGAAAGGAGCTGTTAAGACAACACTTGGGGCAATGGCAACCAAAAAGACCAATTCATGGTGCAGAAAAATCCCATCGGTTACTGGAAGGGCAGGTTTGAGAAGCCTCTAGAATGCCAGAAGAAAGGATAAGAAGTCAAAGCAAAGTAAGAGGAGATAGGAATGAAAGCCATCCAAGGGTGTTCCTGGAAAAAAAAACAAGGGGGAAACCAATGAGAGAAAAGCAGAATCAAACTTATAAGAAATCTTTCCTGTGCTTGCAAAGGAGGGCGAGAAAGTCTTGTGGAAGCAGGTTAAAGAGCTTATCATTTTTAGATACAATAATTGAAAGCATACCCTGAGTATCGCCACCTCCACTATCATCTACTCAACATCCTAGCAAAGCATGTCTATTCATTCACTCAACAAATATTTATTTGATGCACCAGGCACTAAAATTATAAAGATCAAAGGAAAAGTCCTCAAAGATACAAGCACGACAAAATTGTTTACTTATAATACCCTCAGTGAACCAAATATCAGATCATTAGAAGACATTCATCATCTTAAGGGGTTGTTTGGGGGCTCAGGGATTTCATAGGCTGCCAAGTTACCTTTTTGTATGAATATATCAAAATGACAAATGCAGATATATAGTTATTACCAACTGAACTTGGATCCACTTGCCTACCTCACAGCCAAGCCAATTTACTGACACCATGTTGTGGTGAAGCACCCTACTCCAGTACTCTTGCCTGGAAAATCCTATGGACGGAGGAGCCAGGTGGGCTGCAGTCCATGGGGTCGCTAAGAGTCAGACACAACTCAGTGATTTCACTTTCACTTTTCACTTTCATTCACTGGAGAAGGAAATGGCAACCCACTTCAGTGTTCTTGCCTGGAGAATCCCAGGGATGGAGGAGCCTGGTGGGCTCCTGTCTCTGGGGGTCGCACAGAGTCGGACATGACTGAAGCAACTTAGCAAGCAAGCAAGCAAAGTACAGTGTTTATGGCAGGCACCAAGCAAGGAGAATAAGCAGCTCATGCTCAAAAGACCCAAAGTCTTCATGACTTTCAGCAAAGGTTTTTAAAGACATTGTTAGGGAGAGGGGATTATACGTGATCAGCTCATGGACCTTCTTCTGACTTGTTGCTGGTGAGGTAGCAGGGTGGTGTTTCAGGAATCCTAACCAGCAACCTTCTGGTTCCAGCCAGTCAGGGATATGCCACCATCCTCCTCCTGGGTAGGGAAAGTCTTTGTTCCTGCAGAACAACCTGAAGATACATGTCAGATTATTATGTATATCCTTCAGGAGGAATTAGGACTCTTTCATCATTGAACTGTTGTTTCTTGACTGCTTTTCCTTCATTTCTCTGTTTCCTCTCTTCCCTTATTAGTAACAAGTTGACTCTGCTCTTTGGAACTCAGAAAAGGCCTAGGAGACTAAATCTTTCTCTTTTTCTACAAACAAGAAATGGGGGACATGGGGGCTTTGTACCTGGGAGAGTCCCATAGGATTCTGCTTGGTTTCACAGTGGTGTGAAGCCATGGTATTAGTATTGAATGTTTAAATATATATATATATAAATGTTTGACAACTAGTGGAGAGTTGGAGCAGAATCAAAGGCCTAAAATTGAAGAAGTCATGTATGGCAGTCCTAAAATTATTAAAATATACACTTTCATAAATAATTTGTACATGTGGTTGTAAACTGAAAATATACATCACATATTATATCAGAGAAAGAATATATATAAACATACATATCCTTACCTCAACAACTCTATGAGTAGAAATATTTCTACCAAAGAACTATTTAAGGATGTGTAATGGTTTCTAAATAAGGATATAATTTACAATGTTAGTTACAAAGTGAAAAAATAGAATAAGAATAAAACAATGATGGCATTGGTTACAGAAACAATAATTTATACTTATGATGAAACAAAATAGAACAATGCAGATCAAGTCCATTTATAGGGTAATAAGTTGTGGTATTTTTACCCAAAAATGGATTTGCCTGTTGGTAGGTGTCAAACCCAAAGACACAACTAAGATGAGGAGAAGGAAGGATTTATTATTACTTGCAGCAAGTAAAGAGGACACCAGGGCTCTTTTCCAAAGCAGTGTCTCTCCAACAGCAAAATAGGGAAAGTTTGAAGCTAAGCATACATGCATATTCATGAAGGGGCTTAGTTGGTCCACTGAGTTCAAACTTTAGTGGACTGAGAAAATGTTGACATCACCATCCATTAGGTTTTTTTTTTTTTTTTAATTTATTTATTTATTTATTTTAAATTACAATACTGTATTTGTTTTGCCATACATTGACACGAATCAGCCATAGGTGAACACAATCTCCCAATGCCGAAGCCCCCTCCCACCTCCCACCCCACATCCTCTACTTGAATCATCCTGTGCATCAGCCCCATGCATCCTGCATCCTACATTGAACATAGATTGGTGCTTCGTTTCTTACACTAAAATATACATGTTTCATTGCCATTCTCCCAAACCATCCCACCCTTTTCCTCTCCCTCAGAGTCCAAAAGTCCACTCTATACCTCTGTGTCTCTTGGTTGTCTCACCTACAGGGTCATCATTACTGTCTTCTAAATTCCATATATATGTGTCAGTATACTGTATTGGTGTTTTTCTTTCTGGCTTACTTCACTCTGTATAATTGGTTCCAATTTCATCCATCTCATTAGAACTGAGTCAAATTTATTCTTTTTAAGGGCTGAGTAGTATTCCATAGTGTATATGTACCACAGCTTTCTTATCCATTCATCTGCTGATGGACATCTAGGTTGCTTCCATGTCCTGGCTATTATAAACAGCGCTGCAATGAACATTGGGGTACATGTGTCTCTTTCAATTCTGGTTTCCTCGGTGTGTATGCCCAGCAGTGGGATTGCTGGGTCATAAGGCAGTTCTATTTGCAATTTTTAAAGGAATCTCCACACTGTTTTCCATAATGGCTGTACTAGTTTGCATTCCCACCAGCAGTGTAAGAGGGTTCCCTTTTCTCCACATCCTCTCCAGCATTTATTGCTTGTAGACTTTTGGATTGCAGCCATTCTGACTGGTGTGAAATGGTACCTCATTGTGGTCTTGATTTGCATTTCTCTGATAATGAGTGATGTTGAGCATCTTTTCATGTGTTTGTTAGCCATCTGGATGTCTTCTTTGGAGAAATGCCTATTTAGTTCTTTGGCCCATTTTTTTATTGGATCATTTATTTTTCTGGAGTTGAGCTGTATAAGTTGCTTATATATCTTTGAGATTAGTTGTTTGTCAGTTGTTTCATTTGCTATTGTTTTCTCCCATTCAGAAGGCTGTCTTTTCACCTTGCTTGTAGTTTCCTTTGTTGTGCAGAAGCTTTTAATTTTAATTAGATCCCATTTGTTTATCTTTGCTTTTATTTCCAGTATACTGGGAGTTGGATCATAGAGGATCCTACTGTGATTTATGTCGGAGAGTGTTTTGCCTATGTTCTCCTCTAGGAGTTTTATAGTTTCTGGTCTTACATTTAGGTTTTAGTTGATCTGGTGGTTGAGCACTTCAGGCTAATCTTTACTGCTAATCAGAACTGGGAGTCTTTAACAAATGATCAGATACTCGGGCTCAATCCCTGAGTTGAGAAACTCCTCTGGAGAAGGGAATGACAACCCACTGCAGTATTCTTGCCTGGAGAATTCCATGGACTTCTCCTGGTGGGCTACAAACCATGGGGTCTCAGAGTCAGACACCACTGAGAAACTGAGCAGGAGCAAGAGATTAGCTTTGCTATTGCAACTTCTTTTGCCAGACAGTAGTTGTTTGTTCCCTTAAGAATCTTAATCTTGAGAACTGTTCACCTTGAGAACTGTTCAAAGGCAACCCTTGTGGCTAGGCTTAGATTGAAAAATGGTTTAAGCCAAAAGAGTTTCTCTTATGTCAAGAAAGCCATGCTTGGTTCTCTTCCTCCTGTCCTATTTGTTTACAATATATTGCCATGTTGAAAAAAAAAAGCATGTTAAAACCCAGTATTTACAGTCTAATTCTACTTTAGAAAAAATTATATGTGTGTAAATAGAAAATAAATTCTAGTAATTTCTGCAGTTAAATGTTAATAGTTGTTATATCTAGATGGCAAGATTTTGCATGCTTGTTATTTTCTGTTTTATCTTAGTTTGTTGGGTTCATCTGGATTTTCCAGTTTTTTGCAAGTTGCGTGTATGCGTGTGTGTTCCATCATGTCCAGTTCTTTACAACCCCATGGACTATAGCCTGCCGGGCTCCTCTCTCCATGGAATTTTCCAGGCAAGGATACTAGAGTGTATGCCATTTTCTACTCCAGAGGATCGTCCTGCTTCAGGGATAGAAGCTGTGTCTCTTGTGTCTTCTGCATTGGCCGGCAGATTCTTTACCACCGTGCCTCTGAGAAGCTCAAGCTGCATGTAAAAGACTTAAATAAGGTTGTGATATAATTAGATTTTCAAGAGTAGGGACGGGATTGCAGGACAAGTATAAGAGACAAGGTAATTGAAACAAATCAGATGAGAGATAATGGCAGTTAGAAGCCAGACAGTGGGAATGGGCAAAAGTGGGTAGAACTGAGTGATTGCAAAGACAAGAACTGATGGGCCTGGAGATTGGTTAGATACAGGAGTGGTGCTGCAGATAATTGCAGTGCAGTAAGAAATCATGCTTCCTTGGAGTTTAAAGTAAGGAAGAGTCAGCCAGATGGAAAGGAAAGGAAGGGCATTTCAGCCAGAAGTGTTTATTCCATTATTTGACCTGTCTTACTGTGGCCTTTCCCAGCCAAACTGCAAACACACCCACCGAAGTTGAATTAACATTTTCAAAGGGAGCGGAAAGCACAGTTCCCTCTGGAAACTCAGAGCACATTATGTCAAAGTGAATCCATCCATCCTCGCTATAGCAATCTCCAGACAGGCTGCCCAAGGCTGCTTTGCAGAAAAGGGTTATTCTCTGCTGAGTGCCTCATTTACACCTGAATGGAGAACTCATGGGAATTCTGGGCCAGCCAAGCACAGCACAGTTACTATTTCTAGGAAATTTTCATTTGACTCCAATGACTTACAATAACAGAATGGTGTCCCATTGCCTAGTAATAATCACTGTGACCTTCATTGGGAATGAAGGGTCCTTTCCCCAAGGACCCGATCCAACATACCGTCCAGCAGATAGGAGCTCCTGTCAGAACAGGAAGATCCATCACACTGACAGGCTCTCCCTGAAGACTCCAAGCGCCCCAGGATTTGAACAAAGCATCCTTTTATATGCAGGATGAAGGAGGCGCAAATTTCTAAATGGCACAAAATAAAGTGGCTTGTAATTATATATCTTTAGCAGACATTTGAAGTAGGAATAGGTCACTGGAATTTCCATTCCAAATCTGCACTGCAGTTTTCTCAAAAAAAAAAAAGACTTGTTTTTGTTATGCCCAAAGTCCAAGTCCCCAAAACTGAGAGAATAAGATGTCTACAGCAATGCAAAAGCATAAAGAGGTTTTATTTCAAGCTCGAGCTAGGGTTCCCATCACATCCAGCGTAATGGAGTCTTGACGAGAGCCCCGAGCCCTGGATTACAGTAGTATTTATAGGTTTAGGACAAAGACAGGGAGTTGGCAAGGGCGGATTGGTTGCAAGGGTTTCTTGGCATCTACTAATTGGCTAGATTTTCACATGCGCGGGGGCTTTCTTAGGGATTTCCATCCTCGTCCCGATTGGCTCAAACCAGGCTATGGGGAGCATGCTGATTGGTCAAGCTACACGGCCTGCGGGAGTTCCCAGTGCCTCAGCTTTCCTAGAGACTAAACCTCAGGCCTAGCCTGCCCCTTAGAGCCTGTCCTGGCCCCAGTTAGGTCCTAACAGTTTTTCACTTATTCTATTCAACATTTCTTACTAGTTATAATTTATAACAATAATACTGATAACCATAGGAAATAACATGAAGGGTTCTTAGTTTGCCAAACCCTAAACCTATCTTGTTTTATCTTTATAACAACTGATGAACTAACAACTTTATAATAACATGATGAAGGTAACTTAATTTCTACAGATGTCAGAGAAAACTTATCTCTCTTGTCTGGTTGAACCAAAACTCATCTACCTCCCACACTGAGGTGTTAGGCTTTTATTTTATAGAATATGCTGTTATCTAGAAAGACCTATTAAACATTCACTTTGACCTTTGCCCTCAAAGTCATCAAAACCTGAGTTACTGGCCGGTTTCTCAAAAGAATAGTTACTGTTGACTTTCTTTTCACCCCCTTCTGTAACTAGATCTGGGAAAGAGGCATAACTAGCATAAAGGAAAACCTCTAAAAAGTATAGCCATATTGCCACAGAAACAGATTCAGAGAAAACAAACCAGAGCACTCTGGGGAAAGAAAACATATTATGTAAGTTTTCCCTTAGAGTTTGGCAGCCTTTGTTCATAGTTGGATATAAACTCATTTAGTTCTACCAATAAGCCCACACAACTTTACTTCCTGACATCTGTTCTCTCCTCCCAGGATCTGGAAGGTTTCTTTCCTCTGATAAGTGTAAAACATTTGTGGGGATACGGTAAGTTCAGTAAGGGGTAAAAAGTTAACTGCCTGATTCAGTAGGTCTACGGGGGGGTGAAACACCCGGAAAGCTGGATTTCTTTAAACCACCCCCAAAGTTTTCCTCAGGCTTCCCTGATAGCTCAGTTGGTCAAGAATTGCCTGTAATGCAGGAGACCCTGTTCGATTCCTGGGTTGGGAAGATCTGCTGGAGAAAAGGTAGGCTACCCAATCCAGTATTCTTGGACTTCCCTAATCACTCAGCTGGTAAGAATCCATCTGCAATGCAGGAGATTTGGGTTCGATTCCTGGGTTGGGAAGATGCTCTAGAGAAAGGAAAGGCTACTCACTCCAGTATTCTGGCCTGGAGAAAACCATGGACTGTAGTCCGTGGGTCGCAAAGAGTCAGACATGACTGAGTGACTTTCACTTTGCTTTCTGAAGTGTTTCTTACTCAGCTGGTTTTGGAGCAATGATTTGAAATCTCAAGTTGGTATCTGGTGGTGGTATGCACATAGTGGCATCACAGTGAAGTAGCTCAGTCGTGTCTGACTCTTTGTGACCCCATGGACTATAGGCCATTAAGTTCCTCCATCCATGACATTTTCTAGGCAAGAGTAGTGGAGTGGGTTGCCATTTCCTTCTCCAGGGGATCTTCCCAACCCAGGGATCAAACCCGAGTCTCTGCATTGCAGGCTGACACTTTACCGTCTGAGCCACATCATAGGGTCACTGTCAAATGGTCAAATCCCAACTCTTTGTGTCAGCAACTGGATGAAGGTGGCAAGCCAATTAACTAAGTCTCAATTTTTCTATTTCTCAAGTGGATGTGATAACAATATACATACATTAATGAGATAATGTATATATGCAAAGTGCTTAGCACAGTGTCAGCATTTCAGTAAATAATCAATAAATGGAAGTAATTATTATCATTATATGAAAAATTAGATAGCAATACAGTGAAGCCCTTATTTTATTGGGCAGAACTAATTAAGCACAAATCACGGTATGTGTTGCCCATGGGGTTAGGTGAGAGAAATGTCTAGTGGTAACAAACAACATGTGTTATCAAGCTGCCCAAATTAATAATTGGTTTAAATTTCACTTTAGCTCAGTTAGTCAGCTGTGTCTGACTCTTTGCGACTCTATAGACCATAGCCTGCCAGGCTCCTCTGTCCATGGAATTTTCCAGGCAAGAATACTGGAGTGGGTTACCATTCCCTTCCTCCAGGGGATCTTCCTGACCCAGGGACGGAACCCAAGTCTCCTGCACTGCAGGCAGATTTTTACCACCTGAGCCATAAAGCCATAAGGGAAGCCCCTTTAAATTTCACTTTAAAAAGGAACAACAAAAAAGAAGGGACCTCCAAAACCTTTGAACAGAGCTCTCAGAACAGTAGAATGCTGACTGCCACCAAGGTGACTGTAGATACAACTTTTATAACCATTCCTGAAATCATTCATATTCTAAAAAGAGAACATATTTCTAAGAGTAAAACTTAGTGATTAAGACACTAAAGGCAAAAAAAAGACATCACAATGCATAACACCCAAAATAACACTTTTGGAGAATTTTCTGTGTCCCATCAACTGTGCCAAATTCCCAACTTGAATTGACTCATTCTATCCTGACAGCCTGGAAAAATCCCATGGACAAAGGAGCCTGGTGGACTACAGTTCATGGGGTCACACAGAGTCAGACACAACTGAGCACAGCAAAACACATCCTGACAGCCACCCTAGGATGAGTGTTGGTTTGATCTCCATTTGCTACGAAGGGTACTAAGAACAGAGAGATTAAGTAATTTATCAAGGTAACACACCTCATGCATGAACTGTTGTTCAGTTGTATCTGACTCTTTGCAACTCCATGGACTGAGTCAGACATGACTGTAGAACCAAGTTAAACTCAGGATGCCTGTATTAATGCTAAGTTGCTTCAGTTGTATTCAACTCTTTGCGAACCTATGGACTGTAGCCCTCCATGGGATTCTCCAGGCAAGAATACTGGAGTGGGTTGCCATGCCTTCCTCCAGGGGATCTTCCCAACCCCGGGAACAAATGCGTGTCTCTCATGTTTCCTGCATTGGCAGGCAGGATCTTTACTACCAGTGGCCACCTGAGAAGCCAATAACACATCCCCAAACCTGTACTTGTAATCAGAACCCTCATATAGAACTGTTTATGCAGTCAAGAGAACAGTGGTCCCAGAAGGTAGGCAAAACCCAGTGAAGAGATTGTTCAGTGCACTACGCTAGCTAACTGTTGGCACCAGCTTGTTCATAAAAAGGAAGTCAGTGAAGAGAAGGGGAAGACAAGGTACAGACAGGCCACAAGATCTTATAAAAGACTGCTAACCAAAATGCAAAGAACTCTTAAAACTTAACAGTAATAAAACAAACAACCTGACTTTAAAAATGGACAAAGACCTGAATAGACACTTCACTCAGGAAGATATACAGATGGGAAAAAAGCATGTCCCCATTTGTCACTATGGAATTGTAAATTAAAACAACAATGAGATACTGCTACACACTTATTCAGTTCAGTTCAGTCCAGTCGCTCAGTTGTGTCCGACTCTTTGTGACCCCATGAATTGCAGCATGCCAGGCTTCCCTGTCCATCACCAACTCCCCGGAGTTCACTCAGATTCACGTCCATCTAGTCCGTATTGCCATCCAGCCATCTCATCCTCTGTCTTCCCCTTCTCCTCCTGCCCCCAGTCCCTCCCAGCATCAATCTTTCCAATGAGTCAACTCTTCTCATGAGGAGGCCAAAGTACTGGAGCTTCAGCTTTAGCATCAGTCCTTCCAAAGAAATCCCAGGGCTGATCTCCTTCAGAATGGACTGGTTGGATCTCTTTGCAGTCCAAGGGACTCTCAAGAGTCTTCTCCAACACCACAGTTCAAAAGCATCAGTTCTTCGGCGCTCAGCCTTCTTCACAGTCCAACTCTCACATCCATACATGACCACAGGAAAAACCATAGCCTTGACTAGATGGATCTTAGTCGGCAAAGTAATCTAAGTTGGTCATAACTTTTCTTCCAAGGAGTTAGAGTCTTTTTAATTTCATGGCTGCAATCATCAGCTGCAGTGATTTGGAAGCCCGAAAAAATAAAGTCTGACACTGTTTCCACTGTTTCCCCATCTATTTCTCGTGAAGTGATGGGACCGGATGCCATGATCTTCGTTTTTGAATGTTGAGCTTTAAGCCAACATTTTCACTCTCCTCTTTCAAATTTAAGAGGCTTTTAGCTCCTCTTCACCTTCTGCCATAAGGGTGGTGTCATGTGCATATCTGAGGTGACTGATATTTCTCCCGGCAATCGTGATTCCAGCTTGTGTTTCTTTGAGTCCAGTGTTTCTCATGACGTACTCTGCATAGAAGTTAAATATGCTGGGTGACAATATACAGCTTTGACATACTCCTTTTCCTATTTGGAACCAGTCTGTTGTCCATGTCCACTTCTAACTGTTGCTTTCTGTCCTGCATACATATTTCTCAAGAGGCAGGTCAGATGGTCTGGTATTCCCATCTCTTTCAGAATTTTCCACAGTTCATTTGTGATCCACACAGTCAAAGGCTTTGGCATAGTCAAGAAAGCAGAAATAGATGTTTTTCTGGAACTCTCTTGCTTTTTCCATGATCCAGTGGATGTTGGCAATTTGATCTCTGATTCCTCTGCCTTTTCTAAAACCAGCTTGAACATCTGGAAGTTCATGGTTCACATATTGCTGAAGCCTGGCTTGGAGAATTTTGAGCATTACTTTACTAGCATGTGAGATGAGTGCAGTTGTGCGGTAGTTTGAGCATTCTATGGCATTGCCTTTCTTTGGGATTGGAATGAAAACTTCCCTTTTCCAGTCCTGTGGCCACTGCTGAGTTTTCCAGATTTGCTGGCATATTGAGTGCAGCACTTTCACAGCATCATCTTTTAGGATTTGAAACAGCTCAACTGGAATTCCATCACCTCCACTAGCTTTGTTCGTAGTGATGCTTTTTAAGGCCCACTTGACTTCACATTCCAAGATGTCTGCCTCTCGATTAGTGATCACATCATCATGATTATCTGGGTGGTGAAGATCTTTTTGTATAGTTCTTCTGTGTATTCTTGCCACCTCTTCTTAATATCTTCTGCTTCTGTTAGGTCTATACCATTTCCGTCCTTTATTGAGCCCATCTTGGCCTGAAATGTTCCCTTGGTATCTCTAATTTTCTTGAAGAGATCGCTAGTCTTTCCCATTCTGTTCTTTTCCTCTATTTCTTTGCATTGATCACTGAAGAAGACTTGCTTATCTCTTCTTGCTATTCTTTGGAACTCTGCATTCAGATGCTTATATCTTTCCTTTTCTCCCTTGCTATTCACCTCTCTTCTTTTCACAGCTATGTGTAAGGCCTCCCCAGACAGCCATTTTGCTTTTTTGCATTTCTTTTCCATGGGGATGGTCTTGATCCCTGTCTCCTGTACAATATCACGAACCTCCATCCCAGAATTCATCAGGCACTCTATCTATCAGATCTAGGCCCTTAAATCTATTTCTCACTTTCACTGTATAATCATAAGGGATTTGATTTGGGTCATACCTGAATGGTCTAGCGGTTTTCCCTACTCTCTTCAATTTGAGTCTGAATTTGGTAATAAGGAGTTCATGATCTGAGCCACAGTCAGCTCCTGGTCTAGTTTTTGTTGACTGTATAGAGCTTCTCCATCTTTGGCTGCAAAGAATATAATCAATCTGATTTTGGTGTTGACCATCTGGTGTTGTCCTTGTGTAGAGTCTTCTCTTGTGTTGTTGGAAGAGGGTGTTTGCTATGACCAGTGCATTATCTTGGCAAAATTCTATTAGTCTTTGCCCTGCTTCATTCCGCATTCCAAGGCCAAATTTGCCTGTTAGTCCAGGTGTTTCTTGACTTCCTACTTTTGCATTCCAGTCTCCTATAATGAAAAGGACATCTTTTTGGGTGTTAGTTCTAAAAGGTCTTGTAGGTCTTCATAAAACCATTCAACTTCAGCTTCTTCAGGGTTACTAGTTTGGGCATAGACTTGGATAACTATGATATTGAGTGGTTTGCCTTGGAGATGAACAGAGATCATTCTGTCATTTTTGAGATTGCTTCCAAGTACTGCATTTTGGACTCTCTTGTTGACCATGATGGCTACTCCATTTCTTCTGAGGGATTCCTGCCCGCAGTAGTAGATATAATGGTCATCTGAGTTAAATTCACCCATTCCAGTCCACTTTAGTTCGCTGATTCCTAGAATGTCAACGTTCACCCTTTCCATCTCTTGTCCATCTCTTGTTTGACCACTTCCAATGTGCCTTGATTCATGGACCCGACATTCCAGATTCCTATGCAATATTGCTCTTTATAGCATCAGATCTTGCTTCTGTCATCAGTCACATGCACAAATGGGTATTGTTTTTGCTT
This sequence comes from Nanger dama, assembly GCA_917880005.1. Taxonomy (NCBI): domain Eukaryota; kingdom Metazoa; phylum Chordata; class Mammalia; order Artiodactyla; family Bovidae; genus Nanger; species Nanger dama. The sequence goes on from CAKJTW010000022.1 coordinate 35,734,954, forward strand.
TGGCTCCATCCCTTCATTTTTCTGGCATTATTTCTCCACTGATCTCCAGTAGCATATTGGGCACCTACTGACCTGGGGAGTTCCTCTTTTGGTATCCTATCATTTTGCCTTTTCATACTGTTCATGGCGTTCTCAAGGCAAGAATACTGAAGTGGCTTGCCATTCTCTTCTCCTGTGGACCACATTCTGTCACACCTCTCCCACCATGACCCACCCGTCTTGGGTTGCCCACAGGCTTGGCTTGGTTTCATTGAGATAGACAAGTCTGTGGTCCTAGTGTGATTAGATTGACTAGATGGCCATAATCCAGAACACTACAATATCAAATGTTAGTGAGGATTTGGAATAACAGGAACTCTCATTCATTACTGGTGGGAATGCAAAATGATACAGCCACTTTGATGACACTATAGTAGTTTCTTACAAAACTAAACATTCTCTTACCACACAGTCCAGCAACTGAACTCCTTGGCATTTACTCAAGAGAGCTGAAAATTTATGTCCATACCAAAAAATAGCACATGGCTTTATATAATAGCTTGATTCATAATTGTCAAAACTTGAAAGCAAGCAAGATATCCCTCAGCAGGTGAATAATAAGCAAACTGCTGAAACACCTATACAATGGCATACCACTTGGTGCTAAAAGAAATGCACTATCAAGCTATAAAAAGGCAGGGGAGAAACTTAAATGTATATTACTAAGTGAAAGAAGACAACCTGAAAAGGCTACATATTGCATGAATTCAACTATATGACATATTGGAAAAGATAAAACCATTCTAAAACTATTCTGTTCTAAACTTAAACTAGAAAGAATAAAAGGATCAGTGGTTACCAGGGGTTAGGAGAGAGGGAGGGATGAACAGGCAGAGGGTTGGCGGTTTTAGAGCAGTGAAACTACTCTGTATGATACTGCAGTGGTAGACATCATTATATACATTTATCAAAACCCATAGAATGTACATCAAGAGTGAACATTAATGTAAACCACGGACTTTGGATGAGAATGGTGTGTCAATGTAGGTTCATTGATTGTAACAAACGCCAAGTAAGGTAGTGTCTTAACCTCTACCCTTTGCAAGAACCATTACCTATTTCCCCCATTGGAGACTCAAGTCTGAGTAAAACCCTCTGAGCACATCATCCTCTCCCCATGAGCCTTGTCAGCCCCAGGGTTCAGACTATTCAAGTGTCTCACCTGCCCAGGAGTTGTGGCAGTGCACGGGTTTCTGGAAACTCCTACTTGAGAGGGAAGAGAGGAACAAAACCCATTGACTGAACTCTGCTTGCCTCTGTGTGTCCTAAAATTTCAATCTCCTCGTGAATAAAAGAAACAGATTATATCTTATCCCACTGAAAAGGTATATCCATGAATTTTACAAAATCTAAACATCTTAAAAAAATATATACCAACCTTTGACAGAAAAATCAGTGAATACACACAAAGACTCTATAATTTAAAAGGAAACTCTCTAAGGAATTTAGCTAATGCAACCCAATAAGAAGACAACAGAATAAATGGTGTAAAGAGGGAAAAAATGAGTGAAATTATCAATTTGCAAATGATATGACTATTTTAGAAGGAAACACAAAAAAATCATTGGTTTTAGTAAGTGATTTAATTAAAGTGGCTGATTATAAAATCAACAAATATAAAAAGCAATTAGCTTTTCTATATACTAGCAATAACCTATTAAAATATAATAAAAACCTAAAATTTAAATTTTCAATAGCAGTCATAACACAAAATGCATATGAATACACTTTAAAATAAATGTAGTGAGTCATATGAAGAAAATTACAGAATTTTACTTAGTGACATTTTTAAAATTTAAAATCCATTCAATGTTTCTGGTCAGAAACCCCATAATGTAAAGACTGCAATTAAAATTGTAGTTCCATGCAATTCAGATGAAGACTCCAATTGAATTTCTAATTTTAAAACTAGCAGATACTATTTTAAAGCACATCTGGAAACACACATTCTTGATATTTTCCAAGACATTCATCGGAAGGAAAACAATAAGTAACATGTAACTGCTCATCTTGGAATGAGGCTGCGTTGGCTTAAGACTCAAAAGTGAAGGAACAGAATGAAAGGCCAGAAACAAATCGAAGATACTTAGGACTTTAGGAAATAATAAAAATGCTTTTGAAATGAACAGGAGGAAAGAAACCTGGCTGAATAGACAGAATAGGATGTGTATTCCAGCTTATTGGCACTTACTCTGTGCTGCCTGCAGCCCTCTTGACTTACTCTGCCCTCTAACCTGGAAACCTTCCCCCAGAGCTATCCCAGGTCTCTGTTTAATGCTCCCTCCATGGGGCGGTCTTCCTTGGTCTTTCTAACTATTAATAAAATAGCACTCTGCAGAGGGTTTCAGGGATCTGGGGACTAAGCAATGAAAAGATGTGAGCACAAGGTGCCAATAACACACAAAAGCCTTATTTAATAGATACCCCTTTGACAAGAGTGCCTCATGAGGAAGTCTTTCACGGCCATAAACTGTCCAGTGGCTATGGTACAGGGTTCACTGCTCAGAAGGGGAGGAAAGTAGGGGAGATGGGATCAGATCGGGGTTTATGAGTCTAGATGGCGTCATGCTGCAGCATAGGTGGGAGCCTGGGTCAGGGAGCTGTGAGGCTGACATCTGCTTGAGGTCTTTATAGCCTATGCCTATAGCTATGGCTGTAGAGCTAACAGATGTTGGGCACAGTCTGTCAGTGGCTGTCAGTGGCTAAAAATCTGTTTCTTTGGGTTATATTGAAAATCATTGGGTGTAATAAAAACTTGAGTTTGGTGCCAGTGGGCTTTTGAGCTAATAGATCTCATCCTGCAATGAAGAAACAAGCAACCTGAGAGCTAATATACGGCAACTCTCTTTGGCTTATTTATATGACACCCCCCCTTCATTCAATATCAATACCCCTCCTAATATTTTTATAGAACTTATCCCTCTGTGACATTATAATCTATATTATTTGGATTTTGCATTTATATCTATTTTTCTTATTAGAATGTTAACTACATGAAGATATATAGGAACTATCTCATCTTTGTATATTGCTATTTCCTTAGTACCAAGAAATTGACTGCCTGAACAGAATAGGTGCCTGAAAGACATCTGCTAGAGGAATGAAGAGAGGAAAGGAAGAAAGGAAGAAACCATACTAAGATAAAGATTAAAATAAGTTTAATTCAGATATAAAAATGAAATTATTTTCAGGAAAAAGTGTCAAAAATTGGGATGGAGAAAGATTTTTCTTAAGTATATATCAAGGTAGAAATTATTAAGAAATTTAAAACTTTAAATTTAAAATATAATTTTTGAATTTAAAATTATAAAACATAAAATTTAAATTATAAAGTTAAATTTTAAAAATACAATTATAAACCAATTTAAATATTTACAATCTAAGTAGTATTTACATAGCTGATAGTTGATATACTCACTAAATAAGGACTTCCTACAAATTATTAATAAGAGAAATGTACTTTATAGAAAAATAAACATAAATATGTGAATAGAAAAGGCACAAAAAGAAAATGAGGCTCACCACTACATCTATTTTAAATCTTTAATGTCATGAATTAAGTAAATAAAAAAATAATAACAATGAACTACCATCAGTTCGACTTCCCTTGTAGCTCAATTGGTAAAAAAAAAAAAACCTTGTGGCTCAGAGGCTAAAGCCTCTGCCTGCAATGCAGGAGACCTGGGTTCGATCCCTGCGTCAGGTCGGGAAGACACCCTGGAGAAGGAAATGGCAACCCACATCAGTATTCCTGCCTGGAGAATGCCATGGATGGAGGAGCCTGGTGGGCTACAGTCCACAGGGTCGCAAAGACTCGGACACGACTGAGCAACTTGACTTTCACTTTCATTTTCACCATCAGTTCAGTTCAGTCACTCTTACTATGTCCGACTCTTGCAACCCCATGAACCGCAGCACGCCAGGCCTCCCTGTCCACCAGTTCCCTGAGTCGCTCAAACCCAGGTCCATTAAGTCGGTGATGTCATCCAACCATTTCATCCTCTCTCGTCCCCTTCTCCTCCTGCCTTCAATTATTCCCAGCATCAGGGTCTTTTCAAATGAGTCAGCTCTTCGCATGAGGTGGCCAAAGTATTGGCGTTTCAGCTTCAACATCAGTCCTTCCAGTGAACACCCAGGACTGATCTCCTTTAGGATGGACTGGTTGGATCTCCTTGCAGTCAAAGGGACTCTCAAGAGTCTTCTCCAACACCACAGTTCAAAAGCATCAATTCTTCTGCATTCAATTTCTTTATAGTCCAACTCTTGCATCCATACATGACCACTGGAAAAATCATAGCCCTGACTAGACAGACTTTGGTTGACAAAGTAATGTTTCTGCTTCTGAATATGCTGTCTAGGTTGGTCATAACTTTACTTCAAGGAGTAAGCGTCTTTTAATTTCATGGCTACAGTGACCATCTGTAGTGATTTTGGAGCCCAGAAAAATAAAGTCTGACACTGTTTCCCCATCTATTTGCCATGAAGTGACAGGACCAGATGCCATGATCTTTGTTTTCCGAATGTTGAGCTTTAAGCCAACTTTTTCGCTCCCTTTTTCCACTTTCATCAAGAGGCTCTTTAGTTCTTCTTCACTTTCTGCCATAAGGGTGGTGTCATCTGCATATCTGAGGTTATTGATATTTCTCCCAGCAATCTTGATTCCAGCTTGTGCTTCCTCCAGCCCAGTGTTTCTCATGATGTACTCTGCATATAGGTTAAATAGGCAGGGTGACAATATACAGCCTTGACGTAGTCCTTTTCTTATTTGGAACCAGTTTGTTGTTCCATGTCCAGTTCTAACTGTTGCTTCCTGACCTGTAGGAATACAGGTTTCTCAAGAGGCAGGTCAGGTGGTCTGGTATTCCCATCTCTTTCAGAATTTTCCACAGTTTATTGTGATTCACACAGTCAAAGGCTTTGGCATACTCAATAAAACAGAAATAGATGTTTTTCAGAAACTCTCTTGCTTTTTCGATGATCCAGCAGATTTGGCAATTTGATCTCTGGTTCCTCTGCCTTTTCTAAAACCAGCTTGAACATCAGGGAGTTCACGGTTCACGTATTGCTGAAGCCTGGCTTGGAGAATTTTGAGCATTACTTTACTAGCATATGAGATGAGTACAATTGTGCAGTAGTTTGAGCATTCTTTTGCATTGCCTTTCTTTGGGATTGGAATGAAAACTGACCTTTTCCAGTCCTTGACCACTGCTGAGTTTTCCACATTTGCTGGCATATTGAGTGCAGCACTTTCATAGCATCATCTTTTAGGATTTCAAATAGCTCCACTGGAATTCCATCACTTCCACCAACTTTGTTCATAGTGGTGCTTCCTAAGGCCACTTGACTTCACATTCCAGGATGTCTGGCTCTAGGTGAGTGATCATACCATCATGACTGTTTGGGTTGTGAAGATCTTTTTGTACAGTTCTGTGTATTCTTGCCCCCTCTTCTTAATATCTTCTGCTTCTGTTAGGTCCTTACCATTTCTGTCCTTTATCAAGCCCATCTTTGCATGAAATGTTCCCTTGGTATCTCTAACTTTCTTGAAGAGATCTCTAGTCTTTCCCATTCTATTGTTTTCCTCTCTCTCTTTGCATTGATTGCTGAGGAAGGCTTTCTTATCTCTCCTTGCTATTCTTTGGAACCCTGCATTCAAATGGGTATATCTTTCCTTTTCTCCTTTGTTTTTTGCTTCCCTTCTTTTCACAGCTATTTGTAAGGTGTCCTCAGATAACTATTTTGCTTTTTCGCATTTATTTTTCTTGGGGATGGTCTTGATTCCTATCTACCATGTCTGCCTATTAATAAAGTAGGTTTCAAGAAACTGATAGTACATCAGGCCATTTCTATGAAAAAAAGTACCAACAAAATGTTAGAAAGTGTTTGTCTGTGGGTCATATTTTCCTTTTGACACTTTCAAATTTTTATCATTGCATATTACTTATGTAATTTTAAAAAGTAACTGTACATAGAAAATAAATACTTGTAAATCTCTGGCTCCCATGGTGGGTCAGTCCAATGCCCCGGTACTGAGAACTGCCTAGGTTTGTTGCTATTTTGATTACACAGAGGAGCGGGTGATGTTTCTCTCTGCTTTGTATGTAGGCCAGGGGATAAGAGTAAGCTCCACATAGACAGATCTTGGAGTCCCAGCAGAAGTTTCCCAGGTGGCCAATGGAGGCAGAGATTGTAGGGGGGAATAGAATGTGCAAGGAGTGGGTATAGGATAACATGGGGGCACCATAGTGTCACAGTAAGAACAGGTAACACTGGATTCTTGGTTTCCAGAATTCACAGTTGACACTGAAAGCCTATCATGTTATTGGGCTCAGGATGGAGTTCATCTCACTGGTTGTGGGTAAAGAGTTTTTAATGCAACTTGCATAGCAAGGGTTAAGAAAAAGAACACATTTATCTAATGTCTTACCCTAGGGAGTGCTGGGACAGGCCACAGGGTACATTCTGGGGGAGGGACCCAGCTTCCCCAGTTGTTCATCTTTCTTATTTATCAGTGGCTGACTTTATTTTTCTGGGCTCCAAAATCACTGCAGATGGTGACTGCAGCCATGGAATTAAAAGACGCTTATTCCTTCGAAGGAAAGTTATGACCAAACTAGACAGCATATTAAAAATCAGAGACATAACTTTGCCAACAAAGGTCCATTTAGTCAAGGCTATGTTTTTTTCAGTGGTCATGTATGGATGTGAGAGTTGGACTATAAAGAAAGCTGAGTGCCAAAGAATTAATGCTTTTGAACTACAGTGTTGGAGAAGACTCTTGAGAGTCCCTTGGACTGCAAGGAGATCCAACCAGTCCATCCTAAAGGAGATCAGTCCTGGGTGTTCACTGGAAGGACTGATGTTGAAGCTGAAACTCCAATACTTTGGCCACCTCGTGCGAAGAGTGGACTCATTAGAAAAGACCCTGATGCTGGGAAAGATTGAGGGCAGGAGAAGAAGGGGACGACAGAAAATGAGATGGCTGGATGGCATCACTGACTCGATGGACGTGAATCTGAGTGAACTCCGGGGAGTTGGTGATGGACAGGGAAGCCTGGCGCGCTGCGGTTCATGGGGGACACGACTGAGCGAGTGAACTGAACTGAATTTATTTATCAAGAGATAGGCAAGGTTATCAGTTGGAGGAAGGGCATGGTCAGTGGCAGGAATGAGTACAGGCCAGTATGTTGTAGAGGTCTGTTGCTTAGGAAAACTAGTTGCCAGGTGTAGCCCCGCCTCTTGACCCGAGGAAACCCACTGTCGTCACAGCGGTGCATCGCATCCAGGCCACTCAGTGAGAGTTCCCAGGTGAAGCTATCTGTAACAGAACCTCAGGGTCACTTCTGGGCTATTCTGGTGTCCATACCAGAGATCTACGACATTTTATGGTTTTTAATTTCACTGAGGCTGGACTGGGCTCACCCCCTCCTATAAGGGTAGTGCACAGAAACGTCCCTAAACCAGTGGCCTGAGGTTAGCCACAAGCCCAGCAGTCACATCTCTGTTAGATGTTTTTTGTGTCAGTACATACACATGCACACTTATAATACGAGGCTGTTGTTTGTGAAAAGTAGCTACAAACTACTTTTTGTACTAACTGCTAATAAAGGTGACAATAAAGAGTGAGGAATTAACAGTTCTTGGACAGAAAAGTGAAGTCGTAGATAAATGACAAAGAAGAGAAATATTAACTCATGTATTTGTTAAAGTATGAATGATAATAAGTACAACATTTAGAAAGAGGTAAGATGATTCATAATACTTTTAATGATCACCCAAGTTAAAAACTGCTCATCCAGCTAGAGATAAAATAAATGGAAGATAAAATTGCAGTTAACAGTGTTAGTAGGTGTTTGACTACACAGGAACCCACGCACAGCAAAAGTATTCTTAAGGCTTTAAAGAGTATATGTTGAAAAATAGAAGTTGGTTGGAAATTTTAAAAATATATTTTTATTTGAAGAATGTGGATAATAGGCCTCTGTGAGGAGAGGGCTCCTTAATCACACACCTCTGTAAAAATGTGGTTTCAATGCGAATAATTGACATCATTCATCATTCTTGGTTAGTGTCACTGTAGAGATGTAATACAATACTGTGTGGAGATTATTTTCATGACAAAATATACTATATAACTGCTATTTAAATTACCTTAGTCCTGCATTTATAGAGTCATGGAAGTCACAAATTTCTCAGTTATAGAACCTAATCATCTGACTTTCAAGAAAATGGAGTTTCACAACTCAGTTGAGATATTTCTCCTTTGGAGCATCAAATAGCAGTACTTTGGTACTGCTATAGAGCAAACTGGGAAGGCAAAGTCACAGGATATGATACTGAGGAGATGGGAGATGGGAAGCCAACCATGAGGTTGAGTTTCAAGCCATGCCGGGGGTTAGAGACAGAAGGCTCAGAATCATAGGAGTGATGAAATCAGATTGGTTCTCCTGACACCAATTTCACTGAATGATCCCTATGGAAATGGACAGACAGATTGGTGGAGAACAGGTCGATAAGAAACCAGACTGGAAGAGTCAAGGTGACAGCTTAGGAGACTATTTTCATAGTCCTAAAAGATGATAAGGATCCCAAACCCAGTGGTCCTCAACTCTACTTGAATCACAGAGTCAGCTGGAGAGCTTTGGAAACTACAGATTCCTGTTTTAATTATTGCCTCATTCAAAAACTGCTTATCTTGTTAAAGATAAAATAAATAGATGATAAAATGGTGGTTAACTTAAGAGTGTTAGTACGTATTTGTACAGGAACACATGCACAACAAATGTACCATTAAGGCTTTAAATAGTAGATCCTGAAAATATGTTGAGAATATCTGCGGGTGGTTTCTGGGCATTGATTCTGATGTAAGATGAGAACTGAGAATGCTGCTCTGAACTACACAGTGGCAACTGACATGGATATACTAAAGAAACATTTAGGAGATAGACCTCCATGATGGCTGACAAATGAAAATGAAAGAATAGGAAATGTCTAATCTCATGGTTAGACATGGACAGCTTGGAAGATTGGGTGGCACTTGTTAAGACAGAAAATATAGAGAACATCTAGAACACATTTCAAACTTTGAATACACTGCAACATGTAGTCTCTTCAAAACCTAACATGTCCTACAAATCCACAAACTTGGGATGGCAATTAGCAAAGAAAGCTTATATAATTTGAAAAATAATTCTTTGGTAGTTTCAGGGAAATTATATTCTTTCAAAAGTTACAAGAAAACCTGACTATAGGTGCCTGTTCTCAAGGGGAATCTAGATATTGAAATAGCAACATCTCAGTGTGAAAATTTTGCTCCTACATGTGATTAGATTTATCATTTCCTTTTTTAAGACTGAGATGGAATAGTTCACCAGAGGACACTGTTTCTCAGCAAACTGGTCTATATGGCTATGAAGTTTTTAGATTTCAGACTTGAAAACTCATGTCCACCTGCAAGTGTCTTATCTGTCATCTCCTTTTGGCCTTATCTGTTTTTCTCTTGCTTGGTTTCTCATTTAATGGTTGTATTTTTCTCTGAGAAGGTGCTTCTCTGTATTTTTCTCTGAGAAGATGTTTCTCCCAGGCAAGATCTCTCCACAAGGAACCCCAGAAGCATTCAGTCAGTTCAGTTCAGTTACTCAGTCATGTCCGACTCTTTGCAACCCCATGAATCGCAGCATGCCAGGCCTCCCTATACATCACCAACTCCCAGAGTTGACCCAGACTCACATCCATCGAGTCAGTCATGCCATCCAGCCACCTCATCCTCTGCCGCCCCCTTCTCCTCCTGCCCCCAATCCCTCCCAGCATCAGAGTCTTTTCCAATGAGTCAACTCTTCTCATGAGCTGGCCAAAGTACTGGAGCTTCAGCTTTAGCATCATTCCTTCCAAAGAAATCCCAGGGCTGATCTCCTTCAGAATGGACTGGTTGGATCTCCTTGCAGTCCAAGGGACTCTCAAGAGTCTTCTCCAACACCACAGTTCAAAAGCATCAGTTCTTTGGCGCTCAGCTTTCTTCACAGTCCAACTCTCACATCCATACATGACCAATGGAAAAACATTAGCCTTGACTAGATGGACCTTAGTTGGCAAAGTAATGTCTCTGCTTTTGAATATGCTGTCTAGGTTGGTCATAACTTTTCTTCCAAGGAGTAAGAGTCTTTTAATTTCATGGCTGCAGTCACCATCTGCAGTGAGTTGCGAGCCCAAAAATATAAAGTCTGACACTGTTTCCACTGTTTCCCCATCTGTTTCCCATGAAATGATGGGACCAGATGTCATGATCTTCATTTTCTGAATGTTGAGCTTTAAGCCAACTTTTTCACTCTCCACTTTCACTTTCATCAAGATGCTTTTTAATTCCTCTTCACTTTCTGCCATAAGGGTGGTGTCATCTGCATATCTGAGGTGATTGATATTTCTCCCGGCAATCTTGATTCCAGCTTGTGTTTCTTCCAGTCCAGCGTTTCTCATGATGTACTCTGCATAGAAGTTAAATAAGCAGGGTGACAATATACAGCCTTGACGTATTCCTTTTCCTATTTGGAACCAGTCTGTTGTTCCATGTCCAGTTCTAACTGTTGCTTCCTGATGTGCATATAGATTTCTCAAGAGGCAGGTCAGGTGGTCTGGTATTCCCATCGCTTTCAGAATTTTCCACAGTTTATTGCGATCCACACAGTCAAAGGCTTGAAGCTTTAGGCTTGCATTATCCTCAATACTGGGCTTTCCAACACTAGGAAACAATCATTGTGACCAAGAGGTAGATAACCCTCATGGGGTCATGAGTCCCCAACAAGCTAGGGGGCAGGGAGTCAACACCACCTAAATCATGTGGATTAAGACTGGTTCAGGAAAAGATAATTGAGATACTATTATCATGAGAAGAAATATTAATATATCTAGGGTAAGCAAAACCAACAGATGACCAGTAAAACCTCAGCGAGTCTCTGATTTTCATCTCCCTGAGCCTCACCATGCTTTGGTGATTCACAGGAATAATCCATGGGTTCCCTCCCAAGTCTCCACTCATAGCCATGTCTGGAGGCAGAGATGGCCATGTTTCATGGGGAGGCCCTGGAGGTTTCAGAAAAAGACTACTTTGGAGATCAAAGCTAAAATCAACCCCAATTTGTTGTGTCATTCATGGCAGGTCATTCCTCTTGTTTCTTAACCCCATGACCCTGTCCCTTTCCTCTTTTTCATTGTTTTGGTAAATAAATGAATGTATATTTGGATCCCACACCTATGATCCCTATAAAATCCATGCCAACCTTCTTTCTTTCTTTTGAAATATAAACTGAGCAACTATTAGAATTTAATAGCAGGAAATGGTAAAAAAAAAAAAAAAGTTGGCTTAAAACTCAATATCCAGAAAACTAAGATTGTGGCATCTGGTCCCATCACTTCATGGCAAATAGATAGGGAAACAATGGAAACAGTGACAGACTTTATTTTCTTGGGCTCCAAAATCTGCAGCCATAAATTTATAAGATACTTGCTCCTTGGAAGAAAAGCTATGACCAACCTAGACAGCATATTAAAAGCAGAGACATTACTTTGCCAGCAAAGGTCCATAAAGTCGAGGCTCTGGTCTTTCCCATAGTCATGTATGGACGTGAGAGTTGGACTATAAAGAAAACTGAGCACTGAAGAATTGATGCTTTTGAACTGTGGTATTGGGGAAGACTCTTCAAAGTCCCTTGGACTGCATGGAGATCCAACCAGTCCATCCTAAAGGAAATCAGTCCTGAATATTCATTGGAAGGACTGATGCTGAAGCTGAAGCTCCACTACTTTGGCCACCTGATGTGAAGAACTGACTCACTGGAAAAGACCTTGATGCTGGGAAAGATTGAAGACGGGGGAGAAGGGGACAACAGAGGGTGAGATGGTTAGATGGCATCACCGACTCAATGGACATAAGTTTGTGCAAGCTCTGGGGGCTGGTGATGACAGGAAGCCTGGCCTGCTGCAATCCATGGGGTCGCAAAGAGTCAGACATGACTGAGTGACTGAACTGAACTGAACTGAATAGCAGGAAAAGGGAAAGCTCTCAATTTCAGATCCAGAGAAAAGGGCATGGGTACTGTGAAAAGTAATGCTTAATGATTTAATTTCCAAAAGCCCAAAAAGAGCTCTAAAAATATTCATTTATTTGAAATAGTGGCTAAGGTTTTCATAATCTACCCTGAGGAAGTCATATAAAACTGCTGATAAAGCTTTTTGCAAAGAAATTTTGCAGAGCTATTTATAAAATAGAAAATTGTAAACAAATTAAAAGTCCAGTACTGAGAGAACAGTTAAATAACATATGTTACATTTCCTCAAAGAATATAATGTACCATTAAAATAATTTTATCAATAAATTTGTAATAACAATGAAAAATCTTCCAAGTAAATGAAAAGCAAGATAGAACATTATATAGCTACATAAATTCCAGCTATATAAAAATTAAAGACTTGCATAGAAAAATGAACATAAATAACTATTGATTTTGGTGATGATAGAAAGTATGATCCTCCTCTCTCAAATTTATACTTTTCTTCAGTTTTCATATTTTTGGTAAGCATAACTGATGTTCATTTCTCAGTCATCTCGAGTGACCTGTCAGCAGAATTTGACATAGTTAATTGCTCCCTCCTCCCAAAAAAACACTTTCCAAACTTGCCTTCTAAAACACCATACTCTCTTGGTTTATCACCCACCCTTTGGTCTATTTTTCCTTGTCTCCTTTCCTCGTTCCTCATCTTTGACCTGATCTTTTAGTGCTGGGTGTCCCAGAAGTTGGTCCACAGTACTTTACTCTTCTCTGTCCACACCGACTTCCCTAATGACTTCACAGAGAGGCATACCTGTATATATTATCCATGTGCCAACAACTCTCCCTTTTATATCTTCACACTAGACCTTGCTCCTGACCTCTAAATAAGAATATGCAACTCTACTATACATCACTGCAAAAAGATATCTCAAGCATTCATGTCGAAAACTAAATCTTGATCTTCACTTCCCAAATCTATTCCATTTGGATTCTTTCCTATCTGTATCAGTCAGGATTAGGTCTGGAAATCAGAGTTACTCTAATTATTATATGAATCAAGGGACTGAAGGGGCTTTCCCTGTGGCTTAGCAGTAAAGAATCTGCCTGCCAAACAGGAGATGCAAGAGACGGTGGTTTGATCCTTGGGTTGGGAAGATGCCCTGGAGGAGGAAATGGCAACCCACTTCAGTATTCTTGCCTGGAAAATCCCATGGACAGAGGATCTCTATGGACTACAATCCATGGGGTCGCAAAAGAGTCAGACACAACTGAGTGACTAAACAACAACAGGGGACTGAGTGGATAAACTGATGCTTTCCTAAGTGTGAGCAGAGTTTGAAAAGGGAGGATCAAGAAGACTGAAGCCAGAGGATCAAAGAAATATCCCCAAAGTTTGTGGTTCTTAAATGCTCTGTGGGGAACTGCAGCTTTTCTCAAGATCTGTGGCAAAGCTCTCAATTGCCTCAACTGGAGCAGCAAAGCAGGCTCTTTCAGAATTCTGAGAAGCTATACGCCTTGCGGTTGCTCATAAATCTGCCTTCTATGGCTTCTGACAGTAATGGCCTCTCTTCACTTTTCCTTTAAAATTTCTCATTGAAAACTCTAACCTGGAACCACATGGGGAAGGAGAATCTAGAAAACGTGGTTCCTAGATTCTTCTCTTCCACAGAGAGGAGTCCCCTAGAAGCAGACAGACAGGTGAGAACACACAGTCCCAGCACTTTGAGAGTAAGGTTTGAGTTATTCCCTGTGGCACTAGCAACCTGCACCAGATATGCAGTATCTTTGTGCCCCCTGTTGACCTGGGGGTGGAGGATGGCAAGTGAGCAATTTAAAATTTCGTAGCACTCTCTTACAGTAGTGCGCTGACTTTCTCCACTAGGCTTTCTCCTGGCTGTTGTAAGTTGTTGACTGTATCCCAGAGTTCTGTGCAAGTTGATCCTGACAGTTTTCACTAGTGCATCAGCTGCTAGAATGATGGAGCACTGGAGTTCCCCACTCAGTCATTTTCAACAATGTCACCCCTACTTTTTAAGTTCTTAAGTTAGATTCTTAGATCATTTGTCTTCATGTTTTTTTCTTTTCTATTATATGCATTTAGGCACTATAAGTATTTGTCAAAAGTGCTTTAATCTCATCCCACAAGTTCTGATAGATATTATTTTCACTTCTATCTCATTATGATTAATTAATCTTTAATTTCTATTATTTCTTTCTCAACAATTTTAACAAATTGTTATTTAGAACTTTAATTTTCAAAAACACTGGACTTGTCTTTGTGATTATTTCCTAGCTTAATATCTGCTTTTAGACTTTTGAAATTGAATGAAACCTGACATATGGTGTAGTGCCCAACATTTTTATAATGTGCCATGTGCCTTTAAAAACAGTGTTCTCCAGATTTGAGAAATATTATTAATTATTTACATCAGGTCAAGGTTGTTTCCTGTGTGATTCAAATTTCCTCTATCCTTGGTGATTTTTTAAATCTACTTGATGTATAAATAATTAAAATAAGTTGCTAAAATCTGCAGTGATGGTGGGGAATTTGTCTGTCCCTCCCTGTAGTTTATTAAGTTTTTACCTGATTTATTCTAACAGGTTTAGAATTGATACATCTTACTGGTGAACTGAACTTTTTCAACCACTACTCAGTGACTTATTGTCTCTAGTAATGTTTCTAAGGATTTGATCTTATATTGGTTTGGCTATAGCATCTTTCTTTTAGTTAGCATTTGTCTATATCATTTTTTATTTTAATAGCACGTGGTTTGTATGTTTTAGATGCTTCCTTCTTCTGCCTTCCTGAGAACAAGTATTCATATGTCTAGTCCTATGTCCAGTTTAACCATCTGCTCCCAAAGGGTGGGAGGCACACCTCAGGGTAAGAGGAACAAAGCTCTGATCTTTCATCTGGCATCAAAGTGAATTAAATTGCTAGGCCTTCTCCCTAGTGTTGGCCTTGGACTCAAATAAATTATCCCTATGAGTTCTTTGTGTTTGAAACTCTAGGTGTACCGTGATCGCAGGTGTTGCGTTTATGATAAACATTCCATTTAGTTTGTCATTGGAAACAACAGTCATTATCTCTGTGAAACCATTTCCTCTTCCAAAAGCTGTACATTGTCTGAAAATAGTATAAGATATTTAAAACTGGGACTTTCTCAGGTTTGCTGTACCTGAGACTGACATCCTTCATTAAGTATATAAAGCTCCTAGGCACTATCTTTTTGAATAATGCCTCTTTTCCATTTTCTTTATCATCTCCTGGAACTCCAATGAGATTTTTATTAGACATTCTCACTCTATTCACTATATCTCTTAAATTTGATTTTCTTCTTTGTCTCTGTCTATTGCCTTCAATGTGATTTCTTCAGATCTCTCCTTAAGCTTACTGATTCTCTTTTCATCTGTTTCCAATCTCCTACTTATCTTGTTTATTGAGATACTAATTTTAATTCTTACATAACTTTTTGTCATTTCTAAAAGTTTCATTTTGTTCTTCTTTTAATATACCTGGTCAATTAGAGAGTCACTTTTTAAACATCATCAAATTTATAATCTCCTGCTTTATTTCTTTTAATATATTTTTAGATGCTACATAATATTGTTTGTCTGATGTTTTTAGTATATGAAATCTCTGAACACTTGGTTTCTGTGTGTACTCAGATGTTCATGTTTGCACAGTGGAGTTTTTCAAAGGTCATAGTACACTTATGAGAGATGAAAGGAAAAAAGGCAAAGTCTTGGTATTATTTTGAAAATAATTTTGACCTGATAGATTGAGGGTCTCAGGAACACTTAGGGGTCCTCAGATCACTTGAAAATCACCTCCCCACAGCATCCATTAGTTTAAATGAATTCCTTCTCTGCTGTGGATGGAGAATACCCTTGGGAATTGTCCTGGGCATTTTTAGGAAGGTGTCAACACTGGGAACATTGAGAAAATGAAAGCACCAGTCTTTTTCTCTGGAACTTGGTCAAGAAAGACTGAGTTTTGACATCCAGTAGAGTAAGAGTTCAGAGATGAAATTAATTTCAGTTTTATTAGAAGTTATTAAAAATTGTATCTAATGTAGCCGTATAATGTTTTTGCTTCTTAATCATTGTGTTCTTTCCATCTCCTCTTCAGAATTTCTAGCACTACATAATCTTCCACTTAGAAGTTTTTACTACTGCAATGAAGGTTTATAAAAGGAATGTGAAAACAAAATAGTCTACTTCTTGACTTTGAGTTTCAAATGATTTGGGAGGAAAAATGAAATGCCTGGTTATGTGGATCTAACAATGGGAAAGGATGAGAAGAGCATGTGCGGGAGACATGAGCTGCAACATCAGGGCCTTGCTGGGAAGAAGACCTTGAGTCCTGAGCCACCAAAGGACAAATGCTGAGGAGCATATGAAAGGGGAGATAACAAGTTGGAGCAACTCAAGAGCAAGAAGATATGTAACTCACTCTACCCACTTTCTCAAGAGACAATCCAGGGAATGAGTGAGGCACTGGCTTCTGCCTCCCATGCAGCACTGGCAGTGAGAAGAAATGCGTATGTGGGCAGCCAGGCAGAGAGCTGGAAACAACTGTATATGGTCTCTGCACCTGAATTCTATTGTGGGGACAGAGGACGCTGTCTAAGGAACCCAGAGCAGAGAGAGTCCGTGTCTTAAAGAGGTCTTGCAGTTGGAAAAAGGGAGGGACCACTTTAATCTACTGACAACAAAATGCAGGATGGGGTTGGGGACATCATTTCAGTAGATGTCAGCAAGGATAAGGAATGATGCCAAGGACCAGACACAACACACACACACGACTTAATACTGAATAAGCTTTCTAGAACTTTAAAAGGACCACAGAGACAAGAGAATGGTAAACACTTAACTGACTGCAATTAAATTTTGACATCCAGTAGAGTAAGAGTTCAGAGATGAAATTAATTTCAGTTTTATAAGATGAAGAATGTTATCTTTCTTGTACAACTACAATCAGAAGTGTAACGAATGCTCAGATTCCAGAATTCCTTAGGCTAGGCGACAGCTGGGAAGAGATGAAGAGGGGATAGAGGGCAGGGATCTGGGTACCCCTGCCTCGCAGTTTGCTTTCTATGGGAACTGCATTACAAATGAGGCTCATCGTGGCTCCAGGTTCTGCCTGGTTCTGCTCAGCAAGGCTCTCAGTCAGAAAATATAATTGATGTACACAGAACTCTTGCCAGCTCATAGAGAAAGGGCCTCTAATTCAGAGGAAAAGGAGTTGGGCCTCTGCCAGTCATATACGTTTTATGCTTCATATGGGCATCAGTCAGACCCTGATTTCAGGCTGACAAACCAGGAAAAATAAAACTGTCAAAATGCAGGCAGGCTCTTGACGGGGACTGTTAGCTTGGTAATGGAAGGGAATGTTATTGCTCTAGGCATTTGCATAATATCTATTGATCAACCTCCTCAACGCTACTATTCTTCCTGTGAGGTCTGGCAGTGCGGGCGGATTGTTTAGGCTCACATCACAGCCTCTGCACACTCTGGGTGGACCACAGTCCCCGACATGGCTCAAGAATGGGGCAGAGAGTCCCCAGTGTCCAAACCAGAGGCAGCCTCCATCAGTATGAGACAGGAAGTCTACATAGTCGGTTTTATTCATAGCTCTGGCGACCACCTAGTTGCATGACCCTGGGAAAGCTGCCAGTCCATTCTGTTCCTCTCTTCATTCCACACTGCCTGGAATCCCTCCACTAGAGATCCCTCCTGGGCCAAGTTTTGACGCCCGTATTAAAATGAAAATGTTGTAGAGAGAATTAAATGCTTTCAGCCATTCAGTTCATTTCAGTCGTTCAGTCATGTCGACTCTCTGTGACCCATGGCCTGCAGCACACCAGGCTTCCCTGTCCATCACCAACTCCCAGAGCTTGCTCACACTCATGTCCATTGAGTCAGTGATGCCATCCAACCATTTATAATCCTCTGTCATTCCTTTCTCCTCCTGCCTTCAATCTTTCCCAGCATCAGGGTCTTTTCAAATGAGTCAGTTCTTTCAAATGAGTCAGCATCAGGGTCTTTCAAATGAGTCAGGTGGCCAAAGTATTGAATCTTCAGCTTCAGCATCAGTCCTTCCAGTGAATATTCAGGACTGATTTCCTTTAGGATGGACTGGTTGGATCTCCTTGCAGTCCAAGGGGCTCTCAAAAGTCTTCGCCAGCACCCCAGTTCAAAAGCACCAATTCCTTGGCACTCACTTTTCTCCAACTCTCACATCCATACATGAGTACTGGAAAACCATAGCTTTGACTAGATGGATTTTTGTCAGCAAAGTTATGTCTCTGCTTTTTTAATATGCTGTCTAGTATGGTCATAGCTTTTCTTCCAAGGAGTAAGCGTCTTTTAATTTCATGGCTGCAGTCACTATCTGCAGTGATTTTGCAGCTCAGGAAAGTAAAGTTTCTTTAGCCACTTTAGCCATTAGCTCCCAAGAATTAGTTTGTCAGATTCATTTGTTTACAGCTGAGAGCTTTCAGTTTTGGTGGACTGACATGAGGCAGGAACAGATGGGAGAAGGCTAAGTAGAGTGTTGGGAATCTCCTGCCTGGGAGTCAGGTGGGTGACATAGGGAAGGATCCTGGTGAGTACTATAGGCTCAGAGATGCAAGTGCATCCATCTCCTCACAGTGCCTGAATCCTTGACTAGGGGACTGAGGATCTGGAGTAATCCCCTCCTCCTAAGCAAGCTACTTGGAAGCTCCAAGGTAATACTGAGAATAGACCCTGAGCCGAGCCTTATATAAGCCTGAGGCCTAATGCTCCTTCCAGAGGGCAATCTTTAAGAGAAGGTGTAACAGGCACACACTGAAGTCAAGCATGAATCTCCTCTTTTTCCAGATAAATAATACCCTATTCCCTCTCTGCAATCTGTACAACCCCAACGAAACTGAGCCCCCTTGAAGCCACTCTCAGTTTGATGTTTCTGAAGAAATCTCCAACTTCAGTCTAAAAGAAACCTCTCAGAGGCAATGGTATTTATCTTTGGTGGTAAATCACATGAAACATGGCAAAGTATCTTAAATTTCCTCTGGGTCCATTCATTTACCTTCAAAGTTTCCATCAGCTGCTCAGAATCGCTTCTTTCTCTGCCTCCTAGGTACTGTCTTCTCCAAGATTTCTTCCTAAACATTCCAAGGAAAAGGGGAAGAGGGTAGAAAGGGCAAAGAGAAGGAAGGAGGAAAACTCACATTATTGAGAGCCTACTAGTTCCAAACACTTTGACATTTAATCTTGACAAAGTAAGTATCAGTTCAGTTCAGTTGGTCAGTCGTGTCTGACTCTTTGCGACCCCATGAATCGCAGCATGCCAGGCTGTCCATCACCAACTCCTGGAGTTCAACCAGACTCACTTCCATCGAGTCAGTGATGCCATCCAGCCATCTCATCCTCTGTAGTCCCCTTTTCCTTCTGCCCCTAACCACTCCCAGCATCAGGGTCTTTTCCAGTGAGTCAACCCTTTGCATGATGTGGCCAAAGTACTGGAGTTTCAGCTTTAGCATCATTCCTTCCAAAGAAATCCCAGGGCTGATCTCCTTCAGAATGGATTGGTTGGATCTCCTTGCAGTCCAAGGGACTCTCAAGAGTCTTCTCCAACACCACAGTTCAAAGGCATCCATTCTTCAGCACTTAGCTTTCTTCACAGTCCAACTCTCATATCCATACATGACTACTGGAAAAACCAAAGCCTTGACTAGACGAACCTTTGTTGGCAAAGTAATGTCTCTGCTTTTGAATATGCTCTCTAGGTTGGTCATATATTTTCTTCCAAGGAGTAAGCATCTTTTAATTTCATGGCTGCAATCACCATCTGCAGTGATTTTGGAGCCCCCAAAATAAAGTCTGACACTGTTTCCACTGTTTCCCCATCTATTTCCCATGAAGTGATGGGACCAGATGCCATGATCTTTGTTTTCTGAATGTTGAGCTTTAAGCCAACTTTTTCACTCTCTTCTTTCACTTTCATCAAGAGGCTTTTTAGTTCCTCTTCACTTTCTGCCATAAGGGTGGTGTCATCTGCATATCTGAAATTATTGATATTTCTCCTGGAATATAAAAACTGGAGAAGGGAATGACAAACCACTTCAGTATTCTTGCCTTGAGAACCCCATGAACAGTATGAAAAGGCATCACAGTTTGGCCATGATTATAACAAGTGCTCCAGTTAAAGTTCAATTTCATTACTTTAGGTTTCTTTTATATTTCAAATCTGATGAGAAGTTCACATTCTAAAAATGGAGATCTGTTGAATATTTAAAATTCAGGTCTTCAATTAAATCTTTTAAGAAGACTCTTCCTGTGTTTGCCCTTACTCTTGTGTCTGTCTAATTTTAGTATCCAGAATTTTACTAGCTATTTGAGAGAATCTGGGATAGAGAAGCCTAAGTTATGAGTCTTATCCAGGAGTCTCTCATAGTCCAGGGGGAAAGCCTAGTAAATTAAATGACATAAACTTATTAAATAGTGAATGACAGTATGTGCTTCATAGTTCAACACCTTCACATGTGCTGCTCTTGCTACCTGAGTGCCCTTCTCTTGCTTGGGTCTGTCTAGCAAAGCCTGGCCCATTCAAAACTCAAGGGATACCTCTGTGAAGAATGCCTTGTCCTCCTGGTTCCTACTTTACCAGATTTGATCAATTACCACATCTTTTATACAGATATCATGCAATACTGTCTGATATTTTACATGCCTCCCTTTGACACTTGAATGTGAGGAAGTTGAGGACAGAAATAGTGTTTTCTTTCTTGAATTCCCAGCATATGGCATGGTATCTGAAGCCTAGTAAACAGAAATCAACAATTATAGGCTGATGACCAAGTGCTAAATGAAGTTATACAAATTGAGGACCTCCAGGGAAACATGGTGGGAACTTGATGGATGGGGGTTAAGTTTGCATTGTGTCTTAGACAATAAGTAATTTCTGGAGTTGTTGATGCTGCGAATAGTATAGGAGAAAGTTATTAGCTAGAAGGAT
Source organism: Nanger dama (assembly GCA_917880005.1). Taxonomy (NCBI): domain Eukaryota; kingdom Metazoa; phylum Chordata; class Mammalia; order Artiodactyla; family Bovidae; genus Nanger; species Nanger dama. The sequence goes on from CAKJTW010000022.1 coordinate 35,756,041, forward strand.
AAGACAGAATAAAAGAATATCTTCCCAGGTGTTTCACGGTAGCTCTGTTTTCATGTATCCCACACTGTTGTTACATGTTGCCAGGTTCAGAATGAGGAATATTGTTCCACAGAGAAGAATGGGTGTTATTCTAAACCACATATCGAGTGGTTTAGAACAGAAGACCTGAGGAGCAGAACTGCCCAACAGGAAACTTAGAGTTTTAAACACAAAGATATAGGATGAACTTATATGGGGCCCAATCCAACACCAAGAAGAAGGCCCAGCCACCTTGAAGCCCCTAAATTCTGTTTGACTGTTGTCAACAAACATTTGCAGAAACCTTTGCAGCTCCAAGAGGGTCACCCAGCATCAGGACCCTTTCTCATCTCCTCTTTTCTACCTGACCTCCTGAGATTTACTGTCCTCTTTGCAGCAGATGGTTGACTCGTCAAAGGCCAGCTACATCAAAACTTGCTCTCAGACAGAGGGTTTTCAGGGCAGAAAAGGATGCTATAATGATAGATACATGTTATTATACTTTTTCCATCCTCCAGGATGTACAACACCAGGAGTGAACCCTAATGTAAGCTACAAACTTCGGATGATTAAAATGTATCACTATAGTTCATACATGTGTGAATGCTTGCTCAGTAGCTTCAGTCATGTCTGACTCTTGGCAACCCTATGGACTGTAACCCGCCAGGCTCCTTTGTCTGTGAGAATTCTCCAGGCAAGAATACTGGAGTGGGTTGTCATGCTCTCCTTCAGGGGACCTTCCCAAACCAGTGATCAAACCAATGTCTCGTGGATTCTTCACCCAGTGAGCCACCTGGGACATCTCACAGTAGCTCATCTCTCATAACAAATGCAACCCTCTTGTGCAGAGCGGATAGTGAGGGAGGCTGTGGGGGCAGGGAGTGTACGAGAGCTCTGTACTTTTACTTGATTTTTCTGTAACCCTAAAACTGCCCTAAAAAAATAAAGTCCTCATAAAATAAGGTAAAAACTTGCTTTCAAGAAAGAAGAACAATGCACACTTTATATACAGGTAGACATGTTATTATATACTCATTGACTGTATATTCTCTTTGATGGTAACAGTGGCTGCTTCTGAGGAGGGGACTAAGTGACTAGGAGTCAAAAATAGGAGGAAATTATCTTTTTTTTTAGATTTTATTATTTTTATTGAAATATGAAATTGTATCCCATGAAGTATTTGTAAGCATCTGTTGATGTTTCCACAAACTGAACACACCTGAGTAACCAGCACCCAAATCAAGAAACACAGCATTATGAGCTGCCTGCTAAGCATCCTCCCTCCAGTTTCCCATCAGCACCTCCACTCAGGGTAATTCCCTGAGGCAAAGGTGAGATTTCACCTGATTCTCTACCTTATCTAGATGGAATCTAGTTGTGTGCTTTTCTGTCTGGCTTCTTTTGCTTAGCATTTGTTCAAGAGATTCATCATCATTGTAGCCTGTAGTTACAGACCATTCACTCTATTGAGTGGCATTTCATTGTATAAATATACCACAATCGATTTCTCTGTTTTACTGGTGATGGGCATGTAGGTAATTTCCAGTTTAGAGCTATTATGACTATTACTGCCTTGAACATTTCAGACACATTGTTTTGTAAGACAGTTATTTTTTATTATTTGTACTACTTGAATTTTGTATTATATGCTTACATTATTTATAAAGAACACAGAAACCATATCTAAAAGCACCTTCTAGGGCATTTTAATTTGGATCAGAGATTTCTCTCCTTCACTGCCAATAAGTAAGCAGAAAAATTAATAACAATAGCTAATATTTAATGGGTCTTCCCTGATAGCTCAGTTGGTAAAGAATTTGCCTGCAGTGCAGGAGACCCTGGTTCGATTCCTGGGTCAGGAATATCCGCAGGAGAAGGGATAGGCTACCCACTCCAATATTCTTGGGCTTCCCTTGTGGCTCAACTGGTAAAAAAATCTGCCTTCAATGTGGGGGACCTGGATTCAATCCCTGGGTTGAGAAGATCCCCTGGAAAGGGAAAGGCTACCACTCCAGTATTCTGGCCTGATGCTTACTGAATGAACTGTTTGCAAAACAAACAGAAAACCTTTTCATTTTCTCATTTATTGCTCCACATTACCGGAGCTATAGATACTCCTGTTACTCTCATGTTGGCAACTGCGACCAGGCGCACTAAGCGCGCACAGCTGAGAAGAGCTACCCCACGTCCGAGATCAGGGGCAGCGGCCTAGAGTGTCAGGCTGCGACGTGCAGGAACGGCTGAGAGGAGCTACCCTGCGTTCGAGGCCAGTGGCGCCTGGGAGGAGATACCCTGCATCCGAGGTCAGGGGTGGCAGCCGGGAGGAGCTATCGTGCGTCCGAGGTCACGGGTGGCCGGGAGAAGCCACCACATGCCCGAGGCCAGGGGCGGAGACCTTGAGGAGCCACACCGAGCCAAAAACCAGGGCCGGCGGCTGGGAGGAGCTACCCGAGAAGACGTGTCTGCGCAGGTGCAGGAGGGCCTAGAGGAGCTATCCCACGTTGAAGGTCAGGAACTGTGGCGGTAAGGAGATACCCCTCGTCCAATGTAAGGAACAGCGGCTTTGCTTTGCTGGAACAGCTGTGAAGAGATACCCCATGCCCAAGGTAAGAGAAACCCAAGTATGATGGTAGATGTTGCAAGAGCAAATCGGGGGGGAGACACACTGAAACCATATTCTTGCCTTGAGAACGCAATGAACAGTATGAAAAGGCAAAATGATGGCATACCAAAGAGGAACTCCCCACGTCAGTAGGTGCCCAATATGCTACTGGAGATCAGTGGAGAAATAACTCCAGAAAGAATGAAGTGATGGAGCCAAAGCAAAAACAATACCCAGTTGTGCATGTGACTGGTGAGAAGCAAGATCTGATGCTATAAAGAGCAATATTGCATAGGAACCTGGAATGTCAGGTTCATGAATCAAGGCAAATTGGAAGTGGTCAAACAAGAGATGGCAAGGGTGAATGTCGACATTCTAGGAATCATTGAACTAAAATGGACTGGAATGGGTGAATTTAATTCAGATGACCATTATATCTACTACTGTGGGCAGGAATCCCTCAGAAGAAATGGAGTAGCCATCATGGTCAACAAGAGAGTCCAAAATGCAGTACTTGGATGCAATCTCAAAAATGACAGAATGATCTCTGTTTGTTTCCAAGGCAAACTATTCAGTATCACAGTTATCCAAGTCTATGCCCCAACCAGTAATGCTGAAGAAGCTGAAGTTGAACAGTTTTGTGAAGACCTACAAGACCTTTTAGAACTAACACCCCAAAAAGATGTCCTTTTCATTATAGGGGACTGGAATGCAAAAGTAGGAAGTCAAGAAACACCTGGACTAACAGGGAAATTTGGCCTTGGAATGCGGAATGAAGCAGGGCAAAGACTAATAGAATTTTGCCAAAATAATGCACTGGCCATAGCAAACACCCTCTTCCAACAACACAAGAGAAGACTCTACACAAGGACAACACCAGATGGTCAATACCAAAATCAGATTGATTATAGTCTTTGCAGCCAAAGATGGAGAAGCTTTATACAGTCAATAAAAACAAGACCAGAAGCTGACTGTGGCTCAGATCATGAACTCCTTATTACCAAATTCAGACTCAAATTGAAGAGAGTAGGGAAAACCACTAGACCATTCAGGTATGACCCAAATCAAATCACTTATGATTATACAGTGAAAGTGAGAAATAGATTTAAGGGCCTAGATCTGATAGATAGAGTGCCTGATGAATTCTGGATGGAGGTTCGTGATATTGTACAGGAGACAGGGATCAAGACCATCCCCATGGAAAAGAAATGCAAAAAAGCAAAATGGCTGTCTGGGGAGGCCTTACACATAGCTGTGAAAAGAAGAGAGGTGAATAGCAAGGGAGAAAAGGAAAGATATAAGCATCTGAATGCAGAGTTCCAAAGAATAGCAAGAAGAGATAAGCAAGCCTTCTTCAGTGATCAATGCAAAGAAATAGAGGAAAACAACAGAATGGGAAAGACTAGAGATCTCCTCAAGAAAATTAGAGATGCCAAGGGAACATTTCATGCAAAGATGGGCTCGATAAAGGACAGAAATGGTAAGGACCTAACAGAAGCAGAAGATATTACGAAGAGGTGGCAAGAATACATGGAAGAACTGTACAAAAAAGATCTTCACGACCCAGATAATCATGATGATGTGATCACTAATCGAGAGCCAGACATCTTGGAATGTGAAGTCAAATGGGCCTTAGGAAGCATCACTACAACAAAGCTAGTGGAGGTGATGGCATTCCAGTTGAGCTGTTTCAAATCCTGAAAGATGATGCTGTGAAAGTGCTGCACTCAATATGCCAGCAAATTTGGAAAACTCAGCAGTGGCCACAGGACTGGAAAAGGGCAGTTTTCATTCCAATCTCAAAGAAAGGCAATGCCAAAGAATGCTCAAACTACTGCGCAATTGAACTCATCTCACATGCTAGTAAAGTAATGCTCAAAATTCTCCAAGCCAGGCTTCAGCAATACGTGAACCGTAAACTCCTGATGTTCAAGCTGGTTTTAGAAAAGGCAGAGGAACCAGAGATCAAATTGCCAACATCCACTGGATCATGGAAAAAGCAAGAGAGTTCCAGAAAAACATCTATTTCTGCTTTATTGACTATGCCAAAGCCTTTGACTGTGTGGATCACAAGAAACTGTGGAAAATTCTGAAAGAGATGGGAATATCAGACCACCTGACCTGCTTCTTTAGAAACCTGTATGCAGGTCAGGAAGCAACAGTTAGAACTGGACATGGAACAACAGACTGGTCCAAATAGGAAAAGGAGTACATTGCTGTATATTGTCATCCTGCTTATTTAAGTTATATGCAGAGTACATCATGAGAAACACTGGACTGGAAGAAACACAAGCTGTAATCAAGATTGCTGGGAGAAATATCAGTAACCTCAGATATGCAGATGACATCACCCTTATGGTAGAAAGTGAAGAGGAGCTAAAAAGCCTCTTGATGAAAGTAAAAGAGGAGAGTGAAAAAGTTGGCTTAAAGCTCAACATTCAGAAATGAAGATCATGGCATCTGGTCCCATCACTTCATGGGAAACAGATGGGGAAACAGTGGAAATAGTGTCAGACTTTATTTGGGAGGCTCCCAAATCACTGCAGATGGTGATTGCAGCCATGAAATTAAAAGACATCTACTCCTTGGAAGGAAAGTTATGACCAACCTAGATAGTATATTCAAAAGCAGAGACATTACTTTGCCAACAAATGTCTATCTAGTCAAGGCTATGGTTTTTCCTGTGGTCATGTATGGATGTGAGAGTTGGACTGTGAAGAAGGCTGGGCACCGAAGAATTGATGCTTTTGAACTGTGGTGTTGGAGAAGACTCTTGAGAGTCCCTTGGACTGCAAGGAGATCCAACCAGTCCATTCTGAAGGAGATCAGCCCTGGGATTTCTTTGGAAGGAATGATGCTAAAGCTGAAACTCCAGTACTTTGGCCACCTCATGAGAAGAGTGGACTCATTGGAAAGACTCTGATGCTGGGAGAGACTGGGCGCAGGAGGAGAAGGGGACGACTGAGGATGAGATGACTGGATGGCATCACTGACTCGATGGACGTGAGTCTGAGTGAACTCCAGGAGATGGTGATGGACAGGGAGGTCTGGCGTGCTGTGATTCATGGGGTCGCAAAGAGTCGGACACGACTGAGTGACTGAACTGAACTGAACTGAAACTAGGGAGTTTAAATAATTTTCCCAGAGTCATAGTTAGCAAATGGAGTCAAACACAGGTCCCCGACTCTAAAGCTTGTGCTTTGACCTCTGTGCACAATCTAGATTAGACAGGGCTGGGCATCCAGGGAGCCAGTCAGAATGGAGGACAAGGAGCTCAAATATAGCAGATCCAAACGCCTGCTCAGCCTAGCCCTACAGCATGGTTTGCTCTTTGCCCCCTTTATGTCCTAATGAATCAAATCATTTTGAACATGAAAAAGAGTGAGATTGGATTTTTGCTAAGATGAAAGAAAGGAATCTGGCCCCACCTGGTATCTTCACAGCTCTCCAGGGTAAGCTAGGAGAAAGCACTTCAGTGCAATGAAGTGGCGATTTAATAATTCCCCAAAAATACAAGAAGATTTGGCAAAGTCACAAGTAATCTGGATCCACCAGCATTCGGGCATAATGGAAAGAGCAGGCGTCTTAAGCTCTAGAGCAGAAGTCAGCCAGCTTTTTCTATTAAGAGCCAGATAATAAACATTTTAGGTTTTGAAAGCCATATTATCTCTGTCACAACCACCCAACTCTGCCGTTGTGGCACGAAAGTAGGCATGAAAAATATGTAACGGAATGGGACTGGTTGTGTTCCAACAGAACTTTACCAATGGATGCTGAAATTTGAATTTCACATTATTTTCATGTGCCACAAAAATATTTTTCTTCTCTTGATTTTTTCGAAAATTAAAACATGTTTTTAAATATTCTTAGTCTGAGATAGGTCTTTTTATTTTTATTAGAGAATCTTTGTATGAAATTACTGAGTAGAGAAAAATGTTTTCAAAATTCTTGAAGATAAAAAATATTCTTATTTTGACAACTGTACAAGGTTAAGTGGTGGGGTCTGGAGATATGGGTTGCATTGTGGCTCAATCATTTATTATTTACATGGCTTTAGAAACATTGCTTGAATTCTCCCAGCTTCCTTTCTGTCTTGGAGAAATGAGCAGAGGAGGCTCCATGCATCCAGGTCCTCTTCTGTGACTGGCACTAAGTCTGTGCTTTACTGAAGTTAACCCTCATAATGACCAAAAGGAGCAGAAATTATATGATTGCCTCTTTTTGAATAGTTACAGTGTTGGGAAGAGTTTTTGTACATAGTTTTGCCTGACTTGGCCTTCCTTGTTTATTGAGGTCAATCCTTATTATATGCAGAAGTTTCTATATTGGTTCAATGATAGTTTTCTTGCTTCTTCTAAGATTCTGTGATTTTTTTTTTTTTAGTATCGGTTGTACTGCACGTTAGAGTGAATTGTTTAATCTAATTTTTCTATTCAGTTAGGAGTATATAAAAGTCCAATTTATACTCCAAATATCACTGAAGCAAAGTTGAATGCACATTGTGAATGAATGGTCACTGTTTCTATTTATGTGCACAGAGTCTGGTGCAGATACATTCATATAAAACACTGCATTAAATAAGAGAATGTCTGTGAATTGTCTAGTACAATGCCTGGCACAAGGGTAGTCTGACAATCGTTGTCCCCATCCTGCTTAAAGACAAGGGTCAGACTCAGAGAGCTTTTCTTGGAAAAAGTGTCACCTGGAAAGATGAAGCCAAGATGACAGTTTACTTCCATACTCACCGTGCACTCTTCCCAGCCCCAGGCCTGGAAACAACCATCTTCAAGGAGCCATGAGACCAGGATATATTTGAGTGAAAGAGCTATAGGAACTGCACACCAGTTTATTTTCTCAGTCTAAGCCTCAATGGGGAAACAGTGGAAACAGTGGCTGACTTCATTTTCTGGGGCTCCAAAATTACTGTAGATGGTGATTGCAGCCATGAAATTAAAAGACACTTATTCCTTGGAAGGAAAGTTATGACCAACATAGACAGCATATTCAAAAGCAGAGACATTACTTTGTCAACAAAGGTCCGTCTAGTCAAGACTATGGTTTTTCCAGTAGTCATGCATGGATGTGAGTGTTTGACTATAAAGAAAGCTGAGCAGTGAAGGATTGATGCTTTTGAACCGTGGTGCTGGAGAAGATTCTTGAGAGTCCCTTGGACTGCAAGGAGATCCAACCAGTCCATTCTGAAGGAGATCAGTCCTGGGTGTTCACTGGAAGGACTGATGTTAAGGCTGAAACTCCAATACTTTGGCCACCTCATGCGAAGAGCTGACTCATTGGAAAAGACCCTGATGCCTGGAAAGATTGAGGGCAGAAGGAGAAGATGACAGAGGATGAGATGGTTGGATGGCATCACTGACTCAATGGACATGAGTTTGTGTAAACTCCAGGAGTTTGTGATGGACAGGGAGAACTAGCATGCCCTGGTTCATGGGGTCACAAAGAGTCGGACATAACTGAGCGACTGAACTGAGCTGAACTGATGAGACCAGATAGGCCCAGCATTTTGCTTGATGTACTCTGTATTTAAGTTAAATAAGCAAGATGACAATATACAGCCTTGATGTACTCCTTTCCTGATTTGGAACCAGTCCATTGTTCCATGTCCAGTTCTAATTGTTGCTTCTTGACTTGCATACAGGTTTTGCAGAAGGTAGGTAACGTAGTCTGGTAGTCCCATCTCTTTTAAGAATTTTCCACAGTTTGTTATGATCCACACAGTCAAAGGCTTTAGCATAGTCAATGAAACAGAAGTAAATGTTTTTCTGGAATTCTCTTGTCTTTTCTATGATCCAATGGATGTTGGTAATTTGATCTCTATAATTATTAAGCAACATATATTAACTACAAAACCCTTGATGACAGAGAGGTGCATAGTATAGTCCTGGGCAGAGTCAGTGAAATAAGATAGTTGCTGAGATTTTAAATTATACAAAAGGGCAGCCATAAAGACCATCCAAGACAATGATGGTCCAAATATTTCTTGATACAGTCTACCACATCCATCCCAACCTACTACAACTCATTTGTCCTTGGGCAAGAGGACAAAGGGAAAAAGGATATTCAAAGAACTTGTCTCTTGGATAACTACAAATTAATTTCCCCACCCCTTCACTTAGATTTCTAAACATCCTATAATAAATTGATGCACTGATGTCAGTTCTTTTTAAAAGGAAAACACAATCTCATTACAAGAGGAAATAAGTTGTCCATTTCTTACATTTATACTGAGTCAGTTTGGGTCCCATGTTGTGCGGTGATGACTGTGCATGACCCTGCCTCAAGACATTTCCACGTAAAATGGAGAAGTAGTGACTCAGTGCCTTTTTTCCCTTATCTTAAGGAAACGTTTGCTCTTGCTGAACTTGATGTTTGTACATATGAGTTTAAGAATTCTTCACCACTCAGCAATGACCAATGACCCAGGCTGACCAGTCGGCCTCATTAAATGAGATTCTTGGCTTTTGAGTACAACAGAAGCAAAGGGAATATGTTTTAGGAGGACTTGGGTTTCTTTAATTGGACATATGATTTTTATTTGTTTGGTGGACCAATGGAGAAAGAGAGACATTAGTGGCATTTTATGACTTGTTAAGACTAATTGAAAAATCTGAGGAATGAAGCTTTCTGTGAAGAGAGTGCTCTAATGGGAATGGATGTGATGATTATTTACCTAATTGAGCAATAATGACAGAGGTGCAGGCCACTTTTCCCGGGATTAATAAAGAACCCGGGAGTTGACAGTTTAGGCCATTAAGCTCAGCTAGTACTCAATCTTGGTGAAGGGCATGGTGCCAGAATTATATTAGTATTGTAAAATGAGCCCAAAACTTAGAGACACAAGAACTTACTTTTCTGAGAAATAATTTTACTTGGCAGTTAATCATCTGACATCAGTTTGGGCAATGAAAGTTCTCTCATTAAACTAACTTTCACATAAGGTCTTGAAATCTTATTCCATTTAGAGTGTTCTCAAGCATATGGTTGTTATAAAAGCAAAGTGGGAGAGAGTGGGATCCTCAGTAATATCAAAAATAGTTTCCTGCGCAACTGCAAGCAAACAAGCCATTATCACCTCCCTTGCTTTTAAAACAAAACAAACAGCACAATGACACTGAGTTGAACTAGAAGCATCACAAACTCTGGAGATTCATGGTTGAAATTGTTACTCAGAGTGTCCCTACAGTAAAACCAAGCAACACTACTCCATAATCCCTAGTTGGCACTAAACATATCTTACATTATCAGAAATCTCAATCTTATAGAAATTGTGTTTGTATTCAGTAGACCCCCATCCAGTGCAACAAATGTTAATGTACTACTCACTTGCCAAGAAAAAGAGTTACTCAGCTTTCTGCTACTGCTGCTAAGTCGCTTCAGTCGTGTCCGACTCTGTGCGACCCCATAGACGACAGCCTACCAGGCTCCCCCGTCCCTGGGATTCTCCAGGCAAGAACACTGGAGTGGGTTGCCATTTCCTTCTCCGATGCATGAAAGTGAAAGTGAAGGTGCTCAGTCTGTCTGACTCTTCATGACCCTATGGACTGCAGCCTACCAGGCTCCTCCATCCATGGGATTTTCTGGGCAAGAGTAATGGAGTGGGGTGCCATCGCCTTCTCCGCTCAGCTTTCTAGGTGTTCACTATTCCTATGATTCTGCTCTGCATGGGAAAGTTCAAACATCAACTTAGAACAAGTAGAAATGGTGCTTCAACGTTCTCTTTATGCAGACTGAATCCTATACTGGTGGCCTTGCATTTTCAAGGTATTTGCAAATATGTTTTGTAAGCCAACATTTCCTTCTTTTCTAGCAAACACTGAATATTTTGCAAGACAGTATAAAAAGGGATGAGAATAAAAACATGAATAAGGCAGAGCCACTGTGGTACTGCAACCTAGCAGAGACCTTAGACTCAAGAGAGCTCTTTTAAAAAGAAAAATTGGGGTATAGTTGCTTTACAATATTGTGTTAGTTTCTGCTGTACAATGAAGTGAATCAGCTATACATATGCATATATCCCCTCTGTCTTGGACCTCCCTCCCACCACCACCCCAAAGGCCCCCAACCAACCCCACAATCAAGGTCATCACAGAGCACCAAGCTGAGTTCCCTATGCTATATAGCAGGTTCCCACTAGCTATCTATTTTACATATACACATGGAATATTACTCGGCCATTAAAAGGAGTGAAATTGGGTCATTTGTAGAGAGAGCTCTTTTGGAAATCTGTTGAGGGAGCAAAACTTCCAATCATATTCCTCCTTCCAGCATCTGGATTTCTCATCATTATCTTAATCTGCATTGAAGAAGATGGTTAGTGTGGCTCCATCTGCTCTGAGGCATCACCTCTCCAGCAACCTCTACAGGAGCCTGCAGCCAGCCAATCAAGCAACAGCAGTAATAATGTAGTCATTTATTTAGTAGTTACCAAGCTTTTACCACATAATAAAACAATGTCAGGGTCCAGAGACATAAAGGTGAATTTTTAAAAATCTCTATCTTCCCAAACTATAGTGTAATTGAAATATTAAAAATGTTAATGTGTTACAGGTACTTCGATAGTAGGGTAGGGAGAAGCCCAGAAGAGGGAATCAGCCAATCTCAGTAGTCTTCAGGAAGAAGAACAGGCATCGTAAAGGAGCTAATCTTGAACTAAACTTTAAAAAGTTAAGAGATATCCTTCAGGTAGAGGTACATAAAGAACTTGCCAAGTCAAGGGACTGACATAAAGAAAAGGGCTGGCAGAGGAAAACGCTGGGGATGGTCAAGAAACAGTAAGGTCTTCTCTCTTAACTACATCTTAAGTGCCTCACTTGATTGAGCAGCACTTCCACTCTTTCTGCAAACTAGCAGAAAATACCCTACCAGCATCTGTGGCAAATCGGATGGACACTAAGGAGCCAGTCCCCTTTCTGCTTCCACTTCTTGTATTATGTGAGTCACAGGAGTTTGTTCCCAATCAGTTTGTGCCAGTTGTACTCATTACTGAAATTATATAATTAACATAAACAACACTGGAGAGTTGTTGTTTCTGTGAAAATTAAGTTGGATACTTTGAAAAAACTTGACTTTTATTTTTACTGAGTCACCAAGTGAAGCTACAATAGAAGCAAGCCCAGGAAATGGAACTATAAAAGAATAAAGGAGGATTATAAAATTCCCTACGATGAGATTCTGCCTCAAATTGCTTTGCCGATATCTCAAGTTCTCACTGTAAAGAAACCAGGACTGGAAATCATGAAAGATGCATTATGGAGGCATGTTATGCCCTAAAAAGATGATTCCTAAAATCAAAGTCTTGCCCCTCTGTGAAAGATAAGACAAATGTACACTCAAGTTTTAAGATATTTTAAGGTGGATTTTTGGGTGTGCTTTCTTTCTTTAACCAATGTTTTGACCATCAAACTGGTGTTACTATTAACGTACTGGTTGAAAGGGTTTCTCTTGTAGCATGAATTTAGGAGAGGATGAGAAAAGATCAAACTGAAGAATGAGGCAAGAAGGCTCCAAAAGTCACAATAGGGCATCTGGACTTTATTCTATAGATCAGGGAGTGGCAAACTATAGCCCACAGGTCAATCTCGGCTCAAACCCATTTTTATAAATAAAGTTTTATTGGGACATAGCCATGTCCATTCAGTTAGAGGAGTACCTATGGCTGCCTTCACGCTACAATGGCAGAGCTGAAGAGTTGTTATAGAGATGGTGTGCAGGTATTCAAGAAGGTTTAGGCTATGCCTACAGGAAAAGCATGAAATACTTCCTTCTTGCCAGTCACTTCTTTCAACAAAAGCCCTAGGCCACTGCAGGACCAGGTGCCCTAGAGAACAAGGAAAGGCACAGAAAAAAAAATCCCTCAGCTCTTGGGGATGGAGGTATAAAATGGCTGGGCCAAGATATTAAACTAATACTAATTAGAAGTCTCCTACCACTAGGGAAAGACATTCAAAATCTCTCCCACACAAGATCCATCACTTTGATTTCCAGGGAGGAACTGGAACACTGAGAATGTCCCACCCCTGGGCCCAGGTATACAGGTCTATGTGAGAGTGAGGCTTGGCCAGGAAAAAAACAGAGCATTACAACTACCAGCTTAGTAAGCACTGAGCAGCAAATAGTAACAATGCTACAGGACTACAAATGCATCTGAAAGCCAAGAGTGGAGTATTGAAACCCTCCAGCACCCCAACTCCCATGCTAATAGAGCATCCAAAAGGAATCTGAAGCCTCTAGGGACTGAGGATGTCCACAGCAACATCATTAACCATTAGGGAAATGCACATTGAAGTCATAATGAGAGGCCACAGTCTGGGCTTCCCCAATGGCTCAGCAGGTAAAGAATCTGCCTGCAATGCAGGAGACACGGGAGATGCAGGTTCAATCTCTGGAGTAGGAAATGGAAACCCATTCCATTATTCTCACCTGGAAAATCCCATGGACAGGGGAGCCTGGTGGGCTACAGTCCAAAGCGTTGCAGAATCGGACATGACTGAGCAACTGAGCACAGCACAGCACACTCATGGTTGAAAAAATAAAACACATTGAGAATATCATGTGGTACCAAGGATGCAGAAGTATTTCTTACACTTTATTGGTAAGGAGCACTCTGGTGCAGCAACTCTGGAAAACAGTTGAGCAGTTTCTTATGAAAAACTATACTTACCCTAGGGCCCAACAGTCTACTCCTGGGTATTTACCCTAAGAAAATGAAAACTTATGTTCACATAAAATCTTATATAGGAATGTTCATAGTAGTTTTACTTGGGACAGCTGAAACCTGGAAGCAACCCAAATAGAATGAGCTTATCTTCCTGTATTTGCAGGAAGCACCACAATCTACCCATTCTAGGACCCTAATATAGTGTTGACTCCTCCCTCTACCTCACTTTTAAAACACCAAAGTCCTTCTTATTTTATCTTCAAAATATATGTCATATCTGCATTTTCTTCTCTATTTTTGTTCCTATTTGACATACAGTAGGTACCAATGATCTCTTTCTTGAACTTCTGCACAGTTCCCTAACAAATATAAATAGCAATTCCAGTATTGTGTGTTAGTCACTCAGTCATGTCTGAGTCTTCGCAATCCCATGCACTGTAGCCTGCCAGGCTTCTCTGTCCATGGAATTCTCTAGGTAAGAATACTGGAGTGGGTACCAATTCCCTCCTCCAGGAGATCTTCCTGACCTGGAGATGGAAATCGGCTTGCCTGCATTGCAGGCCAATTCTTTACCATCTGAGCTACCAGGGAAGCCCAAATTCAATATTGGACCTACCAAAAGGATCTACCCCCTCCCCCTCACCCATGTAAAACACATGTTTGGATACATAAACATTTAATTTTTCCCCCAGTATATGGGGAAAAAGAGAAAGCTCCTTTAATTGGCATATAAGACCTTAAAAATCCTTGGTTCTTGACTCTCCAGGCCCATTTCTTGCCACTTTCAAGCATCTATTTTAGGCTTCAGCAACAACAAATAGATATTTCGTATGCAAAAGCAATTGAGTTTCTCATCTCACTCTGTCTCACCTCCGTAACTTCATTCATGCTGTCATCTCTGCCAGAGTTAACATCCTTTTCTCCTTCTTCCACTGACCTGTCCAAACCTTTAGGGTTCAGTTCAGGGGTCACCTCATTTTGACTTCTCCTTATAATACCCATTCTCCTGCTCCAACTGGGAACCCACTTTCATGTTTGTAAGAATCTGTCAAAGGAGCACTAAAGACTGCTGTGAGCCTCTTTTGGCTTTTCTGAGTATGACAGTTTCCTAGAATTGTTCACAGAAGAGATTTTAAAAAGCAAAAGTAATAAGTAGAAGTGATTAAGCCTTTCAAACGTGCCCTTTGTTCCCAAGGTTCCATTAATTGCCATTTAGGGAAGGCTTATTTGCAATGTCCTCAATTACTTAGGCAACTAAATAGCATTTACCGATCAAACAGAGCAGCATTTGCTTAATAGCAAATAACAAATGCAGTGGCACAGTCCATTGATAGTCTCCTTCCAGAGATGGACTTTTTAAGTTTGCACTCTAGAGGGAAATTGCTTTTTTTTTTTTTTTTTTACTGGAGTACATTATAATTGTTCACATAACCACTTAGATCTAGAGATTGGGGTTTTTTCCCTTAATTTTTTTTTACAGAATTAAGTAATAAATAAACCGAAAGAGCATATCTAAGTAACTCCAGTGTCCATTCCACTCATTCGAATCTATTCCTGCCAGTAAAAGCTTCATGAAATTCCTATCTGATCAAATCACAATCCCACAACTCTGAAGACCCTGCTCTCATCTGACCTCTTCAACTAGAACATCTCTGACTACACAGAATTGCTGTGAGATTTCTCTTCTCCAACTTTTAGACAGTTTTGTGGTAGTTTCTATGTGCTTGCCAATGCTTCTAATTGTTGTTACCTATAGGGAAACAAAACGGAAGAAACAGCAAAACACTGATGTTCGATATAAAAATGCCAGTTGGGGATTTGGCAAGGGGCAGGCAAGACCAGATCATGGAAGGCTTTGATGCTAAACCCAGGGCTCAGACTTTATTAATGGTGAAGATTCAGATAAAGAAGGTTTTCAGGTCCTTGACAGAGTGTTCTATCTCATGTCTCAAGAAAGTGGCCCTAAGTCAACGAATCCATCTTAAATTCTAGTCCTACCTATTGATCAGTAGAAAATCCCTGAAGCACTGATTTGAGAATGATTCTGGATCACATAATTAATGAGAAATATCTGCATAGAGGTATGGGGAGAAGGAACTTCCTAGACACACAGCGTATTTTGGCATAGCTCTAGACATCTATACAACTTATATAGTCTGCAATTATAGAACTGAGCACAAAGTCTCTAACATTGGTCTCAGATTTTGGCCTCAGTTCCTCAGTAGTTTAAAAAACTAAGCCAATTGATCATGCACTTGACTTTGTCCAAAGAGGAAAGAAGAAGAAAGTAGAGTAAGAGGACCACAACTCATGTAGGGCAGTAACAAGAAGTCCAAGTTATAAAATGACGAGTGCAGAAAGGAAAATTTTGAAAGGCTTCATGGGAATAAATATTTGCCTTTTCTCAGTTTTGCCTTATATTGGTCCTCACACTGTTGTTGGGCAATGGCAACCCACTCCAGTACTCTTGCCTGGAAAATCCCATGGATGGAGGAGCCTGGTAGGCTGCAGTCCATGGGGTCGCAAAGAGTCGGGCACAACTGAGCAACTTCACTTTCACTTTTCACTTTCATGCGTTGGAGAAGGAAATGGCAACCCACTCTAGTATTCTTGCCTGGAGGAGCCTAGTGGCCTGCCATCTATGGGGTCACATAGAGTCAGACACCACTGAAGCGACTTAGCAACAGCAGCAGCAAACATCTTTAAAACTCCTCTTCTATGACTTAAAAGGTCAAGTCTGTGATAATATTCTTATCAGTCATTACAAAAATCCTTCCTAAGTGGCTGTATCTGAATGGCGACAGACTCTAATAATAAAATTTAACTCTTACCTTGCCTTACATTTTCTCTGTTGAAAGTGAAAGTGAAAGTCACTCAGTCGTGTCTGACTCTTTGCGACCCCATGGACTACAGTCCATGGAATTCTCCAGGGCAGAATACTGGAGTGGGTAGCCTTTCCCTTCTCCAGGGTATCTTCCTGACCCAGGGATTGAACCCAGGTCTCCCCATTGCAGGCAGATTCTTTACCAACTGAGCTATCAGGGAAGCCATTTGCCACCTAATAAATCAGAAAAAAAAAAAAAGGCTCCAGGAATTCATTTCTACTGTAGCATAGCTGCAAATTTAAAAGAAATTGAAATCAACCACTTTTATGTGTTTTTGTTAGATTCTTTCACAGGACTGGTTAACATCTTGACAGATATCATTTGGAGATTCACTGGAGACTTCATGGCACCTGACCTGGTTTGCCGCGTGGTCCGCTATTTGCAGGTATGTAGCACCTTCCAAATATGATGAGGCAAGCTGACACCAAAATTACCTCTCAGATTCTTCATAAGGAAAATGGTATAAAACCCTGCACTTTGCTGCAACAAATTGCTCACTTCTTCATAGTTGAAAGGACAAGCAAAATTTATATTTTTCATGTTTTTTGTTTGTTAAAAATAATACATGTATAAAGAAAACACAAGTAAGCAATAATAAGAACATAAGCATTCCTAGTTCAAGTATTAGGTAAAATTTCAGGTTATTATTCTTTTTGACATATTCTGGCTGTCTTAGTCCAAGGATGCTGATATAAAAATACCATCTGACCTGGAGAATTCCATGGACTATATAGACCATGGGGTCACAAAGAGTCAGACACGACTGAGCAACTTTCACAGAGTAGGTGGCTTATAAACAACAATTTATTTCTCACAAGCCTGGAGGCTGGAAGTCGAAAATTAGTATACCAGCCTGGTCAGGTGACAGCCTTCCTCCAGACTGCAGACATCTCATTATTTCCTCACACACCATGACCAAATGGGATTTTTTCCAGGTATGCAAGGCTGGTTCAACATTCAAAACTCAATTGATGTAATTCATAACATAAAAAGGTAAGAAAAGATTATATGATCCTATCAGTAGATACAGAAAAAGCATTTGAGAAAATCCTATACCCACTCATGATAAAAACTCTCAGCAAACTATGTATAGAGAGAAACTTCTTCAACTTGATAACAAAAATCTACAAAAAACCTATAGCTAACCTCAGACTTAATGGTGAGAAGCTAGAAGCTTTCTCCTTGAGACTGGAAATAACAAAGATGTCTCTTCTCACACTCATATTCAACATCATGCTGGAAGTTCCAACTAATTCAAAATGACAAGAAAAAAACTAAAAGGTTACACAGATTGGTACAGAAAGATGAAATTAAAAACATCTGTGTTTGCAAATAACTTTGTCTATATAGACAATAAAGTGAAAACCAGCAAGGTCACAGAATATAAGGTTAGGGGATGACAGAGGATGAGCTGGCTGGATGGCATCATCAACTCAATAGATATGAGTTTGAGTGGGCTCCAGGAGTTGGTGATGGACAGGGAAGCCTGGCGTGCTGCAGTCCATGGGGTTGCAAAGAGTAGGACATGACTGAGCGACAGAACTGAACTGAACATACAAAAGTTCAGATGTTTTTTCATATACCAGCAATCAACAATTTGAAGTTAAAATTTAAAACACAGTACCATTTATGTTAGCACCCAAAATGTGAAATATTGAGGTATAAATATAACAAAATATGTGCAAGATCAATATGAAGAAAACGGGAAACTCTGAAAAAAATCAAACAATATCTTGAAATATATAGATATTCCATGTTCATAGATAGGAAGACTCACTATTTTCAAGATGATAATTCTGCCAGTACAACTTATAAATTCAATGCAGTTCCAATCAAAATCCCACCAGGTTATTTTATATATATGGACAAACTCTAAAGTTTAAGTAAAAAACACAGAACAGTCAATACAATATGGAAAAAGAAGAATATGGATGGAAGATTGACCCTATCTGATTTCAAGAATTACAAAATGCTCCAAAAATCAAAACAGCATGATACTGGAAAAGAATCAACAAATAGATCAATGGAGCAGAATAGACAGTGCAGAAAGAGATACACACAAACAGTCTAATGGATCTTTAACAATAGATCAAAGACAGTTCAATGGAGAAAGGATAGCCTACTCAAGAAATGCTGCTGGAGTCACTGGATATCCATTTGCAAAAATAAATAAGTAAGAATCCAATCACAGACTTTACCCCTTTCACAAGAACTAACTCAATATGGACCACAGATTGGAATGAAATATGAAGTACTATAAAACTACTAGAAAATAACATAGGAGAAAATCAGGGGACTTTGAGTATTTCTGTGATTTTTTTAGATATAACATCAAAAGCACAATCCATGAAAGAAACAACTAAAAGTTGGGGTTTTATGAAAATTTAAAATTTATTCTCTGCAAAAGACACTGTCAAGAAACTGGAAAAATAGGGCACAGAACTGGGAAAAATATAAAATATATATATTTGATAAAGAAACAAAAGTGAAAGAAAGTGAAGTTGCTCAGTCGTGTCCAACTCTTTGCAACCCCATGGACTGTAGCCTACCAGGTTCCTCTGTCCATGGGATTTTCCAGGCAAGAATATTGGAGTAGGTTGCCATTTCCTTCTCCAGGAGATCTTCCTGACCCAGGGATTGAAACCAGATGTCCCACATTGTAGGCAGACACTTAACTGTCTGAGCCACCAGGGAAGTCAAAGAAACAAAGAAATCCTCAAATAACAATAAGAAAATAACCCTCATCAAAGTGGTCAAAAGACCTGAACAGATACTTCACCAAAGAAGATCTACAGATGACAAGCAAGCATATAGAAAGAACTTCAACGTTCATTACTTAGGCATTAGGAAATTCCAAATTAAAACAATGAGATACCACTACACACCTATTAGAATGGCTAAAACAACATTTTTTAAACTGACGATACCAAATGGGACTGAGAATATGAATGGGACTGAGAATAGGAAGTCTCATTCATCTTTTGTGGAAATGGTACACTTTAGAAGACAGTTTAGCAGTTTTTTGTAAACTTGAACATACTCTTACCATAACATCTAGCAATTGCACTCCTAGGTATTTACTCAGTTGAGTTGACAACTTACATCCAAGTGAAAGTCTGCACAATAATGTTTATAGCAATTTTATTCACAATTGCAAGAAATTGAAAGCAAGATACTCCTCAGAAGCTGAATGGATAAATAAACCAAATGAGCTATCAAGCCATGAAAAGTCGTGGAGGAATCTTAAAAGCACATTGCTAACTGAAAGAAGCAAGTCTAAAAAGACTATGTTTGTGTGATTATAACTACATGACATTGGAAAAGGAAAAACCATGCAGACAGTAAAAAGATCAGTGGTTGCCAGGGATTTGCAGGGATTAAATAGATAAAGGCACAAGGGATTTTTAGGACAGTAAATCTCTTCTGTATAGCAGTTTAATAAAGGATACATGGCATTGTGCATTTATCAAAACCCGTGGACCTGTACAACACAAATAGTGAATCTCAATACAAGTCATGGACTTCAGTTAATCATAATGTATCAGTATCAGTCTGTTAATTTTAAAAAATTGACCACACTAATGTAAGGTTTAATAAGAAGAGAAAGTATTGTGTGTGGGGGGGTGCGAGGTGGCTAATATGGGTACTCTTTGTCTTATCTGCTCAATTTTTTCTGTAAAACTAAAATTGTTCCAAAAGATAAAGTATATTGATTTTTAAAGTCAGTCCAGAGATTCTACTTTAAATGAATCCAATCTGGCATTTTTCTAAATAAAAAATTTAAGTTTTCTGCATTTAAGTCTCATTTTTCTACAAGATTTTTTTTTTTTTTTTTTGGTTTCATATTTCCTAGGTCATTTTTGTCAGAATTGAGGGTGGGATGGTGAGAATTTAGACATATGTCCTCAAGCTTCCATCTGTTCTCCAAATGGTATCCCATATGTTGTTGACGTTTAGAAATTTTATTGTTGACATTTATGAATTGACTATAATTGTACTTTAATTTCCTTCTTGACTCAAGTTAATTATAAGGGTGTTTAAATTTCCAAGTGGTATTTTAAAAAAAAATTCATGATACTAATTTCAGCTTTCATTGCTTGTTGTTTTAAATTTGTGAATTGTATAAATTTCACTTTTTGGAATATATTGAGGGTTTTTTTTCCTTGATAGCTTAGTTTATGATTATTTTTTGAAATACTGCTTAGATATTTTAAAATAATGTGTATCATTCTTAGAGTTTGTTTAATTATTTCTACCTATGTATTATTGTACTTGTTTCCTCTGTAGAACTTCGAACATTTTAGTTACATATATTTCAATTCAGTTCGCTCAGTCATGTCTGACTCTTTGCGACCCCATAAATTGCAGCACTCCAGGCCTCCCTGTCCATCAACAACTCCCGGAGTTAATTCAAACTCACATCCATCGAGTCAGTGATGCCATCCAGCCATCTCATCCTCTGTCGTCCCCTTCTCCTTTTGCCCCCAATCCCTCCCAGCGTCAGAGTCTTTTCCAATAAGTCAACTCTTCGCATGAAGTAGCCAAAGTACTGGAGTTTCAGCTTTAGCATTATTCCTTCCAAAGAACACCCAGCACTGATCTTCTTTAGAATGGACTGGTTGGCTCTCCTTGCAGTGCAAGGGACTCTCAAGTGTCTTCTCCAACACCAAAGTTCAAAAGCATCAATTCTTTGGCACTCAGCTTTCTTCACAGTCCAACTCTCACATCTATACATGACCACTGGAAAAACCACAGCCTTGACTGGACAGACCTTTGCTGGCAAAGTAATATCCCTGCTTTTGAATATGCTATCTATGTTGGTCATAACTTTCCTTCCAAGGAGTAAGCATCTTTTAATTTCATGGCTGCAGTCACCATCTGCAGTGATTTTGGAGCCCAAAAATATAAAGTCTGACACTGTCCACTGTTTCTCTATGTATTTGCCATGAAGTGATGGGACCAGATGCCATGATCTTCATTTTCTGAATGTTGAGCTTTAAGCCAATTTTTTTCACTCTCCTCTTTCACTTTCTTCAAGAGGCTTTTTAGCTCCTCTTCACTTTCTGCCATAAGGGTGGTGTCATCTGCATATCTGAGGTTATTGATATTTCTCCTGGCAGTCTTGATTCCAGCTTGTGCTTCCTCCAGCCCATCGTTTCTCTGTATTTAGTGTTATGCTATTGTTACATTTGGGCTTCCCTGCTGGCTCAGACCATAAAGTGTCTGCCTGCAATGTGGGAGGGCCGGTTCGATGTTACATTTAGGTTTATTGATATTCTGTTGCCATTGTGGTTTTGTATAATATAAATGATCCCCTCAATCCATGTAGTACTAATTGCTTTGGGGTTTTTTTTTTTTTTTTTTTTTACTTTTTTTTTAAATTAAATTTATTTATTTTTTTAATTACAATAAGTACTAATTGCTTTGAATTTAATTTGTCTAATAGTACTATTGCAATGAATGCTTTCTTTTAGTTTTCAATTGCTCATTATACCATTGGCCATCACTTTATTTTTAAACTTTGATAATCTTTTGGTTTTAGAAGTTTCTCTTCCAAATAGTATAGAGTTGGATTTGGGAAAGAGTTGTGTAAACAATCTTTGTTTCAGTGGAGGAGCTCAAGCCATTCATTTTCATTTTGACAAACAGTGTTTGGAAATGGCAACCCACTCCAGTACTCTTGCCTGGAGAATCCCATGGACGGAGGAGCCTGGAGGGCTACAGTCCACGGCGTTACAAAAAGTTAGACACGACTGAGCGACTTCACTTTCACTTTCAATCACACTATTTTAATCTTTCTGTGTTTATTTTTTATTCACTCATTTTTTTTCCCTTTCTATATATTTGGTTATAATTGTGGTAGGCTGAAAAATGGCCCCCAAACATTTCTAAATCTTAATACATGAAACCTATGTATGTTACCTTATATGGCAAAAAGACTTGCAAATGTGATTAATTTAATGATTTTGAAATGAGAAGACTATTCTGAATCATCTCAATAGTTATTCCTATTGAGTCCAAAGGCAAACATACCCATCCTTGTAAGAGGGAGGCAGAGGAAGATTGACATACAGACAGAAGGGGCACTGTAACCATGGGCTCAAAGATGGTATTGGTGTGACCACAATTCAAAGTTCTCTGGTAGCCACCTAAACCTGGAAAAGACTAGGGAAGAATTCTACCCCAGAGCCTCGAGAGGGAGAGTGGCCTTATCAACACCTTGATTTTGACCCAGTACAACTGATTCTGACTTCTGGTCTCCAAAAATATAAAAGAATAAATTTATGTTGGTTTAAGCCACAGTGTTTGTGGCAATTTGTTATGGTGGCCATAGGATTCTAATAAATCTTTTTCCTCTATTTCTGTTTTACTCTATCATAGCTTAACTTTAAAGTGCAATACATCTCTATCAAAATAAAAACAACAAAAAAGGTGTCTAAAATAGCTAAATAGAAATTTGATGCAATAGCTTTCCTTCTACTTTCTGCCCTCATCCAACTCACCAAATTTTCTCTGAAATATTATGTAATTATATTCATAGCTATTTTAAACATTTTGCATTTTTCTGACTCATTGCTTGCTATGGCTTTCATATTCTATCCCCTTTCCTCTTCTTGAGTACTTAATTTCAAAACAATTCTCAGTCAGCAGAAATGTTTCTTCAAGAAAGATTTTTTTCCAAAAGTAGGTGTTTTCCTTCTAGTAATATGTAATAAAATTATTCTGTGCCTTGGTACAAAAATATTTACCAAATTTTTGAATATCAATTTTTCTTTCAATACTCATTCATCTTTTTGTTCTATTTTCTGGCATTTATTTTTGTGGGGAGGAGGCATGACAATTTGAGGTGTATTTCTTTCAGATAATCTTTAACATTTTTTAAAAAAACAAAAACCCTGTCTAGATGTTTGAAGATTCCTGAAGTTAAATATTCTTTTGACCATGTCTCAAAAGTAGATATCTTTTACTAACTCTTCCTGCCTCTCTGGCCAGTCTGTTGTGACCTTTCCTCTTGCCCCAGGTCCTGAATTTGTGTGAGCCAGTCATCTCACTCAGCACAGTTGCAGACGCCACCGATTCTCATGACTGTCTCATCACAACATTCTAAGCCATGCTGTTCTCCCATTGAGAGTTCTCTTTCCCATCCTTCTCCTCAGCTCAGTGTGGCCAGCATTAACAATTCTGAATACATGGATCCCACAAAGAAATCCCAGTTTTCTCTAAGGAGACACTCGTCTTATTTTTATTGCTGTTGTAAAAACTGTATGCTGTTTTTCTCTCTGATCATTCCATCAGCTTCTTAGCAAGATGAGAATTTCTTCTTACATCCCTCAGGGAAGGCTTCAATCTCTGGCCAGTTTCCAGAACACCCTCTTCATGGCACCTTCTGCAACACAGATGCTGGGATGTGTATGTGGCAGTGTTACAGAAATAAAAATATAAAGAATATCAATGTATCTGATTATTTTTCTGAGGCAGGGAGTTAACAAAAGGGTACAAATTCAGACAAAGGTTATTAACAAATTCATGTTATTCCTATTTCATCTTAGAAGAAATTCAGACACTCACCCTTAGACTTCAGTCTTCGAGTTACTTTCTACTCACTGTGAATTTGACCAAAAGTTTACAAAGTAGTGATATGGCTAGACTCCTGGTAGAAATGAGGCTCAAAGTTATTGGAAAATTTTCCATCTTGATAATCCTTTCAGATATATTTCATTTAATTACCTTTTGAGTATGCTCTTCACAGAAGAGATATTAACCTCTTAAATCAAAATGTTCTCCTCTGCAAAGTAAGCAAATACCACTGTACATGGGATAATTAAAGGACATGGGTAAGCTTAATAAAAGAGGATGGGAAAGCGGAAGAGAGGACCCAAAGGCTGACCCTAGTGGGCAGCTCTGCTGCAGAAGTGGATAAAGAAGGGGAACTCTAAGAGTGTCGGCCCAGATGGTGATAAATGACTCAAAACAGCACCCAAGGCTTCAAGGCTCCTTGAAGCAGATTCCCTCCTATCATCTTTCAACAACTCACGTTGATAAAAGGCAAATGATCGTTTGTTTCTAATTATTCTGGAATGTCAACTGTAGCGGAGAAAATTAGTTTAGCTTTAAAAGTCAATTACAAACAAATGTACCACGCAAATGTCAAGGGGGACTGATCCTTGGAGAAATGTGGAGTCTCCAAGAAGCCAAGAGAAAGAGTGAGCAAGTGAGAACTGGAGGCACTCTCACCTGTCACGGCCAGCAGTGCAGAGTCCAGCACCAAGAAGTGCCACCTTCTGCCTGGGCGGGAGTCAGGCATTCCTGTCCATACTCCAAACCTCATCCAGCCCTTGGTTTGGTGCCTAGGTTTCTAAATAGCACAAAATGCTCCTTTCCACGATGTGCCTTTCCTCACCTGTATGAAACCACTCACCTCCTCTCATTTCTGTCTTCAGGTTGTGCTGCTGTATGCCTCTACCTATGTCCTGGTGTCCCTCAGCATAGACAGATACCATGCCATCGTCTACCCCATGAAGTTCCTGCAAGGAGGTGAGCGGGCTCAACCAAGTACTATCCTTGGGTGAGGGTTTTTGCTAATATTATCCTCTTAGTAATGGCTCTTTTCCTCCCCCTTCCTCCTCTTCTTCCCCTTCCTTCCTCACTTCTTGAGTGTGATTGTCGAAAAAGACGTAGAAAAGAAACTTGGCTGCCTGGGAAAACGCTGACAGTTGGCCTGGGTGGCCAAGAACTGTGAGGAAAGATGCTTTGCTGAGCCCACTCTGTGACCTTTTCCCTTGACACTGATGCTTCCAGCTTTTTATTTTTTTATTTTTTTAGAGTAGAGTTGACACACATAACTATCCAAACTAAGGAACACTCCCGTTTCAACTTGCTTATTTTCCAGAAAGAAGCATTTTGCCTTCCTTACCCCCAAACCATGGAAATAATTGGAAAAATGTTTCAAATTGATAATTATAATGGAAACAAGGAAAACCCTCTTTGATCCAGAGATAGTGAAGAATCCCTGAAAGAAGGAAGCAGACGAGTCAGCGGGGAAGGCTGAAGGCACACAACCCACAGTACACACAGATGATGCTACAGCAGTGAGGCAGAGGTCTTCCTAAATAGATCGTGGACATGCCTGGAGGAGGACGGACTTGGAAACTGGCAGGGTGATTCTTGGAGTACAATGAGGACCTCTCATCATAGCACATATCCCTTTCTGCTGTCCTTCCCCTTCCCAGATGTGCAGCAAGGATAAACTTCTCTGCTTCCAAGTAGTGGGGACACTGGATTTCGAGAGACAGGGTGGGGCCCTGGGAAGCAATGACACCTTGGAGGGATGGTGGATACCTCGTCACAGGACTAATTGTCCATTGCTCTGCCCACAGGCAGAAGCCACTTACATCTCTGACCTCCAAAAGCAAATAGTCCAAAGTACTTCACTTTTCCAAGCAGGCTGTGAAACGGATAAAATGAAGAACCTAACATGAAATCTTGTCTACAAATATGAGCTGAAATCAAATATCATGAAAAAGTGTGACAAAAGCCAAACTGTACAAAATAGATAACATGTTTAAAATATCATTCTGCAGAATTTATACCTAAGGAAACAAAATTAATAGAGCAAGCAGAATTTTAGAATAAGTAGCAATAATGTCATTAGATATTATTAAAGACATCAGGCAGTATGGCACAGATACTTTGGATGGCAACATAGCAATACCTAATTAAAATGTAAAATGTGCAGCCCTTGATATAGAAGTTCTACTTCTTGGTATCTTCTCTGGACAAATACTGACGTGTGCATATATACACATGTGTTGTGTATTGTAGCATTACTCAGAATAGCAGGAATTCAGTGCTCACCTTGGTGTCCCTCAATGGAGGAATGGCTAGCACCCTATGTAGAAGTTTTAATAGCTTAGGTTCATTGATTGTGTACTATGTACTAGTCATGATTCTAAGTTCTTTGTATATGTTAAATACTTTAATCCTCACAACAGCTCTATGATATATGTTCTATTATTGTTTGCATCTTAGTCTGGGCAATTGCAATTCAAAGGGTTAAAGACATTTGCCCAAGATTACAGTTACTAGTTGCAGGGGCAGGATTTGAACTCAGATGGTCTGGGTTCAGCTCAGGTGCACTCAAGTAATATATATCCTGTCTCTCAGTGAAGAGGTAGGACAGCCATGGAGAGAGATATGCATCACCATGAAAATGTCTGCATCATATTTTGAGTAATAAAGATAATATACATGCAGTATGTATAAAATATAATATTAATACAAAGAAAAACTCAAAACAACAGTAGATATTGTGTAGAGCGAGAGAGAGAGAAGAGCAGGAAAGAATGCAAGAAATTGGGAGGTCTCAGAATAATAAACAATTGCCCACAAAAATGCACATCAACTAGTACTTACCTCTGGGGATGGGAGTTGGAATCTCCATAGTGACCACAGGGACTTACATGTCATTAGGTAATTTTTATACCAGCAACACATCAGTGTGATGTGAAACTAATTTTAAGATAAAATTGATATCTGTTTCAAAGGCTTTTTGTACATTGCATGTAAGTGTGTATGTGAAGGGGTGCAATCTGCACTAAGCTTTCTGGACACTGTTATGGTCTAGTGATTACAGCAGAGAAAGAAGTAGGGGAGGAAATGGGATAAATGGAAGAGACATTTTATTATATGTGTAGGCAGAAGTATGATACATTTACCCATCCATCTACTAATTAACACCCAGCAAGCTCTGAGGAGGATTGCAGACAATGTACAAAAAGACATCTATACCAAAGTATTTCAAGGTGAAGAAATTGGAAAGGAAAACATAAGTATAAGAAAATGTGTGAGGGGGTGTCCCAGGACATTTGCTAGAGGTAGAGGCTTTGAGATGCACAGCCAAGGGGGAAACATGGTGACTTACATGTCTAACCATATTCATTAGCTAAAAAACAAATCAACTATTTAGGTTATGGAAAATACGACTGGTTCTGGGAGATACTGCCCAATATTATGGATTGGTCTCTAAATTACAGGAAAGACGGCAATGAATATTATAGTGTTCTTTAAAATATGGAAAGCAATTTATTTCCTCACTATAAAATTAATAGAGGCTTCATGTAGGGCACTTGGAAAATAATCACCTCTAATAACTCCAGGGAAAGATGCAAGCTTGGAAACAGAAATTAGCCACTTTCCCTTCCTCCGCCCAATCCCAACTGAAGTCATCGAAGAAGCATACAGATAGGAGGACACCTGCAGCCGGGAAGGAAGCCGAGGAAAGACGCCATCCAAAGGCCAGACATGCCAATGAACTTCCAACCCATGGGGATCAGATTGAACATAACGTGGATGCCAAGCTCCCTCAGAAAGCTGCATGGCCTGGCAGGAAGATGAAAAGGTCCTCAGGGTTACAGGATGAGGTAGTCGGTGGCACAGTGTGGAGGGAACTGTGTGCTAGAGCCTTCTTGGTGCTCCAGCTCGTTGGAATATAAGGGGCAAGGGGCAGGACTGAAAAGGCAGGCAGGAGATTCCCCACAGAGCAGCACAGAGAATGGGGCCAGTGGAGGCCGGCAGGGGCTCTCCTGTGCCTGAGTAAGCACATGGCAAT
Source organism: Nanger dama (assembly GCA_917880005.1). NCBI lineage: Eukaryota > Metazoa > Chordata > Mammalia > Artiodactyla > Bovidae > Nanger > Nanger dama. Next base: position 35,783,829 of record CAKJTW010000022.1, read on the forward strand.
GGCAACAACCAAAGGAAGGAGAGCAGCAGTGGGGAGTGCACACAGTTTACTGATGCTTTACTGCTTTTTACTTACATGGTAGTTTCCTTAGCCAGCAACTCCGGAGGAGTCATCGGTTTTAAAGCTCTTCAGTAAAATTAAATGTGAGAATATTTAGGAAAGCATGAACCAATAATGAAGAGAGAAATATAGTGCCAGATATTAAAATATAAAACTCTGTTAATTATAACTGTTTACTACTTAAAGTCACTGATCTCAAAAGAACTTACCTGAGTTTTCAAGCAGGTGGAGGAGAGTCCCCACCCCTACTGGGTTTCTGGATACATGCACCTTCTTTGTAGGTGAAGACGGAGAAGCTGTGTACAGTTAGTAAAAGCAAGACCTGGAGCTGACTGTGGCTCAGATCATCAGCTCCTGATACCAAAATTCGGGCTTTAAAGAAAGTGGGGAAAACCACTAGGTCAGTCAAGTTGACTTAAATCAAACCCCCTATGAATATACAGCAGAGTTGACAAATAGATTCAAGGGATTAGATCTAGTAAACAGAGTGCCAGAAGAACTATGGTCAGAGGTTCATAATATTGTACAGGAGGCAGTGAACAAAACCATCTCAAGAAAAAGAAATGCAAGAGGCAAAGGGGTTATCTGAGGAGGCTTTACAAATAGCTGAGGAAAGAAGAGAAGCGAAAGCGAGGGAAAAAGGAATGATGGGAAGACCTGAAAAGACCGTATTATAATTCTACCCCAGGGTTCCTGCTTGTTCACTGTGCCAGTTATATCTGTTTCTAAATCTTTCCAATAGCTCTTTTCAGAGTGACAGTTCAACAAGAACAGAATCCCAGATATTATTCTCCCAAATATTTGGGATTCAAGATTCTAACAGAGTCCCTAGTTTCTTCTAGAAATGTTCTCACTTCTTATAGTCTTCCTGATCACACTGTACTCAGCTCTCTACAGTACCTCCTGATTCTACATTTCCCTCCCTCACTCTGAGACATGCACTGGCTTTCCAGTTTGAAAGTTGGGAGGTGGAGGGAGGTGTCCTGTCCCTGGATGAAGGAGCCCACCAGGGTCAGTCAACACAGACAGCACAGCTACAGTGGAGATGAAGATGAAGAGCTTCAACACCAGCTTAAAAGAAAGCATCATAAAAACTGTTTCAAAAGAACACTCTCATGTGTATTAATTGTCTCCATCTGACACCATCATGGTTAGATGAGCAGAGTGTATATTTTTTTTAATTCCACTTTCAAGAACTCAATTTGAGACTGAGTGGTTTGCCCAAGGTCAAAACATCACATCTGAAAGAGCCCAAATCTAGTGTGTGAGGTTAGAGCTACCAGCCTTCAGGGCTTGGTTGAAAGAACTCTGCTCTCCAGAACCAAGCCCACTGCTCTTTCTCTGCCTTACCACTCCTCCCTTGTTCCTTCAAACAAAGAAGGCTATTGAACGTTTGCCAAACAGCTTTCAAACTCTGTCACAGTGCTTCATATTGCTAGGTATGTGAGAAGAATAACAACCAGATCAAAGGCCCCATCTCTGCCTTTCCAGGATGAGCAAGGCTCCAGAGACAAGCATTTGCACAGCAACCTATCAAATCTATGTGATACAAACTGAGCTCCATAGAACTGTAGGAATGTGTCAGCATCTCAAGTCAAACAGGCAAATCAGGGAAGGTGAAGAGGAGAGATTGGGCCAAGCAGTGCTCTAGCTTCTGTGATTAAATTCTCCCTTTAATCCTTGCATCAGCCCTAGATGCAGGTCCTATTACCCCTACTTTATGCATAAGGAAACTGAGGCTCTGAGAGTTCTAGAATTCCTCTCCCACCACGATCTTTTTCCACATCAGATACCAAGTGTGCTCCCAGAGGCTGTTTCCAGATGCCCAGGCATCCCCTCTCTTTTCTTTGAGCAGAAAAGCAGGCCAAGGTCCTCATCATGATTGCCTGGAGCCTCTCTTTCCTGTTCTCCATTCCTACCCTTATCATCTTTGGGAAAAGGAAACTCTCCAATGGTGAAGTGCAGTGCTGGGCCCTGTGGCCCGACGACTCCTACTGGACCCCGTACATGACCGTCGTGGCCTTCCTGGTGTACTTCATCCCCTGACAATCATCAGGTAAGAGGCCCGCAGGCCAGACACACACAGGGGCTTTCCCAGTTCACCAGCTGCTGTTCTCTCTCCTTCCAAGGCACTCATTGCTCCTAGTGTCCTTTGGGGAACTGGCTAGGAGACAAGATCTTATGTAAAGCTACCATATGCTTAGCTCAGCTCCTCCAAAGTGGAATAAGAAGGAGGGAACAAACATTTTCTGATTATGTGCTATGGGGCAGGCCTTGTGAAAAGTGGCTAACAATTATCCCATCCAACACAACTCTATGAAATAACTACTCTTATCCCCATTTTATAAGTGACAAAACTCAAGCACAAAGAAGTCAAGTAACTTATTCCAGTATAACATGGGATTTAACCCCAAGTTTGTCTGATTTCATATTTTGTTCTCTCTCCTATATCATGCAACTTTTCAAATATAAGACCTAGTACCAGTTTCAGAAACCTTATAACTGAAAAGACAGACAAACTTCAAACAAAAATGAAAACACAGTACACACAAAAATATGCTAGCGTGTATATTCCATGAAGTCACACAATGGCAGGGAGCACTTCTTGGAGGCATCCTTTAAATGAGGGAAGCCCTCAGATAGGAGAAGGGGAAGGTAGGGAGAACAGGTTACCTGGTGACTGGGGATAAGAATGTATATGGTGACTGGAAAGGACAGGCAGGCATTGCCAATGGAAGAGAAGTTGGCAATAAGCTCTTTCTGGATGGAGTGAGGCTCATTGTGAAGGGCCTTAGGAAACAAGCCATAGGATGTTCCCTTTGCCCTGCAGCCAATGGTGGCCCAAAGATGGTCTTTCAGTAGAGAAGATCACAACCTCCTGGACAAGGCAGGGTCTCCCTTAGTCACATCACAGGATCCCCTCTGAAACGGTGGCTCAGCACAGGTTGGTGGGATTGGGAACAGCAGGGAGATAACTGGCTTGTTAAGTACGAACGTGGAACTTGCTGATTCTGCACCTCTTGAGTGTTCCCAAGTCTATTATCCTATTATCAAGTGCCACATAAGTTGTCCTGGGCAAATGAAGATCAGCCTTTGTGTTTCAATATTAATAGTATAAATAACACGGTGATAAAAATCTTGATACTTAAAATTATTCATGTGTCCCTGATTATCTCCTCAGAACTCATCTTAATGGAATTGCTAGATCATAGATGATGTTCATTTTAAGACTTTTGATGCATATTCATAGCCTGCCTTATAAAAAAATGTGTATTCCTGCCAACAGCAAACAAGAGCTCTGATTTTTCTTCCCCTGACCCAGAGAAAGGGGATATCGTTTCTTTATTAAATCTTTGCTGATCACAAAGGCTTAAAAAAAGTATCTCATTGTTTCCATATGCATTTCTTAGATTAAGTGATTGGATATTTTCAAGTGTTTTCTGATGTTATAGGAATTACTTTTTCTTGCTTTTTGTTTGTCTTTGTCTCATAAGATGCTAAAGCTGGAAAAATGTTATCCATCACATGGTCCAGCCCCTAAACTTTTCAAAAGTAGACCTAGAGCTAAAAAGAAGTGAAATGACTTGCTTTCCAACAAAGGTAGACAAGAGCAGAGTGATTTCCACGGTCAGCATCTCAGCCTTTCTGAGACTGGATATTGTCCAGTCATCTCTGCTGAATCCACAAGTTAACATCTATAGTGTATTTCAACTTATTGCTCTCCTCTTCACCAAGCTGAATCTGGGAGGAAGCTGGAAGAGAAGATGAAAGTTATTTAGACAGTAGATCAAAACTAGGTAACAGCCACATCAAAAGAAGCACAGAAAGAGGCCAGCTGCAATGGTAAGAAAGTATTTGGAAGGAAGCGAATCATGTAGTCACAGGCAACAGACACACTGATTTCAGCAGCAGCGAATATCCCTGCTTCTCTCCTGATTGATTTCCCATCAGCTCCTGAAATCAGTTCAAACCCTAGTTCCACAGGGTGGAAGCACAGGAATCACAACATGCTGTCTGGCCAGATCTCTCACACAGGGCTTTCACGGTCTGAAATTTCCCTCATTCATTCAAGCTCCAACTTGCTTACAGTCCAGCTTGTGCATTTTTGTAGTGTCCTTGGAAAACGTAAAGTCGAACTTAATGGTTAAAGGGGGTGATTTCAAAGTCCTTTTCACTCAGCCCTTGTCAGACTTAGTTCAGTTCAGTCCCTCAGTCGTGTCCAACTCTCGCAACACTATGAATCGCAGCACTCCAGGCCTCCCTGTTCATCACCATCTCCCGGAGTTCACTCAGACTCAACGTCCATTGAGTCCGTGACGCCATCCAGCCATCTCATCCTTGGTCGTCCCCTTCTCCTCCTGCCCCGAATCCCTCCCAGCATCAGAGTCTTTTCCAATGAGTCAACTCTTCTCATGAGGTAGCCAAAGTACTGGAGTTTCAGCTTTAGCATCAGTCCTTCCAAAGAAATCCCAGGGTTGATCTCCTTCAGAATGGACTGGTTGGATCTCCTTGCAGTCCAAGGGACTCTCAAGAGTCTTCTCCAACACCACAGTTCAAAAGCATCAGTTCTTCAGTGGTCAGCCTTCTTCACAGTCCAACTCTCACATCCATACATGACCACAGGAAAAACCATAGCCTTGACTAGATGGACCTTAGTCGGCAAAGTAATGTCTCTGCTTTTGAATATGCTATCTAGATTGGTCATAACTTTTCTTCCAAGGACTAAGCGTCTTTTAATTTCATGGCTGCAGTCACCATCTGCAGTGATTTTGGAGCCCCAAAAGTAAAGTCTGACACTGTTTCCACTGTTTCCCCCATCTATTTGCCATGAAATAAGACCAGATGCCATGATCTTTGTTTTCTGAATGTTGAGCTTTAAGCCAACTTTTCGCTTTCCTCTTTCACTTTCATCAAGAAGTTCTTTAGTTCTTCTTTACTTTCTGCCATAAGGGTGTCAGACTTAAGGCATCAGTAAATCCTGCTCCTTGATGCTTGCTTCCAGCCAGGGCAGACCACAAAAATGCAGAGTGACCTTGTTCTGTACTTTAGCTCCCCTGAAGCGTTTCCTACCTACTCAGTCATTATCTTCCCTCTTCTGCCTCCTGTGCAGGAGAAAGAGCTTCTCTCTGGGAGGATGCACCAGAGCAAATCACCTTTCTTGAACAAGGGCCAGGCATGAGTGAAGTTTTCTAAGGCATTTGTTTTCCAACTAGTTTGAGGGATAAGTTGCTATAATTTCGTCTGTCTCAGAGGTAAAGAGCAACTCTTTTATTGTTTTTTTTTTTCCTCAACCACACTTTGGCACCCTGAGCTTGATTCTGTTGCTAGTGACTCTTTCAGATAAGTTTGAACTCTTAATTCCAAGACTGAGTAGAAGAAAGAAACAACTCAAGTGTTAACTAGTTTTATTAACCCTGTCTCATGCTTTATTGTCCCTCATGCATGATACATTTATATACAGATATATATATACACATATAAATGTATATTCTTATCAAAATGATTGGCAAAAATATATATGTTGTTGTTGTTTTAATTTGCATTTCTTTCATCACAAATGAGGTTAAACATATTGAATACCACTTCATTGAGTTATGCAAGCCCCTTTGGCATGACAAGGCTGTTAGACATGAAGGGGAACACATTTTATATGTTCTTTATTATTATTTTAATTTTTTCTTGCTTTTTATTTAGTCATTTATTTTTGGCTGTGCTGGGTCTTCGTTGCTGCGTGGAGGCTTTCTCTAGCTGCCATGCAGCAGAAGCTACTCTCTAGCTGCGGTCTGTGGGCTTCTCATTGCGGTGGCTTCTCTTGTGGAGCATGGCCTCTGGGCAAGGGCCCCGCTGTAGCTGTCACATGTGGGCTCAGTAGCTGTGGCTCCTGGGCTCTAGAGCACAGGCTCCTTGGTTGCAGCGCATGGGCTTAGTTGCTCAGCAGCACATGGGATCTTCCCGGGTCAAGGACTGAACCCATGTCTACTGCACTGGCAGGCAGATTCTTTACCACTGAACTACCAGGGAAGGCCTATTTCTGTTTTTAAGTAACTTGCCTATTCATATTCTTTTTCTCCATTTATCTTATTCTCTCTCTTTAGAGATATTTTTATATAAAAACTTTCCATGTTTTTATATGATTAGGATATTTCCCTAGTTTGCCTTTTCATTTTGAATATGATATTATTTTGCTTTCAGTTAATAAGACTGACATAATCAAGAGATGGAGAAAAATTATGAATAACTAAAATTAGAAAGTCAAATGAATCAAATCATAGGAAAGTACTTGGCAAAAGTTTATATAAATGCATATGAAAAAATGAATGAAATTTAAATGGCTTTTCTGTAATATATAAATATTTTATATTTAAGTGTATTCACATCCACTCAAACTTTACATTTTTATTTCTATTCTCTCTTAGGAAAGAAGAGTTCATTTCACAAACTTACCTATATTTTAATTTAACTTGTAAATGATTTATTATTTTACTTATTTGAAAATAATTTCAGTTTTGGAAGCATGTTACAAATATCACTTTAAAATTATTTTATTTTTTGTGATGTCTGATTTTGAGGTTTTATTTGATTTCTATGTAATATAAATTTTAAATGTAAGTTAAATTTATTTTTTTTAATGCTGGGTCATTCACTCCAATATTACTTACTGAATAATTTACCTTTTCTCTAAGGTATGAAATGGTAATTCCATCATATGCATATTTATATTATAAACGTTCTTAGTGTTTAGGAGCTTTCTAATCTCTTCACTTTATTTTGTTTTTGTTTTCTCTATTCTTTATCTTTAGAGAAACTGTTATACAATAATTTTTTTCTTCTTTTATATGTTGTAAATATTTCCCCAGTTTTTCATTTGTTTCTTCATTTTGAATATGATTTCCTTTTTCTCATATGAAAATATGCTTAATAGCATTTTTCTCATATCATACTGGAAACATTTTTAAAAAGACTTGGGAGTGAGGACACAGTGGGAGGCAGAGAGTGAAATTTTTTACAAACTTTCTTAAAAAACAATTTAATAAAATACAATGAGAATCCTTCAAAGTTTATACAGCAAAAGAAATTCATGGAGAGTTTCAGATTAGCAGATGCAAATTATTACACGTATGGATAAACAACAAGGTCCTACTGTATAGCACAGGGAACTATATTCAGTATCCTGTAATAAATCATAATGGAAAATAATATGATAAAGAGTATATATGTGTAACTGAATTACTTTTCTGTACAGCAGAAATCAACATAACACTATAAATCAACACACTTCAACAAAATTTTTAAAAAGTAAAAATTTTTTAAATAGAAAAGAAATCAATCAAAAATGTCCAAGCAGAAGAGGAAATTACATGGTGCTGATTAAAAAGTACTACCTTCTGAAGGTACCCCCTTCTCATTAAAAAGTCTCTGGGAATATAAAATAGAATGCATGCATAATATTCCACAACGTGGTTGAATATGCTTTCATTTTGTTTCCAGTTAGTAGAGATTGACACAATTAAGAAAAGGAGAGACCACACAAATAATTAAGTAGTGGCTTAGAGGTTAAAGCTTCTGCCTGGAATGTGGGAGACCTGGGTTCAGTCCCTGGTTTGGGAAGATCCCCTGGAGAAGAAATGGCAACCCACTCCAGTACTCTTGCCTGGAAAATCCCATGGGTGGAGGAGCCTGGTAGGCTACAGTCCATGGGGTCACAAAAGTCAGACATGACTGAGTGATTTCACTTACTTTCACTTTCTGCCACTAATATTATATTGTTTTAATGACTGTAGCTTTACATACATTTAATATCTGCTAAGACAAGATCTATGCCTTTTCTAGATTCTAAGGCTATTCCTGGGGAAGCTGCTCACACACTCTCCTTGTACCCACTACTCCAGCCAGAACAAGCCATCTGAACACCCCACAATCCTCTCATCCCTGGGCCTTTGTGCACATCATTCCTTTATGTCTGGACACTCCTCCAGACTCACTCTGCCTCACTTCTGGCAAAATGATTCACATTCTTTCTGTCTTATTTCAAAGACTGACGGAGCTGTCTCTGCCAATCCTAGGCCACATCCGACCTCAACTCGTCCAAGCTGCCATTAAGGCTTCATGGGAGTGTCATTGCCTGCTTCTGCAGCTGTATCTCTTGAGCATGTGACTCTTATCTCAGTCTCTAGACTCCAAACTCAGCACATAATGTACACTTTGTAAATGTTAGATTAAATAAACAATGCAGACCTGACTGCTGAACTTCGTCAATTAGACAGAAGTATTATGTCGCTCCATCTCTCTCTCTCTCTCTCTCTCTCACACACACACACACACACACACACACACATCTAGTATGGAAATTTCTGGTTATTTAATGCCTAAATCAGTTTCTGGCATATGGCAGATACTCCATAAATGTATGTGAAAGGAAAGAAGAGAGAAAGAGGAAGAAAGGCAGAGAGGAAGGAAAAGAGGAAGGAAGGAGTCATATTGTCAGTGGCAAATTCTCCTGAGAGCTCTGTGTGGATAAAGATTTAGTTGTTCCATCACTAATTAAATCAGGCTCCCAGGACCTGAAACCACAGTGACTGACAATAAAGGCAATGCATTGTTTTTCTGGGTCACCAGAACTCCTGTTGCTTCAAAATTTATTTGACTTGTCTGACTGTTGCTGGGAAAGGTTTTTAGCCCTACTGTAATTGATTTACTCTAGCTATGGTTATCTTCTGGCTACCTAATTGATTTCTCATTCTCCTATCATTTTTACTCTAGGAGATGAAGGTAGAGGCATAAAAGATCTATAGCTGGCAACTGCAAAACAATAAGTGGAAAAAATGTACATTGGTCATGGAGCACTGATTTATATTATGCAGAAAAAAAAATCCATTTATTTTATTTAGGGAAAGGGGGTCATTCTGTGGGAAAAGCCCCATGCCGAGGTCAGGACAGGTCTGTGGACTACAAGGTTATGGTAGATAAAAGGGCCCAAGGTCCTAGCCAGCACTGTGCATGGTACGAGATGTCCAAGGCCAAAGTATATTGTCTGAGGGATGGCAGGAGTTAGGTCTTTTGAAAAAGCCATCATTACTAGCCTGCTAGGTTATGGTAGATGCTTATATTTGAGTTCCCCAAATCCATTCCCCTCTAAGATGCTGATGGCAACTCCTCCCTTAGCATTTGAATGCTTCAGATCTAATTCTAGGCAATGAAATGTGAGGCAGTGTCTTTTGAAGAGCTTTTGGAAAGATTTCCCCATTTTAAGCAAACAAAACTATGAAATGAAAAATAAAATTCTTCCTTCCCCTGCTTGCCTCCTCAGAAGCAGCAGTGTTAAAATCTTGTTTCACACCCTTCCAGGACTGTTCAGTTCACATACCAGCATATACATATGTACAGAAACAAATTAAACATACTGAAGGACACCTGATCTTTGGGGAAAAAAAAAGTTTATCAATCACTTCACTTTCCTGTTTAGAGCCATTCAGTGGATTTCTATTGTTTCGGGACAAAAAGTCCAAGACCTCAAACCCTGTACTCAAGGCCATGTGTGACCTGGTCCATGCCTCACTTTCCATCCTTTTCTTAGGCCAGACAAGCTGCCTTACTCACCATGCTTCAACCATACTGGCCTTCTCTAAGTTCTTCAAATGGGCCTGATCCCTCCTGTCTCAGAGACTTTGCACATGCTATTCCCTCTGCTTGAATGACCACCTTATTTTTTTGCATTTAAAAAAAACCATTTTATTCTTCAGATCTTAGCTGAAACTACACCTCTTCTGGAAAGGCTTCCCTGAAGCATTTCAAACGAAGCCTCTCAAACAAAGCCTCTATTACATACTCTGACATCCCCTATATCTTATCTTCATGGCATTAGTATTAGTGAAGCTAATTAATGAGGAGAGACACTTTTGATCAGGGAGCATCCTTAAGCTACTAGTAGGAGAAAAGGAAAAAGGACCATGTGAAGCATGCCGAGTGAAGCATCAGCTCCCCTACTCCCGCTTCTACTCCCACTCACGCTTAGCTTCTAGTTAGATCTACAGAGCACAACTGGACCTCACACTCAGGCCCAAAAATGAGGCAAAGGTGGAGACAGAGATGGAACCTGTGGCTCTAAGACTGTGATGGGCATCCATCAAGTCCCTGACCTGTGCTGAGTAGGAGTCACGAAAGGGGCATTTCTGGTCTGAGCGGAATATTCTCCCTGTATCTTGAGAACAGAGGGAACTTTTGATTCCATTTCCTGACACTCATACACAATCTAGAAGCAAGACTCGGGAAGTAGCCTCAGGCATCCTCTTGAGTACTTAATGCCGCTTGAAAAGTCTTCCTCTGGTTTGCACTCTCACACTCTTCCATGGCCAGGAGCTGCCTTCGGAAGGCAACGGAAGAAAATGAGTCTGTGTTTGGATCGCCTTCCATAAAATCAAAAAATAAACCAGCCAGGAAAGGGATACTTTACTCAATCTTGGTGCCCCTTAGGTTTTCAGGTTTCTAAAAGCTTGAAGTAAAGCTGTGCCTGCTGGAGAGAATGGAGATAAATAAAAGACATGGAAGAAGTTGACCCGAAAGGATGGAGATGCTACTCCTCTGCTGTTTCTGAGAATGGGCCATTTCTGGATCTGCTTGATCTTTAAGATATGATGGCCATAGACAAGGGACTTCCCAGGTGGCTCAGTGGTAAAGAACCACCTACCAAATATAGAGGATATAGGAGACATGGGTTCAATCTGTGGGTCAGGAAGATCCCCTGCAGCAGGAAATGGCAACCCACTCCAGTATTCTTGCCTGTAAAGTCCTGTGGACAGAGGAACCTGGTGGGATACAGTCCATGGGTCACAAAAGTTGGCCGTCAGAGTGACTGCGCACACGCACACGGCATAGACAAGACTCAACATACCAAGCGTTATACCAGCCCAGAGGCCCCAAGGAGGAGGGAGCCAGCTGTCACCAAAGAAGAGAAAGGTTTCATATCAACGTGATGTGTGGGGAATGGGCTAAAAAAAAAAAAAACACGTATCTTTAGGAAGCAAAGGAGACTCAGAGAAATGGAAGACATTGGACCTTAAGTTCACCCAAAGTCAACTACATATTAAGCATAAAATTGGAGTTAGTTTAGTTTAGTTTACTCCTGTTGCAGACATGGAAGAAGGTGTATTGAGAGACAGTGGAGTAGAGGGAGGCAGGGTGATGACGATGGAGGTGAAGAAGGCAGAGATAGATTGTGGGAGGCTTTGGATGCCCTGCTCAAGAGACTAGATAGCATCATGTAGGAAAGCAGAGGCACTGAAGGGTTTTTAAGCCAAGGAATGATTCTCTGTCCCAAAGCTCCAATTCTGATGGCAAGTGGTATGGTCATTCCAGATGGTAGCAAAGTGGAGATGTTTATAAGACTATGGCAATAAATCAGGCAAGAGATGATAAGGAGCGTTTGTTCTGGCAGCACATATATTAAAATTAGAAGGATACAAAGAAAATTTTCATGGCCCCTCCATAAGGATGACACATTAATTTGTGTGTTCATGCATATTTCTGTGTTTAACAGATACAAAGTTTCAGCTGGGAAAGATAAGAAAGTTTTGGAGATGGATGATAGTGATAGCTGTACAGCAATGTCAGTGTACTTAATGCTGCCAAACTGTACACTTAAAAATGGATAAAGTGGTAAATTTTATGTTATATTTATTTCATCACAATAAAGAAGTTTCCAGATATTAAACAAGAATAGACTCTAAGGGTACAAAGTGATGCTGAAGAGCAGAAGTGGAGAGGAAGGTACAGATGATGGAGACATTTTGAAGGGACAATTCACAGAATTTGCTGATTAATTAGATGAAAGGAATCAGCAAGAAAGAAATAAATGCATTCACAGTTCTCTCGGATGTATGACTGTTACATCCTGAGAAGTGGCCGGATTTGGGAAATAAAGGGGCATCCTACTTATTAGTTTTCCTGGCTAACAGTAAAGCTGCTCCTGGCTTTCTACTTGCCTGACTGATCCTAGTGAGGCAAGGTGGGAGTGACTAAGGCCCAAACCCCTAACACAGGAAACCTTTCTTAATTTTCCACTGCGTATGTGGTTGATAGTCAACAAATACTTGAATTATTGTTCAATTAAGCAGCGGGGTTGCAACTGTGGTACTCAATTACACTTGATGATATTGTAACCTTTCCTTGTATTTCATTTATCTGGGAAAAAGTTTTCCTGATCTTAACAAGTATTCAACTTAGGGAAAAGAATAATCTCACTAGCAATTTGCTTTCTCATTTTTCTTTTATGTAGACAAACAATTTCCAGAAAAGTCCCTGGGCAGGTATAGGAGGGGTGAGGATGCTCCTCAAAGACCCTGAGCTTTCCTGGCAGACTCAGAGGAGGTTCTCTGAGCAGGGAAAAGCAATAAGGAGGGTTTTACCACAGTCATTAATTGAGTTATATTACAGAGATCATTAAAAGCAATTACTGCTTTGTCAGCTACTGTGAACTAGAACTCTAATTTTTTTTTGTAACCAAGTGATTCTCAAGAGGGATGTTAGTGCAGTTTTAAAATGAAGCAGTGCTTTGTCTCAAAGTTTTTAGTCAAGGTTCTTAGTATATTAGAAATGTCAAATAGCTAATTAAAGAAGGGTATGTTCATATTCATCAAAGGGGGTAAAGGTTACAAAATTTGCTAATGCTTTTGAGTCATTAGTCCTTTTTTCCTGTTAGGTGCATATTTTGCTGTTGTTGTTGTTGCTGAGTTGCTCAGTCGTGTCTGACTCTTTGTGAACCCATGGACTGTGGCCCACCAGGCTCCTCTGTCTATGGAATTTCCCAGGCTACAATACTGGACTGGGTTGCCATTTTCTCCTCCAGGGGATCTTCTAACCCAGGGATCAAACCCACGTCTCCTTTATTGCAGGCGGATTCTTTCCTACTGGGTCACTAAGGAGGCCCCTGGGTGCAGGTTACACCATGTAATATTAGGTGTGACATCATGTGAAAAATGAAGGAAGGGAAAGAAATTACATTCATCGAGTCTCTGATAGTTTTATTTATTTTTCACTTCACTTCACTTCCTTTACTAATATTTTCCATAAAATAAATGAAAAATATAATTTTCTTTTTTTTTTATATTGGCACAGGCTCATGGATATTTATTTCATATTGTAGATTATAATCCCAATACCACTTTATTTATTTTGTTGCTCAAATTGTTCCCACTTTGGCCATTAGGAATTCTTCCATTGGCTCTTGTCCCCCTTGATAAGTCCCATTACTATGGGTATTTGTTTTTAGCTCTTCTATACTTTGTAGCACTGTAAGATGCTGCCAGTTCATCTTGTAAATTTCCCTATAGTCAACCATTTCTCCAAGGATTCCTGGTTCTTTTTACTGGAAAATTAGTCTTAGAATCAATTGTATAGATGATAGATGTGACTTTACTTCTAGGCCATTTCAGCAGACAAAAAAATAAAATAAACGTGTGTCTGTGTGTATGTCCCCATATGTATATGTAAACATCTCTATGTTAAGGTAAGCATGAGTTAGTTCATACTTAAGTCTCCAAATCTAATCCATATCCATAGGGATGATTCCTGCCTCCTCCCCTTCCTTGCCTGTAAATTCTCACTCCAACAGTAAGAAACCTGGCTCCTACTACTGACATCCAGTTACTTAATTTTTTTTTTTAATTACAATACTGTATTTGTTTTGCCATACATTGACATGAATCAGCCATAGGTGAACACAATCTCCCAATGCCGAAGCCCCCTCCCACCTCCCACCCCACATTCTCTACCTGAATCATCCTGTGCTCCAGCCCCATGCATCCTGCATCCTACATTGAACATAGATTGGTGCTTCGTTTCTTACAAGAAAGTATACATGTTTCAGTGCCATTCTCCCAAACCATCCCACCCTATCCCTCTCCCTCAGAGTCCAAAAGTCCGTTCTATACCTCTGTGTCTCTTTGTTGTCTCACATATAGGGTCATCATTACTATCTTCTAAATTCCATATATATGTGTCAGTATAGTGTATTGGTGTTTTTCTTTCTGGCTTACTTCACTCTGTATAATCAGTTCCAATTTCATCCATCTCATTAGAACTGAGTCAAATTTATTCTTTTTAAGGGCTGAGTAGTACTCCATTGTGTATATGTACCACAGCTTTCTTATCCATTCATCTGCTGATGGACATCTAGGTTGCTTCCATGTCCTGGCTATTATAAACAGCGCTGCAATGAACATTGGGGTACATGTGTCTCTTTCAATTCTGGTTTCCTCAGTGTGTATGCCCAGCAGTGGGATTGCTGGGTCATATAGCACTTTAGAGGTTGTCACATTTGATCCCTAAAAACTCTTAAGTTTGCATTATTAACTTGATTTGATGGTCTAAACTAAGACCCAGTCTTTTAGTGGGTTCTGGCTGCTATGATAGAAAACCACAGAGCAGGTGATTTGCAAACAACAGAAATGTATTTCTCACAGTACTGGAGGCTAGAAGTCTGAAATTAGGTTGCCAATTCAGTTGGGTGGGGCCTCCCTGGTGGCTCAGTGGTAAAGAATCTGCCTGCAATGCGGGGAGATGTGGGTTTGACCCCTAGGTTGGGAAGACCCCCTGCAGAAGGAAATGGCAATCCACTCCAGTATTCTTGCCTGGGAAAGCCCATGGACAGAGGAACTTGACGGGCTATGGTCCATGGGGTCGCAAAGGAGTAGGACATGAATTAGAAGCTGAGCACAAGCAAGACCATGGTTGGGTGAGGCTGTCTTCCAGGTTGCAGACTTCTCCTTGTAGCCTCACATGACAAAATTTTCACAAGAATTCTGTGGGAATAGCCTCTTACAGGGCATTAATCCCATTCATGACGATGCAACCCTCCATATGACCTAAGCATCTCCCCAAAGTTCCATATCTTATAATACCACATTGGACAGGAGGATTTGAACATGTAAATTTGGGGAGGGAGGGACACAGCACTCTTCCTGTTTCACTCAGTGTATTAGTTATCTATTTCTGGGTAACATATTATTATTTTAAGTCACCAGGTTCATGATAATCTATCTCTTAATGGGTTCGGGTTGCTATAACTTATTATCTCACAGTTTCTGTGGGTCAGAGTCTGGACATGGTTTCACTGGGTCCTCTGCTTAAATGTCTGCCAGGGCTGGGGTGTTTTCAGAGGCTCAAGTAAGGAAGGATTTTCCTCCAAGTTTCCCTGGACTTCTGGCAGAATTGATTTCTTGGGGCTAAAGGACTCACAAAAGCTTGCTTCTTCAGAGCTAGCAATGCATTAGAGACACTAGCAAGACAGATCCTACACACTTATGTAATCACAGACATCCCATCGCTTTCACCCCAATGCACTGATAAGCAAGTCACAGGTCTGGCCATACTCAGGAGAGAGGATGACACAGTGATGGGAACACCTGAGGCAGGAATTATGGAGCCAAGGAAAGGCTGTCAAGGCCATACAACCAGCAAGTAATAGAGCCAGTTACAAATTTAAATTTTCCTGACCCCAAACCCTGTGTTTGGATTCCAGTCTCAGTTGTACTTCTGACCATCTGAATTATCTTGGAGAAATCACTTAATTTCACCCAGTCCAAGCCTCCTGACTTAAAAAAAGGAGCAGCTGCCATCTATTGTGACTCTGTCATCAGGAAGGATAGGAGGGCAGACCATGGTTGAGAGACCCTTGCCTCCATATCTCACACTTGGGGAACTGGAGTGGTCCTCAGAGTGGGGGCCCACCAGCCATTTTAATACCATCTTTGTTCCTTTCCACAGTGTCATCTATACCATTGTGATCAGAACTATTTGGGTCAAAAGCAAAGCCTATGAGACAGTGATTTCCAACTCCTCAGGTAAGTCTTTCATCTGCATTACCAAATCCTTAGCTAATTTTGCTTTCTGCAGAGGTTTTTCTCTAGCAAACATGAGCTGGGGTTTTACAGTTATAACAAGCCTGCTGTTATATCAGGGCCCAACTGGCAAATCAGACCCCCAAAAGCTGTTTCAGGCAGGTTTGCCTTCTCCACATGGCTCTCCCAAAATCTGAGGAAGGAGGACTTTGGGTCTGGCTGAGCTGTGCCAGCAGAGCCCCTTGAAACATCTCTAAGCCAGGGTCTGAAGGTAACCCTATCCTGGTGGGTTTGCAGAGAGGCACCCAAGAGGACTCTGGTATGAAAAGAGAGGACCGTGTAGGGAGGAGGCCACACATTCAGCAAAACATGAGGACAGACATTTCTGCTTCACTTAAACTTACAGAAAAACTGTCATCTAACCACAGAGCAGTCCTGGGCCCTAGGACAGTCAAGGCAGAATACATGCCTGCCCCATGGTTTGAGCATACCCCACACAGCAGAACAAGCCCAAGACTGCCTGCTACAGCCCTTACCCCAATCCCATTTCAGCAACCTTACTGCTGAGCACCACCTACAATAGGTGCTGAGACTTGGAGGCCCATCTGCCTCCCAGGCAGACACCGCTGGGCCTCTGAGAACAAGCTGGAGAGAACATAGCACACAAACATGCCCGAGAGAGAAGAGAAGGTCTCCTGGGTGTCTAGTTACTATAAAATGGCTAGTTCTGAAAAAGGAGACCATGGAGTTTCTATGGACCAAGACCATACATATATATTCATTTTGCAAAAATTAACATCCATCTTTTACAAATGGAAATCATATTAATTTTAAATTATACCTATCTATATAGATATATCATTGCATTGCCTGGGTAGGTTTTCAATTGAGTTTGTCACTTAACAGAGTTCATGATTCTAGTTTGACAGCTCAAGTGAGGTAGGACCAGAGGGCTTTGGAAAGCCCAGAGCTCTAGGTTGGAGGGGGAACACAGGGAAAAGCAGGGTGTTTTAGTGTGCTCAGGCTGCCATAACAATATACCACAGCAAGTAGCTTAAACAATAAATTTATTTTATCACAGTTCTAGAGACTGGAAACCCAAGATCGAGGTACCAGTCAATTCTGTTCCTGGTAAGAGCTCTCTTCTTGGATTGTAGATGGCCTTGCTGGCTTCTTGCTATCTATTCACAAAGCAGAGAGGAGAGACAGAAATCTTTCTACTGTCTCTTCTTATAAGGGCACTAATTCCATCATAAGATTCCTGTTCTCATCTAACTCTATTTCCCAAAGGCTCCATCTGCAAAAACTCATACCATCACATTGGGGGTTAAGTCTTCAACTTATGAATTTTGTGATGACCCAAATATACAGTGCATAACAGGGGGAAGAGTCAGGGGGAAAAGTGAGAAGAGAGAGAGAGACAGTGGAAATAAACAAACACCAACCAAATGAGAATAGACAAAGGTTATTTATTCAAAGCTTGCTATAGCAAGGGAATCAGCCACCATCACTTGTCTTTTGACAGAAACACAAAAGCAGTCAGAGGAGTGGTAAAGCCTCAGACGTGCCCTGATTGGGGGCTGTTGTCATGGGAAAGCTGTGTGTGATTAAAAGCTGATTAAAAGCACAGCATCCTGTGTGATGGGTTAGACGTGCATATTTGGCTTTCTCTGGTTGGTTTTAAGTTGACAATAGGGGCAAAAATTAAAGAGCTATCAGTCAGTAGTCAAGTCTTGGGTATTTGTGGTAGACTGTTCCAGGAGGTATTATTCAGTTTATGGACTCTGGGTTAGAAACAGTGGTCTGACTTTCTGCAAGTCTGACTTGCATAGAGTAGGTTGGTCTCCTCGACTAGTTACCATAGATAATGGGTTGGTTTCCTGGGTTGGTTGCTGCAGAATGTGGGTCAAAGTTGCATCTTAACTATGATCTGGCTACCGCCCATTTGTTTGCTTAGTCTGTCAACACAGACTGACAAGACAGAGAGACACAGTGCATCTGCTGTCAGCCACTTCTGGGTCCTTTCCATACTTCACTTCCCTGAACCCTTACACAACTCTGTACGGTGGTATCATCAACTCTCTCTTACAAATGGAAGACAGGCTCAAAGCTTAAGCAATTTGCTTGTTTTCATAGGTAGCTCGTGATATAGCAGGATTCAAATGCACATATGACTAGCTATGTCTTCTCTTCCACATCAGGCTGCCTCCCAGAAGAAAGAACATTACAGGAAGAAAGGTGGTGAATGACTGAAAAAGCTCAATTTTAAGATTTTTTTTTAAATTATAAAACTCAAACTCAGGATTGTTGGCATGGCTGTCACCCGCCAGCCTCTGCTGAGTTCTGCCTTCAGTGCACTCTTCCAGAATCATCTCCCGAAGTGTTTTGATGTATTTAAAAATCTAAAAGGTGACCTAATTTTGCTTAAGTAGGCTGAGGTCTTCCTGTACTTTCAGATTTAAATCAGATTGGTTTAAACCCTTGTCTGTGATTTCTGCCAGTTCCAGGAAACTGGTGTGTCCTCTCTCACTGTCCCTCTGAGCTCTCATCCCACAGTCCCACCTCCAACAGCTCCTCTGTGCCCTCTGCTCCTGATCCAGTGAATCGTGGACTCCATCTCGTTTCCTTAGGCTTGAAGTGATAAAGAGTTTCCACATTCTGTCAGCTGCCCCACCACCTCCAGGATCTCCCACTTTTGTCTCAACAGGCCTTTCGCACCTGTGATTGCCCTGTCTCTCTTCAGAGCCCCCGATGTCCCTGCTACTCCATTTCCTACTTCCTGCACTCTTGGATTCCCCCATCCTCCAGTCCCTAAGATTTCATAAAGCTGCAAAGAGATCCATTCTCCGCTGATATACAGTATGCCTCTCCTTTCCAAAGGTGGAAATGGCTACAATCAGTTTTTATTCTCTAGTACATGTTTATATGTCTATCATATCAATTTTTTATTTGTCTATATCTTTGTATCAGCATCACTGACCCTTTTCTGGAATGAGGAGCAGAGAGTAGTTCCAAAAAGCCTGTGTACTTTCTGTATCTTATTCATAAGCAGCTCGATTTTCAATCTCATTACAGCCAAGTAACTCTAGAGTTGGCTAGGAAAAGGTTTCCACTGGTTTTAGTATTCCAGGATTACTGCCCATCAACAAGGGGAAATAAGCAATGATTAGTGTGAACAGAAGCTAACTTTGTAAACACTGCTGCAAAATTCAGGTTTCAGAATCATTCTTCTTCCTGGCAAGTATGTCTGTTTTCTCCGCCTCAAGTCTGACAGAAAGGAAAAGAAATAACTATTTAATAAATGATCTACAGACTTTCCCCAGAACAAGTTCTTGGCAGGTGAAAGGTAGAGAATATGAGGTTTCCAATCCTGTAGGTTATCCTTTATAAATGAGCTTGCTTTTGATGCCCAGGGATGTTTACTCCTATAAACAGAACATTTACTGCCTGTGGACAGGAGATGGAAGAGGTGCACCCATGAAATGGACAAAGTGTAACATATCTGGATATAACTGCACCTGGCCAATATGACTCACAAGATATGATGTGACCCATGCTATAGCCAAAGTACGTGTTTCCAATTAATGGGGCAGAACAAGCTGAAGAAAAAGTTTCTGATTAGGAGCAATTGGGTTAAAGTCCTAATCACTTCCAGCTAAATAAACTTAAAATAAGCCCATTATGTATTTTTCTTTATCAGTACACAAGAGTGAAATGGCTTTTCTGCAAACAACTACCTTCAACAAAAGGCATAAGGAACTTTATGAAAAAAAAGTTGTTTAGTCACTAACTCAGGTCTGACTCTTGAAACTCCCGTGTATGTACTGGAGACTGCCTCCTCTATCCATGGGATTTCCCAAGCAAGAATACTGGAGTGGGTTGTCATTTCCTTTTCCATGTGAAAAAAAAATATAAATATAAAATAAATGAAATATATATATAGCGTGTTTGTGGATAGCAAGATTCAGTACTATAAAGATGTCAGTTCTCCTCAAATGATTCACAGATTGATACAGTTAAAATCAAAATTCAAATAGGATGTTTTCTTAAGCTTGACAAACCAATTTAAAAACATACATGGAAATTTTGAGAGTCAAGAAAAGCCAGGAAGACAGTTCTGGAAGAATTACAACAAGGTAGTAAAAATGTTAGTAGCTCAGTTGTGCCCAACTCTTTGCGACCCCATGGACTGCAGCCCACCAAGCTCCTCTGTCTATGAGATTTTCCAGGCAAGGACACTGGAGTGGGTTGCCATTTCCTTCTTCAGGGGATCTTCCCAACCCAAGGATCAAACCCAGGTCTCCTGCACTGCAGGCAGATTCTTTACCAACTGAGCTCAAGGGAAGCCCAAGGTAGTAAAGGTTTAATGTATAAACAGTGATTTATCATAAAGTTTGAGTGACTAGTAGAGTGTGGTATAGACACAATTCAATAGGAAAAAAAACAGCTCCCAAAGAGACCCACACGTATAATATAAGCACTTGATATATGTCAGAAGATCATAGAGTAATCAATTAATTGGATCTTCACCTCAATTCATAGGCATAATTAAATTCCAGGGAAATTTGAAACTTAGATGTGAAATGTAAGACTTTAAAATTTTTAAAGACAGTGAAGGATGTTATCTTTATGACATTGGAATAAGAAAAGATTTCTTAAATGATAGACAAGATGCATTAAACCAAAAAGTGATAAATAAATTTGACTCTATTTATATTTAAAAGTCAAGCCAAAAGTGGGAGAAGCTATTTGCAGTACATTATCTAGGAAAAGATTAGTATCTAGAATGTATGAAGAATTCTTCAGAATCAATAAAAATATTTTTTAAAAGAAAAATGAGGAAGACACAAACACATTTCGTAAGAGGGAAAAGAGAAATAGCCAAAAACAAGGTTCTCAACCTCACTGATACGTGAGGAAGGTATACATTTAAACTTCAACTAGGTACAATTTGTCAGTCACAGGACTGGTAAAGTTTTAAAATCTGGTATTTCTAAGTATTAACAAAGATATAAACCTCATGTTTATCTAGCAATATCATTCCTAAAATTCTTAGTAGACTTCTGACTTATTTGCTTCCAGTCAGCTTCACCAGCAACAATATCCAAACAGTCTTTCTGAAAATAATTCTCAGGTCTGACTAGTTTCTTTGCTTCCTCATTCAATCCCCTAGAATACAAGCTAGCTTGAGGTCACCTGAAACAATAGGTGGGAGGCCAAATCCTTAGTCTGCCTTTCTTCTCAGGAATGATTCTGAATGGGTCATTGCTTGTGTAAACTTCTGTTACAACTGAATTTGGATACTGGCTTCATTGGCATAAGATGAGCAGTCCGTTTGCATTTTCAATTTGCATTGGGCCATACAAAGTAAGTACTTGGTGCTATGAAGACACGAAACAATCAAGCCATGCAACTCTGTATAATTCCAAATTTTAAGGGGCTTCCTCGGTGGCTCACTGGTAAAGAATCCGTGAAATGGGTTTGATCTCTGGTCCAGGAAGATCCCACATGCCATGCGGAGGCTAACCCTGTGTGCCCCAACTACTGAGCCCATGCTCTAAAGTGCAGAGGCCACAACTATTGTGCCCACATGCTGCAACTATTGAAGCCCAGTGCCCCAGAGACCATGCTCTGCTATAAGAGAAGCGACTACAGTGCGAAATCCAGGCACCACCACCACAGAGTGTCCTCTACTCCCCGCCACTGGAAAAAGCCCAGGTCCAGCAATGAAGATCCAGCATAGCGGAAAAATAAGTAAAAATTTTTTAAAGGTTTCCAAATTTTAGGACTTTCCTTAACTTCCTTCATTTTTGTTCATACTCCAACCAATTCTTGTCTGAGTTCATCTCTTTTTTCCTAATACTTTGCTAAACACAGCTGGTGGCAATCAACACACACTATTAACATTCTGTTTACCAACTGAGATAGTTAATTTCCTGTGTCAACTTGATTGTGCTAGCCAGATAGCTGGTAAAACATTATTTCTAAGTGTGTCTAGAGGGCATTCCTGGAAGCGTGTGAATCTGCACACTAAGTAAAGAAGACAGGCCTCACCAGTGACAGTGAGAATCATCCAATCCACTAAGGGCCAGAATAAACTAAAAGCAAAGGAAGGGCAAGTTTACTTGAGCTGGGACATCCATCTTGTCCTACTTTCTTCTTGGGACCTAAGACTAGGACAAAGATTTACACTACTGGTTGCCTGATTCTCCAGCATTTTGACTTAGATGTACATCATCGTCTCTCCCGGTTTTCATATTTTTAGACCATCAGACCTCTTGGTTCTGCAGACTGCAGATGATGGTATTTAGCCTCCATAACTGCATGAGTCAATTTCTATAATAAATTTCCACACATACATGGATATAGCTACTGATAGACATATATGTTCTCTTTCTCTGGAGAATCCTAACTCTATACCACCTTTCTACTCTCCCTGGGGATCCAGTCTCAGTAAGCACACAACCTGCCTTCCCTTGATAACACTCCTATCCAGTGCATCTCTACCCTCCCAGCTTTCCCTATCCGTCTCCTCACTACCTGCTCCCTGCCTATAGGCCAGTGCTGCCTGCTGTGGGTTTGCTTTATGACAGCACTGCATGTGAAGCTTCAATCTCTGCTTTAGTTAAGGAAGCACTAGCAGCTATATCAGAGAAACCCTCAAACATAGTAACCTTAACAAATGAGAAATTTGTTTCTTCTTCAGTTAAAGTCGAAGTGACAGTAAAGGTCAAAGGAAAAGACACACAGTCATTCAGAAACTCAAGTAGATGACGATGCTGCTACTCTTTAACAAATGGCTACTAAGGTATGGCTTAGCATCAGTATCCAGCAGATTGAGGATGAGGGAAGACAGCATGAAGGATTACTCAGGGAGTGTATCTGAGCCAGGCCTGAGTTCTCTCCATGTTCCTATAGGCAGAACTTAACCACGTGACTACCCCCAGCTGAAAAGAAAACTAAGATCATGGCATCTGGTCCCATCACTTCATGGCAAATAGATGGGGAAACAATGGAAACAGTGATAGATTTTATTTTCTTAGGTTCCAAAATCACTGTGGATGGAGACTGCAGCCATGAAATTAAAAGACACTTGCTCCTTGGAAGAAAAGCTATGACCAACCTAGACAGCCTATTAAAAGCAGAGACATTAGTTTGCTGACAAAGTATCATCTAGTCAAAGCCATAGTTTTTCCAGTGGTCATGTATGGATGTGAGAGTTGAATCATAAAGAAAACTGAGCACCAAGGAATTGATGCTTTTGAATTGTGGTGTTGGAGAAGACTCTTGAGAGTCCCTTGGACTGCAAGGAGATCAAACCAGTTAATCCTAAAAGAAATCAGTCCTGAAGATTCATTGGAAAGACTGATGCTGAACTGAAGCTCCAATACTTTGGCTACCTGATGTGAAGAGCTGACTCATTAGAAAAGACCCTGATGTTGGGAAAGATTGAAGGCAGGAGGAGAAGGGGACCACAGAGGATGAGATGGTTGGATGGCATCACCAACTTGATGGACATGAGTTTGATGAACATGCAGTCCATGGGGTTACAAAGAGCTGGACACGACTGAGTGAGTGAACTGAAATGACCAACCTCTGCAGAAAAGGAGGCTGGGAAATGTCATCTCTATGTGGGCCTTGGGGACAAAGGAAAGAATTTGGTGGATAGCTAACCTGTCTGCCACAATTATTTTGGGTCTGCCAGGGTTCCTGGTTCCACCTGAACTGAGGAGCTGAGGAATAGACAAGGCTGTGAGTTAGGTGATACTTCCTTGTATCTATGACCTTCTGTACACACACAAGGAAAGGAAGTGGAGGTGGCCAAAGCCCTGAGCTAAGTAGATGAGAGATAATGCGCTAAAAATAGTTCACATTAAGGTTATATTCATAAAGGGGTTATCAATGATCAGAAATTAAAAATAAATTTTAAGTTCAAAATTTTTAGAAATCAGGCATAATTGTTAAAATGTTCAACTTTTTAAATTAATCTGAAATACAAGAAGTTACCAACATATGAAAAAAATAATGATTTTAAAATCTTATCAGGTAGACTTCCTTGTTAATAAACAAATCACCCGGACTCTTGTAGGTCCGCTTATGCCTACCCCCAGCCCCAACCAGACAGGAATAAATTCTGCTTCATTTAAAATCTCACACATCAGTTGCTCCCCCTTCAGAGGCTCAGCCCCCAAAAAAAAAAAAAGGGTTCCCAGTGGCTCTGCAAGTGGCATGAAGCATGGGGGAAGGAAAGGAGCAGCAACTGGCCATTTCGGATTCATCCTTGAACTAAGACAGCCCAAGGCAGCATCCTGCTTCCAGTCCAAAATCTAATCCACCTACTGCCTCTAGGCTACCCCCTATTAATGCACAGTGACAGCTGAATGTAACTGCTTTTCACTCCTGCTCAGCCCCAAGGCCTGAGGGGAAATAATCCTTTTATCTCCCAATAAAGGAGAATTACTGGGATTTTGCAGTTCAGCTCACTTTGAAGAGCCATCTTCAGGAGCTGGAGGTTTTGCATTTCCTTGAGTGGTCAGATTAAAGATGCTTTTCACTGATCTCATTGGGAGATGGAACGGTAGGAGTTGATTATATTGTCACCCAGTTGCCCTGTGGAAAGTACTGCAAGTTTCCATTTTAAACAGATTTCAGAGCACAAATGTCATTCTCAAAAGTTTTCTGAAAAAGTAAGTCTTCAGAGCCATGCTGTTTAGGAGCCAGCTGTTATACCAGCAAATGGAGGTACTTTGAAAAGATATGATTTGATCTGCTGTCTTTTTACTTGCCCCCATGGCTATAATCCCATCCTGATAATTATCTGATGTATATAAATTCTATATACAGATAATATTGAATAGTAGCCTATCTAAATATAGTAATGAGTCTTCCTAGGTGATTCAGAGGTAAAGAATCCACCTATCAAGCAGGAGGCTTGGGAAGATCCCCTGGAGGAGTTGGCAACCCTCTCCAGTATTCTTGCCTGGAGAATCCCATGGACAGAGGAGACTGGTGGGCTACAATCCATGGAGTCACAGAAGAGTTGGATATGACAGAGTGACTAAACAACAACAACAAATGTAGTAATATTTTCTGTTCACTTCCATAAAGGCAGCTCATTCTTCCTGAAATAGTGTTAAAATCTCATTCATCCCAACTAATAAGGAAATTGACATTCTTGCTATGGGGACTGGCACCTTGAATATATTATTTTCTTTTTAATCTTCAGGACAGCTCTGTGAACTAGGTGTTTTATGCTTCATTTTTGAAAGTGGGAAACTGAGGCTGGGAATAGTAGGCAATTTGCATGAGATGACACCACTAGTAAGTTGTGGAGCTGGAATGTGTATTCAGGTTTGATCTTGAAGTCTGTATCCTTCCCAAGATACTACTCTGGAAATCAGGGCTTCAGCCTTGGCACTGTCAGTAGTTTGACCTAGGTAATTCTTCTTATGTGGGGAACTCTCCTGTGCACTGAAGGATATTTAGCAGCATTCCGGTCTCTGCCCACTAGATGCCTGGAACACCCACCCCAACCATTGTGACAATCAAAAATGTGTCCAGTCATAATCCCGGGGCAATATTTCCCCACCTAAAAACCACTGCTGTAAATACTCGTGAAGCATTTTCTCCCTTATCCCACTGAAATTTTGTGCTTCTGTGAAATGCACAGAACAATCTGAAGGCCCTAATGTTGCCTAAGAGTGGCCTTCCAGGGTAGACATCAGGAGATAAAAGTCAATTATATAATTAAATATAGCATTTCAGTTCACTGCACAGAAAAACCCCTTATTCCTATTATTCCTGCTAACAGCTTGTCTTCTCCAATGAGTAAGCGTTCACACTGTGGAAACAGACAGAAGCTTCGATGACTCGCTGCTGCCTCAGAAATTCAGCCCAGACTCCTCAGGGAGACATTCAAGGTCTTCCTACTTTGGCCTCAGTCCTTCTCCCCACTCTCAAACCAGCGTCCTTTCAGGCTCCAGCCAAGCGAGATGACTCACCAAGATTCCAACACTTCCTACATTTTCTCATTTCCCCGTCTTGGCTGAGGACGTCCCCTCTGCGTCAGGCATCTTTCCCAGTCCTACGCCCCCACCCCCAGCTTGGCCTTGGGGATTTCCGCCTCTGCCTTGTGGCCACCTCTGCATTACAGTGGGGGAATGGCTTCCTTCTTCGTTCATACTTGGTTTTTGGTTTTAGCCTCTCTCATCTCACCCAGTCTCATGCTGAGTGATCTTTCCTGCTGGATTGAAAGTTCCCAGAGAAGAGGAACTCTGCTTTAGCCTATTTTGTTCAGTCCTTATCTCTTGATGGGTTGGGCTGGACTGGATTGCAGACAGGGCAGAATAAATAGCGCAAAGGTAAATTTCACACCAGTTTCCATGAGGATTTAAATACATTTCAAAGGTGACATCTGCAGGTGTAGTGAGGACCAGTGAGCATGGCAGCTGGGCTCTAGGGCAGTCCTACCTCGTATGACTTAGGTGTGCCGTGGGTGGGCCTCTGACCTTGGCCACCACTAGGCTTGTGTCCCTTGAACCTTAATCAGTGGCACTCAGCTGAGGGTGTGTGGGGCTGGCCTTCTGTCCATGTCTCTCCCTCACTGAGGGTCTGCTTATGTCCGGAGGGAGGGCATCTTTTCCCAGTTTTCACAAAGGCACCATGAGGACTGGTAGAAGCCATGATAGTAAAAATTCTCGCACAGCTTCAAGGTACCCTGTGTCAAGTGCCCCCATTCCCAAATGTGCCATTTAACTACTCCTCCTAAGAACTACTGCACTGAATTCTGCCCATCTTAATCAGTTATTTGTTTTACCACCACTCCTTGACTAGAGATGGGTTTATATTAATTAATTCAATAAATATTAATTAGTCATTCACTAGTTTAGAGGATACAGGAGTGAGGAAAACAAAGTCTCTGTCTCCATCAAGCTTACATTCTAGTGGATTCCTAAATTTAATCCTCACATGTTTAGTATCAAACAACCCACATAAGATTAAAGTTATAACGAGGCTCTTATTTGGAACAGGTTTTATTATATCTCTGGCTTGAGCTTTTGTTGAGAGTGGAATTTCTGAGTTAGATGAGTAAGTTCACCTGGGGTAAGATTTCTAGGAAAACTGGTTTGTCCTAGGTTGCTGAAGGGACAAGACCAATGTCTCAGCATCGCCCCCTGTGGTCACCTGGCTCATTCCAGATTCAGTTGATTCAGGGCATCCAGCCAAGTCTCTTGAGAGTCTGGATGTCCCAATGCATTTGCATTTTACATTAAGCTGCAAACTGAGCAGTTTCTAGCATCCGACCCATTTACTCTGAATATGTCAAAGGGCAGGGGCGGGGGAGGGGTTTCCTCCTGAGCATAGGTGAGGAGGACGTAAGTGGTCCCATGACAACTGTGGGTCCTAACCTACAATGTTCCTATTGGCAGAAGCAGCACTTCACTTTACGGTTCGCTTTTTGCATCTGCAGATGGAAAGCTGTGCACCAGTTACAACCGAGGGCTCATCTCAAAGGCAAAGATCAAGGCCATCAAGTATAGTATTGTCATCATTCTCGGTAAGCAACATCCCTCCTCGTGTTGTAAAACTGTGGACATTCCAAAAACAAATTTGCACCTGGGACCCAGTGACACAAAGTGCACACAAGGAAAAAAATTTGTCTATGGGAACTTCTGCCTTTTCCAATTAGAAAGGAATGTGTGTGTGGAGCTTATCAGCGTCACTGTAGCTCCCTCATAGGCCAACATTTGGTTTCCTGCATCTATCTTTATGAATATTGATGTCCAACACAGCCATGGGATGGATAATGTGGGAACAAATCTAATCAAGACGTTACTAGCTGAAGCTGATTCTCACCATCATCTAGTTGACCCAGTTGCTGTTCTGAAGGCATACACTCCCCAGAGCTGAAGTTCAACAACCAAGCAAGACAGAAGCGGCATTCCATTTCTTCTGGATATTTAATTTCAAGGTCACCATAAATTCTTCCCTAACGGATGCCTTATCTTCCCTGCTCACTCCTGTCATTTTCCCTTTCCCTTTTGTTTTTTTGGTCTCTCTTCTCTTAAGACCCATAAAGTCACCTCGTCCAGAAGAAAAAAAGGTATTTCTAGAGCACCTAATATATGTCAGATTGGTGTTATATTCTTCGTCATTTCCAAACCTTCAAAACTCCCTCCCCCTTTCGTCCCCTCAGTTAATAGCCCTGATTCTTATTTCACAAGGAAAACACTCTTGTCAGAATAGAACTTCGTCATTCACTTGTCTTCATATCCATGGACCTACCTGCCATCTCTGCCTTTTCTCCTATTACTAGGGATAAACTGTCTCTGCTCCTTAATCCAAAATGCACTTGAGCTATCCCATTCCTCCCTTCTAACTCAAGAATTCTCTTCCTGCAATCATCTCCTCTCCCTCACAGATATCCCCCTTGACTGGATCATATGCACATACCCATACTCTAACAGCTCCCTCTATAAACTCCCCAGTAACAGACCCTCTTCTTTAACACTCTCCTTTCTAGCAGACCTCCTCCCCTTTTCATCTCTCATTCTCTGGAGCCTAGTTCTATTAGCTCTCTTTCCTAATACCCTAGTACAGGCATACTTATCAAGGTAACCACAGCCAACAAAATGCCAGATGTCAATACTCAGTCTTCAGTTGATTTCTAAACAACATTTGCTCAGTTCTTCTTTGGAACACTTCCTTTGCTTAGAAATTATATCTATGATTTCTACTTGAAATTTTTATTTATGATAAGCTTAGAATACTCAACATGAAAAACCAGAAGTCTCAGCATGCTTTCTTATCTCCTGCAAGTTTACTCGTCCTCTGTGTTCCTGAGTTTAAAATGACTTCCTCTTTCATCCACACCAAAAACCTAAGGGCCGATCATCTGTCTGTCATTATACTATTTCTCTTCCACACCACATTTGTAGTCTATCAGTAAGGCACAGAAGCTTTACCTGCAAAAGAGATCTCAAATTCAACCATTTCTCAGCATCTATACAATTATTTCCTTGATCTAAGCTCCTACCAACTTCTCCTTGGAACATTGGAACTGCAACTGATCTTCTTTTAATCCTTCTCTGTAACACAGATAATATGATCTTTTTAAAAATGTTAATCAGACACTATCACTACCCTGCAAACTCACCTATGAATTCCCATTACACTGGAATAAAATCGGACTTTTTCCCATGTCTTACAGTGTGTGTGATCTGTCCTCCAGCCCCATGCCCCTGTTCTCTTCCTTGCCCATTCTATATATATGTCACACTGGTTTTCTTGCTGTTTCTTCAAATGTCAACTTGTTCATACCTTGCAATATTTCCCACCTGAAATGCCTTGCCTTCAGATGGTGGCATGGCTTATCCATGCCATGGCTTAACACTATCTCGCTTTCCAGCAACGCCACCTCTTCAGAAGGGCCTCCTTGGCAAGTCTTAAATGTCTCTCCTATAGTCTTTACCCTACTTTATTTTTCTTCATATTCCCTACTTTATTTTTTCTTCATATTTCTACTTCCACTTAACAGTATAGGACATATGTTGATCTCTTTATTGTCTATTTGTGAGGCAAAATACCCACAAGCAATGACTTTCACTTTTGTTTTCCTTACATTATCACCAAGGGCTTATAGGGTCCATGCACACTGTGCTTAATTAATATCTGTTGAAAGAACAAATGGGGATATGCATGAAGGAAAAGATTTGTGTCATTTCCTTTTTTTACTTAGCTCAAAATACTACCCCTCCCTACCCATCTTGTGGTTCTTAAGACCTCTGGGAGCATAGCTCTCATGTTAGCTCTGCAAGTACATTGTCACCAGAACTGTCCCTCTCACCTTTCTAAAATGCATCTGCAAAATGCCAAACACACCACATGCCGTGTGACTTAGCCAGAAGAATACAATCACAAGACAACATTGCAGGCAGACCTGGGGATAGAGCATATACCACCCACTGGGGCTCAAAATCCTTTCCCAGAAGCTTCTGAAGTAGATCAGAGATTATCTTGCTTTCCCAGACAATCAGAAGCATGATACACATTCCCTGGATGTTGAGTCAGGAAGCATACCTTATATATGTGTTTCAGAGCCAGTACAGCCTTTTTTAATCAGGAGCCATATGCATAGGCATTGGATTCCCTTTAGTCAGAGAACAAGAAAGTCCACAAGGAGGTCAGCCATGTCAACAATGCAATCAGACCAAAATGCCCCTGCCTATGACAAATATTTTGTAATGCTCCTTTACCATTCTGAAATGAAATGTATACAAAAACCTATGTACCTAACATAATTCTTAAAAGATCAATGTATAATATAAAGGGAGACTAGGAAAGAAAATAATTGATACTAAAATAATACAGATTTCAATATATAAATACTTGGATACAGTCCTTAGTAGAGTAATGAAGTAATAATAATTACAAATGCAAACCAATGCAGGTGTGTTTTCATGGAGACATACAAAATAAAGCACTATTGCTGTCAGTGACTTTATTTTCCCAGTAGGTGAACAAATCCTGCTAAAGTTCCAAATTAAACAAAGTAATCTTTCCTCTATTTGCAAGGGAATTGGACTTCTGGAAAACTCAGTATTTATTTAAAGTATTGTGGTCATATGTAAAATAGAATCAGGTTTTTAGACTGGGGTCATTATAAACACAGATTCTCTGCTCCATAAATGTCCAAATCGGCATTTGAAGGATGTATTAGACATGGATGGGACTGGCTACATGATGCAGGAGGACAGGTATCCTTAGGAAAACCAGAACCAACACAACACACACAAATATATACACACACATTTTCAAAATTCCCCCAAACAGAAGCTTTGCCCCTCCATGCCCCAGAACTACTATATGCACCAATGCCAGGCTTTACCACCAGAACCTAGAATGTTCAATGGTCTTTGTGTTAGAACTGTTCCATTTTAACAGATTGTCAAGGTCAAGGAGGCAAAAAATACATGTGTCAGTCAAAGTGTTATGACGACAAGCTGATTCCTACAGTCAGATGGCAAAGAAAGCCTGACTTCCCTGAGGAAAAATCCTATGACTGAGAAAGGGAAGAAAGAGAGTGGAGAGGATGGGGCAAGAAAGTAAGAGAGAGCACATGTGGGTTCCAGTCAACCCCAATAAGGTTTATCTCTATGGTATTAATTTGTGTTCTCCAGAGAAATTATATATATCCATATATATATATTTATTGTAAACAATTGGCTCATTTGATTGTGAAGCTGAAAAGTCCCCAGATCTCCAGATCCAGGAGAGCTAATGGTGTCGTCTCAGTTTGAGTCAAAGTATGAAAGCTAAAGAGGATCCAGATCTTAACCAGAAGACAGTCAAGCAAACAGAGTGACTCCTCTTTCACTCACCCTTTTATTGTATTCAAACCTATGAATAGATCACTGCCCACCCACACTGGGGAGGACAATTTACTTTTCTTAATCTACAAATTCAAATGTTAGTCTCATTCAGAAATACTCTGAGAACACAGAAATAATCAGAAGTAATGATTAACAAAAACATCTGGGCATCCTATGACCTAGTCAAGGTGGTACATAAAATTGGCCGTCGCACTCTGGGTCTCCATTTCTCATCTCCTTCCTCTGAGGATTTGGATCCAAGCAGAATCAGGGTCTCAGGCACACTAATGGACTTGGTAAGGGGTATATAGTGTGGGTGTTGCCTGGAGAGGCTGACTTGGAAATAGAAAATAAAATTGAAAATCTTGTGACTTAGCCAGGCTGTGTTTTGAAACATTAGATACAACCCCTTCCCCTCACCTACCCCAAAACAGAAGTCGCTGTAAAGTGTTCCTTGTTCTGTCTTTTACCATAGAGTCTCCAAAGGGATTTGCTGAATTTTCTTTCACACTGTGTAGAATGAGAGGCTAAGGCCATGTTGAACAGTTCCCAGCCTTTCAAGGATCACCTCAGTAGTTAAATCAGACCTTCCCTTTACAGATAGAGAAGCTCCAGCAACTTTACTCAACTTTAGAAATGCGTCTGTGGGATGTAATGTATGTGTAGATGTAATGTATGTGTAGATGTAATGTATGTGTAGATGTGAGTGTGTATGTGTGTGTTTAAGTAAACATGACATTAATATGAACACACACAACTGTTCTAAATATTTCTGAGATCCCAGGTGCTAAGGAACCCCCTCACTGAAGCTCCACTCAGGGCCAACACGGAGGGCCCTCTGGGCTGTGGGCTGCGCCCGTGCTAATGGTTCTCTTCTCCGCAGCCTTCATCTGCTGTTGGAGTCCCTACTTCCCTCTTCGACATTTTAGACAATTTCAGCCTCCTTCCTAACACAAAGGGAGCGTTTCTACGCCTCTGTGATCATTCAGAACCTGCCTGCCTTGAACAGTGCCATCAACCCCCTCATCTACTGTGTTTTCAGCAACTCCATATGCTTCCCCTGCAGGTAAGGGGCATTCAGACATGGGGAAGCCCACTGCACTCACCTTCAACCTGTGTCTTCCTCCTGCTAGAGCTCCCTGGCGGGTTATAGATGAGAAACTGAGAGCCAAAAGTTTCCGCGAATGTGACAGAGTCAAATCCAGGGCCCCCAGCCATGGCTCATGCTTTCTCCTATACCACATCACCTCCTATAGCAATCATCCTAATCGGAGTCACATATAGACGATCCTTATTTTAGTTCAAAGCTTCTCCCCATGAGTTGGCTCAATACAATGCCATGGAGATAGCAGGACACAAAGAATGATCATTTTACAGATAAACAAATTAAGGCTCACAGGTTAAGGGACATTACTGAGATTATGTGAATTATTAGTTGCAGAGCTGAAATGAGATCCCTCCCACAATGACTCAGCCTGCTGTTTTTCAGCTGTTTTACTGCACAGTCTACAGGGGGCAGGTGGAAAAATCCGTAGGGGATGGACTTGTAGTAGAATTGTTTCAGGCTTGGGTTTGATGTCCTCCGTTGAATCTCTCTTCCATCAGTTGACAAGATCTTTCAAGTCCTTCTAGAATGATGGATGGATGGTAGCATTTCTCAGTGATCCTAAACATCATTGATATGTTAGAATGGCTACCATCCCTCACCTGCTTTGCCTCTGGCCTCTCACCCATCAGCCCCTCCCTGCCCTCCCCTTTCCTCTTGTCTCCATGATAGAATTGCAGAATGGTTACAGGCTTGGGTTTGATGCTTCCATTGTTGATTCATAGCTACATGTGACCTAGAGAAAGTTATTTAACTTCCATAAACTTCCATTTCCTCATATGCAAAAAGGGGCTAATAGCAATAGCAGTGCCTACAACTTAGCCAGTGCTGTCTCTGTCACTGGGCTCTGGCGCTGATCAGTAGGAAGGAGGGCTGTGAGTGGTGGGGAAGTATGGTGGGGGCTATTACATTAAAGCACAATGCCTGATCCTTAATAAGTTCTCCACAAGTGTTAGCTCCTAACAGTTAAATTATTCACGACAAATGATATTTCCTCTTTGTTGTTTCTTTAGGGAGCAAAGATCACGGGATTCCAGAATGACATGTCGGGAGAGAACTGAGAAGCATGAGATGCAAGTTCTATCCAAGCCAGAATTCATGTAGATCATGGGGCAGTGGTAGCACTGGGCTGAGCCCCATCAACTCTCCTGGGTTCCCACTAGCACCTTGGGCCTGTGTATAAAGCCTGAGCCAACATCTCTGCCCTGTACCTTTATCACCTGGGGGATGCACAAGGCAAACATCCTAAAGAGTGTGTGTCGTCTTGCCTCAGCAAGTATTGGCCAATAGGAAGTTACAAACTATTCACACCAGCCAGGAAAGATACCCCTTCTTTCCCTACCACTCCCTAGCTGCCCTTCTCACTGGTCAGCACCAGAATCAATGGACAGAGACATTGCTGGCCCAGGGCCCAGGGCCCAGGGCCCAGTCTAGGGCAAGCAGAGAGGATTGACTAACAAAGCATGTTTGTACATATTCTTATAATTACAATTTTAAAAGTAAATAAAAGGCTTACCTGGGCCTAGATTTTCCTCCCATTTTTGGATTCGAGTTTCAGTAGCTGTGGCCAAAGAGATGTTTGTCCTTGAAATGTCGACAAATAATAAATTCATTTCCAGGCATGGAGGCTTTGTGTCTCCTCTGCAGATGGCCATGGTTGGCAGATGGATGTGTTGGCAGCCAGCCTCACAGTCCCATTGTATCGACAGATGATTTGCAGAAAGAACATACATGCTGGCCCTCCAGAGCAAAATCGAAGTTGAGGGGTACTTTATCTGGTAGGAAAAGAAACTGTGCAAAAAGTCACGGGGCTCTGACCTCCAGGCTCTGAGAGTTGGCACCTGGGGCTCACACATGTCCTTCCAGCTCTCTGAAGGCTCCTCCCTTTGCATTCCACATTTAGGCCACTCTGGGTTCCATGTCTCATACCTCAGGTACATTTCTCTCTCTATAGTTGGGAGCTGAATGCCTGTGGCTTTTCCAGGCATGATGTTTCTGTAATATCTTTATCATTTTTTCGCATTTTAGCCATTGTCTATCTAACACCTTGGCTGGGAGCGCTCGTGGGCTTTATTTTGACAAGTCTGGAGTTTGATATATATAAGCATAGTCCAAGTGAAATATGACTAAATGTTTTCTAATCAATTTTTGCCATCAGATTTTTCCATAAGTGGAAGTGGAATAATTTAATTTGATTATATATACATCCCCACCCACAGCTCTAGGATGTGCGTGAGCTCCTTATTTTTAGCCTCACATACATTCTTGACATTAACATCTCCTTGGCAAAATCCTCCTTCCCAAAATTATCCTGAGCTTAAGTCTTTTTCGTCTACTGCTAGTGGAGTTATTATTTTAATAGCACTCCATTCCTCATTACAGTGTCAACCCAAAGACTTCATGCTTAAGGTCACAGTGGCATTTTTCCATAAGCTCTCTTTTCAATTCCATCTGACTTTAAGAAAAGTATCTCTTAGGTTGAAATCAGACTCCTCAGTTACCATCTCTCTTAGAATTACTTTCTGAATTTGAGGAGACTGAATAATCTAGTTGTACACCTACAGAACAGTATTGAAGCCTGCCTTCCTTTCTGTCCAACCAGCTAAATGGGAGCAAACCTGGAAGCTTTGAGTGGTTGAGAAGTGCTTTTGACATTTCACTTTAAATCAAGATGTGCTATAAAAGACCCACAAAACCATTGCTAAAATAACTGTCTGCATGGGAGCCAATTAACAGTGCAAAATCTGGTGGCTGCCCTTCCTACATGGCAAAATGGGAGGCCTGGGTTCTTTTGACAGATGCTTTCAACCTCTGTCAAGCTCTGGTTTGAGAAAGGCATTACATGCCTACCTCATCCATCAATAGACTCTGAAAGTTAAGGAGAGAGTCAAGTGAGGGTCTTTGTGGGCTTTAAAAACTGTGAATGTGATTTTGTAGTTATTGTAGTGCTGAGACTCCTATTCCCAGTGAAGACTGGAAATCAGTAAGATAATGGTACAGGCTGCTTCAAGACAAGCTGCCAGTACAATGAAACTTGCTTCATATTGGTGAGGACTTTGGGATCCTCATTTTCATGTATTTTCTGAGCTTGAGGAAACATGATTTAAACACTAAGGAATGCTGGTAATAGTTCCATAGTCCTATGACCTTGGAACAAATTATTTAATGTTTCTGAGCATCAACTGTCTCATCTGTAAGATGGGAACAAAATAAGGCTGGAGCAGAGAGTCTTATGGGTTCTTTACAGATACAGGTTCTGAGACATAATGGCTTAAATTAAATCCATAGAGTCATAGATTCTGGAATTTCTTCCCCAGGGGAGCAATGACTGTATGACTCATAGCCGAGTTATTTGCTCTTTAGAAGGTGTAATTTCTCCATCTATCACCATGAAGTCAGAGAAACATCATTTGCCAACTAGGAAATACAGTTTGAACTCTTGGAGAAAATGAGCAGCTTAGTGTTGTGATGTCATGTTTATAGCCTTGGAGTAACCCAAGTGGGGCCAGAGAAGCCAGCAGAGTGATATATAAAATTAAGATGCTTACTTCCTACACCAAGATGTCACAGACACCTATAATTGCGTTATCACTTAGCTTCAGGCATAGGCAAAAATTTAGGATAATAAGGATAGATGTGTTTAATATATTTAGCCATGCTAGAGAAAATAAGTGTCTCTGCTTTCCTAAACTAAATTAAATATGAATGGTAAAAACTTTGCTTCCAGGGATTGTGTTGAGCATAATTTAACGGAAGTTTAATTTTGCCAAGCAACATTTCCCATACCTTTTAAATGGCTTTAATTTGTGATTAATGATGAGAAAAAGTATTCCTTCTCAACCAAACACATAGCTTCAATTTGCTTCCCCACATCATTATGACAACTCTAGACATCCGTATACAGAAAGGACTTTGCCTCTTCCTTCGGCATCCACAGTGTTGGAAGGGACCACAAGCCTGCATCTGGTGGGGAAACAGGAAAACAAAATTATGTTTAGCAGGAAATAAAGTAGGTTTGCTCTTCTAGAGTCATCTTAAGTGAGCTACAGGCCTTCTGGCAACTATACTTTTTTACAGTCATATGAATATACCTCACTACAGCCAGCAAATTTGGAAAACTCAGTAGTGGCCACAGGACTGGAAAAGGTCAGTTTTCATTCCAATCCCAAAGAAAGGCAATGCCAAAGAATGCTCAAACTACTGCACAATTGCACTCATCTCACACGCTAGTAAAGTAATGCTCAAAATTCTCCAAACCAGACTTCAGCAGTACGTGAACCATGAACTTCCAGATGTTCAAGCTGGTTTTAGAAAAGGCAGAGGAACCAGAGATCAAATTGCCAACATCTACTGGATCATGGAAAAAGCAAGAGATTTCCAGAAAAACATCTATTTCTGCTTTATTGACTATACTGTGGGAAATTCTGAAAGAGATGGGAATACCAGACCACCTGACCTGCCTCTTGAGAAACCTATATGCAGGTCAGGAAGCAACAGTTAGAACTGGACATGGAACAACAGACTGGTTCCAAATAGGAAAAGGAGTCCGTCAAGGCTATATATTGTCACCCTGCTTATTCAACTTATATGCACAGTACATCATGAGAAACGCTGGACTGGAAGAAGCACAAGCTGGAATCAAGATTACCAGAAGAAATATCAATAACCTCAGATATGCAGATAACACCACCCTTATGGCAGAAAGTGAAGAGGAACTAAAAGCCTCTTGAAGAAAGTGAAAGAGGAGAGTGAAACAGTTGGCTTAAAGCTCAACATTCAGAAAGCTAAGATCATGGCATCTGGTCCCATCACTTCATGGGAAATAGATGGGGATATAGTGGAAACTGTCAGACTTTATTTTTGGGGCCTCCAAAATCACTGCAGATGGTGATTGCAGCCATGAAATTAAAAGACGCTTACTCCTTAGAAGGAAAGTTATGACCACCATAGATAGCATATTCAAAAGCAGAGACATTACTTTGCCATCAAAGGTTTATCTAGTCAAGTCTATGGTTTTTCCTGTGGTCATGTATGGATGTGAGAGTTGGACTGTAAAGAAAGCTGAGTGCCAAAGAACTGATGTTTTTGAACTGTGATTTTTGGAGAAGACCCTTGAGAGTCCCTTAAACTGCAAAGAGATCCAACCAGTCCATTCTGAAGGAGATCAGCCCTGGGATTTCTTTGGAAGGAATGATGCTGAAGCTGAAACTCCAGTACTTCGGCCACCTCATGTGAAGAGTGGACTCATTGGAAAAGACTCTGATGCTGGGAGGGATTGGGGGCAGGAGGAGGAGGGGATGACAGAGGATGAGATGGCTGGATGGCATCCCTGACTCGATGGACATGAGTTTGGGTAAACTCCGGGGAGTTGGTGATGGAAAGGGAAGCCTGGCGTGCTGCGATTCATGGGGTCACAAAGAGTTGGACACGACTGAGCGACTGAACTGAACTGAACAGTGTTTCTTGCAGTTTTTCAGTTCCATTTGATTGAAAGTAGATGGTCTTGTTGAGGGGCCAATCTCCTCGCTTTTGGAAACCTGAAAAACACATGCCTCATTTCTCTGCAGCTGCATTTTAAGACTGCATCATCCTCAACGGGGCTGGTTTGATTAACATTTTTAAAGTGCAATAATGCAGAGAGAATGTTAAGATGGACAGAGGCTTGAGTCATGTAGTCTCATGGTTTTCTGACTATTTGGTGACTCCCTAAGAGGTCCCAAAGAAGTGACTCAGTATTCATACTCACATATACAACAATAGTATATATAAAGTCTAGACAAAATTAAGATAGTTAAGTTGCTTAAAGTCCTTGCATTACCTGGAATGTGGGTAGAATATACATTAGATGTTGATACACTAAGATGCATGTTTTCAAGAATGTAGTTGGTAATCACTAAAATAATAGAAATAAAGAACTATATAACTTTGAAGCTAAAAGAGAAGAAAAACATGATAAAAGGACTCAAGCAGTCTAAAAAGGCAAGAAAAGAAAGAAGTAGAAATATGAATAGCTGGGACAAATAGCACACAGAAAAGGGTGGATTTTTCAAATATATTAGTAACTGTAATAATGTAAGCAGATTATATACTCCAGTTTTGTTAGATTAGACTTTTAAACAACTATATGTTATTTGCAAGAGACATGCCTAAAACACAAGGACACAGAAAGTTTGGAAATAAGGTATTCCATGGAAACAGTACTAAAAGCTGGTGAAAATGTATTAAAAAGACTAAGTACATTTTAAGGGGAAAAAAGTATTAGTGGCAGTAAACAGGGACATTTCAAGTGATAAATGTTTTAATTCAGTGAGATGACATAACTCTAAATTTCTAAGCATTTACAAGATGGCCTTAAATATGTATTTTCAAAAGTTGTCAGAACTATCAAATAGACAAGTCCGCAGCCATAGTGGGGAATTTCGTCACACTTAATTTCAGTAATTGAAGGAGACAAAAACTAGGAGTGATCTGCATAACTGGAACAACATGAAT
Organism: Nanger dama; assembly: GCA_917880005.1. Classification (NCBI taxonomy): domain Eukaryota; kingdom Metazoa; phylum Chordata; class Mammalia; order Artiodactyla; family Bovidae; genus Nanger; species Nanger dama. The sequence continues at coordinate 35,822,690 of CAKJTW010000022.1, forward strand.
AACACAAGTAGAGCACATTATCCTACCACTCCAAAATAAATGGTTTTCAAGCACATGTGAAGCAGTTACAAAACTTGACCATACGCCAGCCATAAATAAAAAATAAGCTTCAAAACATTCAAAAGACTGAGCTCAAACAGACTAGTTTCTCTGATCACAATGCAATTATGCTAGAACTCAAGAGCAGGAGCTTAACTAGAAGATTACCAGGTTTAGATATCAGAAAATATACTTCTTAGTACTTATAATCAAAGAAAAAAGTACATGGAAAGTAGAAAACAATCATATTGAATGATAATGAAATTATACCAAAAGTGTGGGTTACAAAGGACTAGAAGAATTTTTCTTTTTTTCCTTTAAGTTAATGAATAAATCATCTAGTTCATGAAGTCAGGGAAATTCACCAAAACAAAGCCACAGGAAATACAAGCAAGAAAATAATGAGCAGGAGTAAATTTAATAAAATAGAAAACAAACATGTAATTTTAGAAGCTCAAGACAAAATTCTGTGTTTTGAAAAAATAATAAAAGCAATAAACCTCTTGTGAGACTGGTCAAAGGGAAAAGAGAGAGAAGGCACAAGTAAGCAGCATTATTTATTTTAAGGATATCTCTGCAGGTCTTAAAGTCAATAAAGAGATAATAAAGGGATATTATGATTAAGTTTATACTAAAGCAAACTGAAAATATAGATGAACAGCCACCTTACTATAACTGACATAAGAATAAACAGAAAAGTTGCGTATTAAATATCTAACTACTAAAGGAAAAATATGCCTTCATTGGAGAGTTCTACCACAATTTGAATAAAAAGCAACTCCAATTCTATATACTTATACTATTCAGGAGACTTGAAACTATTTATTAGACTAAAAATGCCATAATGTCAAAACCCTACAAAGATATTACCAAATGGAAAATTACAAGTGAAATTTTGTCATGAAAATAAAAACAAAAGTTCCAAATTAATTTTAGCAAACCAAATCCAGCAAAATATAAAAAGACTAAAACACGTGATGAAGTTATATTCATTTCAGGAATGCAAAGTTGGCTTAATATTAGAAAATTACTCAAATAACTCATTATACTAATAGATTACAAGAGTTAAAAAAACACATTATCCATGTAACAGATACAGGGGAAATGCTCAATAAAATTATTGGGCATTAAGGCACAATAAAAGATTTTCACAAATTTGAGTTAAAAAGAAATCCCCAACTCTAAAGATTATGTAACAAAAATCCTAATGATAAAACTTTGAGGTAGTCCCTTTGAAATAAAGAATGAATGAGTAAAAAATGCTATTATCATCACTTTATTCTACATTGTACTAAGATCCTAGCAACAAAAGTAAAGCAACAAAAACAAAAAGATAAAAGGTAAAAGGATGGGCAATGCATAATAGAAATCAATTTATTATTGATATAAATGTATAGAATAGCAAAATAAGATACAATTATTAGAATTAATAATTACAATTGCAAATAATTAAAAGTAATCATAAAGTTTAGTGTGGTTGCAGGATACAAAATCAATATACAGAAGTCAATATCATTTCCACACAAGAGCAACAAATAGAAAATTATTTTTCAATTGCAATTTACAATAGCCTTAAAAGATCAAGTTCCTAGGAATAAATTCATAAATGGTGTATAAAATCTCTATGGAGGAATCATAGTACTATTGAAAGATATTAAAGAGGAACTAATTCAATGTAGAAACAAATACACCATGATTTATCATAAAATCATCCATTCTTCTCCAATCAATCAGTAAGATTAATATAGTACCAATCAAAGCTCCAGCAGGAATTCTGTAGAACTTTACAAGTTGCCTCTAAAAATTTATAGAGAAATGCAGAAAGCTGAAATTAGCCAAGACATTTTAGACCAAGAAAAAAAAGTGGGAATATTTGATCAGCTAGATACTTGATCTTATCACAAAGCCATAATAATGGAAGTTATAGTATTGTGTCAGAGTAAACAAATTAACTGCATGAAATAAAACACCTTGACGAAATAATATAAGAGAATATCTTTAAGATATTCTCTTAATATATAAGAGAATATAAGATATAAGAGAATATTAAGATATTCTCTTAATATTATGTGTTTTTGTTTAAACAAAACACATAAACTGCTGTGTTTTTGTTTAAACAAAACACATAAACTGCTGCTTTTAAAGGAAAAGGTTAATAAATTTGTTTACCAAATTAATAAATTTGTTTACCAAAAAATTAGAAAATCAAAAGACATCATTAAAAAGGGTGAAAAAGCAAGTGATAGAATGGGAAATATTTGCAGATGACCAAGATCTAGAATTTAGAATATGTAAAATTCACGTAAATCACTAAGAAAAAATTGAAAACAGATAGAAAGTGATCAGGACTTGATTTCAGGAAAGAAATTTTCCAAAAGGCCAATAAAACACCAAATGAAAAGATGTTAAATCTCATTGAAGTCAGGGAAAAGTAAATTAAATCACAATGAGATACTAATATGCATCCGCCAAGTGGGCAAAAGTTTAAAACTTTGATAATATCAAGTGTTGGTGAGGATGTGAAGCATCAGAAATGTTCCTTGTTTTCTGGTGGTAAATATTTAGTACAACCTAAGGATCAAACCAGAGTCTCTCACATTGCAGGCAGATTCTTTACCCCATCTCAGCCACCAGGAAAGCTCCTACAATCATTCTAGACTTCAACTAATAAAATTAAGGATTTATATACCCTATGACTTTGCAATTCCATTCCTGAGTAAAGATACTACAGAAGAGTATAATTATGTGAGCCTTAATATATGTGAAAGAATATTCATCATAGAGAAGGGAATGGCAACCCACTTCAGTATTCTTCCCTGGAAAATCTTAAGGACAAGAGGAGACAGGTGAGCTACAGTTCAGGGGGTCGGAAAAGAGTCAGACACAACTCAGCAACTTAACAACAATCATAATAATACTGATTTATAAGAACCATAATTGGAGGTGAAACAAATGCCCACCAGGACAATAGATTTAAAAAATTATGATATATTCATAAAATAAAGTACTTTATAGCACCAAAAATGACCTAAAAAACCCCACCCCAGCTGCTTGTCACATCATAAAAAAATCTTTAAAAACATAAAAGTAAAGAAGATAAATACTAAAAGATCCTATATGATTTCAATTATGTAAAATTCACAACCAGCCAATTTTTACTATTGTATTTAAGGATGCATACACAGATGATAAAATTCTAAAGCAAGGCAAGGAAATTACTTTTATAAAGTAGTTTATAAAAGCCAAGAGTGGGGCTCCTTTGTGGGATGGGAAAGAGCTGTGTTTGGGAGGGAGCCTGCAGAAGAGGGGTTGGTAAGGTTCTATTTCTCACTCCGGTGTTCACTTTCTAATTACTTCTTAAGCTATATATTTAAATTTGGTGTGCTTTTATGAATGTGTGTTATATTTCACAATTTAAAGTTTCTAAAACTGTAGCTTTTCAAAGCCTTTTAGAACTATTATTCTGGAAGTAGTGCAGAGAAGGCAGCCAGATTGGAAACAGGAAGGTGATCAGTTGGGTCTCGATTACACACAAGAAACAGCAGAGATGAGATGGCCCAAAGATGTTTCTGGGTTCCTTCTCTGCATTCTGAGCCAGCAATGTATCATTCACATCCAGTAACAGGAATATTGATGCCAACAGTTTTCAAAATCTGCAGAAATATCTTGGCTCTTCCATAGAGTCTTGAGTGTCAGTCCAGTGGAAATCAATATCTAGCTTCTGTTTTCTTGTTGCCTATTGAGGGATCCTGGAGTCCTGAAGTTCTTACTCATAACTCCAACCCCATGTCCTTCCAAAGAGTCTCCTCCTCCTTTCTGCCCTTTCTCATCCCTCATGTATAGCAGGTAGATAACACACCTGCTGTGTTACTCCCCAAGTACAGCCACATCAGCATTCCTCCAGAGAGGATTTCATGTAAAGAGGGAACATTTGAGGCATTGCTGCCCTATCGCTGAAGAACTAACTGCCAAAAAAAAAAAAAAAAAAGTAGCTACTTTGAGCCTGCAGGAGGTGGCCAGGAGAAATATTTGGGGTGAAAAGCATGTTGACTCATCTCCATGATGATTTGACAGGGTTTAAGAAGGCTGATCAAAGGGTCGTTTCTTCTCTCCACTCTGGACTAAATGCTCTTTCACCACAAGAAGATAGACCTTAGTATACAGTGTTTTACATGCAGGTAGATACCCAAATGAAATCAAGTGGGGAAGCATGGCCATGAGTTTATGTGATGTCTGAGAACAAGGAAGGATGCCTCTGAAGGGATGTCTGGGGGCTGTAAAAACATGCAGATAGGGAATTACACTGAAGCCCTTGAGAATCTTTCTTAACCTTTTCAGACTCGGGACCCCTTTAGGCTTGTTATGGAGTTCCCTGGAGGCTTAGCTGGTAAAGAATCCACTTGCAAAGAAGGAGACTTGGGTTCAGTCTCTGGGTTGAGAAGATTCCCCTGGAGTAGGAAATGGCAACCCATTCCAGTATTCTTGCCTGGAGAATTCCACGGACAGAGGAGCCTAGCGGGTTACAGTCCATGAGGTCACAAAGAGTCAGACACAACTGACTGACTTTCACATGCTTGTTTATGTGGATTATACCCATAGATATTTACTGCATTAAAAATTAAATGTGAGAAACTGTTTAATATTTACCTATGAATTCCTTTATAAACAACAATAATAAACTCAATACATAGTAACGTAAATATCTTCTATATGGAAAGTAACTATTTCCCTCTTCAAAAAAATTTGCATGAAGATCAACTTGTTTTAACTTTTTGTAAATCTCTTTAAGTTTGGCTTAATAGAAGACAGCTGGATTTTCAGATCTTCTGCATTCGGTCTGTGGCAATATGTTGTTTTGATAGAAATATGTAAAGAAAATCAGGCTTCACACAAATATGTAGTTAGGGAGAAAAAAAGGAGTATTTTAATCTGCTTCTGCACTCAATCTGTTGTGCTAATCCATGCCATGTGACCTCTGGAAAATTCCACTGTACACAAGAGAAAAAGAAAATGAAAAAGGCCCCAGAAAATTCTAGTGCTACTATGAAAACAGTTTTGATCTCACAGACCCTCCCTGAAAGGTCCTCTCCACTCCGCAGGATCTGGACCACACTCTAAGGATTGCTGCCTTCGAGAAAAACAGTGTGCACATTTGTTTGCCAACAGCAATCGCTATTGCTTTAATGCTGCTGTCCTGGCTGCAAAGTGGAGGCAGGATGAGGTGGGTGGGCTAACTGACCATGTGTATCTGTTTGCAAAGCAGGGTAAAGCACTAATTCTAGGCAATTATGATTTACACTTTGCTCCAAGACGACACCTCAACAGGTAAACCTAGTGATTAAACCTATCTCTGCTGTGGGCCATAACCCACAGTCCTACTCAAACAAGATACTCAGGGCATGTCCAGGACTGGGGTCAAGTGGTGGCTGGACTGAGAAAGAGAGTGATCAATGCACATATGTATGCTTAGTTGCTCAGTCAAGTCTGACTCTTTGCAACCCCATGGACTGCAGCCTTCCAGGCCCCTCTGTCCACTGAATTCTCCAGGCAAGAAACTGGAGTGGGTTGCCATTTCCTTCTCCAAGAATGGTCAGTATTCACCTCTAAAACTATGGCATTTACAGGGTTCTGAATGTGAGCAGACAAATGACTCTCCTCATATGCTCAAATGGACTTGCTAAGTCAGCCTACCCAGACCACTTTAACACTGCGGCTGCGCACCCAGCAATCCTGATCTCCTGCACTGTTTTGTTTTGGTTTTTGCACCAGCATCTCTCATCTTCCAGTGCTCTGTATAATGCGATTACAGTTATGTTTACTGCTTATTGCCCACACCTCCCATGAGACAAGGATCTTTGCCTATTTTGTTCACTGCTGTATCCCCTGAACGAGAACAGTGCCTGGGATAGAGTACATGTTGATAAATGTTAGTGAGCTAATAAGATTTATGGATAAATGGGAAGAGGAGAACACTAGCATCCTGCAAGCAGTTTGCACCCAGGAGAGGAGGAAGGCTGAGCTGAGCATGCCCAGTTTATTCTCTCTAAATTCATGACACAGATAAGGCCATTCCTTTCTCTTCAAACAACTGAAGAGCAAATAAAAGTTGAAAATGTGACATCTCTCCATGAAAGGACACATCAGAAATGAAGAGGCATCATCCACTGCTAACTTTCCACAATTATTTGCTCTTAACTCTTTGTGATTAAACATTAAGCCTATGGTCAGCCAGGGGTGTGGTGATCCTCCGAAGAGGAGATCATAAATTCTATCAAGACCTTTCTGTTCCTCTTTCATCAGGTACTCCCCCAATGTCACCCTACTGTTTCTTTGCTCCAAGCCCACTTTCCACTCCATTTGATGCTGAAGCTGAGGCTGGGACTCTGGAAACCACATTTCCCAATTCCTTTGTTAGTTGTTTTTTGCTAGGTAAGGTCTGCAAAGGGAGATGGGCAGGATATGGAAAAAACAGTTTGGGGGATATAGAGGGCTTCCTTTCTGTATTTCAATCATCAGCTTCCCCATCATCTCCTCAGGGTTACTAGCAGGATTCAGACCACACCTCTCCTCAGGTGCCTGGAGCTTGCCCCAGGAGCTTGCCTCAGCATCTGTCCTGGGGCCCTCCTCTGAACTCCTAGGGTAATGCCTCCTTCCTTTTGTTCTCCAGTCTTAGGGGTGGTAGCTGCTGTCTGCAGTTATTAATCCCAAGACTACCATTCTTCTTTGCTATTTCAGCTCTCTAGCACTGGTGGGCTGCCATCTTTGGGGTCGCACAGAGTTGGACACGACTGAAGCGACTTAGCAGCAGCACCTGTGCACCCAGTTCTACACTAAGTCCCTTCTTTCTGAAATATCTACCGTGGCTCCTCTTTCCCTTGTTTGGCCCCTGACTGGTACAGCTCCCCTGTGGACCCTCCTGGGACCACTGATGGACACATTAGAATTGATCCCCACAGGGCTCTTATGTGAGTCAGAAAATCTCAGTTAAATCTCTATATTGCTGCTAATTGATTCCCTATTCCATTTCTCTTTCTTAACATTGTCCTTCCATGCTATCCGATATAGCTAGAGTGATCATACAGTCCAGCTCAGCCCAAACAGTATAGGCTTATGACTGTTGTCCCAGCATAATTATTAATAGAGCCTCCTTTTTCTTTCAGAACTATCCTACCTTGGGTGATAAATTATATTGTCACTCTAGTCATTATATTTTCTACAAAGAAATTAAATCATGTTAAGATATTCCAGCAATAAAATACCAATTACAAGATGTTCCAAGTTTAAATATCAACCCTTTCTCATCATGAATTTTCTAGGAAGAAATTAAATTTCAATGATTGAAGCCAATGATTAAGTCAGAGTTCAAATATATTAAAGTCCAAAGGATTTAAGGTCCAAAATCATATTCTTTATGCATCTGGTTTGAAGAAAATTAGAGTTCAAGTCCCTCCAATTTATTATTTAACTCCTGTGTTTTATTTCTCAGTGTTCCAAGGACCTGCACCAAATGTTGTAGTTGAGGGGTCCAAAAATAGCCTCTGTTCCTGATGAGAGCTTTGAATAGATTATAAAATCAAACAAAGGGTGACAGGAGAGAAATTAGAACAACACCATTATTACTAACAAATGTGGCTTGTACTTGCAGTCAAGCTGCTGCTGCTGCTGCTGAGTTGCTTCAGTCGTGTCCGACTCTGTGTGACCCCATAGATGGCAGCCCACCAGGCTCCCGCCGTCCCTGGGATTCTCCAGGCAAGAACACTGGAGTGGGTTGCCATTCCCTTCTCCAATGCATGAAAGTGAAAAGTGAAAGTGAAGTCGCTCAGTCGTGTCCGACTCTTAGCGACCCCATGGAGTACAGCCTACCAGGCTCCTCTGTCCATGGGGTTTTCCAGACAAGAGTATTGGAGTGGGGGTGCCATTGCCTTCCCCACCTGCAGTCAAGAGAGCCTGCTAACAATGAACTCTAGAATTAGGCTTCCCCACTGTGGTAAATAGGCTTCCCTGGTAGCTCAGCTGGTAAAGAACCTGCCTGTAACGCAGGAGACCCCAGTTCAATTCCTGGGTCGGGAAGATCCCCTGGAGAAGGGATAGGCTACCTATTACAGTATTTTTGGACTTACCTGGTGGCTCAGACGGTAAAAAGTATGACTGCAATGCAGGAGAACCTGGGTTCAATCCCTGGGTTGGGAAGATCCCCTGGAGGAGGGCATGGCAACCCTTTCCAGTCATCCTGCCTGGAGAATCCCCATGGACAGAGGAGCCTGGCAGGTTGCAGTCCATGGGGTCGCAGAGTCAGTCATGACTGAGTGACTATGCATGCATGCAAGCACTGTGGCACACAGAGCTACTGCTCACTAATATCTGCATTTACCCTTTCTCGTGGGCACAGCTGCATTATGCATTTCTCAGCCTCTCTTACAGGTAACTTTGGCCATATAAATTTTAGGCAATGGATCATAAGAAAAGTCCTGTGTTCACTTTTATAGCATAATCCATAAAAACTTCCCTTGAGTATTTCTCATGCTACCCCCAACCTCATCTGCAAGCTGAATGGGGAAAATCTCTGAGGACTTAGAAAAGGGTGAAGCTAAAGAATTTCTGCAAGTTGTTTCTTGAAGCCCTCAGGCCACCCTGCCTTCTCTACCCTCCAATTTCCTGGAACTGACCCAGGACAGGTTCTCCCATAGCAGTGAGTTAGCAACTCAGGGGAGACATCAAGGAGCAGAAGAAAACTTCTATACCCTGTGGACAGCTCAAGCCCAAGAGAAAGTGAGTAGAGCTGAGCTGAGCATGCTCAGTATCATCCTCCTGCCTTCAAATCACTCAGATTAAACCTCACCAGGTAGGACTGAGGGAGCCTCTTTCTAGAGAAAGATGATCACACCTCCCCAGGGAAAATTTCTCCCCATCAAAAGAATGCTTTCTTGTTTGTGTACTCTCTGTTTTGACTTCTAACAATCTTTCCTTTTTTTCTCATCCAGATTGTATTAGCTCTTTCTCAAGACATACCCACTCCTAATGTCCTTGGTATAAAACAGAGGAGAATCACCTTTGCTTCTCTCTTGTGACTAGTCTGTGGAAGGTCAGACAACTAGGCTTCCCAGGACAAAGTGAAAGTTGTTCAGTCGTGTCCAACTCTTTGAGACCCCATGGGCTATACAGTCCATGGAATTCTCCAGGCCAGAATACTGGAGTGGGTAGCTGTTCCCTTCTCCAGGGGATTTTCCCAAGCCGGGGATCAAATCCATGCCTCCCACACTGCAGGCAGATTCTTTACCAGCTGAGCCACCAGGGAAGCCCCTGGACAAAGTTGAGTGAAAGAGGAGAAACAGCCCTTCTTGACCTCCCCTCTCCACCTACTCCTGACTGCAGAGTCCAGAAAAGGTCCTTCTTAGTAGACATAATAGGGGATCCTTAGCACATTCTTTTATTGTTCTTTGAAGATTAGTGGTATTTACTTACAAATCACTAAGCTCTTTCTGAAGGAAGTTTACACCCTCAGCAACTCCTTGCCTCAGAATTCACCTGCCACGGAGACCACATTGCTTTTCTTGAAATACAGAGATGAGCTCAGATTCTCAGCACAGCAGGACTAATGCTGGCATGGGCTCCCTTTAGTGTGCTTTCCACACCCACAGTCTTTTCTGAAGGACACTGTCCTGCTTTTAATACTCAGGCCAGTGCTCGGTCTGATGTAGCCTAGTACCTTCTGGCTAAAGCAGATTAGACCAAGGTAGACCACCAACCCATGGGGGCCCATCCACAGACTTGTCAGCAGACCGTGGCCAGGAGAATGAGTCATTTAGGGGGAACTGAAACCCAAATTTTATACAGTCAAATGAGAGAGGTCACAATGGACCATTTCAAGCTTGTAAGATAGTAGAACCCATGAGTAAGCAGAGAAAATTGACTGATAGAGAAAGGACGATGGTGCATTTGTACAGAGAAACAGAAGTAGAGAGAGGAGGTGGGAGAGAGACCAGAGAGAGACAGAACAGTTCAGAGGAACTCATCCACAGTGGTATCTTGGACCCTGACAGTTGTTCAATTTCTTCTAGCCCCGATTTTCACTGTGCCTTGTGTGACTAGAACAACTCATTTCCGTAATTGTTATCAGAATGTCATTCCCTAGAAAACCATGAACATGTGAGCTGCTTCTTGCCTGCCTGTCAGATGGCTTGAGCAACTAAGTTTGGGAATAATGTAGGAATAAATAAAGAGAGAGTTTGGCAAGATTGGCACTTTCGGAAGAAAGGAGAGTCAGAGAGTGAATCTTCGCTTTATTATTTAGGTTAGTATGAGGTTCAGAGGTTAAGGTAAAGGAGAAGATATCCACAGCAAAACTCATGCCAAACTGAAGAATTCTCCAGGTCATAGGAGGAAATAAAGGCGGTTTCTTCAAGGACATTGTGGTGCTGGACATTGTGTGTGTACGTAGCCTTGCATTCAGTAGGGAACTCAGTTATGAAAAGGAGGTGTTCTAAAATTTGCAGAATGAATAAACTAATGAGGCACATCTACCCCAGATGGAGAAAGCTTATCAGTTTTATTAAAATTTTCCAACCCTTAAAATTTATAACATGAGAAGCTGTAATATATTGAATGATCTCAATCCCCTGCCCCCAAACAGAGAAGTTAATAAGGAAATCAAGTGAGATGAATCTAAGACTGACAGTTCAAATAAGCCAAACAGCCAAAATATCTGGGGTATGTTAAAATACTATTAAATAAGCCTCTGGGGAATTGCCTTTATTAAAGAGCAAGGAGTCCTCAGAAAGGAAGTTTTTCGACCTGCCAGAAGTAAAAGTGAGAAGGAGTCTAGACCCCCTTATCTTCCTGCAGTACGCTTTAGTGCTCCCTGGCCAGCACCCTCAGCATGCCCTTAGGCCTGTCCAGCCTACCCACCTCCAAGTAGCTCTGATCTAGCTGGGGAGAACGTCAAGACCGGGGAATTTCAGCATCCTGCCCAATGAGAGCTGAAGGTCCCTTAGCAGAGAGTAATCCCCCAAGTCAAAGGAAGGGAATGAGATATGAACATACAGCTGCACTCGACATCCAGTGTAAACCCCAGCAGAACCCACCTCCGGGACACAGCAGCACTTGCGCTTGTCCAGAGGATGGGTGGGGGCGAGCCTGTTCTTGGCATGAGAGAGAGGGAACTTACACTAAAGGGAAGAGCTGGGTGCCCAGCACAGCCTGGGAAGACAGGCCTGGTTCTTCAGAGGAGAGAGGCAACTTGGTGTCCGTCACTGTGCTGGCCACCTTGGCATCTCCAGTTTAGAAACATCAGGGCTGCTTCGTCCCCCTCTGTTAACGTAGAATACACAGGGGGAGAGAGGCGCAGCCAGCCGTCCAGCCTGCCAAAGGGCTGGGAAAGGTGGCCAGGATGAGGAGGGGCCCTGGCTGCACCACCAAGCCTGCCTGAAAGAAGCAGTGGCACCAGGGGAAGTGGGGACCAACCTCTCCTGAGGGATTGGGATGACTTCCCAGGGAGGCTCACGTGATGTAGCATTAGGGCCAGGGTTCTGAGGAAGAGAATCCCATAAAGACCAACGAAAGAAGACTGGCCTCCTAGGCCGGGCTGCCACAGTATGGCAGCGGGCAGGACTGTCCCTAAGCAGCAACCTCTGGAAACTGAGAGCAAGGAGTGGTCCTTCATTACCAGCTGAGGACAAGAATGAGTGGAACAGGGATTGGACAATAGGACAATTCATGTGAAACAGTGAAATAATTCAAAGGGTAACAACACAGGCCGGGTCACTCAGAGTGCCTCAAAGTGATTATTCTAACATGCAAATTTGATGACATCAGATCCTGTTTAAAATTGCTGCCTTTTCTCCATTCCCACATGCCCCGCCTTAGCTCAGACCATAATGAACGACCCTCAGGACACTTGTCATGGTTCTCACTGCCACTAGACTTGCCTCGTCCCCTCCCCCACACTGCTTTTGGGGATCAGGCCTTGACTCTTTCTTAGGCTGTGGAATTGGCAGGGCTAGGGGCGGTGGTCTGCATTAGGTGACAGACAACAGAAGGCGATGTTTTCTGAACTAGAGTTTGTGATTTTTTGTGCCAAGTAGGCTAGCTACTTTTTCACGCTCCATTTCATTTCATTGCCGCATCCCCTCACAAGGCAAATGTCAGTATCTGCACTTCGCAGATGAGGAAAATGAGACTCAGAAAGGACACGCAAAATGCCCAAGCCCCGTAGCCCTAAATGGGGTGTGGGACTTGAACGTGGGCTTCCTGACATTATGTCTCGTGGTGTGAGCCACTGGTAACATTTCTCTGTCCTCATCTTTCTTCTCCTCAGAGCCCAGTACAACATTTATTGATCTGCCTACCAACACCTCTGCCTTGATCCGCAGTGGTCTGACTTAACCAAGCCTCACTGTCACCTTCTGTCCACCTGTCCTTTACCCCTGCATCTCCCCCTCCCCACTCACCCTTGGAAGACTCCATCAGAATTTGCTGTAGCTTCACTCTCATTTTCCTGAGAAGAGCTGAGCAGACCTGAGCATGTCCAAGGTCTACAGTATTTCTGAGGAAGGTGGAGGCGCCCAGGCAGGGGCTGTGTGAACAAAGCCTGTTACAATAGTGCTTTCAGGGTAACGTGCACACAATGCCTTGTATTTTGTCTCTTGGTCTATCTGGCTGGGGTCTGACATTGAAATCCTGCAACATCCAGTGAATAAAGAGCCATTGTGTTTTTTCCCAAACAGAATTGGGCCTGTCACTCCAGACACAGAAACGAGCCTGGTCTTTTTAGTCAGTTTTTGCAGCGATTCTGTCCCTGCTGGTCCTTATTCTCCCGGAACAACAGCAGCCAGGTGTCACCAGGATCACGAACCAGCACAGCTGCAGGCCTCCATAAAGTGCTGGGGCTTGACACCCTCTTGGAGAATGGCTTGAATTCTCACCTTGAACTTGGGGAGCTTCTGGCCAGTCCAGTGATGAAGCTGCCGAGTCAGGTTCCTTCCTGAGCCTCTTGGTGGCTTGCCTGAACATGAAGCCTCTGATGTCACCCCTTGAACCAGGTCCTTGAGGGTAGGGCACTGGAAGCAGTTGTGCTCTTTGGAAGATGTTACCCATTAGAACAGGGCTTCCATGTGTATGGGAATCCCCTGGGATCTGGGGGAAATGCAGGTTTGGATTCAGCCTGAGATTCTGTGTTTCTAACAAGCTTCCAGGTGAGATTACTGTTGCTGTTCTGGGACCATGTTTTCACTCACAAGGGCTTAAAGGCTCTCTTGGCCCCAGGGTGGGACTAGAGCTGAGATCTGAGGGGCGTCTGTGAGGCTGTGAGGAAGGTGCTCAGCTGGAGTCAGCTGTGATGCCATTGTCCTCTGAGCAGACACCCAGATACAGCAGCAGGGACCAGCCCTCAGAGAAGAGCTGAAGAAGATGAAAGTAATGATCAAAGATGCTCACAGAAAAAAAAGTGGGGGATAGGTATCTGTGGTGGTCTTATCGGAAGATGAGATACAGGGTCGGGGTGGACGATATGTCATGTGAGGAATTTCCAAAATGAGGTCACACACAGGAAGACCCCGGTCCTTCTTCGTTTCGATCAGGCTTTCCTCTTTCCCGGAGTCCTCTCTTCCATGTCAGCCTCAGGACGCTGACTGTGTGATGCTCTCAAGGAGAAAGCCAGAAACCCTGCAGTGGGTCCTTCCTGGCTCCTCTGCTCTCACCGTGTGCCCAGGTGGTACCGGGCCCTCTGCCACTTCTGCCTGCTCACGACAGCATGCAGACACGAGTGGTTCTGAAAATGAGTTGCAGTAGGCTGGGCTGGGTCAGAACTTCCAGCGGGGGCTTGCGAAAAATGCAATATTCACCCAGAAATTCTGACATAGTAACATGTGGGAAAGAGCCCTGGGATTTACCGAAAGGTTTAAGCTCCCCAGGTTATTATGAAGCACAACCAAACTTGAAAAGTGCCAATTTATGCAAAATACTACTACGATCCAACTATACAGAATGCTGCTAGCAAAAGGTAGCCAGATGTCAATATTACAGTGTAACTCCATTTGCTTGTATGTTATGGAGAAGGCGATGGCACCCCACGCCAGTACTCTTGCCTGAAAATCCCATGGACAGACAAGCCTGGTAGGCTGCAGTCCATGGGGTTGCTAAGAGTTGGATACAACTGAGCGACTTCACTTTGACTTTTCACTTTCATGCACTGGGGGCTTCCCTGGTGGCTCAGAGGTTAAAGCATCTGCCTCCAATGTGGGAGACCCGAGTTCTATCCCTGGGTCAGGAAGATCCCCTGGAGAAGGAAATGGCAATCCACTCCAGTATTCTTGCCTGGAGAATCCCATGGATGAAGAAGCCTAGTAGGTTACAGTCCATGGGGCCGCAGAGAGTCGGACACGACTGAGCGACTTCACCTTCACCTTCACCTTCATGCATTGGAGAAGGAAATGGCAACCCACTCCAGTGTTCTTGCCTGAAGAATCCCAGCAACAGGGGAGCCTGGTGGGCTTCCCGTCTATGGGGTCACACAGAGTCGGACATGACTGAAGCGACTCAGCAGCAACAGCAGCAGCATATGTATATGCTTTATAGTAAATAATAAACAACATACCACCAATTTTGTAAATATACACACATGTTTATACATAGATACATAGATAACTGGGAGGTAGGATGATAGGATTCTAGAGTTTCTCTTCTTTTATTCCTTTCTCTTCTTTACTCCTGCTCTCCACCCCCACTGCCCAAAGGACAGGGGTGACCCCAAGTTCCCTTGTCCCTGTGACACCAACAAGGCTGTCATACCGACAAGACTGTGATAGAAGGAATTTATAATCACATATCCCTAGAAACAAGAGGCATACCATGCTATGCCATGTAAGGCCATGGGGTAGGTAAGGAGGTAGAAGAGGGGAAAGAGGACAGCAGGGCCCAGAGCTTTGGGGGTTTTCCCCATAAAGGATGGGCCAGGCAAAATAGGTACAATCATAAGCTTAGGGTGGGAAAGTTTGAAGGAGTTCAACAGGCTCTGGGCTGTGTGTGTGGTCTCTGGGTGTTTGAGAACTGGCTCTGGGATAATTGAGGGCAGGAGGAATACTGACTTGTTCTCTAGAGTTTAATAAAGGAGATGATGTAGGTGTGGGCTCTGGGTTGGTTGGTTTGTATATCACAGGAGCACTCTTGGGAAATTCATTCACTACCTTTAGAAATTAGCTGGCTCTGGGAGGGGCAGTTTCTCCAAGATCAAGGCTCCAAATGTCAGAGTATCAATAATACAAAAATGTTTAAAAATATACCATTTTGCTTTGCATAATCAACCTTCAAAAATGCCACTGAGGTCTTTAAATGACACAGAGCTAAATCAATTGCAGGGTAAGAAGTTTTGTGTACTTTTTAGAATCTTGTGAGCTGGACACAGACTTCAGGGCTCTTCCACTCTCCTGTTTAAATGATGATCCTCATAATTTTAGCATCAGCTTTTACAAAGCACTTTCTTTTACACATTTTACTTTATTTAATTTCCATAACCATTCTAAGACATGAGCATTTGGTTCCTATTTGATTCATAAAGAAGCAATCTAGTGGGGGTTGGGGTCAGGGAGTGAAAAACAAGGGACACATTAGCATGTGTTAAATTCTCTTAAGGGGACACACTAACACATATTAAGCTCTCCTAAAGGATTCCCTGGTGGCTCAGATGGTAAAGAATCTACCTGCAGTGTAGGAGACCTCTTTGTTCCATAAGTTGGGAATATTCCTTAGAAAAGGGAATGGCTACCCATTTCAGTATTCTTGCCTGGAGAATTCCATGGACAGAGGAGTCTAGTGAGGTACAGTCCATGTTGTCCCATGGAGTTGGACATGACTGAAAGGTAGTGTTCTCCTTAGGTTCCAGAGAAGTTAAGTGACCCTAGGTGAAAGCCAGAAGCTGAAATGTCCCCCTGGGTTAGGCAATGAACCCACATTGGCTTGTTCTCAAAACCAATACCCTTCTCACTATATTCACTGATTCACGCAGTAGTGGCAAACCCCTATATGTCCCAGATGCTTTTCTGGATGCAGTACAAAGCTGGATATACAAAACTAAGCAAAATAGATGGCACACTGCCTAGTCTTGAGCAGTTTACAGAAGAGTAGGAGAAAGATATTAATAAATTTATCATCAAACTATAAAAGGAGAATGGTGCTTAAAAATTTGAAGGAACACTTGTGAGGCACTGAACCCACCTCCAAAATCCTGGGCCAGGAGCCAGGTCTAGGACCTGCTTTACCAACCCTGCAGCCCTGCTCAGGGCACTGTAGCTGTTTCCTGGTCCATGATAACCGCCAAGGCATCTCCTTCAGAACAGGTACTGCCTGACCCTTCACTGCCCATTTTTTCCTCTAGCAGGCCAGGAGAGTGATGGCCACTCAAACCAGATTTCAGCAGTGTCAGAAGACAAGGCAGAGAAGAGCCAACAAATACATTTTTAAGGGTGGGTAGGAAAAATCCCAGAAATGTGAGTCTGCCTGAAAGAGCTTTCTTCTTCAGAAGCATTTGTTACCTACATAAAGATACCAAGACTCCTCTCTTTTCTTTTAAAATTCTGACTCAGGGTGTGTTGAAGGGAAGATTTTTTTGAGAGGGGGAAGCTGTTGGGAAGGTTTCCGTGCTCTTTAGGGGGAGCCACAGGAAGAGACACTCTGAGTTCTGAGAGGTCTGACAATGATGCTTCAATGTGGCTGCTGACACCAAGGACACAGTCAGCACCCAGGGGGCCTGAGCAGACTGTCAGACCTTGGTCCTCGGTGCCATCACTGGGCCATCAAAGCAGCTGTGCCTGAAGTCCTCCTACCTCAGAACTTCCTAAAACCCAAGATAATAAAATCCTTGTTTAAACCAATTTGAAATGGGGTTTCTTCAAGACAAGTATATTTTAACTGATGCATAAAAACTTTTATTTTTAGTATCATGAAGTTTACTTTCAACTTCATGGGAGCAAAGTCATTGATGTCTTCTACCGAGATCAAAGTTATCTTTTTAAGTAAATGTTTTATTGAAATTTAGCCACGTGATACAAAGAGCTGACTCACTGGAAAAGACCCTGATGCTGGGAAAGACTGAGGGCAAGAGGAGAAGGGGATGACAAAGGATGAGATGGTTGGATGGCATTATCAACTCTATGGACATGAGTTTGAGCAAACTCTGGGAAGGACAGGGAAGCTTGGTGTGCTGCAGTCCATGGGGTCGCAAAGAGTTGGACAGGACTGGGCAACTGAACAACAAGCATACATTTGAAAATTTGTACAAATCCTAGATACACAATTTGATGAATTATGATAATGGAAACACATGCATGCAATCATCTAGGTTGGACCTAGAAAAATTGAAGAAATTTGGATAAGTAGAAGTTAAAGGGCCAGCCAGGCATGGTATGTAAAATGAAAAAACATGAGTCTAAGTCCCAGGGTAAGACCTTATGAAGTATAGAAGGGAGACTATGAGGACACAGCTTGACAAATATGGATCATTAGGATAAAGAAAATCTGTTCAGACTCATTCATTATGTGAATTTTAATAGACTTGTCCTGCTGATGGACCTTGTTGTTGGGACCCCACAATTCTATTCCTATTAGGAATATAAAGGGGAAGAATCCAAGAAATACCCAATCTAAGGTGAACAGCCACTTAGAAAAACACAGGTTAGTAAACACACATATATTTTCTTGTTCTTTCAGCTAAGAGGGACTAAAAGCAGTGACACTACAGTAGCACTGAGCACTTAGTGATTCTATTACCATTCTCTAATGCAAGACATCATGGTTTATCTAGAGCTGATTCTACTGCTGGGGCAGGAAATACAAGTTGAGGCTGGAACATCTTGTAGATGCACTTTTCTCTAAGAATGTCAGCCCCATCATCATTGGCACTCACCGTGTGACTGATTTTACAAAGGTCAGAGCTATGATGAGAGACCTGAAATGTCACTGTGGTCACTCACCTCCCTTCTTCATCCATGGCCATTGACAAGGCCGGTGTAAAGATGGTGTCATGGGTTGAAAGTCGGTTACTCAAATATAACAGGTTTTAACTACTGAAACTTGTAAATGTTATAAAGAAGAAGAATCATTGTAGGTATGACTAAATTAAGGATCTTGACATGGGGAGATTATCCTGGAATATCAGGATGGGCTATAATGTGATTACAAGTGCCCTTACAAAAGAGCACAGTGACAATTCACACAGGGAAGAAAGGCAATGTGGCTGCAGAAGCAGAGACTGAAGTAGCCACAAGTCAAGGAAAGCCAGCTGCCATCAGAAGCTGAAGGAGACAAGGAACAGATTTTCCCCAGAGTGCCCAAAAAAAGTGCCATCCTACACCTTGATTTCAGCCCACTGATACTGATTTCAGATCTCCAGAACAGTAGGAGAATAAATTTCTTCTATTTTAAGATACCAAATTTTGGGGAATTTGTTATAACAGCGGCTGGGCCAAAGTGGAAATGACGCTCAGTTGTGGGTGTGTCTGGTGGTGAAAGTAAAGTCCAATGTTATAAAGAACAATATTGCATAGGAAATTGGAATATTAGGTCCATGAATCAAGGTAAATTGGATGTGGTCAAGTAGGAGATGGCAAAAGTGAATATCGACATCTTGAAGAATCAGTGAACTAAAATGGACATGAATGGGCAAATTTAATTCAGATGACCATTATATCTACTACTGTGAGCAAGAATCCCTTAGAAGAAATGGAACAGACCTCATAGTCAACAAAAGAGTCTGAAATGCAGAAAACTAATACCTATGGAAAAATATGCGTTCCACTAATAAGTGAGAAAACACACCCTCTGAAGTTCCTGATCTTCTCTTGTTGGTCCAGGTCTTGTCTTGGGTTCTTAGTCTGTCCTCTTGGGAACAACTGCCCCAGCCCCTGCCACAGCTAACCTAGGCAGTGACTGTACCTCTGTTTTAAGCAGGTCTCCTCATGAGGCACTCTCATCTATGACAAATCTCTCTGCTTCCTGCCCCCAAGTTGTCCCACTGGTTCTATTTCTTCTCTGCCCCTGCTCATCATGCCTGATGTTCTGCTCAAAAAGAGGCAAGGAAGCACTGAGACCTCATCCCTGTTCCCATATGCTACCCTCAGACTCTTATCTTTGGCTTCAAGAGAGAGCATACCTCAACACTAATGTGCTCAGGCTTCATAGGACGTGTTAGGCCGTGGGGAAAATGGTCAACAGAATACGGTCACAAGGCGCAAAAGCAGGACATGAATAAGAGAATCTAAGGATAGAACGAGGGAAATGGCACAACCTGATTGCTCTAGTGATGAAGAAAAAGTGAGCAAGGAGGGAAGGATCTGCAAGTTCACTTGCAGGTGGCGGGAAGATGAGTAGCATCGGGAGCGAGGTTATGGGCAGTGGCTGGGGTACCCCTATCCTGGCAGGTGGAGTCCAGAGCTGCCCTTTGACCTGGGGTCTGGTGCCACCACACTGAAGGAGACATTGCCAGGCTGGATGGGGCAAAGGTTGGATGTGGTCTCCCCATTCCACACAGCCAACTGTGGTACTTCTATACTAGTAGGTTGAGAAATAGCCAGCCCCCTCCCAAAAGACGTCCGGCTCTCAGTCTCAGAATCTTTTACCTGACAGTGGAGGGAACTTTGCAGATATGATTAAGTCAAGGATCTCAGGATGGGGACATTATGCCCAGTGTAATCACAAGGTTCTGACAAGAGAGACACAGGAGACTCGGAGTCTGTAGGAGGAGATGTGATGACAGAAGCAGAAGCAGAATTGGAGTACAGGTGGCTTCTAGATTTTGAAAAAGGAAGGTAATAGACTCTTCCTGAAGCCTCCAGAAGGAACACAGCCCTGCGGACATCTTGGTTTTAGATTTCTGACTTCTAGAACTGTGTAGTTTTCAGTCACTAGGTTTGTAGTAATTTGTCACAGTGGCTGTAAGAGATGAATATACTTCCATATAGTCCAGGGAGGGCTGACGGGTGCACATGAGGCTCTGGGTTTGTAGTAATTTGTCACAGTGGCTGTAAGAGATGAATGTACTTCCATATAGTCCAGGGAGGGCTGACGGGTGCACATGAGGCTCTGGATTTTTGCCGAGACTTCAAGGAGCAAGATATGCTGCAATTGGTAGTATCAGCACCTGCTGAGGTCCCCAGTTGAGAGTTAGGAAAGAAGAACAGGACCCAGCATCCCCACAGTGCCAGAGTGAAGCAAGTCACACTTCTGGTGACAGATGGCATGGCTGTGCCCCGCTGGCTCTAGCATATACAATGCCATCATCTCTGGGTCATTCGCTCACTTGAAAGAATGCTTTTTATGTTGCTCAAAAGGTTATCCACCTAGCTGGTGAGGCCAGTGTCCACCCAGAGCCCCTGGATCCTTCTCCAGGTTGACGGCATGTATGTGCTAGTGCCAGCGGGGCACAGCACTTCCATCTGTCACCAGAACTGTGACCTGCTTCACCCTAGCACTGTGGGGACACTGGGTTCTGTTCTTTCCTGATTCTCACCCAAAGAGAGGAAAGAGAGCCAGCAAAAGTGAGTATGGGAAGACTGTGGGATGCAAGGAAGGCACTTCTCCAGCCCAGCCAGCCTGCCAGGCCAGCACCAGCATCACCACTCTGCCAACTGCAGCTGGCATCCCAGACGCTTGCAAATTGAAGGTGAATAAACAGGGGATCTCTGGTTGCCTGAAGGCTCCCTTTCTCCACTCTGTGTTCTACTCCCTTCATACAAGCAATTTCAAGCCACCTCCCTGCAGAGCATTAGCGTAATAGGTTGAGCCCTAGCAGTACCATCCCGATTCTTTCATTTGAAGCACGTGTTCATTATAGACTTTCAAATAAATCATATTGCTAGCTCCAAAACAGAATGTTCCTCTGGGCTCAGGTGCAACTCAGGAAACAACAGGACCACAGTTTCTGTGACATGCCAGGCATTCAGGTCTGACTATCAAAAGCTAGAGAATGCCTGAAATTAGAGCCATGTTCCTACTGTGTTCTTAAAGTAAAGACCACCGATCTACTGGTGCACTTTCTGTAGAGAAAGTAACAGTAATAATAGAATAGTAAGAACTTGCATGCACCTGCCCTGCTTGAAGGCGGCTGGAACACCAGGCTGTAGGACAGCAGCAGGCAGTGGCTTAAGCCCTGGAAGGCTATGCAAGGCAGACTTTCCAGGCAGAGTTGAGCCAGCACCAGCACACTGAAACTTCTGATTCCAATACCGGAACTCTCTCCACTGCCCATTCTGTTCACTATTGGTAACCCCAATCTTTTTGCTGAAGCCCCCCAAATTCCAATATGCCTCCTAAGGGTAGTGCAACTCTCCAATAGTCCACCTAAGCTCATGTTGGCTTTTTTCTTTAACCTCATTTTTCAGGTTGACCTGTGGGAGCAGACGATGATTGGTCCTCATGCACACTGTCTTGCCCCCTTCAGCAGGACCTCCACCTCTGTGCAGGCCCACCTCGGGTTCTTTCTCATCCACCTGCACTCTGCCTATAACTGGGTGGGAGATTTAGGCTGATATCTTACATTTTCAGGGAAGGGAGTGAAGTCGCTTGGATTCCTCTCTTTATACTAGGAGTTGTTGCCTCTGGCACTTAATGAAAAGGCATATTGATTTCCATTTGGCTATTGATCCTCGCGTATAAACCTCTTATCAGGTAATGACACTGGGAGGCCAGTGTGGTTGAGTCCAGAGCCCTTAACAAGTCCTATGGTTCAGGAAACAAAGCCATAGGAGGTCATTTTGCAGGCCTTGGTCAGTAAGTAACTATAATTGAAGGGGAATGAGATCAATTATATATCTTGATCAGTTTACACAATTATTTTAAAACCATATCATCGTATTTGGGCATTACTTAAATGACTTGCAAACTAGTTTTGATAAAGGCAGTAAATGAATTTGATTTAGGATTGTGTTGTACCAACACTTGTAGGACAAGGGCAGACCTCTGTGGTAGGCAGAATAATGGCCTCCAAAATGCCCACATCCTAATCTCCAAATTTAGGAGTATGTTAGATTATAGAGCAAAGGGGAATTAAGGTCACAGATGCAATTAGGATTGCTAATCACATGACTTGAAAACAGGGAAATTATCCTGGCTTATATGGATAGATCCAGCATAATCAGGGGTCTTAAGTGAAAGAGGTCCTTAGCGAAAGTGGAAAAGGGTCAAGGTATGGCCCTAGAGAACTTGGCCTGACATCGTTGGCTTTGAAGAAGCACAAGAGGAGCAAGTCAACAAATCTGAGTGGCCTCTAGAAGCTGGAAAAAGTAAGGGCATGTATTCTCCCTTAGAAACTCCAGAAGGAACATAGCCCTGCTGACACCTTGAGTTTTAGCCCAGTGAGACCCATTCAGACTTCTGGCCTCCAGAACTGTAATAAATTTGTGCTGTTCTAAGCCACTGTTGGCTTAAATTTGTTACAGCTGTAATAGGGAACCCTCTCAATCTGAATTTTTCATCTTTAGTACTTACTGACATATAGGGCTGGAAAATTCTTTGTTCTGAGGCTGTCTTGTGAACCGTAGGATCCCTCACTTCTACCCATTAGATGCCAGTAGGCATCCCTCCCCAGGTTAAGACAACCAAGAGTGTCTCCAGACATTTCAGGGAAAATCATCCCTGGTTCAGAACCTCTGCTCCAAACCTACCATCCTGTCCATTTCCATATGTACTTGCCCTCACACACATGGGATTTTGGTCACTGACCTTTTTTGTGGATGCTTCTGGATGAAGTCTTTGATGCCAATTGAAAACGAACTACCACACAAAATTGGTATTAGTCTCTGATGTCTCAGAGTGAGTTTCTATCATTTCGACCAAGCTGGTTTGGAGTAGCTAATGAGTTTGTTGTTTAGTCTCCAAACAAGCTGGTTTGATAAGGAGAGAGAAAAAGGAATCTGAACACACTATTAAGTAAAAAAAGGACATAAAAACTGACATCTAGATGGATACAAGGCATACTCTTCTCATTCCATGCAATGCTCTTTATCAGTTAAGCCAGACTGCAGCATGCACATGAGTAAGATGTGATTTCTACCCTTAGGATCTCACTGTCTCATAAGGGAGACTCACAGGCAATTAAAAAAAAAAAAACTTTCAGTTGAGATTAGAAGGACTGTATAAATACTATGGTCATATATTTTGAATTAAGAGTCTATGGCCTGGACACAAGCTCTGAGAAAGTATAACAATAGAAACAAATGTTTGAAATCAAGACTGCCTCAGAAAGTATATCCATTTCACGCATAAGAGGTATATTCAGCAACATATATGGACCTAGAAACTATCATACTAAGTGAAATAAATTAGAAAGAAAAAGACAAATATCATACAATATTGCTCATATGTGGAATCTAAAAAATGACACAAATGACTTAAATGCAAAACAGAAATAGACCCAGACATAGAAAAAAACTTTTGGTTACCGAAGGGGAAAGAAAAGGAGAGGGATAAATTAGGAGATCGGGATTAATATATACACACTTCTAAAACAGATAACCAATAAGGACCTATTATACTGCAAAGAATACACAGAAGAACTGTACAAAAAGATCTTCATGACCCAGATAATCATGATGGTGTGGTCACTTACCTAGAGCCAGACACCCTGGAATGTGAAGTCAAGTGGGCCTTAGAAAGCATCACTACAAACAAAGCTAGTGGAGGTGATGGAATTCCAGTAGAGCTATTTCAAATCCTGAAAGATGATGCTGTGAAAGTGCTGCACTCAATATGCCAGCAAATTTGGAAAACTCAGCAGGGGCCATAGGACTGGAAACAGTCAGATTTCATTTCAATCCCAAAGAAAGGCAATGCCAAAGAATGCTCAAACTACTGCACAATTGCACTCATCTCACACACTAGTAAAGTAATGCTCCAAATTCTCCAAGCTAGGCTTCAGCAATATGTGAACCATGAACTTCCCGATGTTTGAGCTGGTTTTAGGAAAGGCAATGGAACCACAGATAAAATTGCCAACATCCGCTGGGTCATGGAAAAAGCAGGAGAGTTCCAGAAAAACATCTATTTCTGCTTTATTGACTATGTCAAAGCCTTTGACTGTGTGGATCACAATAAGCTGTGGGAAATTCTGAAAGAAATGGGAATATCAGACCACCCAACCTGCCTCTTGAGAAACCTATATGCAGGTCAGGAAGCAACAGTTAGAACTGGACAAAGAATGACAGACTGGTTCCAAATAGGAAAAGGAGTACGTCACCTGCTTATTTAACTTATATGCAGAGTACATCATGAGAAACGCTGGGCTGGAAGAAGCACAGGCTGGAATCAAGATTGCCAGGAGAAATATCAGTAACCTCAGATGTGCAGATGACACCACCCTTATGGCAGAAAGTGAAGAGGAACTAAAGAGCCTGTTGATGAAAGTGAAAGAGGAAAGCGAAAAAGTTGGCTTAAAGCTCAACATTCAGAAAATGAAGATCATGGCATCTGGTCCCATCACTTCATGGGAAATAGATGGGGAAATAGTGGAAACAGTGTCAGGCTTTATATTTTGGGGCTCCAAAATCACTGTGGATGGTGACTGCAGCCATGAAATTAAAAAGACACTTATTCCTTGGAAGGAAAGTTATGACCAACCTAGATAGCATACTAAAAAGCAGAGACATTACTTTGTCAACAATGCTCTGTCTAGTCAAGGCTATGGTTTTTCCAGTGGTCATGTATGGATGCAAGAGTTGGACTATAAAGAAAGCTGAGTGCCAAAGAATTGATGTTTTTGAACTGTGGTGTTGGAGAAGACCCTTGAGAGTCCTTTGGACTGCAAGGAGATCCAACCAGTCATCCTAAAGGGGATCAGTCCTGGGTGTTCTTTAGAAGGACTGATACTAAAGCTGAAACTCCAATACTTTGGCCACCTCATGTGAAGAGCTGACTCATTGGAAAAGACCCTGATTCTGGGAGGGATTGGGGGCAGGAGGAGAAGGTGACGATAGAGGATGAGATGGCTGGATGGCATCTCCAAATCTATGGACATGAGTTTGGGTAAACTCTGGGGGTTGGTGATGGACAGGGAGGCCTCGCGTGCTGCGATTCATGCAGTTGCAAAGAGTCTGACATGACTGAGCGACTGAACTGAACTGAACTGATATAGCAAAGGGAACAATACTCAATATTTTATAATAACCTACAAAGGAAAATAATGTGAAAAGAACATATATGTATAGACATATACATATATGTGTATCCCCTTCATGGATCACTGCCTTGTCATGGTGAAGGGGCTTGCATAACTCAATGAAACTATGAGCCATGCCATGCAAGGCCACCCAAGACAGATAGGTCATAGTGGAGAGTTTTGACAAAATATGGACTTGGGCAAACTCTAGCAGATGGTGAGGGACAGATAGGCCTGGAGTGCTGCAGTCCATCTGGGTTGCAAAGAGTCAGACATGACTTGGTGACAGAACAACAATATATATGTATACATATATATCTGAATCACTTTGCTTTAGACCTGAAAGTAACACAACATTCTAAATTAGGCTTCGGCATTGGGAGATCGTGTACACCTGTGGCTGATTCATGTCAATGTATGGCAAAACAAATACAGTATTGTAATGTAGAATAAAGTATTTAAAAAAATAAATATTCAAAAAAATTAAATTAAATTTTTAAATATTTAAAAGAAGTATATGCAGATTGCAACTGGAAGCTTCCAGAGCATGGATTCACATGGGCAAAAAAGAAGGAGGAGTGACCCACAACCCACACAGGAGAAATCCATGCACGAAGAGGCAGGACAGGAAAGCATATGGTGCATATCTAGAGTCAATCAGCAACTCCAAATAGATGTGGCTTCTTAAAGGTAATTCCAAATATGCATCATACTCAAGTTTTAAAAAATTAGATGACATAGGAATGATTTTTATTTAGAAATATATTATCAGTCAAGAAATTCTTGAACAGTAGATGCTGAGGATTTAACCTAGATTCTTCTCTCTTCCTAATCACCCATGGTGCAGCCTTGTGCAAGGTACTTCTCTCTACCTCTGTTTCCACATCTGTAACATGGGAATAATAATGTCTGCCCTGAGGGCCACTGAAGGAGTTGTATATCCAGACTAAGTGCTTTATAACTGTTCCTATGAAAATCACTAAAAGTGTTATTGCCAACAGAGCTTAAATTATGGATGGACTACAGTTCACCTGTAGGACTCCTTGCTACAGGGCGGAGTGTTGGGTTTGACCCCATGAAGGCACCGGCACATGCTTCTGGGGAAGAGACCTAGGAGTGGGGATAGCAGCCATGGCATGGGACACTCCAGGGCCCCCAGAGGAGCAGAGAAGGGGGAGTGGGGAGAAAGTCCAAGCTTCCTAGAACAGAGAAGGATGACTGTTTACAAACTTACCCATGTGCCCCGGGGGCTCAGACTGAGACGGCCCTGCTCATACTGCACAAGAGGCCATGTGCAGAGCAGTCATTGAGAATTTTCCAACTTTCCAGATGGACATTAGGGAGTGGTGAGGCCCCTGGTGAACTGAAGTCTTTGGAAGGAGAGGGTCACCCCTCATTTTCAGTCAACAGTTGTCATGAAAATGTTAGCAGATCTGATTTTTAAATGAGAAGCTGGAAATCAGAAATGTCATGGGGAACTTCCCATGTTTTAAGAAGATAGCTCATTGGTCTGTAAGCAGATTCAGCCTACAGGCCACCCCTGTGAGACAGCAGGTTAGAGGCTTATAAAATAACCTTTTCTGCCATGTCTTTTGATGTGAGAACACCATCAGCAAGAAGTCTGGGTACTTTTCTTGTAAGATTCTGATGAGTCCCAGAGGAAGAAATTATTTCCAAGTTTCTCTGGAAGAATCTATATATTGATTAAAGTAGTGTTATTACCTTAACACTGCTTTATTGCTACTTTTACTGCCTCAGCTGGCAACTTACCAAGCTCTTCAAGATCAGGAGGGTAGGAATCATTTGCTATCTCTGTCTCCTGGCCCCCCACAGCCAGGTCCTATAAAATGGATCTCTTCAGTATCTCATACTTTCATGGGGTTCTCAAGGCAAGAATACTGAAGTGGTTTGCCACTCCCTTCTCCAGTGGACCACATTTTGTCAGAACTCTCCAGCATGACCCGTCCATCTTGGGTGGCCCTACATGGCAGGACTCATAGTTTCACTGAGTTAGACAAGGCTGTGGTCCATTGGTTACTTTTCTGTGACTGAGGTTTTCAGTCTGTCTTCCTTCTGATGGAGAAGGATAAGAGGCTTATGGAAGCTTCCTGATGGGAGAGACTGACTGAGGGGGAAACTGGGTCTTGTTCTGATGGGCGGGGCCATGCTCAGTAAATCTTTAATTCAATTTTCTGTTGATGGGTGGAGCTGTGTTCCCTCCCTACTATCTACCTGGGGCAAACTATGGTAGAGGTAATGAAGATAATGGCGACCTCCTGCAAAAGATCCCACACATGCACTGCTACACTCAGTGCCCCTAACCCTGCAGAAGGCCACCACTGACCCACACCTCCACTGGAGACTCCTGGACACTCACAGGCAAGTCTGGGTCAGTCTCCTGTGGGGATGAGGATGAGATGGTTGGATGGCACCACTGACTCCATGGATGTAAGTTTGGGTAAACTCCGGGAGTTGGTGATGGACAGGGAGGCCTGGCGAGCTGCAGTCCATGGGGTCACAAAGAGTCGGGCACGACTGAGTGACTGAACTGAACTCAGTATTTCATAGATCTGCTATACCCACTGACACTTCAGGTAATGCTATCCTATGGTGAAACCCTGCTGATGCTTCCTAACAGGTCCTCATGCATCCACCTGACCAGGTCCTCCTGCACACTTCACTCTGAAAAGTACCCATCCAAAGCATACATCTTACGAGCTCGTGTCACTACTTCACTTTGGAACCACGCAATGATTCTATATCACTACTGGCAAGTCAAAACCTGAGCTCCTTGACATTACATACATGTCCAGACAGCACTGAATATTTGCATGTGTCTGAGTGCTGGGCACAATGGGAAGCTGGGACTATCAGGTAGAACCTTGAATGCCATACTGAGGACTTGGCTCCATCACATAAGCAGTGCAGAGCTATAGATGGTTTGAAGCAGAGATGAAACTCATCTTGTCTAAATTTCTACTTTTCATTGTTCTTTGCTTCATTCACAGCATGTATTATAGTTTGTAATTATTTCACTGACTTGTTTACTTTTTCCAAATTTCCCATTTAACTCAAGACTATGAAAGGAAAGAAACCATATATGTTTTATTCATATTTATTTCTCTACAACCCTATAAGTGTCTGGCATATCATAGGAATTCAATTAAAAGTTGTTGAATAAATGAGTAAATGAATGATGCATGCAGGAATGAATGAGTAGAATGAACACAAAATTAACCATGGGTTCCATTCAACCCACACCTCACCATTCTTGTTTATATAAAGACCTTTCAGAACTATGTCAGGACAAGCTGTGCATTTTGATGAAGTTTTGTAATGCAGGATAGAGCAGCAGTGACTGGATGTTAATGACATGCATTTTTATTGACTAAAGCACAATGCAGAGCAGCCAGCAGTAAGTGATTAGAGGAATAAGACCTTCAAAAGTGCATACATGCCATAATTAACTGAAAAGTCTGCTCACTGTTACTAGGAGCATAAATGCCAAGATTTGGTATTCAACTTGGTCTATAAACATGAAAGACCAAGAGAATTTGCAACAGACTTTAGTCAGGTATGCCTTCTTTTAATTCAAATTGATCGAATTCTTTAAAAATTTGGATATTCACTGAAACATTATCAGAGGTCTTCTTTGGGCAGTTAGATTTTCTCAGTTTTCTAAATTTTCAGCAATAAATATGTATTACTTTAAAAATTAAAAATACAGGATAAACAACAAGGTCCTACTGTATAGCAGAGCAATATTCAATATCCTGTGATAAACCACAATGGAAAAGAATATGAAAGAGAATGCATAAATATGTATAACTGAATCACTTTGCTATAGGCAGAAATCAACACAAAATTGTAAATCAACTATATTTCAATAAAAAATTTCAGAAAGGCAACAAAACCTTAAGAAATGCTTCCTAAGAAGGGAATCAATTTATTGTGTGTTGTCTGAAGCCCTATAATTGATATTTTTCAAATCCTTTCTATACCTGTTTTGATCCTCACAATCATGAATTTTTAGAGTAGGTGGAAATCTTATAAGATCATCTCATATTTCACAGGTAAAATTTTGACTACCCAGTATCCTTTTTCCACTGCATGTAATTCTAATAAAACTATCAATCGTGAGGATGAGTAGGGTGGGGGAATGTGGAGAGGTTAAGAAACAAGATCCAAACTAAACAACCAGAGAGTAATTTAAATAATTTCTCTAGAAACAATAAATAATCTGGCAGTGTTCACATGACTCAGATGGCCACCCTGATTATTTCTGCTGGGGAGAAGCTTATTCTTTTTGTGGTTGGCCCTCGAGTTAAGGAAAGATGTGGGCCTGGAATGGCATTCAAACCTTGAATGACATGTGCTTGGCCCAACTCCTTGGATTTCCCAGAAAAGTATTAAGCCAATAAATTACCTTTTCTTTTGCTGAAGGTTGGAATTTATTTTCTGTCACATACATCAGAGAGATATCTTAATAAATAACCACCCATTACTAATGCCATTTGTCCCTTTTGTTTATTTAGTTTTTAAAAGAAAGGCAGACTGCCATATGCAGCACCTCATTCGGGTGTGTCTGCAATTTTGTAAGCCTGACTACCCTACACTGTCCTGCAAATGGACCTGAAGAGACTGACTGAAGATCATGGCAGGGAGCGCAGCTACTCATGTAGGCTTGACTAATGGCTGGTTCTACTCTACAAGTGAAAGTTGTCCTCTTCAACTAAGTGTGTAGCTTTGGGAGGGATGCGTGTAGGAGCAGTGAGGGAAGAAAGGGACACTTGCCTAGCCAGTCAGATCAGCCAGATCAACCCTAGTGATCATGGGGTGACGGATGTCACAGTCAGATCACCCTCACTGAGGTCAGATAGCACTCACATCCTGTCTTCTTTATTAAGGTCTCAAAGATGAGGACTCCAAGATATCCCTGAGTCTCCTATCTCTATGATTTTTTTCTAGTAGTAATAGAAAAAGATAATTATTTATGTTCAAATTAAACTTTCTGCTATAATTTTCAGTTAGAGACTTTTTGCTTCTACTGGAGATAGAATAACAAGAACTGAATTTACTTTCCTACTGAAATAACGACAACAAAAAAATGTGCAAAAAGATTTTCAAGTTACTGGGTATTAGGCAATGAAGGGTAGTGATCCTGGAGATAGCTAACTAATTAGGTGACCCCTAGCACTGTCTCTGACTATTGCCTTGAGAGCATTTATAGTCTGCAGCCTATAAAGGGGGAACCAGATAGACCCTGATGGACTCCCTGAATTGAGAGTCTAGGGAGATGAAAGGAGGTTGAGTTTGCAAGGCTGACTACCAAAAAGGAGACAACTTCTCAGAGGGTGATCTGAAGAGGTTCCTTGGGTACTCAGCACAGTACTGATCAGCATATGCACTTAAGGAAACTACCCAATTCTGTGTGCAAACTACCTTAAAGGATTAGAGAACAGTGTCCAGTGCTCACACAGGATAGTGAATCGTGTGTGTTTCTGCCAGTCAGAGAGAAAAACACATAGTTCATACACATTGGGTAGTGCCCAGTAAAATTATATAGTAGAGAATAAGTGGTCTCAGCTGAGCACAGTTCTGAACCCACCTAAAAAATATCTTAAAAGCAGACATATTAAGATCTGTTTCAAAGTAACTTAATTCCATCCCAGAACAAAGTTCAAGGATATTTATGGGAATATAAAAATGCTCAGCACCCAAAAGGATAAAATTCACATTTGGCATAATCAAAGACTATCAGATATGCAAAGAAGAAAGAAATCATGACCCATAATGAGAAGATGAATCTATTAATAGAAACTGATCCCAAACTAACAGAGATAGTAGAATAAGCAGCTGCTGCTAAATCACTTCAGTCGTGTCTGACCTGGGCGACCCCATAGACAGCAGCCTACCAGGTTTCCAAGTCCCTGGGATTCTCCATGCAAGAACACTGGAGTGGGTTGCCATTTCCTTCTCCAGTGCATGAAAGTGAAGTTGCTCAGTCGTGTCTGACTCTTTGCAACCCCATGGACTGCAGCCCACCAGGCTCCTCCGTCCATGGGATTCTCCAAGCAAGACTACTGGAATGGGGTGCCATTGTCTTCTCTGTAGAATAAGCAGAGAGGACATTAAATCATTTGTTAGAACTTTTTTTTTATCCAGTATGTCCAAAAATTATGGAGAGACACAGAAATTTTTAAGACCCACTTAGAACTTCAGGGCATGAAAACTATCATGTCTAAGATATAAAATACACTGGATGGCATTCAGAGGAGATTAGATATTTCAGGGGGTAAGATCAGTGAACTTAAAGGCACAGCAACAGAAATTATCCAAAATCCCATGTGGCACTAAGTGGTAAAGAATCCAACTGCCAGTGCAGGAGACACAGGAAATGCGGGTTTGATCCTTCAGTCAGGAAGATCCCCTTGAGGAGGGCATGGCAACCCACTCCAGTATTCTTGTCTGGAGAATCCCATGGACTGAAGACACTGGAGGGCTACAGTCCATAGGGTCACAAAGAGTAAGACATGACTGAAGTGACTTAGCACACACATACACAAAATGAAAACCAGAGAGTAAAAAGAATCCCTTTCTCTTGCCCCACCTACACCAAAAACAGTGAGTTGCAGGTCAATTACAGGGAGCCTAAAATGTATGCAGTTGGGGTCTCTAAAAGAGACAACAGATAAATGGATATGGACAGAAAATATATTTGAAGAAATAATGGCTTAAAAATTTCCAAATTTGACAACTACTATAAACTCATGGTTTATTATATATGTGTGTGTGTGTGTGTGTATGTATTCAGTTCAGTCGCTCAGTCATGTCCAACTCTTTGCGACCCCATGAATCGCAGTATGCCAGGCCTCCCTGTCAATCACCAACTCCCGGAGTTGACTCAAACTCATGTCCATTGAGTTGGTGATGCCATCCAGCCATCTCATCCTCTGTCGTCCCCTTCTCCTCCTGCCCCCAATCCCTCCCAGCATAAGGGTCTTTTCCAATGAGTCAACTTTTCACATGAGATGGCCAAAGTATTGGAATTGCAGCTTTAGCATCAGTCCCTCCAATGAACACACAGGGCTGATTTCCTTCAGAATGGACTTGTTGGATCTCCTTGCAGTCCAAAGGACTCTCAAGAGTCTTCTCCAACACCACAGTTCAAAAGCATCAATTCTTCTGTGCTCAGCTTTCTTTATAGTCCAACTCTCACATCCATACATGGCTACTGGAAAAACCATAGCCTTGACTAAACAGACCTTTGCTGGCAAAGTAATGTCTATGCTTTTAATATGCTATCTAGGTTGGTCATAACTTTCCTTCCAAGGAATAAGCGTCTTTTAATTTCATGGCTGCAATCACCATCTGCAGTGATTTTGGAGCCCCTCCAAATAAAGTTTGACACTGTTTCCCCATGTATTTGCCATGAAGTGATGGGACCAGATGCCATGATCTTAGTTTTCTGAATGCTGAGCTTTAAGCCAACTTTTTTCACTCTCCTCTTTCACTTTCATCAAGAGGCTTTTAGTTCCTCTTCACTTTCTGTCATAAGGGTGGTGTCATCTGCATATATTTCTCCCGGCTATCTTGATTCCAGCTCGTGCTTTCTCCAGCCCAGCGTTTCTCATGATGTACTCTGCATAGAAGTTAAATAAGCAGGGTGACAATATACAGCCTTGATGTACTCCTTTTCCTATTTGGAACCAGTCTGTTGTTCCATGTCCAGTTCTAACTGTTGCTTCCTGACCTGCATATATATATGCATGTGTATACACACACACACACACACACACACACACACACACACACATATAATCTCATGGTAAAGAAAGCTGAATGCCAAAGAATAGATGCTTTTGAACTGTGGTATTGGAGAAGACTCGAGAGTCCCATGGACTGCAAGGAGATCTGACCAGTCCATCCTAAAGGAGATCAGTCCTGAGTGTTCACTGGAGGGACTGATGTTGAAAATAAAACTCCAATACTTTGGCCACCTCATGCGAAGAGCTGACTCATTTAAAAAGACCCTGATGCTGGGAAAGACTGAGGGCAGGAGGAGAAGGGGACGACAGAGGATGAGATGGCTGGATGGTATCACTGACACAATGGACATGGGTTTGGGTGGACTCTGGGAGTTGGTGAAGGACAGGGAGGCCTGGCATGCTGCGGTTCATGGGGTTGTAAGAGTCAGACACGATTGAGCAACTGAACTGAACTGAATAAACTCATGGATCAAAAAAAGGTCAAGGAAGCCCAAGGCTAAGAAACATGAAAAAAACTATACCACAACCCATCCCAATCAAACCGCTAAACTTATTGACCATAGAGTCCTAGGAACATCATTTAAAAATTACTGTTCCCATTCAGTGTCCTCATTTTATAGATAAGGAAACTAAATTTCAGAGAAGTAATTTGCCCAGTAACATACGGAATGTTAGTGTCAAAGTCCAGTGTTTTTTCCTCAACATTCAGCCAGAACCCTTGTCATTCTTGAAACCTCCTTAGGAACATGCTATCTTTCTGTAACTGAGCAGAAACCTACGGGGCCTTTCAGGGACAGGCCCCTCCCCCATATCCTCTGATTTAGTTCTCCTCTGAAATACCTAGATAACAGTATCTAATGCACATTTTCTGAGTTATTTTACAGATGCTATAACCTCTATCAAATGGAGGAAGCTAACCACTTGATGATCATGGAGTACCCAATCCCCAGACCTGCTGGTGCCTGATAATGTAACCCCCTGGGACACCACCCTGTTACCTCACCATCAACCAATCAGACAACTGTACATGAGTTGATCACACACCCTGCAATTCCCCTCCCTCACCTTGCCTTTAAAAATGCTTCCCTGACACCCATCAAGGAGTTCAGGCTTTTTAAGCATTAGCTGTCCTGGACTGCTTGTCTGACACCTTTCAATAAATGCCACACTTTCCTTTACCACAACCTGATGTCAATCGATTGGCTGTACTGCAAGGGCAAGCAGACCCAGGTTTGGTTTGGTAACCCTTCCAAAACCAATTTCACAGTCTATAACATTGCCTTTCACACTCAAGGTTTTCTTTCAGCACAAACTCTACAACTCTAAGAGTCAGTGAATGCCTGGGCATTTGGACAGGAATGAGACTAAACAACAGAAACAAAACATCTTCAGATCATAAGCCTCTGCAAGCTCCTGTGAACTGTCAGGTGAAAGACAGTGCTGTGTATTCTGAGGTGGCAGTTCTGCTTGGAATTGGCAGCCATTTTTCTGTCATCACTTAAGGCATTTTCCTGTTCAGCTCAGAAGGCAGCCCTGGCTCTGCTAGGAGTGGCAGATGCTATGCTGAGCAGAGTGCCCAGCCCAGCCCATCTCAACAGCCAGGCCCACTTCAGCAACGGCTGAGTGAAAGGGCAGATGTGGAGCCAGACTATTTTGACAGGAGATTGATTTTCTCCTCTCTGCCCCGCACCCCCCATCCCCCCACCAAGCCTTTTCTCTTTCTTTATGGATTATTCCTACTTTCAACTAAAAGCAAAGAGGAACAGCAAGAAAATTATTCTGGAAGCATTGGGGAGACACCTGGGAGGAAAAGCACAAAAGAAAACCTCAGAGATTTTTAGTATTAAGAATGGTTAGGGGTCAGTCCACCCTGATTTGCTTATCTGTGCCTGGTGGTATGATTAAGGGAAGAGAAAGGGAGGGAGACGTTATTTTTTAAAAACGATATCTTGATACAGAATTCATTTCAAAGAGATTCCTGATCCTCTGGATGGGAAAAATAACCTAACAGAAATTTTGATTATGAATGTGAAGCTCCCTGGGAATAGATAACCTAGATAAGAAGGTTACAGAAAAGAACTGAAATCAGGTTTTTTCAAAGAGATACTAGCACTGCCGTGTTCACTGCATTCATAATAACCAACTTGGGAAAACAAACTAAATGTCTACCAACAAATGAGAGGTTTTTGGAAAGGTGGTATATACATACAACAGAGTATTATTTGCCTTTTTTCAAAGAGGGAATTCCTGCTGTATGTGACAAAACGGATGAACCTTGAAGACATTACACTGAGTGAAACAAGCCAGTCATAGGCTGAAAATCGCAAGACTCCACTTAACGTAAGGTATCCAAAATAGTTGAATTAAAAAAAAAAATAGTTGAATTAAAAAACCCAAAGAATAGAATGGTGGTTGCCATGGGCTTGTGGAAGGGGGAGGTGGGGAATTACTAACCAAGAGGAACGAAGTTTCAGTTAAACAAGATGAAAAGTTCTAGAGAACTGCTGTATAACACTGTGCTACACTTAACAATATATTGATCGTTCTCTTAGAATCTGATAGGAAGGCAGATCACAGGTTCTTACCACAAGTTTTTTTATTTTTAAAAAGGGGGAGGTGGTAAGACAATGAGGAGATAAATTGTTCTGCATCATGAAAGGGAATGTAGGATTTGACCACAGGGTCAAATCTAGGGTCACTAGTGGTTGCGAGCTGGGGGCTGTTGACCAGAGGAGGAGGAGAGTGAGGGAGGGCAGGGCTGAGGCCTGGAGCGAGGAAGGCCCAGGGCACTGGAGGCTGAACGACTTGACTTTACGTACAATACCTCATGTCACCTACATAACAGCCCTGTGAGACTGGCACTGTCTTTTATCCCATTTTACCCAGGGGAAACTGGGCATTCCAGATTGGCTTGTGCTTGTAGGAGCTGAGTGTTCAAGTCTGGCTTCCAAACTGATTAACTGTTCCCGAGGCCGTGTTCTTTCCACTGCAAGGTGAATGGGGTGGCTAGGGCTAGGACCTGGAGAGCAACTTTCTAATTTCAGCTTTACTACTGACATCAGACACCGGACTTCGATCCCTGGGTCGGGAAGATCCTCTGGAGGAAGGCATGGCAACCCACTCCAGTATCCTCGCCTGAGACTCCCATGGACAGAGGAGCCTGGCAGGCTGCAGTCCATAGGGTCACTAAGAGTCGGCCATGACTGAAGCGACTTAGCATGCACACGCACACCTGGAGTACTAGCATGAACTTGGGCACGTTACTTTCCCTTTCAAAGCCTGTTTCTCCATTTATATATTTTAAAAAAAAATGTTGATTTCAGCCTTGTCAGCAAACCCTTTCTTCTAATAGCCTGTAGTTTTGGAACCCAGCAGAACCCTGTGGTCCAACCCTCTGCAATTAAGTACAAAGACCCCTCTCTGTTTCCTGCCTCTTGTTTGTAGAAAAGCTGCAATCTCCCAGGCCTCCTTGAGTCAAAAAGAACAGCCTTAAGCAGTTAAGGATTAGGACAATAGAGTCACAGACTCTCTGTCTGATGCAGTTGTTTTACAGATGCTGTAACCACCTTCAGCAGAACTCCTTTTGGCTTCTCACTTTAGCAAACCTTCACCATAACTAAATGTGGTTTCAGACACTCCTGTGCTCTGCTCACCTCTGCCCCAGCACACTTTCCAAATCTTTTGATCACACAATACTTTGCCTAGCCTGTTGGTTCTTTTCTGTAGATCAAAGAAATAGAAATGAAGACTAAGTAATGAACAGATGACCAGATCTCTTCCCTAGCTCTCCCTTCAGTAATCTTGTGAACAAATTGAGAGAACAACATAATGTCTAGAGGAAGATCACAAAAGCTGAGAACCCTGCATGCAGTGGGTTGGTGGCGGGCATGACCCTGGCCACCCTTTCTCAAAGACTAACTGAGATAACTTCCTCCTTTCCCCTTAAAATGTTCACGACCAAGTACAGTCTTCAGAGTTGGTTTTGGGGGAACCTAAGTCCGCCTTCTCCCAAGATCACTGACTCTCTGATTAAAAGCAACTTTCCTTTCCTCCAACAACTGCCTCTGGGATATTGAGTTTTGATTGGTGAGCATCTAGACCTGGGATCAGGGTTTATCAACCTAAGTGGCTGCTGCTGACCTTTTAAATGAGATACCTGTCTCCCTACTCCCTCTGTTCCCTTCACATTGAACTGAGGGCCCATCATGTGCCAGGCACCAAGGGAAGTACCACTTACAAACCATGATAACTGGAGAAATTGAGGATTTTCTCTCAACCACCTGTCACATCTATGGTGGGTCTTTCTTTACATGTGTATTAGTATCCAAAAGAGTCTATTTGCTTTTCAATATTGAATGGAGAATAATTATAATATATGCACAAAGTATAAATAGTTATAGTTAAGTCACACCTTTATACCCACTACCCATTTTGAAAGAACACATAACTTTCAACTGTGAAGACCCTTCTGTGTCTCCCATCCTCTGAAAGACAGTTACTAATTTTACTTAAAATTTACTTTTCTTCATATTTTACATTTTAGTCCCCTAAAAATGTGTTTAACTTTACATGTTATTGAATTTTTCTCTATATGATCTCATATCACATATATTCTTCTACAAATTAGATATATATATTTTTTTGGCTTACCAATATTTCTCCAAGAGTCATGCATGTTTTTGCCTACAACTGTTTTACAGTTTTACATGTTCAATGGGACACTGCAGGATGACTGTACCTCAATGTCTTTAACCATTCTATGGTTGACTGCAGATACACAGACAAGTGATCTTCTGGTTGTCTGCTGTTAAGAACATTTGGCAGTGAACTTCTTAGATATGTCTCCTGATGCACGTGTTTGTTTTTTTATGGGGTATAAACCTAAGGAGTGGAGAAACTAGGTCATAGTATGTATAACCTCAAATTCACCAGGTAGTGCCATATATTTCCTAAAGTTCCCCTCCGCAGGGAGTGAAGACTTCCTGTTGTCCCCCGTTTTCCCAGTCAGACTTTCCTGATGGCTCAGATGGTAAATTGTCTGTCTACAATGCGGGAGACCTGGGTTCGATCCCTGGGTTGGGAAGTTCCCTGGAGAAGGAAATGGCAACCCACTCCAGGGTCTTGCCTAGAAAGTCCCATGGACAGAGGAGCCTGGTATCCATGGGGTCACAGAGCCGGACACGACTGAGCGACTTCACTTTCACTTTTCCCAGTACTTTAAAAATCTAATCAATGTTGTGAATTATAAATGTTGTCACTATGGTTTCATTTTGCATTTCTCTGATTATGAACAGGTCGGATTTTTTTTTTTAAAGATGAGCCATCTGCATTTCTTTTTCAGGAAATGTGATGCTTTGGGCCAATTTTTCTTTGTATTTTTTTACTCTTTGTTAGGATTTCTATATTCTGGATGCTGATCTTTATTGTCAGGTAGACAAGTTGAAAATACCTTCTACACATCACGGATTGCTTCACTTGTTTCATCATCTTTTGATGAATAGAAGCTATTAACCACAACACAGTGAATCATTCACTCCTTTCCTTTTACAGTTAGAGTTTTAGGAAGTCTTTCTTTGAGGAAATTCTACTTGAGGACAAAAAGACAGTATCCTATATTGTCGTCTAGACGTCATTCTCCTTAGGTTTTCCGTCTATCTGGGATTTTTTTAATGTGTGATGTGAGGTATGGAAATAATGTTTTTCATATAGATAACCAGTTGTCAGCTTCACTTGTTAAATATATGCACATGCTTGTTTTGGGCTATTAGTCAATTTTGATATTCCTCTGCTAATACTTATATAGCTGTTGTGGTAAATCTTTCTAGATGGTAGGGAGAAATGCCCTGATTTCATGTCCTTCTTCAGATTTGTCTTGATTATTCACCCATGAAAATTTTACATTCAGCTTCTCAAGCTCAAGAGCCCTACTGGTATATTAAAATATAGGTCAACTTAAGGTGAACTAGTATTTCTGTATCTTAAGTTCAGTTTATTGCTAGATTCTTGTTTGCATCTTTGTTCATGAATGTAATAGACCTGTGATTTTCCTATCCTGACTTCATCCTACTCTGCTCTTGTTATTTAACATTCAGTTCAGTTTAGTTCAGTTGCTCAGTCGTGTCTGACTCTTTGTGACCCCATGAATCGCAGCTCGCCAGGTCTCCCTGTCCATCACCAACTCCCAGAGTTCACACAAACTCACGTCCATTGAGTCGGTGATGCCATCCAGCCATCTCATCTTCTGTCGTCCCCTTTTCCTCCTGCTCCCAATCCTCGCAGCATCAGAATCTTTTCCAATGAGTCAACTCTTCGCATGAGGTGGCCAAAATACTGGAGTGTCAGCTTCAGCATCATTCCTTCCAAAGAACACCCAGGACTGATCTCCTTTAGAATGGACTGGTTGGATCTCCTTGCAGTCCATGGGACTCTCAAGAGTCTTCTCCAACACCACAGTTCAAAAGCATCAATTCTTAGGCACTCAGCTTTCTTTATAGTCCAACTCTCACATCCATACATGACTACTGGAAAAACCATAGTCTTACAGTTGCCCCAAAACTGGGGTTATTTCCTATTCTCTAGGTGTTTGTATGGGATTAATATTATCTGTACCTTAAATGTTTAGCAGAAGTCTGTAAAACTCTCTGGATTTATTATTTTCTTTGAAGAGACATCTTTAAAAATTATTGATTTCTTTGCTGGGGATAAGACTATACTCCTAATTTCTATTATTTCTTGGATTAATTGCATTTCTCTAGAAATTTAACCATTTATCTAAGTGTTCAAATTTATTGACAAAATTGTCATAACGTCTCCTCCACCTATTCTCTGCAGCTTCTGTAATTCGCCATTCATAATTTTTATGTCTTGTTTTCCTCTCCATTAAGAATTTTTTCAAATAACCAACTTTGGCTTTTTTGATATCTTTATTTCATCAAGTTCTGCTTGTATTTCCTTCAGTTTGGGGATGCAGTTTCAGTCTGCTGTTCTTTGTCTATATGCCTGACATTGATATTTGAATGCATTTTTACTTTAATATGTGCATTTTAGACTATATAGAGAAAAAAACATATTCCTAGATTTGCTTTAAATATACTCTATATGCAGTTTGTAGTATATCATTGCTCTATTTTTTTTCCTCAAATTTTCACCATAGATTCTTCATTGATTTATGGATTATTTAAAACTGTTTTTTAAATTTTATATTGATTTCTCACATTAAGGGGTTTTAATCATTACTTCTTTTGAGAATTGCCATGTGACCCCATTCGGCACCGCTTTTTTCATTTAACCAATATTGAGCACCCATATATGCCAGGTATTGTTCTAGGTGCCTGGGTTAGATCAGTGAAATAAACAGATTGAAAATGTTTGCCTTCCTGGAGTTCATGCTTTGTTGGTTCTTGGAAATATCCCACATGCTGGAATAGAAGGTGTATTCCTCATTTGTTTAGTGTAGTTGTGGTATATAGGATCATTACATCACGATTCCTTTATTGCTAAAACCATGTATATCCCTAGTGACTTTTTTGTCTGCTTATTACATCAATTTCTAAGTCACATGTTATAATTTCCTGCTGTGTTTGTGAATTTGTCCACTTCTCAATTTTAAATACCACCCTAGGAGGCATATCCTTTCTAAAGGTAAGAAGAATGAGTCTCAAATAATAACATGTCTTATCTTACAAAGTTTGCAAAGAGTGGATCCAGGATTCTAATTTAGTTGTCTCAATTATGGTAATATGAATCGTATGACTGCTGTCATGTTTTGTCTCTCCTTATCTAGTGATAACATGAGTCTCTCCCCATCCTATGTGAATCTCCTCCTCCCAGACTAACTCAACTCCTAATCAGAGTTCCCAGTTTCCTGGTCAGCAGTGAATGTACACAGCACTGGCCATCATAGTATCCTGGGCCACACAAACCAAACGAGGCCAAAGAGAGTGCTTCCTTTGGAGACAAACATATCCATCTTTGCCATATTGCTTCCCAATAGTTATTGGGTTACCAGCCATTTCTGAATATATCAAGGTAGCTAGTTAGGATATGGAGAAGGCAATGGTAACCTACTCCAGTACTCTTGCCTGGAAAATCCCATGGACAGAGGAGCCTGTAGGCTGCAGTCCATGGGGTCGCTGAGAGTCGGACATGACTGAGTGACTTCTCTTTCACTTTTCCCTTTCATGCACTGGAGAAGGAAATGGCAACCCACTCCAGTGTTCTTGCCTAGAGAATCCCAGGGACGGGGAGCATGGTGGGCTGCCATCTATGGGGTCACAGAGTCAGACACAACTGAAGTGACTTAGCAGCAGCAGGTAGGATATGTTAATGATGTTTTTATTTATCAAAGAAAACTTTCTTCTACATATGGTATTAATCTAACTGAAGAGATCCTACATTTCCTTATTATTTCATCTCCACAGTTAGGATAATCTTCCATTTCATTTAGTTTAAAAAATTACAGTGCCACCTAGAATTTACTGCCATGTTGAATAAAGCATGTTTTATTTTTAAAAATGATTAAGCATTACCACTTCCTAGGCACTGTGTTAGGAATTGTGGATTGAAATGGACTAAGACACAGGTCCAGTCTGAAAGGACATAATGCAGTCAGTACAAGTCATATTAAATGTGTGGAATTTAGGAGTGATAGGAATGTGGACAGTGGGCACAGTTCTCTCTGCCAAGGGGAAGGCAGTTAGGGAAGTCTTCACAGAGGAGTTGACATTTGGGTTAAACTGCATCTTGAAATAAAAACCGATCAAGAAAGTATAACCCAGGAACATGAAAATAATCAGCAACAAGAAGAAACAAGATACTCCACAACAAACATTAAACTGTCAAAGTGAATTTTAAATTAGCTTGTTTTTTTGCTTGTGGCTGTTAAATTCCCATTTCTCACTGGCACTCAAATCAGGGTTTATAAATACGTGGTACCTATGCTGTCACTATCCTGCCTCTCATACCCACCATAGCAACTACCTCTAACTGAACACACAATTCTTTCCTCCGAGAGTCTACTCAACACTAAGTTCCATGACTAATAAAGTATCAACAGAAACAGTCAATCATTATTAATAAAATAGAGTGTATATGAAAGATATTTGCTTACCATTTCTAACTGGGCAGAGACATGGGAAGAATGGACATCCAGACGTAAGGCAGAGAGGCCTGCATTTCTTAAAGGTCCAAATCTTAGGACTCCTCCCAGACTGACTAAATCCTAATTTGTGGAGATGGTTTTCAAGCTTCACAAATATTGACAAGCTTGAGGATGACTGCCATAAAGGGTCTGTGTTAGAAAAGTCAAATTCATCACAGATTTATAAGAGCTGGAAGGATTACTGAATTACAACTCCTAGGAAGAGAATGTTCTAGGGCAAGAGGGAGGTCTCTGAATCTGGACTCTGTTAATAAGGAGATACCAAGAGTGAAGATCCAGGGGGACAGGGCCAGAGATGTGAGCTGTGTCTATAAAGTTGAGCTGAAGAGCTGGCCTTCAGGTATCTTTTATAAAAATCGGTTTTCAGGACCTGCTGCCAAATCTTAGAAATGGTCATTTATTTTTCTTTTTTTTTTTTTAAATGAGCAAGCACTAAAGATTTAATAGTAGTCAGCATCACAACTGAATGAGCTGAATTTTGCTACATTAAACTTTCTTTCAAGGTATTAAATTTGCATATGGGGGAGCCCAGATACTTATAAAAATCAAGGAAATTACATTATGCTGAATTTAAAAGAACATGCCTGTGTAAACAGAATACTCCAGAGTGCTACTATTTGCAACTTATTTTGACAACTCATTGTTTATTTAATTAGAATTTTGGGTTAGATAAAAAGAGTATAGAAAGCATTGCTTTGAAAGCAGAGCCAATATCAATACTATCTGAATCTCTTAATTATACTACAATGACTCAAAATCTTAAGCGAGAAAGTCTTCAACTCTCAAGTTCATTCAGAATTTTAAAATTGCTCTCATGGGAGGATAGGAGGGTATGAAACAGTTTTCAAGACTTTCCTATACCTTAATGTCTTTTTAACTTTGAATGTAAAAGGATGTTTGTACTGACAGTACTGTGAAATAAAAACCAATTCAAGTCTGTACTGAAGTTCAAAAGCATCTCCTCTTTTTCTGCACAGGTAACAATGTTACTGATTTAAATGAGAAACTTCTAGTTGTGGGGAAGGAGAACAGGAAGGCAAAAGAGAGAAAACAGGTGATCTGTGGACCAGAGCTGATCCTTAACTGCTCCCTAATAGAGAGAGAAGACTGAGGATTTCTGGAGCCAAACAAAAGTAATGAAGTGGAAAATGAAGTTTTAAAATTCACACACATCACTGAATTTATCTATTTTCTTTTAGGCAAAGTAATTTTACAAAAGTAAATTCAATCTTGATTTCACTCTTTTTCAATCTCTGAATGGAAAAGAAACAGGTCTAAGCCTAGTTTATAGTATACAAGTTCAAAATACTTAAATGGTCCATACTACCTGTTCAGCAGAGTGCAAGTGAACTATACTAATTAAAAATTACCTTATTCTTGGTTAAAAAGCACATTATCTGTTCTTTGCTCCCTGCAAGTTCCACTGAAGCATGCTCCCTAAGAGACAAAGAAAGAACTCCATAAAATTCAGTTCCCGATATAGGGACGCTCTAGCCTGTCCTGGTAGGGTAAGTACTGTCAGGAATGAAGCGCCCCCTAGAGGCCAGTATTCCAGATAGTCCCTTCTCATCCATTAGAAAAGCTTTTCTCAAGACTCCCTGCAGGAATAGCATAGCATTAACTGAGAACTAGGTAGAACGCAAATTCTGGAGTCCTATCTGGCTTACCACTTTGGACTACTATAACAAGATACCACAAACTAGGTATCTTAAAAAGAACAGAAATTTATTTCTTACAGTTCTGGAGGCTAGAAGTCTAAGATCAAGGTGCCAGCTGATTCACTATTTGGTGGGAGCCTACTTTCTAGTTCATAGATTGCACCCTGTAGCTGTAATCCAACATGGAGGAGGCAGCAAGGGCGTTTTCTTGGGCCTCTTTTATAAGGGCTCTAATCCCATTTATGAGAGCTCCATCCTCATGACCTAATCACCCCAAGTGGCCCACCTCCTAGTATTATCTCCTTGGGGATTAGAGTTTTAACATATGAATTTTGGGGACACAAACATTCAGATGATGGCACCACCTTAGGCCAACCTTTGTTATGAGTAACAAACCTTTATGGTGAGGTGCAGTAGTCTGTTTTAACAAGCCCTCCAGGTTGATTCTGATTCTCACACTATCTTTGAGAATCACTCTCCTCAAACATGTCAGAGAATGAAGGCGTTACTGTGTAAAAACTTATAGAGGCATGAACTGAGCTAACCTGTCTTGCCTCCTAGCAGATTAAAAAAAAACAAAACACTAAGTTGATGCTTGTATCAAACTAATACAAGGAGTTATAATTTAGAAAATGTCATGAGGCCAAACTGTGTTTTAATGTACGAAAAAAAAAAGCTTTCAGCAACTCTAGAATTACCCTGAAAATATGACTTTAAAGAATGATTGTGTCCCTTGACATAAAGTACTGTAAGTGTATATAATGCCATAAACACGAGTGTGGGAAACCTCAACAGCTCTTCCACCACGGATGAAGAAGACTGAGTAGCTCCAAGGACCTTTAACTCTTTCCCTTTATTCAGGACTACAATCTGCCATAGACCAGTTCGTGGTTATCCGACTACAGAATGAGGCTAAACGTATGTACAGTTAAGAAGGAAATGAAAATAAGAATTAAAAAAAAAATTCCATATTTTTCATGATCTGTTTTATTTAACATACATAGTACATGTAAACAACTGGCACAAAATTCATAAAAATACAATTCCCCTGTGCATTATCAATTTCCTCTTGATACATTCTTTCATTTTCTCCTTAGTATCACTGTCCTATTTTAACACTACACTGTTTCTGCTGAGCA
Organism: Nanger dama; assembly: GCA_917880005.1. Lineage (NCBI taxonomy): Eukaryota > Metazoa > Chordata > Mammalia > Artiodactyla > Bovidae > Nanger > Nanger dama. The sequence continues at coordinate 35,867,590 of CAKJTW010000022.1, forward strand.
CTTTGAAGAGGCTTATCTTTTTTAGGAATACTGCCCCAACCTTTTTTTCCCTTTCCTACTGTCATAGCAATAGCTGTTTTTATCACTGCCTTGCCCATCCTAACCTTCCTCAGACTAAAGAAAAATATTTTTAAATGCTAAAAATGCATAAAATACTGAGCTCTAATACTGTTTATCATGTGTATCGAACTTACTACTACTCTGTGTTGCCATAAAAGATATTTATAACCTTCAGCACCGGCTGCTACAGATGTGGCCAAAGCCGAGCGTGCAGTGTAGCCCAGGGCGTCTGTTCTAAACTGACTGGCCGAAAACATAATCATAGCGTGCTGGCGAAGCTACGTGAATAAATACTGCTATGAAAGGAATCTTCTGAAAATAATAATTAAAAACTCTAATTTGACTAGTTTTATCTTTTCCCAGCATATAAAACAGTTATAACACTATTTTAATGTTTTTCCTATGTGGAATTTCAAATAATTACATACATGTAAACTTACTGAAGGGAATTATTTAAAGGTGGGAAAAATAGAGAATGACTTTAAAAGTAAAATTTTAAAAAGATAGTAAATGCTGGATGTACAAAACACATTTATGTGAGAAACAATGGGAAATAAAGCAGAGCACACACGTCTCTCCCCACCCACAGTGGCTTTCATCCTCCCAGCCCTCAAGTGCCCACTTCCCATTTTTCTGCGTTCCTGCATCACTGCTTAAATCCTACTCCTAATCCAAACTCCCCAGATGTTTCCTTGTTTTCTAAAACGGGCTAAAGACCAAGACCAAGAAATAAGTCACCCAGTGAGCAAGAAAGAGAGAGAGGCACCTGAAGTCACTGACCGTCTCGGCCAGAGGAGGCTCCCTGGGAAAGACGGGCTCGGGGGCAGGCTCGGGCTGCGTGTGCCTCAGCCTGGGCTTTCTCAGTAGCTGTCTGTTCTAAGCAAGCTAGTGCTTCCCCCAGACCAGGCTTGTCCTTGGGCTCTGGAGAGAAGGCAGAAAGAGAACAGCTCTTCAGAGGCTCCCTGGAGAGGGCACTGGAAACCAGCCCTGAGGACTCAGGTCTCAAGGACAGTCCACAATGAGGTTAATCTGCCTGCGGTTAATAAAGAGAACACTGTGTAATTAAATGTGTAGTCTGCCAGAGTCATGGTTTGCTTAGAACGTAAAATCTTAAAACCATTTCTCAGAACTATGAGGGTTCACTGTTTTGTAGAATCTCATTTCACACAAATTAACTTCTAAGAAACAAAAATTCATACTAGGAATTTAAAGCAGGTTGGAAAAGTTTCAAGATACAAATAAACAGATAAGAAAAAAGTAGAGAGGAAGACTGAATATATTAGTTCCTCATAGTGAAATGATGGTTTTTAAACCGAAATTATAACATAAGGTTTAAGGCTTCGTCTTATTAAAGACAGGCAATTTTAAAAGTAAAATATAAAAACTCCATTCATCTATCATTATTTATTTACTGTGTGACCAAAAAACTAATCATATTTTATGGTATCTTAATAATAAAAGAAAAATTACCATATACTACAGTCTTCCACTATAAATTATATCTACTCACATATACATTAGTTGCTAGATGCATCTGTGGTTGTTCAAAATAGCTTTTCTTAAAACAATTATACATGAAAAATTTTAAGTGGTTTAAAGTTATTAAAATATAAACATTCAAATACTACTAAAAATGTGAAAAATACACAATTGTCATTTAACTTTTAAACCAAGAATAAGTAATTGATAAGCAATTAAATGAGTAAATAGCACTTATTTGACAAAGAATATTGAGAAAGAAACAGACAGGCCAACATACACTAATGCCACATGGTTGGCAGTTATAGGAATCTAGTCCTAATGACTAGGTCCAAGAACTTGGATTTATAATGGGCAGGAAATGCTTTATTAACAAGAGTGACAGAGAACAAAGAATGTCAAGAAGGAAAATAAATTAAAGGTCTACATAGCAAATATCCATGTCGGCCCCAGCTATTCTTACTGAAGTTGATGACAGGGGCTGACATGACTGAGGAGCTTACAATAATCACTGAAATGTTCCAAAGACAAGCGCAAAAGGCAGAGAACAAAGCAAGGGGCATCAATAGTCCACAAACTGTAAAATCAGCCCCTACACAGTTCAGAAGTGACTGTATATTCACATCACCCTTGTTATGACCCATCATATTTTTTAATACAGGTAGCTTTGCTCACTTTAGGACAAATATTTAAGTCAAGTACAAGCATATACTCATTTGCATAGCAAATTTTAAGGGGTGCATTGAAATAGTAACCAACTGATAAAGGTATAAGTATTTTTACATTCAGACTGACCAAATAAGACGTTTTCTATTTGAAAACAGTTACCTATAAAAGTTTTGGGAATCTGAATTAAAAACAAGGCATGAGTTATTAGCAAAACATGGAAACCATTACTGGTGGAATTCTCTGTAGGCAGCAGTCACTCCTCTATAACTTCTAAGACTTTGTAAACACTGTTCTGGAATACAGTGGTGAAGTGAGGCTTGGACTCCTTTACTAAGAGGTTACATAAGGGAGGTTTCCCAGCATTAGCAGGATCTTCCACATCCCAGATTTCAGGCATACTGCATCCAGGCCTAGAAAAATTAATGTGCAGATTAAAAAAAAAAATCACTGTACATTACATAATGGAAGATAAAGGAATACACTTTTTATGTTCCTACGCTCATTTCTTTTTCCATTTAAAATAAATTACCTTTCTTTAAAAAAAAAAAAACCTGTCATAGTTATTTTTATTTAAGCTACCATAAATCCTTTCTAGAACAAGGTGAACACAGCAAAGGTGACAATAAAGAAAGAAAATGACATATAATATACGTGAGTTCAGGTGGTGGGGCAAAGATCTCAGCTGAATTCTGCCTCAGCTACTTACCAAAACTGTGGTCTTGGGTAGTTCACTCAATCTCACTCTCCACATGGGTAAAACGGGACATACATACACCCATGATGTAAGGGACTAAAGGAGAGATTGTATCCAGCATGATGCCCAGCACATAATAAGAGGAATACTGATGCAGATTATATACTTCATACACTGATGCAGAAAACTATACAGGATACCTCCAAGAGATCCCAGGTTTGGTTCCATACCACAATAAAGCAAATATTACATTAAAGTCAGTACCCAAGTTTTTGAGTTGCATTGCCAAGTGCATGTAAATTTTATGTTTATGCTGAATTCTATTAAGTGTCCAATAGAATTACATATCCTAATTTAAAACTTCTTTAATGCTAAAAAGTATGTTAACCATCATCTGAGTCTTCAGTGATAAGGCTTCATAATCTTTTTGCTGATGGAGGGTCTTGCCTCAATGTTGATGGCTACTGATCAATCAGGGTAATGGTTGCAGATAGCTGGGGTGGCTATGGAAATTTCTTAATATCAGACAATATAATGATGCTTGCCACCTTAATGGACTCTTTCTTTCATGAACGATTTCTCTGTAGCAGACAATGCTGTTTGATAGCGTTTTACTCACAGTATAATTTCTTTCAAAATTGGAATCAGTATTCTCAAACCCTGCCACTGCTTTATCAACTAAATTTATGTAATATTCTAAATCCTTTGTTGTTATTTTAACAGTCTTCACAGCATCTTCACCAGGAGTAGAGTCCATCTCAAAAACCACTTTCTGTGCTCACCCATAAGAAGTAACTTCTCATCTGCTAGTTTCATCATGAGATGGTAGCAATTCAGTTACATCTTCAGGCTCCACTTCTAAAGCTAACTGTCTTGCCTTTCACCACATCTGCAGTCCCTTACTCCACCGCAGTCTTGAACCCCTCAAAGTTATCCAGGAGGGGTGGAGTCAGCTTCTCCCAATCTCCTGCTAACTCTGGAGACTTTGATCTCTTCCCAGGAGTCACAAATGCCCTTAATGGTATCTAGATTGGTGAATCTTTCCCCAAATGTTTTTCAATTGACTTTGCCCAGATCCAATAGAAGAATACTGGCTATGGCAGCTATAGCCTTACAAAGTGTATTTCTTAAATTATAAGACATCAAAATGGAAATTACTTGAACTGTGGCGCTGCAGAATGGATGCTGTGTTAGAAGGCATGAAAACAACATTAATCTCATTGTACATTCATTCGAACTTTGGGGTGACCAGGCGCATTGTCAATGAGCAGTTATACTTTGAAATGAATCTTTTTTCCCCAAGCAGGTCTCAACAGCTTATCATAGTCAGAAACCATATTGTAAACAGTTGTGCTGTCATCCAGGCTTGGAGCACAGGCAAAGTAGGTTTATCATAATTCAGTAGGGGCCTAGGGTTTTCAGAATGATAAATGGAGCACTGGTTTCAGCTTCAAGTCACCACCTGCTTTAGCATCTAATAATACAGATCAAGCTCCAGGAGTTGATTATGGACAGTGAAGCATGGCGTGCTACACTCCATGGGGTGGCAAAGAATTGGACACAGCTGAGCAACTCAACTAATTGAAGAGAGACAGCCTGTTCTTGGAAGATTTGAAGCCAGGTATTGACTTGTCCTCTCTAGCTATGGAAGTCCTAGATGGCATCTTCTTCCAATAGAAGGCTGTTTCATCATTGAAAATCTGTTGCTTAGTGTAGCCACCTTCAATAATGATTTCAGCTAGACCTGGATAATTTGCTGCAGCTTCTACATCAGCACTTGCTGCTTCACCTTATACTCTGATATGGAGATGACTTTTTCCTTAAACCTCATTAACCAACATCTGCTGGTTTCAAACTTTACCACTGTGGCTTCCTCACCTTCTCAGCCTTTACAAAACTAAAGAGAGTTATGGCCTTGCTCTAAATTCGTCTTTGGCTTAAGGGGATGTTGTGGCTGGTTTGATCTTTCATTCAGACCATTAAAAATTTCTCCATATTAGCAATAAGGGTGTTTCACTTTCTTATAATTCATGTATTAACTGGCGTAGCACCTTCTTTCAAGAACATTTCCTTTGTATTCACTATGTGGCTAACTGTTTGGCACAAGTGGCCTAGCTTTTGACCCATCTTGGCCTTTGATATGCCTTTCTTACTAAATTTAGTCATTTATAACTTTTGTTTCAGAGTGAGAGACATGCAACTCTTCCTTTCACTTGAACACTTAGAAGTCACTGAAAAATTATTAATTGGCCTATGTTTCACAGAATACAGAGGCCCAAAGAGAAGGAGAGAGATAGGGGAACAGCTGGTTGGTGGAACAGTCAGGACACACACAGCATTCACCCATCAAGTTTGCCATCTTACATGGGTACAATACAAGGTGCCCCAAAACAATTACAATAGTAACAGCAAAGATCACTGGTCACAGATCACCATGATAAATATAAAAATGAAAAAGTTGAAATATTTTGAGAATTATCAAAATGTGACATGAAAGACATGGGAATACCAGACCACATGACCTGCCTCTTGAGAAATCTGTATGCAAGCCAGGAAGCAACAGTTAGAATTGGACATGGAACAACAGACTGGTTCCAAATAGGAAAAGGAGTATATCAAGGGTGTATATTGTCACCCTGCTTATTTAACTTCTATGCAGAGTACATCATGAGAAACACTGGGCTGAAGGAAGCACAAGCTGGAACCAAGATTGCTGGGAGAAATATCAATAACCTCAGATATGCAGATGACACCACCCTTATGGCACAGAGTGAAGAGGAACGAAAAAGCCTCTTGATGAAAGCGAAAGAGGAGAGTGAAAAAGTTGGCTTAAAGCTAACATTCAGAAAATGAAGATCATGGCATCTGGTCCCATCACTTCATGGCAAATAGATGGGGAAACAGTGGCTGACTTTGTTTTTGGGGGCTCCAAAATCACTGCGAATGGTGATTGCAGCCATGAAATTAAAAGACGCTTACTCCTTGGAAGGAAAGTTATGACCAACCTAGACAGGATACTAAAAAGCAGAGACATTACCTTGCCAACAAAGGTCCATCTAGTCAAGGCTATGGTTTTTCCAATAGCCATGTGTGGATGTAAGAGTTGGACTGTAAAGAAAGCTGAGCACTGAAGAATTGATGCTTTTGAACTGTGGTGTTGGAGAAGACTCTTGAGAGTCCCTTGGACTGCAAGGAGATCCAACCAGTCCATCCTAAAGGAGATCAGTCCTGGGTGTTCATTGGAAGGACTGATGTTGAAGCTGAAACTCCAATACTCTGGCCACCTGATGCAAAGAGCTGACTTATTTGAAAAGACCTTGATGCTGGGAAAGACTGAGGGCAGGTGGAGAAGGGGATGAGATGGCTGGATGGCATCACTGACTCAATGGACATGAGTTTGAGTGGACTTTGGCAGTTGGTGATGGACAGGGAGGCCTGACGTGCTGCAGTACATGCCGTTGCAGAGTCAGACTCGACTGAGCGACTGAACTGAACTGACATGGAGACACAAGGTGACCCTTTATTATTTACCAAATCCATTCTTACCTCCACTGAACAGTAACTGATATATTATTTTCAAATCTATTATATTACCAGTTTTATAATCACCAATGTAGTAATAACTGATTCAGGAAAGTGTAAGAAGTGATGAGTGGATTCAAGAACTACCTGGTGAAAGGCTTTGATTATAAAGGACATTTGTCTCCTTAAAATGGAGAGAGCTGGGGACATTCTTTAATCAAGTTATCAAACTTACCATCACCAATAACAGAACAAAGTGACAGGTATCTCCCAAAGTGACATAATGGAAAGTACACAACACCATCTATGCAGTGTTGTCAAATTTTGCCAGACTCAATCTAATAATGTGGAATAAGTTAGACAAATTCAAATGTGGGACATTCTTGCAAGACAACTGGCCTGGACTCTTCCAAATAAAATTTTCCACTTTTAAAATGTTAAAAAAAAAAAAACAAACAAAAACAGAAAAACCAAGGAAAAATTAAGAGATATGACAACAGCTTGTGTTTTGTCATAGTTGCTTCACTTTTCTCTATAAGAGAAAACACCATTTCCAACAAGTCCTTTTAATTCCCAATTGCAGCCCCATGACCCTGCTCTTTTACCACGAGGCAAGCACTAGACAGGAATGCACATGCTTTCTCCTTTTCAATAACATCTTTAATTTAAAGGGAACCTTCACTCAAAAGGTGTCAAAATATGAACCTATCAAAATAAACAAGTAGAAGCCACTGTCACCTTCAATGCCCTTCCTCAGAGGTGCTTCTGTAAACAATCCAGCATGCATTCTGCTTGACCTTTTTATTCATGTTCAGACATACAAGCACACAAAAACATAGGCACAGACATTTATAGTCACAGGTGCTCCTGGGTTGCTTTTACAAAACTGAGATTAACCTGGGACTCCTCACTTAGCAATAGAAAGTGGTCACTGTCCCATTTCATAAAGACCTACCTTATTCTTTTTCATAGGTGTAGTACTTTTATGTATTATTTAATCACTCTTTCATGGATAGATATCTTAATTGTTTCTCATTTTTGTCATTATAAAACAATGCTGATATAAATAATTTTGTGCCTTTATCTTTCTAAAAGCTAAGTTTTCAGAAGCAGTGCTATTACCATGTCAAAACGCTATTCAATTTTCACTATGCGTCTATCAAATTATCTTCCAAAAAGGTATTACCAGTGAGTGTTCCCACAAAAGAGTGTTCAGTGCACACTTTTCTTCACACCCTCGCTGATATGAGATTCTATTAACCTATGAAGATATGACTGGGCTTGGGTTTTCTATCTTTTAATTTTCTCACACATACCAGGGCCAAACTGCTGTTATGCTGCAGGCCAGTGATAGTAGAGCATGAAACACACATGAAGCACCAGCTACTGAGTTCAGCTGCTTGCAGGAAAAGAAGAGGGCAAAGAGCCGCCTTTCTCAGCTCTCAGTATAACATCCTTTAGTCCTTATCTGAGTTTTCTAAATTCTCCTGAGGCCAGTCAGCTATGTCTTTAAAACAGCATTAGTGAAAATCTCAATAATTTTCTTCTGAATTAACGTATTTTAATTTTATGTCAACTCTATTATGGGAATTAATGAGAAAGAGCAGAGAACTGAGAATAAAAAAGGAGCTAATTAAAAACTGAATCTGTAACTTGTATTTGAGTATATTTTCCTACTTGTATTTGAACACAGGGTATCAAGTATTTCGAGAATAATCAAGCATACAATTAAGCCACTCTGTGAATGAGAACACATATATACAGTGCCCACCATGGCAGATATTAGTTTAAGCTCCAGGTGGATTAGTCCCTCTTCCTTTTCTTCTCCTATACTAGTTTCCCATTTGCTCCCCCTGTTCGGGCCTATTTTTCTTTTCCAATCACATACAACTGTCTTAGGCTGGCATGACAGAATTGGAGAGTGAGGGCCAAGACAGTAAGGAAGGTTCCAATTCTGGTTGACAGCTCTGGCCAGAAACTCAATTCTTCCTACTGTGAAAGTAAGAGTACTGAGTATTAGTTCTTCCCTTTCCTCTTCCGAGTCCCTCTATTTGCTTCTCTGTCAGAACAGAGAGCACAGCTGTGTTTTGTTTCAAGCTTTGAGCAGAGTGCACCTGCCTAAGATTTCCTGAGACTTATAATCCTGTAGAAGATGGAGAGTGTCGTTACTGAGGGGCAAACCAGAAGAGAGGAAGCCACTTCCTCTTTTTCCTCTCTCCACTCCTGCTGCCCCGAACACAACAAGGGCAATCAGTGCAGCAGGGGAAACCCAGCACAAACCTCCACCCCACCCAACTCTCAGCCTTGTCCCTGGAGGTGAGCTCCAAATGAAGATGATCAGAAGCCAGTTAATTCACTGCTGACTTTGTGCAGTGCGCAAGATTTATTGCCATACTTCCTAAATTTGTCTTTTGATCCTTTCTTGTGTGTGTACAAAAACTAGTGCTGTGCCCATAAGAACATGAGACTACACAATTATTCAACTCAAGGAGCTCCATCAACATCTAAGAATAAAGAATGCCAGCCTCTGCAATTTTCACATATTCAAATATGCATGGGTCTAGGGGACAACAAAGACTCTTGAATCTAGGTTCATCATTTGCTTGGGGAAGAGAGCTCACAAAACAATTTTTATGTTCCAGTAACCTAGAGGTGTTTCAGGTTGGCATCACTGAACTGGAGAGTCAGAAGGTAAACCCTGAGACAGTAAAGATCCAATGCTGGCAGAAATCCTTGCCAAGAAACTGAGTCCTTATGACTGCAAACATCAGGCCAAAATTCATTTATTACAATGTCATCATCAAGTTGTTATGAGAGATGCTTACAACTTTTTGTCCTAAATTTATACAACAAAGTTAAAGTTTATGTATATAAGTTTCATATATATGCTTATGTTCATAAAGACATGGAGCATTTTCTCAATTATGACTCAATAACACTTTCTGTAGATCTTGATTAAATTCCAGTCACTTGGGACATATTCACTGGAAAATCATTCAACAATAAACAATTATTAGAGTTTCTTTGTGGGCAACACTTGATAGATACTGCCTCAGAACTATTTTTACTCCTGAGTCAATATTTAATCATTTTATCTTAACACCTTCATGTATCATTGAAATACATGGTGAATGAGATTGATTAAGCCACAGATATAGCAATCTCCTGAAGATTTCTGTTTATTTAAAGAGCAATGAAAATTTTTTTTAAAATAACAGTGTTCCATAAAATATCCTTGATTTCTGATAAAAACTACTTTCTATATTCCTTAAGGGATGATGCTTCAGTGTTTTAATAACAAGCTATCATCTGCTATTGAATCACCTAAGTGCAACATTTCTAAACAGTCTACTTTAGAATTTACATTTGCTTTTAAAATCTTACCAACTCTTATTGCTCTAATCTGCTTAGTGAACTTCTCTGTGGAAATAGAAAAAATTTAAACTATAAACCCAGGAGAATAGGGGTTGCTGTAATGTTAATCATTTTCCCACTCAAATAAGATATAAACAGTAAGATAGACGCTTCACTCTTAAGTCAGAAGTTCCCCAACCATTTTGGCACCAGGGACCAGTTTCATGGAAGATAACTGTTCCAAAGAAGCGGGGCAGAGGAGGGTGTCAGGATGATTTAAGTGCATTACACTTATTGTGCACTTTATTTCTACTACTCAGAAAGTTCCAACTCAGATCATCAGGGATTAGACCCAGACGTTGGGGATCCCTGCTCTAAGGTGATGCTGGGAGAGGGTCCCCTCTTATCCCAGGATATATGCTGCAGAGATGCAGCATGGGCAGAGCTGCTGCACTTCATTACAGTGAGACTTTCCATTGATGGTTTCAACTCTGCAAGTCTTTTGAAAGAAAATACATCCAACTTTAAATTAGAGTTTTTCAAAAAACATCAAAGGTAAATATGAACAATTTGGGAAATTATCAATAAGTGCACATGCAAATCATTATAAGTTAAATAGATATTTATAATGATTTGAAAATAAAAAAACTCTAAATAATTATCAGAAAGGTTTTTTGGCTTATACTTTGCTAAATATTATATATGTTTCACACATACAACTAGTAAAGCTCTTGTCATAAGACTGAATTAACTTTAATGTCTTATGAATACAAAGTACTGTTGCTGAGTACTCACTTGGATCTTCTTATACACCACGATTCTTCCAGAATGTAGTAATTCACTTGTAACTTTATCAATTCTCGCTTCACTTCTTCAGCTGCTTTTCGACTGTACATCGAATATACTATTTTTGTTCTGGCTCTTTAAAGAAAAATAATTGGGCAGAAGATTTTCAAAATCAAAGAATGCAATCAACCTATTTGGACAGAAGTATTGAATGGAACTAGAAGACTCTATAGAAAAATCAGGTCAAGAGAACATTCTTCACAAGAGTTCCTGGCTCAGGGGCACTGGGGAGGTCAACCAGAAACGGCACAATAGCACAAGAGTCCTGAGAGAAAAAGTTCAGTTTAATGAATCCTTTCATCTCCAAACTTAAGTCTTTTGGTTTGTTTGATTGCTTGTTTTAAATTTTCCATCACTCTATCACTGATAAGAGTATGAGCTACACAAAGACAACTAAAGGACTACTTTAAAGGTTTGTTGTTAACTTTAAAGGTACGACAGTCCTAACTTTGATAACCAACAATTAGTGTTAAATGGCTCTCCATTTTATTCATAATTAAAACAAAAAAAATTAAATTTATTCAACACAATTGCTCCAGAAGTTAGTTTGCTAAAATTGATTTTTTTTTTAATGAAAAAGCTTTTTATTTATAAAAGGTAGGACCCACTGTTACACAAAATAATACATTAATAAGATTCACCAATCACTTAGGAAATGACTAGATGACTAACCTAGAAATTAAAATGAAAGTTTAATCTTTTTCCTTTTCAGACAGAACACAGGCTTCCCTGGTGGCTCAGACAGTAAAGAATCTGCCTGCAATGTTGGGAGACCCAGGTTTGATCCCTGGGTTGGGAAGAACCCCTGGAGAAGGAAATGGCAACCCATTTCAATATTCTTGCCTGGAGAATTCCATGGACAGAGGGAGCCTAGTGGGCTACAGTCCATGGGGTCGCAAAGAGTTGGACATGACTGAACGCCAAACATTTTCGAAGAGAATACAACATTCTAACTTAGAAACGAAAAACATGATCATTCCAGTAGGGCTATATTGGTGAAAATTAGAGAATAAAAAATAAAACCTCTCCTTGAATTAGATTCCATTTCAACTGACTCCTCAGAATTCAAGAAAAAATATCCTATGAGAAAACCTTAATAAAAACTATAGGCTAATGAATTTTCTGGAGGAACTTAAAGATGATGATAACTAATAAGGACCTGGGTGTTTTGGAACTCTGTATAACACAGACACTGTGTGATTTATTTATGCTGCATGCTGCCAAGCAGAGAAGAGAACCCCAAAGACTGCAGCTTTCTTGTCCTATGGGGCCCTTAACAGTTTGTACTGAACTTAACCATGTTATCTCAGTATTCTTTGTCCCTAACCTCTATATACTCCATTTCACCATATCCTTTTTGAGACACTTCTTGTTATGCTGCTGGTTCCCTCACTCGTTTTCTATTTGTACGAAAAACTTGTTTTCAACAATGTGCTAATTGTGTACTAACCTTAAACCCGCATCTTCATAATGGGGATGATTCACAATGGGCCGAAGTGCGGAGAGTTTAACACTTGCCATTGTGGGCATGGCACCTGCAAACACTGCATCTGCAAAGCAGGAACGAAGGTCTTAGGGAAGACACCTGGAAGATGGGACAAGGAGTCTCCCTCTGGTCAACTCAGTTACTTCCCAGGTAAAAAGCTGAGGCCTGAATCGTGATGTAAAGATAACCAGAATGAATTGGGTAGCTGATAAAATGGTGGTCAGCAACTGGATAAAATATTTTACTTGCAAGACAAAGCCTCATCACTGAAGATTTGTGTTTCTTGTGGTTAGTTGTTTTTAGTGTCCTTTCCTGATTCTAAGAAGAAGTAATACATTGACTAGAGAAGTTTTATGGCACCAAGGAATTCTGGAAGATGATTTAATATTTAGTCACTTGATATTCGGATGACAACAAAAAGTTCCCTTTGGATACATGAATCAAGTATCATATTCCTTGAGCTTATTTCAAGAAGGAATGTGAAGGAGTGAGATTAAAAATTAATCGGGAAAATAAGCATACCATAAATCATTTTAAACTGTGCCATGCAAAACTTTGGGTATATATATTTTTAATTAGAATTTATGGAAAACAGAAATAAATTATTAAGAAAATACTTACAACATTTAGTTTGCAAATTTCATAAGCAAGATTAACATTTCTCTTTCTGGATAATCGAGAAACAGGGTTTCTTAGAAAGATTAAAACCATTGGAAGTAACATGAGTTGAGGATTGTGCAGTTGTATACAAAATCATAGGGAACACCACAGGTAAATAATAAGACTTTTTTACCTGGTTTAGTACTATATTTAATCCATTCTATAAGTTCTTCTTGTGGCAAATTGCTGAATTCCCCTACAATATTCCACTGGGTTTGTAAATTTGCAGAACCTTGTATTGACATTGCTGCTAACACAGCAAAAACAACAGCACCAGGATGCACTTTGCAAAAGAGCCATCCAAATAGCTGAAATCAAATTAAGAACACACTGACAATGGTTAGTACAAAGCAGCCTGCATCCTGAAATAAGCAAAAGTTCTTCCCAGAGAAGAACATAGTCTCTGCTAGGATCCCAGATATAGGACTAATAATTCGAAGGAAAAGTTCCAGAAACAATAACCTGAGGGGTCAAAAGAATTCTACCATTAGCTTTATATAGGTGGGACATGATTTAAGAAATAATTATCTCAATTTGCTTTCTCTACTTCCAGATTCCAGTAAGGTCAGGCCTACCTAAATAATTTGCCAAACTCAGTGCAAAATAAAAACATGGGCTCCTTGTCTGACAATTTTTAAGAAGTTCAAAGCAGCGAGATAGCAATGCATCAATCTAGGTGCACAGTCCTTCTGAGTGTGGGCCCCTGTGCGATCACTGCTTTCTGTCAATATCTACGTAGCTACCATTCATGAATTTAGCCTGCACTGAATGAGTGTTTGTTGTATGCCTAGGGCCATTTTAGAAGTTAAAAGGATAAATCATCTGCTCTAGCCATTAACCTTTGGAAAGATTATAACAAAACCATGACGAACTTTAACTATAACAACTTAAAGAACTTTGGGCAATTCAATATTATTTTAGAGCCACTCAATAACAAAGGCTGGGGTAAAATCATCATAGCAGCTGTAATACCAACGTAACAATCATCTCACCTGCCTCGAGCAGATCAAGGAAGCCATAACGCACATGTGTGGCGTCAAGAAGAGTTTCAGTCTCATAATTAAAACTCCGAGGACTGTATATGCTAGCAGCTGCAAGGCGTGATAGACCAGCTGAAAGACAGAGAACATACTTTTTACTCCTAATATTCATGAAGTTAATACATTATTAAACTGAAAAAGAGTAAAAAATTAGAAAAGAGTACTTTTTCTTAGCAACAATATTTTTATTTCTGAAATAAACAAGTCTTAAAATTCACTTTCAAACTTCTCCATGTTATTAGAGGGCTAAAATTATAAAATTCTTAAGGCAAGTGGACCTATAATTCCACTCAGAATCAAGCCTAGGGTTAATAAAGCCTACACTTCTGAACCAGGTGGAAATATGAAATACAGTATCATCAACTAGAGTCACCATGCCATTGCTAAGAAAGAGGATCCTAAAAGTCTTCATCACAAGAAAAAATTTTGAGTAACTATGTATGGTAGCAATGTTAACTAGACTTACTGTGGTGATCAATCCACAAACTATGCAAATTCAAATCATTATGTTGTACATCTGAAACTAGCATTATGTGTCAATTATACCTCACTTAAAAATAAACAGGCTGAATCACCAGGAAATGGGAACAGCAACCAGTCACATCTCTGAGGCCTCTGGGCAAGGTGAGCAGAGAGGAAAATGATCTCCAATCATGTGAAAGATACTCTGCAAAAGTGCCTAAATGGACCCCAGAAGTGAACTGCTATTACCTTGATGATGATCAGAACAGACCAAGCTAGTTTGCTAGCTACCTACTTTAACCAGTGAATGGTCATATTTGCAGTATTCTCATAAAAAGACATACAGGCCTATTTTTGAAGATGATTAGTGACTTACCAATAAAGGGAGAAAATGAACTAGAAAGAAAGTCCAAATATATACAAACATTAAAACAAACCACATTTTGGTAATATTAAGTCTTTACCTCTCCATGATCAAACTGGTGTTTTCTGAAACGGAAAAAGAAATACTACCATTGAATCACCATTGAAGCACTTAAATCATGAGCATTTTTACCTGACAAATATGAGTTTTACAACTTCTGTAATATGCCCTCAGGACACATATGTGTAAACCAAAAGAACTAAGAGTTATAAACCAAACTGGTGCTACAGTCTTTTAAAAGTTTACTTTGCACATCCTACATATCTGACTACATGGGTATTTTTAGGCCAACAAGACTTGGTGGCCGCCACGTATCACATACCTCACAAGTAATATCCTGACAAAGCAGGGAGTGGAAAGAAACCCTGAAGCCCTCGCAGTCCCAGAGCCCTACTTCCTGCCCCCAGCGGTCCCTCGGCTCCCACATAAACTATAACTGCCACAGAGACAACATAGGAAGCCACACGCAAGACTTTTTTACAGCAGCAGTTTTGAAACAAAAATAGCCACAAAATGCCACCTTTAGTTTTGTTGGATGATTTTAATTTCCTAAGAAAGGATACATCTTTATAGGCCCATCCTCCCAACATCTCACTCTGGTCCCCTTCCCAGCATCCCAACCCTGTGCTGAGTCTCATCACAGCACTGAGAGGAAATTTCAAAAATGGGAATCCAGACATGCCATTCTTTACTTAAGACTTTCTAGTTGGTTGTGGGTTTGGTTTTTTGTTTTTTTTTTTTTTTGGTAATTACACATAGTCTTCTTTAGATGGTCCTCATCTTTCACCCTTGAACTTCACCTTCTACTGTGTTCCCTCTTGACTAATTGTGCTCCGTCACACTAGATTCATTTTACGCCTTAAAACATCAGACAGCTCCTTTGACTCCCTCCCATATTCAGTGCCTCCCACCCTGATCACTCACACTCCATTTCCCTGTTTTATCTTCTCATAGAAAATAAAATGTTCAATTATAGGTTTACTTGAGTATCCTCTGAATCCCCCTACTGAAATGAACCCTTCAGGAGGACAGGGTACAAACCCATCCATCCACTCAATTCCACTGAACACTGAAGACACAGCAGTAAATAAGGTTGCGGGCGGGGAAAAACTGTGCCCCAGAGTTTACATGTAAGTTGAAGGAGGCAAACAGAAAGCAAATAAGCAAACATTACATGGCAATAAATACCATGTAGAAAAAAGGAAACCAGGGAAAAGATGCAGGGAGTACTGGGTGTCCAGGGTGGCATGTGTTAATCTGTGTGGTCACCAACTGAGTGGACTCTGAGCAGAGCCTTGAGGACCCGAGAATTGGAGCCTGAGGATCCCCAGTGGAAGAGCACTTCAGGCAGAGCGAACAGATATGACAAAGCCTCATGGTAGCCGGCTCCTTGGCAGGCTGACAGTAAAGACAGCATGATTAGGGAAGAGGGAGCCAGGAGGAAAATGAGCTGAAGAAGATCCCGCAGAAGTGTGCTGACAGGAAAGCACATTCAGAGGCTCAGTACTGCGTTCACAGAATTTGGATTCTCACCAGACACCCAAACAGAGATGACAAACAGTGAGTCTATGTATAAATCTTAAGTTCAAGGGAGAAGTCTGAATCAGAGATTCAAATCTACAACTTGATAACACATGCCTTCTCTATCCTAAACACTGAAATATTTCAAGACCTAGAACAATGCCTAGCAAATACAGTTCAATCTTTTTTTTTTTTTGAATGAATGAACAAATGATTCAATTAACCCCTAATCTAGGTAATCTGGGTAACATAAAATCTGATTGGACGATCTGGTTCCAAAAATATTGATGTACTAGCAAAGAGTAAACATATTAGGCAAATGAAGGAAGTGAATGGGTCCTCCTCTATTCTTCTTTCGTTCCAAGTACAAATAAATTATCCATTACCATTTATTGTGAAGTGAAGTGAAGTCGCTCAGTCGTGTCCGACTCTTTGCGACCCGTGGACTGTAGCCCACCAAGCTCCTCTGTCCATGGGATTCTCCAGGCAAGAATACTGGAGTGGGTTGCCATTTCCTTCTCCAGGGGATCTTCCCAACTCAGGGATCGAACCCAGGTCTCCCGCATTGCAGGCAGACGCTTTAACCTCTGAGCCATTAAGCACCTAGAATGTTAATATGACCATTAACATTACATTGACTCTGATCTTATAACTATTTATTATCCCAACTGACAGCTAAGGAAAGCAAGTCACAGAGCTAGTAAGCAGCAAAGCCAGGTCTATATATTCTGGTTTCAGAATCAATACATGTTCTACTTCATAATGCTACCTTTATCCTCCTTTAATCCCTAAAATCCTGAATAAAGGAGACACTGGTACTCACATCTTGAGAATTAAAATGTGTATCCTACCCCTTCCCCTTTTTATATTTGCATATGACTTTGGTACTTAATGCAAAACGAAATGTCAATGTGCCTTTCTCCTTTCCAAAAGCTCTGATCCTACCTAGATTGAGAGCCCCATGAAGCTCAGTGTTTTTCTATAATTATTTCTATAGTTGAGTTATTATTGAAAAGACTCTCTTGTTTCTGTGAAAAGTTCCACCTTTCTCTTCTGGATGCATATTATAGTTGTAACCCTGAGCTCTTAAAAAATTTTCATCTCAATCAAAGATAAATTTTGGCTTTATGTACTAGATAGAAGCTTTTTCCTTTTTCATAGCCCTCAAACGTGTCAGGTAGAAGCAAGGATACAGTTATAGTAAATTGCTTCTAAATGAGAACAAGGATTGTCTCAAGAGTACGTGCAATAATTTATCACTGGGTGGAGGTTAAAGAACAATATATAAGGTTGTGTGTTATAAAAGAAAATATATAGACACACAAATTCAACAATCTCTACTGCCCCCAAAATAATCCCACAAAAGAATGAAACTAGAATTAAAACTTCCTTTACTCCATCTTCTAATCCCATCCCCTACTAATTATGAGTTTTATCTTTCCACATCCCTATGTACAAATAAACATATATAATCTTCATATTTAAAATAAAAGTATAATCATCCTTTATATGTTTTATAGTTTTTAATTCAAGGATGTATGATGAAATATCTCTAAAAGGAATTCTACTTTCTGACTGGGTCATAACTGAACCAATACTACTGAATACTTTGGTTGTTTTCATTTTCACATTATACACACCACCGCCATGGGCATCTCTATACCATCACCTCTGCATTTCTATGAGAGTTTCTAGGGGACATATTTGCAGTGGTGAAACTGCTGGGTTAAAGGACAGGCCCACCATACGTTTTGCTTTATTGCCAAACTGCCTTACCACCCTTGCAAGCACTGGGTATTAATTTTTACAAACCTGTCAAGTAAAAGGTTTCCACATTATCATGGGACTGAGCACTTTTTCATGCATCTATTTACTCATGCACAAGTCTTTATCACTCAACTACTATTCTTTCCTCATATGCCAGGCACTGCATATAAACTGCTGAATTGAACAGAAATGGCCATCTCCACTTTCAGGAGATACAGGCAACAACACAGCAGTTTGTAAACACATGGTGATAAATGCTGAGAGAAAGAAAAAGGGTGTGATGGTGGAGAAAAACAAGCAAGGAGACAAGGATCTACTCAGAGACGATAGGCAGAGAAGGCTTCTTATAGGAGGTGACATTTAGGCAAGGATTAGAGAACTGAGTCACATCAAGACAGGCTGTGGGAAGCAGGGGGCACAATTACAGGCTTAGGGCACAACCACTGCAAGGGCAGGAAACCAATTTTCATGGTCAAAGAGTACAAAAGAGATTAGTGGGACAGGAGTGTAGCGGGATAGGGAAAATGGGAATGTGTTTTCTCAACTGCCTGTGTGTATCTTTCACCCATTTTTCAAATGGGTTTTTAACATTTTTCTTGTTAATTTATAGAAGTTCTTTATGTGTGATGGTCATTATTACCTTGTTATGATCTGCAAATATTTCCTCCAAGTTGTATTTGCTTTGGATAATGCTTACGGTATTTTACCAAAGAATTTATCTGGTCAACCATATCAACCTTTCCTTCTAGCTTATAGGTTTTATGCCATTCTTAACAAGGCCTCTAACCCTAACATTATAATAAACTCGTGGTTTATTTGGGAGTTTCATTTTTCTCTATATTTAAATCTTTGATCTACCTGGAATTTATTTTATGTAAAAGTGAGGTATGAGTCCACTTTTACATTTCCCTCTTCTTCTGCCAAAAGGCTGTCCATTGGTTCTAAAACCATCAACAGGGTAATTTGCTTTACCTGCCAAACTGAAGCACAAAGCTGTGTCCTTCAAGTAGAAATAAGTGTAGGGCTACTGTCAGAGCATACTGGATGGGACTTAGAGACAAGTAAGTGATGTGCTTAGCTCTGCTCAGAGAGGGAATAAGGATAAAAGCAGAGAAGGGAGGGGGATGGCAACAACTGAAACATCAGTTCACATAACTATAAAATTAACACACTGTAAATACCTACTTAATAAACTGGAGGAAGTAACAAAGTCATTAATGCCATATTTACCTTATATGTGTCTGTTGTTTAGTTAAGACAACCCACATGTCACTAATAACCTGCAAATAGATTTTTAAACACTTTATAACAGCTGTATTGAAAAAAAAATTCAAGGAACATAGTTTCTAGACTTTCAAACTTTTACTTACTCTAAAATACACAAGTATGGAGATAAGAAGTAACTCAGAAATAGTAATTATGACAACAAAATCTTACATTTGTATAATCATATCTATAACCAACCCTGTTCAGATAGGTGTTATTACCATGTTATAGAGGAGCAACAGGCTCAGAAGGATTAAATGATCTTCCTGAAGGTGGACAACAACTAAGAAGGGTCTTGAAACCTGACCTTTCAGCTTCTAACTCACCTTTAGTGAATTCCACCATGTTCCAGTTTTTGGTAGTGCCTCTACTTAACTATACACATAAAGGAATGATAATTACGATGCCCAAAGAGGAGGGTAAAGGGGCCATCTGATTCTCACTCTTCCCTTGCTTTTTAATGGAGATGATGTGAGGCCAGTAACAACCTCTCCGACCTTCCAATTTTGCATTTGCCAAAATGGTAATAATAGTATCTGTATCCTAGAATGTTATTGAAGAACCAATTGAAATAAGGTATGTGAAATATTTAGAGTGATTATAAATACATGATGTGAATAATAATTACGATACAGAATATTCCACAAATACATGACATTGTACTAACACAGAAATAATAGCTCTGAATTAGAAAACCTTTAGGGTCTATCATTTATTTTTCAATTACAGACTAATCCCAAGTCATTCACTTAAAACATTTATAGTTATAAAGTTCACTAACTCTTAAGAAGAAAAAAGAATATTATATCATTCTTTGCTAAAGATTGGAACTTCCTTGGCCTGATTTATATCTGGACTTAAGATTTTATTATCAAAGCTAAGTTGGGAGTCTAACTAGTTCACTGGGTTTAGTAATACATTGTTAATATTCTGTTTTTCCTTTTGATTAATAATAAACTCTATCCAGAAGTTAATGAATACTGCACAAATGACTTAGAAAGGCATATGTTAAATATTTTAATAAAATATTACATTAAAGTTAAAAGTGAGTCAGTAATAATTTACATAAACAGAAACAATTGTTATGTGGGTCAATATGATCTCTCTGATCCTATCTTTCAAAATACATGACTATCAAAATGTAAGTGTCCTTTTCTTAGGTTTACTTTATGTTGGTAACTAGCACAATATTTTTAAAATTTATAAATATTCATCAAAGGCTATTAGTAAGAAAATACAGACTGCATTTTAATAAATCTATATAAGTATTGTGTTAGATTAACGTGTAGCCGAGTATATGTAACTACTATGAAGAAATAAGAACATGTTCTATTATGAGAAAGTACTCATAAGGTAAAGGAGAGACTTACCTTTCTAATGATGACAATAAACACAACAAGAACAACTGGAAGCAATAATGTCTTTGTATACCTCAACGGAGTCTGAAATTCAAAGAAGTGCTTCATTAGAGAAAAATGTTATTTCAAATGAAACTGCAAATCATGAACCAAGGGAATTTCAAAACATGTTAAGAAACTTGTGCATTCACCAATCTACCCACTGATTCCCTTCATAAAAATGAAGATACATTTCCATAGAAATGAACTTCCCCAAAATGCTGAGTTGAAAACACTAACAGATACAGTTCCCAAACACTTGTAGTGTACAGCACAACTAGAAAGATTACTATTCACTTTTGCACAGTACTATTTTAACTAGAGAGCCCAATATTCAACAAGGGTCAGCAGAATGGCATGAGCTTTACTGTGCGTTTTATCTTGAATAAAAATCACAAGCATGATGTCCAGATACAAACACACACATACAGTAATGATCAACATTTATAAAAGGAGTAAAAACATTTTTACATTTTCTTCAGAAATAGGTAAAAACTAAAAAAAAATTTTTTTAACTAAAAAGCCTTACACACTGCAATCTTATACACCTCTCAGTAATTCGAGATCACAGTCTCAAACAATTCTTGGCCTGAAATTTCTAAATTGCAATCAATTTGCTTGTTATCAACACATTCCCTCACAAAAGTTTTATCATTACATGAAATTATGCATGCTTTCCTCAATATGTTTACAAACAGAAGGGTAGATTCAGCCATATTAAAAATACTGGTACATTTTAATTCTACAAAACGTAAAGTAGCATTTTCTGATTTCCCTCTCCTTAGTCCAATTTTCTCACTTTCTATTCTGTATTAGACAAGCAATGTTGACAATTTATAATAACTACTTTATTATTTCAAAAATTAGACATTTGCTAATAACAATATAAGAAAAGTAGTAAGATTGATGTTTTCTTTAAAAGTATTTAAAAAATCATGTTAAAAATACTAAACTCAGTTTAATAGTGCTCAAACAATTTTAACATTATATTCCAAAAGTTTATTAGCGTGAAGTATGTCAGAAAGAGAAAAACAAATATCATATATTAATGCATATATGTGCAATCTAGAAAAATGGTACCTATGAACCCATTTGTAGGGCAGAAATAGAGATGGAGATGTACAGCACAGACATGTGGACACAGGGGTGTGAGGAAGGGGGAGCGGGGTGTTTTGGGAGATTGGGATTGACATATATACACTACTGTGTATAAAACAGATAGCTAGTGGGGAACCTGCTTGAAAAGAGCTCAGCTCAGAGCTCTGTGGTGATCTAGAGGGGTGGGATTGTCGGTGGGGGGGTCTTAGAGGGAAGGGATATACGTATACATACAGCTTATTCACTTTGTTGCATAGCAGAAACCAACACAATGTTGTAAAGCAATAATACTTCAATTAAAAAAACAAAAGAACAAATGCAAAGGAAAAAAACCACAGTGAGAGATGTGTGCCCATGCTTGTTCTATTAGAATTATAAATTCTTTTATTTTAATATTTCTCATAATTATTGATTTTATTCTAAGCATAAAAGTTACATACGTTCATTGTGAACACTAGAAAATGGGAGAAAAATAAAGGAGACAATGAATTTCACATTTTAATCAGTTATCAGCATTTCCTCCCTGATGGATTGTATATGTTCACACATCCTTCGCCCATTTCTGCATAGGTGGGTAGGGGAACAGTGTAGGGCTGTACTTTTGGTGCTGAGAAAGAGTGAGGGTCCTCGATAAATTTTTATTGATTTGAACACTCTCCTTAACTAATTAATCTCTAGTTTCATTGATTTTATTTATCACAAGAATCATCCCAGTAGTCATTTGATTTTAATTTTTATAACATTGAATGTACAAAACTTTACATATAACAGTTTTAAGTTATATGAAGACAAATCTATTAATCATTCTCATAAGCATTTTGTACTAATATGATGCTCATTAAAATATGAAGTTAAGAAATGTTTCTCAAATTAATTTTTCAAGCTTCATTTATATCTAACATATCAACTAAAATGAAGTTTGGCATATGATACAAAGCTTTAACCTGATTTCCCACCCCAATTCAATTTTTCAAATAATATTCATGAAACAATGCATCTTTTATCATTTAGCTGTGCTGCTCTCTGCTCTCATTTCATACCAAGTACACACCCAAAAACATAGTTAAATACATACACATGGGGTCTATCCAGCATTGCCTATTTTTGGCCATAACGTTCCTGTTTTGATGTCTTTGTACTTTAAATACTGTTGCTTCCCATTTTCATATCTAAAAGGCAAAGATCTCCCTCACTGGTTTTTACTTCTTTCAATAGTACAACTCAATTAAAATATTACTATAGAAAATTTAGAAAACGAAAATTACAAAATAAAGTTAATCACTACCTCTTCACCAAAAAAAAAAAGAAAACCAGTGTAAAAATTTTGTTGACACTTTATGTGTGCTAGTCATAGCTCAATAAGATCACAGCATGTTGCTTACCCTATTATACATCTTAAGTGTCTTTCCATATCAGTATGATATTGTGTTAAACTGTTCCCTCTTCCCACCATGCAACAGATGCCCTCTCTCTGAACCTGCACTGTGCTCTGTCTCTATAGCACAGTCCCTGTGAAGATACCTATGGACATGAAGAATGGCAGGCTGGACACGGCTTTGCCATTTTCTTCAAATCGGCTGAAGCCACGCTGTGCCTTAGTAAACCATTTTTTCTGTTACATAACTGATGATTCATACTCTCAAGGCTATGTAGTGGCGTGTTTATTTTCAACAATGTTAAAGGATTTACACTGAGCCCTAATTTCTCTGTTGATGCCTATACTTCCTTTACCATCTCCTTGAAGGAGTCTTGATCCGCTATAGGCATGCATTTTAATGTTTTGCAAGATATTTTTCTCTATTTTCTTTCAGCAGGCTCAACATTATCACTTATACACTTTTTATCAGCATTATGTGTCAAAACCACTTGCCAGAACACAGGAAATGAAGACAATAAGTCACTGAAGTAAAGAGTCATCTGCCAGGTGGCACATTCTCTTCCAATTGGTCTGTAATTCAATGGCTGACCCAGTGGGGATCAGGGAAAACGAATGTGTCAGCAGAGGACCGTTGGCCAGTTCCGTACACACACACAGCTTTGAAGAAAGTCTCAGAGATAATTAAATAGCCTCATAAATCAGGGCCACATGGGTGGTGTGTTTATAAGTAATATTGCAGACTTCTGTCTCACAATCCACTAAACTACTCTCAGATTTCCTTCTAAACACACGAGTACAGTTTTAGAAAGACAAATGTTGGAATGAAAAACCTGTATTCAATGATATTTCAAATTAATGAGATTATTCAAACAAACAATCACAAAGCAAGTGGAAACTGAAAAGCTTGAGAGTTTTACTGAATCAATGCTATCCTTGAAGTGCTTCTGTGTTTACTCATCCTAAAAACTAGTGCTAGACTGAATGCATGTTTCTAAATTATCAAAATGAGAAGAGATCATATATTTCATGAGGCTGTGCTAATGTAAACAGGAACATCTTGGTTTAAGCTGCAAGGTTTTCCTTTTCCTTCAAACTGAGATAAGAGCACAGAGGTAAGAATCTGAATAACAGGAGCACTCTTTATGAAAAATGAACAGACCAAAACCTAGAAAAGGATAAATCCCATCTTACCTCCTTCTCCATAAAGTCAAACTCTGCTGCACATGTATACAATAAAGTGTCAAAATCCTTGTAACTGAAGAATTTTGATGTTAATAAGTTTCCAATATGAGCCTAGTAAGGAATAAAGGGAGGCACCATTAGATTATGCCATACATTGCTATAACTCATTTCAATCTTAACAGTACCTAAAAACAGCTTCCACTGCATTGCAGAACTTGCTGTTGTAACACATGGCTGTTTTTGACCCTCCAATTTCACAGTCTCTATTCTTTGGTTGACAAGTGATAGCTCCAACAACACCGTGCCTACCACGCACCATCAACAACATTCCACAGGCTTTTACCCTTGGGTTTTCCCTGCTCAAAGTATTAAACCTTGTGAAATACCCTACAAGGTATCCACCGGGCTTGGTAACACACACAGGCATCCGTCAATCACAAAAGGACATCATGTTTTAGAGTAAAGAAAAACAAACATAATTCAGAATTTCTGAAGGCAGACTGAAAAGACTTTATGAGAGAAGCAGACAATGGGCAGACCTTGGAATAAAACACACCTTTTGACTGACAGTCAGCATCTATGTATTCTTCACGTATCACCAAGTTCACACTCGTATCACCTCACTTACTTCCCACAACGAGCCACGTGAGGAAGCTGGAATTATTTTCATTTAACAAACGAGAAAACATTTGCCTAAGTTTCAATTAATTATTGTCTAAAAGAGCAAGAATCGTAGCTACTGCTGCTAAGTCACTTCAGTCGTGTCCGACTCTGTGCGACCCCATAGACGGCAGCCCACCAGGCTCCCTTGTCCCTGGGATTCTCCAAGCAAGAACACTGGAGTGGGCTGCCATTTCCTTCCCCAATGTATGAAAGTGAAAAATGAAAGCTCAGTTGTGTCCGACTCTTGGCGACCCCATGGACTGCAGCCTACCAGGCTCCTCCATCCATGGGATTTTCCAGGCAAGAGTACTGGAGTGGGGTGCCATTGCCTTCTCCAAGAGTCGTAGGAAAGGGGATAAATTATATCCAAAGCAAATTATGAATAAAATGCTAAATGATACATAAACGAAGTGTGTGGGGGGGAGTGGGGGATGGTCAGGGAGTGAATAGGAACTCAGTGGCGATGGGTATCCTGAAGAATCTCAAATGCTGTGCCTTGTGGGGAAGAAATGTATGCTAGTAAGTTTAAGAAACCAATAGGGAGAATACCTTGGCCTAAAACTGCATATGCAAACCACCAATCCAAGGAAAGAGAAAAGAATCTAAAAGGAAAGCAAATGCTTGGAAAATCTCAATAAAATGAAAGAAAAAAGTCACAAAATAATGATAACTGCCTTAAATGTAAAGGCTTTAAGTTCACTAATTAAAGACAGATGCTCAATTAGAGTTAAGGGAAAAAATTCAGTATCATGTTGTCTACAAAAGATATGCTTAAAAGTTTGCAGAAAGGCTAAAAGCAGAAAAAAGAGAACAAGATATACCAGATACAATGAACCACGAAACCTGCATTAGCAAATGTAACATCTCACAAAACTAAATTCAAACAAAAACACATGAAAAAGACAACAAATGACATTATATGCTGATAAAACAAACAACAAAGGAAGATTATACATATCATAAATATCTTTTCAGTGAATGGTATAGATGCAAAGTGTATAAAAGCATAATTGAAAAAGTCTCTAGGAAGAAAATATAAGCTCACGATATTTGCTGGATATGTGAATTTCTACAATGCAAATTATGTTTTTCTAATCACAAATGCAGCAAAACTGGAAAACAATGACTAAGAAAGACTTTAAAGGTCCTTTCAGCTAGAAACTGAATAACATAAAACTTATCTTTGGGTTAAAAAGAAAATCACAAAATAGTTCACCTGTAAGATGCAAAAAATGTACTACTTATAGGGAAATTTATAGATTTGAAATGTGTTTATCATAATATAAAAGATGTGAAAACAAAAGAGCCAAGCACTTTCCCTCAAGCATCAGAAAAAGGTTCAGAGCAATCCCAAAGAAATAATAATAAAGGAAATGAGGATGACAGATTTCAGTTACAAAGAAAAACACAATAAAATCAAAGAAGAGTTTTTAAAAAGTGGTACTTTGGAAAGAAAGGCAATGCGAAAGAATGCTCAAACTACCACACAACTGCACTCATCTCACATGCTAGTAAAGTAATGCTCAAATTCTCCAAGCCAGGCTTTAGCAATACGTGAACTGTGAACTCCCTGATGTTCAAGCTGGTTTTAGAAAAGTCAGAGGAACCAGAGATCAAACTGCCAACATCCGCTGGATCATGGAAAAAGCAAAAGAGTTCCAGAAAAACACCTATTTCTGCTTTATTGACTATGCCAAAGCCTTTGATTGTGTGGATCACAAGAAACTGTGGAAAATTCTGAAAGAGATAGGATTACCAGATCACCTAATCTTCCTCTTGAGAAATCTGTATGTGGGTCAGGAAGCAAGTTAGAACTGGACATGGAACAACAGACTGGTTCCAAATAGGAAAAGGAGTATGTCAAAGCTGTATATTGTCACCCTGCTTATTTAACTTCTATGCAGAGTACATCATGAGAAACGCTGGACTAGAAGAAACACAAGCTGGAATCAAGATTGCCAGGAGAAATATCAATAACCTCAGATATGCAGATAACACCACCCTTATGGCAGAAGGTGAAGAGGAACTAAAAAGCCTCTTGATGAAAGTGAAAGAGGAGAATGAAAAAGTTGGCTTAAAGCTCAATATTCAGAAGACGAAGATCATGGCATCCCGTCTTATCACTTCATGGCAAATAGATGGGGAAACAGTGGAAACAGTGTCAGATTTTTATTTTGGGGGCTCCAAAATCACTGCAGATGGTGACTGCAGCCATAAAACTAGAAGACGCTTACTACTTGTAAGAAGTTATGACCAACCTAGATAGTATATTCAAAAGCAGAGAAATTACTTTGCCGGCTAAGGTCCGTCTAGTAAAGGGTATGGTTTTTCCTGTGGTCATGTATGGATGTGAGAGTTGGACTGTGAAGAAGGCTGACCACCGAAGAATTGATGCTTTTGAACTGTGGTGTTGGAGAAGACTCTTGAGAGTCCCTTGGACTGCAAGGAGATCCAACCAGTCCATTCTGAAGGAGATCAGCTCTGGGATTTCTTTGGAAGGAATGATGCTAAAGCTGAAATTCCAGTACTTTGGCCACCTCATGAGAAGAGTTGACTCACTGGAAAAGACTCTGATGCTGAGAGGGATTGGGGGCAGGAGGAGAAGGGGACGACAGAGGATGACATGGTTGGATGGCATCACGGACTCAATGGACGTGAGTCTGAGTAAACTCCGAGAGATGGTAATGAACAGGGAGGCCTGGCGTGCTGCGATTCATGGGGTCTCAAAGAGTCGGACATGACTGAGCGACTGAACTAAACTGAACTTTGGAAATATTAATATAATAAATAGAAAGTAGAAAACACAGCAAAAAAAAAAAGCACCTCTTTAGAGATTAATATAACATTGATTCTAAATCCAAAGAAGGAAAGTTAAAGAACATAAAAGACAATTTCACATATAAGTAAAAAATTTCAATACGAATTTTTTCACTGATTCCTACAATAATTTTTTAAAAACATGACCAGTTTGATGACATATATGAAATGGGTGAATTTCTACTACAGATATAAACTACCAGTAACTTCTTAAAGAAAGTGGATTTGTAGTAGAAAATCTACATGAACAAAACTTCAGATCCTCAGGGCTTCATGGTCAAATTCTAACAAACATTTAGGAAGAAATAATATCAATTCTATATAAATTCTCACTGAGAATAGAAGCTTGAACATTTTCCAATAATTTTAGCAAGCACAGCATTACCTTGAAACTAAAACCAGGCAAAAACATTACAAGAAAAATAAAACGACTGATTAATGTTCTTAAAAATCAACAAAAGTCCTTAAAAGGGAGAGGATGTGGGGTAGGAGGTGGGAGGGGCTTTGGCATTGGGAGATCATGGACACCTGTGGCTGATTCATGTCAATGTATGGCAAAACAAATACAGTATTGTAATTTAAAAAATAAATAAATTTATTAAAAAAAATGTATTGTATTGCTACTGAATAAATCATTCTCTATATGTAAAAAAAAAAAAATTAGCTAACCAAATCCAGCAATATTTGGAAAAACTAATACATTGTAAACAAGTGAGGTTATCTGAGAAACACAATGTTGATCAACACTCAGTAATCAATGAATGTGGGGACTTGCAGATACAGCAAAGGACAACATTAGTAAATACCCTCCTCTAGTAACAACTATGAAATTAGACAAAACTGTCAAAAATAATATTAGGTTCAAGAAAATGATCAAAAGGAAAACAAATGTAGAAAATTTATTTAAAAAAAAGGAAAAAAATGACCTCTGTGTGGAAATAGTGGGAGTTTGTGGCACCGTTGCTTTGGCCAGCGGTTTAGTGGCTACGTTGTGTCCAACTCTCATGAGCCCATGGGCTGTAACCTGCCAGGCTCCTCTGTCCATGGGATTCTCCAGGCAAGAATACTGGAGTGGGTTGTCACTTCCTTCTCCAGGGGCTCTTCCTGACCCAGGAATCAAACCCAAGTCTCCTGCATTGATAGGCAGTCTCCAGCCATGCAGGCAGATTCTTTACCACTAAGCCACCAGGAATCCCCACTCTGGCCACTAACACCCAGCATTACATCACCACTGCTTCCCTGAGCTCAGTCAGCCCAATGGTGGTAACCGGATGGGGCTGACCATGGAAGAACATCTGAAGGAGCTGACTTGTTTGGGGACAGAGAAAAAAAAAAAATCTGTGCACTGTCAGTAAAAGCAGCAAAGGGTTACAGTATCAGTTTGGTGAACAGCAGATTTACAGATTAGCTAGAAATGTTAGAGATTCTACAAAAGAGACAATCCATGAGGGGTAGATAAGTTCTCCCATCCCTGATGAATGGAAAGCTGTCCACAGATGCTGAGGGATCTAAGAGAGCCCAAGCTCTCTACACATCTATGACCGTCTGGGAGGTGGTATGCACATTCACGCAAGAAGGTGGGTGGGCACGGCAGAAAGGAAAAGAAGAGACAAACTTAACATTCAGATGAGAGTTAACAGAACAGGTCTGAAGGGTATCCTCTGAAAAACCTGTTTGCAAGGTTGACCCCTGGCTGACATCAGGGAACTTGGATTCGGTAAGGACCCCACTACCCTAAACTATACTAGTGGCTTATACTGAACACCTACATTGCTTCTGGGAGTTTGGAATTTTGATATGTGTGGGGCAGAGGGTGCCTGTGTTACCAGCCCCCAACAAAAATCTTAGGGCACTAAGTGCTAAACTTCCCTGTTGGACAACATCGGTTTTTACCAAGGATGAGAAATTCAGGATAGGCCAATAAATGCCTCCTTGGATTCCTATAGGACAGGAAAGTATTTGTCTTATTATCTTAACAGAAAAAAAACCCAATGCTTTTCAACAGCTATATGGCCTTGCCATTCTCCTTCCTCTGACCAATGTCAAAATTAAGAATGTATGAGCTGATGTTCCTGATCAGTGTTACATATTTCCAGAAATACTAATACTGCAACTAAATTATGTCTGATTTAGACATAACTTTATATATATATATATATATATATATATATATTTTTTTTTACCATGGTTCAACACCAGGCTGTGACAGAAATGACAACAGTCACTTTAACCTGATTGTCTTCCCCCAGTGAGTAGTCAGATTCCATAAACCTAGGAATTGAGCTATTTCCCATTTCTTCCTGCTCATTCTCTGTATCCTGGCTGATGTAATCACCTTTTAGCGCTCATCTTCACAGCTGACTTCTAGGAGCCTTCCTTGACTCCTCCTGTGTATTTGTGCAGCACTCTGTACCTGTTTTTTTTTTTTTTAAATGAAGTTTTAAAAATACATTTTGCATTTAAAATTTTTTTATTTATTTATTTTTGGCCATGCCACACAGTATGCAGGATCTTTAGTTCTCCAACCAGGGACTGAACCCATGCCCCCTGCAGTGAAAGCTCGGAGTCTGGACTGCCACAGAAGTTCCACTCTTTTTATCACAGTTTCTATTCCACTGTTTTATAGTTGCTAGAAATTGTCCCTATATCCCACTAGACTGTGTCTTACTCAGTTTTGTATATCTAGGATGCATTCAACTGCCAGGCCCAGAGCAGGTACACTGAATGACTGAATAAATGCATTTTAGGCTATGCTTTTAAACTTTTAAAATATCTTTCCATAGGTTGTAGACTACCCCCTTTAATAGTCCAGTGGTTCTCAATCTTTTTTAAGCAAACAATTCTGTTGTTCATATGAAAATGTGTATAGATGTATGTAACAGATTAAAGCTAGACTATCCTGGATGAAGAGAATCAACAAGGAGACTGGGAAGTAGATGGACCCCACCAAAGAGCCTGTGAAGTCCCAGAACTTCACAGAACTCAGTTTCAAAACCACAACTTAAATCTATTACAGGAGGAAGAAAGACAGTCAACTAAAAAAAAAAGTGTGGTTTATGTTACTCTTTCCACGTTGGTTAGTGTCCTCTTTTAACTAATGTGCTCACCAAAATATCAAAATAAGCAAAATTACAGATAGGGTGAATCTTCTGCAATTATAAAACAGACTTCTCATTTTATTATCTCTCCTACCCAAATACCAAAGAAAGTAAAACTAATAACAAAAATAAAAATGTCTCTTGCAAGACTAACTTGGATTAAATCATCTATAAAAGCTTATAAATAAACCTTTCATAAGCAGTGACCAGAAAACTGGGAAAAAAAGGAATAAGTCTATAATAAAATTTATTATTTATGAGGCTCTGAAGGTGGTGTCTTTGTCTGTTGCAAAGGGGATTATAAAGAAACCAGAGGGAAAATAACTGTATAGGTCTTAACATTTGAGCTTAAGTCTCTAGAGCTTTCTTTAAAATTTTCAAACCTTTGTGATATAGAAAGACCAATAAAATAAGAGACTGTGTCAAAAATTAATTTTGAAGAACAGACTCTGTATTTAGTCACATTTACTTTTTATTAGATAGATAAAATAACAGGTGAATAGACCCCGCCTAAAATTTAGCTTAAATAGTGGCACTTGGCAACTTTGGTAATGCATTCTAAGCCTGTTTATTTCAAGTCTTTCAAGTTTAAGCAAAAGTATACGTACATCATCTGCAATACCAAAGATTTTAGATGTCAAATACTTCAGTACGACAGTTCCAAACAACCAAAAACATCCTTGGATAACCTACAAAAGAAAAATATAGCAAAACAAAACTAAACCAATGCATCATACAGCCACTGCATAGACATAGCCTAGGAAGAAAAAAAATCACGTGTGAAGTTGTTATCACTATAGCCAAGAGAAAATGCTGAAACACATGCACCTTAAAATAAAGAATGTTACTTCAAAATCAACGGCTGTCACCAGAAAGAAAAATATATACAATCTTCCTATCAAAGTTTATATTTTATAGGAAATTTACACAGCAATTGCAGTTAAATTCCCCTTCTACTAAAAGTTTCTTACACATGTACTGCTCCTCAGAAAAAGCATAGGTAATAAAATACAGAAAGTGAAATTCTTTAACTACCTATCCAATATTAATCTTACTTCACGAAAAGAGTAATCTGGCACATTAAAAATGAGCCCTAATATGTTATAAAACTGTTAGACCTCCTGCATTATATAGATCAATTCCTTGAAAGTAAAACATAAAACCAATGATATATTTTAGAGAAGGAAGAATGTATACATTCAAATAGGTTGATTCTTACCCATAAACTAAGTTCAGATACATTTATTTTCAGGAAATATGGTTTCATTGCCAGTAAACCCTGCATGGAGAAAATAACATAGCATAAAGTTAACAATTACAGACACAAATTCAGGTACCAAAAAAATACTTATTTTAACATGACCCTCAAAATCTAAAATTCAGCACAATTTTCATTGTTTTACATAGAATCAATACAAGCTCATTTGATTTCAAGAAGCCCTGTTTTGTCCAGAATATTTTAGGTCAGTTAGTTCGCCACTTTGTAAAGTTGAAAGAAAAATCTCCATATGTTAATTTATGTAATTGATTTCTATGACTGGTTCTGATTTACCTAAGAACCAAGAAATATATAAAAAATTTCAGAATTTTAGATAGGTGTCTTATAAGATTTTCCTTAAATTAAAATATTCCTAACTCCTTGAATAAACTATAAATGAGTTTTTAATGAAACAACTAAATACTTCTAAACCAAATCTGATTTCTTTCCAGACACATAGCAAACTTCCAAAGCATAGTATCTATAAAGATCTAAATCTACTTCCAACTTGGCAAAAATATAGAGATCAAAACATAAATACATGAACCCAAATTAAATCTTATCAGAAGTTTCCGAATATCTGAGAATACAAAATGTGTTACGATTAAGGTTTCAAAGTGATAACTAGAAATAAAAATAGACAAATGTGCATTTATAGGTAAATATACAAAAACAGGCTACATTCTGTAGCTGTTGCCATCATTTATTTTTATACATCAAAATATTGATACATGAAATATGCATAATGCTTAATCTATACCTCAGACACACCTCAGTATCAAGCACCCAGTAGGAAGCCTAACATACTGTAGGTGTTCAACAGAGCTGAAGAGAATTTCCTGCAACATGTAGATTTTATTGATAGGCAATCTTCCATTCAATGGCTTTCCTGTACACAAGTACCAACAGTCATGTACTTCACCCTGAGTAATGCCAGGACTTCCCCGTGTACGTGTATAAATATAGAATTGAGTCCACTGTCACATTTCCTAATTATAAGCAGAATTCATGATTGTAAGAGCTATCAGTAATAGCAAAGCACAGTAATTCAGTTAATGAGAGGTACTTTTTAGTCATTATTGAAAACAGAGCATCAACCACATACCAATTGCTAATTTCTGTGCCAGAGTATACTCAAGTCACACAACCTGAAAGGGATGGTGGTCTAGACTGGGAAAAGGTAATTGGGAAACAGAATCTTAAAAAAAAAATTTACTTGTAAAATTGGACAAAGAAATAGCAAATTCCAAATTTGTTAATGAGTTCTAGAAATCAAGAAAGACAAAATGATCTGACTTACTTAAATGACTAT
Organism: Nanger dama; assembly: GCA_917880005.1. Taxonomy (NCBI): domain Eukaryota; kingdom Metazoa; phylum Chordata; class Mammalia; order Artiodactyla; family Bovidae; genus Nanger; species Nanger dama. Next base: position 35,901,043 of record CAKJTW010000022.1, read on the forward strand.
TCAAGAAGTAGAATACATTTCAGTTAAGACAGTGCAATATGCTTTCATCTCCAAGAAACCAGTCTAAAACTAAAGCACGTGTATGTTAAATATAAGGAATATTTTCTTTCCTCTTAGGTATGCAAAACATTGTAATAGAGAAATGCACTGACAAAAAAAAGAGTAACACCTCTGCAAGTCTTTAAATTTAGAGAGACATTATATTTAGAAAAGTCATTCTAACGAAAGTGGCAGAAGGTATTAGATGACCCTAATTCTGTAAGACTCTCTCTCCATAATCTACATCTGCTCTTAGTGGTTTAGAAAAATATAACTGAATCATTACCTTAAGTCATACAAATAGACATGAAGGGAAAAAACTAAAAAAACAAGTCCTGAAGCCTCTCTCTGATCACAGTGGAACAAGAAGGAGAGACTGCTGTGAGATGCCAAAACGAGGAAAGGGGGTGACAAAGTAGGGAAAGAGAATGACCTCTGAAAAGAGGGGAGGAATCAAGAAAAGACGAGAGCACAGAATTTAGGTGACATAAAAGATTAGAGAGAAAGGACAGATTGAGAGTACAAAGCAAAGCGCTATGTTTTCAGGCATTAATTTTTGTTGTGTTTCTTTGGAAGTGAGAACTTAAATACATTATCACATTATATGTATTTAGTAAGACACTTGAAACAGTTCTTGAAAGATAATCCCTCATTAATCTCAAGCCAGTGATAAACTGGTAAACCATTAGTTTCAAAAACAGACATTTACTTAAGGGACACTTACCCAAATAATTACCAAAGAGGAAGCATAATAAGAAGTTAATAACATTGAGTTTCCAAACATCAAAACAAAACAAAGTGCAAGAGAAATCTGAAAAAATCCAAGAAAAGTATAATTAACATACAGAAAACCAAAAAAATGATTTTTATTCTGAAAACTGCACATGCCCATGATAAACAAAATTTGAACCATTCAAAAGGAATATACAAGGAAAAGCGCCCACATTCTACGCCCCACTTCAAAATCCCAGAAATCACCACCACCATCAACTCCCTGTGCATCCTTACATTCACATATACTAATTCTAGTTTATAACTTTAAAACCACAAATGAAAAGTTGGCCCAGAAGCTGTGCTATTGCTTGCTTTTACTCTTAGTTTGTTTCAAAGAGCTTTACATATCAATTTAAACCAAGTTAATTCATTCTGTTGAATAACTGAAAAAAGTACTCTACTCTAGAGATATGCTATAATTTATGCAACCAATACTCTGAACACTTAAGCGCTTTCCAGTTTTGTCTTGCTGTTAGTTTTGTTTTTCCTATTATAAACACTGCTGAGAAAACATCCTTATGTATCTATGATATATTAATACATGTCAACACATTTATGGGATAAATTACTATCATGAGTCAAGGATAAAAACATTTTAAAATTTGAGAAAATATTGAGAAATCTCCATACAAAATACCATACTCTCCACCAGTGGGGTAGGAGAGTTCCTGCTGATACACACTCCTACCAATATCGTGCATTATTCTTTTTAAATATCTGCCAATCTAACAAAAAAAAAGGTTGCTTCATTGTTTCATTTTTTTCTATTCACCTCTCCATTTTTAGGGTGAGACATACAGCATCTTTTCTTCTATTTACTACTTACATTGTATATGTAAGTAGTATATGAATTGCCTACTCCTAGTGTCCATTTTTCTATTGGGTTTTAGGAAACTAAGTTGGCTTAAAGCTCAACATTCAGAAAACGAAGATCATGGCATCCGGTCCTATCACTTCACTGGAAATAGATGGGGAAACAGTGGAAACAGTGTCAGATTTTATTTTGGGGGGCTCCAAAATCACTGCAGATGGTGACTGCAGCCATGAAATTAGAAGACGCTTACTCCTTGGAAGAAAAGTTATGACCAACCTAGATAGTATATTCAAAAGCAGAGACATTACTTTGCCGACTAAGGTTCGTCTAGTCAGGGATATGGTTTTTCCAGTGGTCATGTATGGACGTGAGAGTTGGACTGTGAAGAAGGCTGAGCAACCGAAGAATTGATGCTTTTGAACTGTGGTGTTGGAGAAGACTCTTGAGAGTCCCTTGGACTGCAAGGAGATCCAACCAGTCCATTCTGAAGGAGATCAGCCCTGGGATTTCCTTGGAAGGAATAATGCTAAAGCTGAAACTCCAGTACTTTGGCCACCTCATGCGAAGAGCTGACTCATTGGATAAGACTCTGATGCTGGGAGGGATTGGGGACAGGAGGAGAAGGGGACGACGGAGGATGAAATGGCTGGATGGCATCACTGACTCGATGGACATCAGTCTGAGTGAACTCTGGGAGTTGGTGATGGACAAGGAGGCCTGGCATGCTGCGATTCATGGGGTTGCAAAGAGTCGGACACAACTGAGCGACTGACCTGAAGCACTCATTCATATATTATAGAGCATAGCTCCTTACAAAGAAAACATATTATAAATATTTCCCCAGTTCATTTTTATCTTTGTGATATTATAACTGTTTCCTAAATTTTTACATTAGTCAGTTTATCATTCATTTCCTGTAAGACTTGAGAATTTACCTCCATTATAAGAAAAGCCTTTAAAAATAAAACAATCCATGCTTTCTTTCAGTAGTTTTATTTTTGATCCACATACATAAAATTTACATAAAAATTTTATAATCAGCCTAAATTTGAAAAAATGGCATCTGTATTAAAATTGCTTTATCCCTATACATTACACTATATTTTAGCTACATCTGCCCAAATCTAAAGATTTGAAAATAGTATACATTGTTTCCATTTCTTTCAGTCTTCTTTTACATATATCAAGGGTGTAAAGTTTTCTTCATATAGATCCTGCTTTTAAGTTTATTTCAAAGTATATTATCTATGTTGCTATTATATCAGAAATCTTTTCATATTTTCTATATTTAGAAAAATTATGTTAAGTATGAATAAATGAATATAAACTTGTTTCGAGTAGACTTTATTAATTTGGCCTTTTAAGTATTCAGAAGCACATCAATTACAAACAATGACATTTTTATATCTTCCTTTTCTATTTGAGACTCTTATTTTTAGTCAGTTGTATTATTTAATATTTATGCAACAATGTTAAGAGTGGTAGAAGACATATTTCTTAAATTTCTGGCATTAATGGGAATAGTTTTACTGATTCATCATGTTGCATGATACCAGCTTTTGGCTTAAAGTACATGTATGTATCAAAAGTTCAATGAAACATCCATCTATTTTCATTTAATTAAGATCTTAAAAACCGGAAACAGATGTTGACTTTATCAAATGCTGCTATAATATCAAAGGAAAAGGTTTTTAATATCATTAGTAAATGCAAATCAAAACCACAATGAGACATCACCTCATAATCTCACACCTGTTAGAAAGACCATTATCAAAAAGCCAAGAGATAAGCGAGGCTGTGGGGAATAAAAGCCCTTTGTCCCACTATTGGTGAGCTAGTACACTATGGAAGACAGCATGGAAGTTCCTTAAGAAATTAAAAATAGAACTATCCTACGACCCAGAAAATCCACCCCTGGCATACACCCAAAGGAAACAAAAACAGGGTCCCCAAGAGATATATGCACTCCCATGTTCACTGCAGCATTATTCTCAATAGCCAAGACATGGAAACAGTCTTAAGTTTCCACTGATGGATGAATGGATATGGAAAATGTGGCATATACACAACAGACCAAAACTCAGCCGTAAAAGAAGGGAAGTCCCTGCCATTTGCATCAGCATGGATGGACCCTGAGGACATTTATACCAGGTGAAATAACCCATTCAGGAAAAGACAAATACCACATGATTCCACTTATATGAGGTACATATACATAGACTAGTTAAAAGTATAGACACAGGAAGCAGAATGAGGGTTTCAGGGCACTGGGGTGGGGGACCGGGGAAGGAGTATAGGGAGTATCTTGCTTCATTTTTGCAAGATTAAAAGAGTTGTGGAAATAGATGGTGGTCATGTTTGCACAACAATAAGAATATACTTAATATCACTGATGTGTACACCTAAAACAATTAAGATGGTAACGTTTATGTGTATGACATTATTTTATCATAATAAAAAATGGAAAAAATTCATTTTGGAGGCAATTTCACATTTTTTTTCCTTTATGTAACTATGGAGATTTAGGAGTTTGTAAAGCAAAGATAGTCCATAGTATGTAACTGATTCCATAGTTAGTAAGTGACATGATAAAGCATGTATCATTTACCCAAGATAGGTTCTACTATAAATCATGTTAGTACTTTTAAAACTATAACTTTAAGTCAAAGTCCTCATCCATAGCTGCTTATATGATGACAGACCAAGGGCTTAACAATTATTCTAATTTTTACTGCAATATAGAAAACAAAAAGTATATTAAACACTTTGGGGAAAAAAAAATCAAGTGTGAAAAAGGTTAAGTACTGTCCAATCCCATTCATGCACAGGTTTGAAACCCTAACAAAATAATAGTAAATGAACCCAGGAATATATAGTTTTGCTTAGCTCAGAAAAGCAAGGTTGCTTAATGTAGAAAATCAATCAATGTAATTCTTCATAAAGCGAAGTCGCTCAGTCGTGTCCGACTCTTTGAGACCCCATAGACTATAGCCCACCAGGCTCCTTCCACCCACGGAATTTTCTAGGCAAGAGTACTGGAGTGGGTTGCCATTCTCCTTCTCCAGGGGACTCTTCCCGACCCAGGGGATCAAACACGGGTCCCCCGCATTACAGGCAGACACTTTATCGTCTGAACCACCAGTGAATCCCGTAATTCTTCATAGTAACATATTTAAGAGGGAAATATACACATGATCTCTAGACAGATGTAGAAAAGCATTTGATGAAACTGCGCCTTTACTTATTTCTTCAAAAAAGTACTCAAAGCATAATGAGAACAAAAGACAAAGAAGCCAGCAGAAAGTAGCTGGTCAAATCAGGACCAATGCAAGCAGCAAGATAAATAATGAAAGTAGTGGATTACACTGCAGTGAATAAAACAAATGACGCTTTTTCTTGGACACAGAGAGAAACTGATGAAAATTCTGAATAGGAATGACACAAAGAGAAAAGACATAGGGCCTATAAACATACCAAAACACGTTCAACTTGACTGAAAACCACAGAAAAATGTAAATTAAGGTCATAAGATACCATTTTATATTCTTTAGATTGACAAAATTAAAAAAAAAAAAAAGATACAGAATAACAAGGACTGTTACATGTTATTGTTTAAAGTAGTCTAATCACTTTTGAAAAGCAATGTAATATTAAATTGTGAAACTGAACATATATTTAATTTACCACCTAAAAATTCTACTACAAGGTAAAGAGCTTAGAGAAACTCTATATTTATGTCCCAGGAGGTATGTGGAAAAATGTACAGCATTATTCATAAAAGCAAAAAGAGAGGAAAAGAAATCTAAACATCTTTCAATAAGAACATGAAAAATAAATTGCGCTTAATTTATACAATAAGAAACATAAAGCAAAGAAAATGCCCAAACTCCAGTAACATACAAATTTCAGAAATCTGAGTGAAAACATTTCACACAAAAATGAAACCATTTTATAAACCTCAAACAATACAAAAACTTAATTATAAAAATCTATTATCTATGTATAAGTATATATATATGGTAAAGTTATAAAGGAAAACAATTATAATTTGCAAGGTCAGGCTCATGGTTATCTCCAAGAGAAGTGAGGCAGCTATTTCAGGACACAAGGGCTTCAAAGTAATGATGGTTCCAGTTTTCAGCTGGAGGATAGGCTCATGATTGTTCATTTTATAACTCTGTTCATAATTTATCTTATATATGTCCTTTTATAGGTAACGATTATTAGAGAACAAAAAATATATGGCTGTAGTATAAACCTTGATAGTTGGGATTTTTTTTCTTTTTAGTAATACAAGTGCCTGACTTAAGATTTCATTGCAATCCACTTCAAATATGGCTAACTCTTGAATAAACATACTGCCAGCCACAGGACTAGATAGAGTCAGGTCACCTGCCCCTACTGAGGCTCCTTTGTCTTAGAGATCTTTGTTAATTCAATACCTGACCTCTGGGCCAGTCTTTTTCCTTCCTGTGATTTAAATTCCCACTCTTATGTTTTAAATCCACCAAAAAGAATGAGCCCTCAAAACCCTAGGCCCTCATCCTAGATGCCAACAAAGGCAGAATCCCAGATGCACGCCTGCTCCTTCCCTCTCCTATACCTCCCATTGTCCCCATGACCTAACTGCACGGTCCCAGATGTGCTGCGTAATTTCCAGGTCCTGTAAGTAACAAACGTTGATTATTTTTTCAAAATTTCCTGGTAATTATTGCTAAAAGGCATCTTTTAATGATAATAAGAACCACAAGTACCTGTCAAACCACAAAATCAGTTACTGATAGACTAAGACTGGCACAAACCCATGGCATATTGTACTTACAGTAAAATTATAGGAAAAAGAAAACAAAATTGTAAGAATTACTGATGGAGAAGACAAATGTTTTTAAAAAGTCAGTATTCTTCAAAATCAACCATCCAGCCTTAAGACCTTTGCTCTGTTTCATCAACCTGGAATATTTTTTCTCCATGATATCTTCTTAACTGACTCCTCGCCTCCTTCCAGTCTTTGCTCCACTACCTTCCCCTCTTCTCAGTAAGACCTCTCCTGACCACCTCATTTGACATCTCAATCTCCCATCCACTGACAGCTGGCCCTCTTGACCTCCTTGGGGTATCATGGCTCATCCTTCTCTATAGTCCATACCACCTTCTGAAATACTATATAATTTACCAATTTACTATATTTACTATTTATCTGTCTTCTCTCCTTCCTCTGCTCTACTAGGATGTAATCCACATACATGCTGGGATCTTTGCAATTCTATTCACTGATATGTCCCATGTGCCTCAATAGTTGGTGCTCAATAAATGGATACTCCACTTTATTTTAACAGAAGGTTCCTGGATAATATACCACTCCATGGTCTCGAATTATCTTTTTACTGATAATGTATAAGTTGGGCACAAACTCAAACCAGGTAATATGACCCAAAATAAAATTTTCAGGGTGGCCTATTTAAAACAAGATCTGTTAATTATATCACAGTTTTTGACTAATACTTGTTTTAGTTATGGAACTATGTTAAAACCAGTTTCAGCCATGAATAAATCAAATATTAATCAGGAGCTTGTTTTAAGGTCAAGATACATGGGAAAAAACAAATTTAAAAATCATTACCATGTGCATATAAACGATCTTCCGTAACTTGCTTATGTCAATGTATCCCACAACATAGAGTGCAAATAATGATGCAATCTGAAATTTAAAAAGTTACGTGAAAATTTAAAATTATACATATATAATAAATAAATTAAAAAATTAAGAAAGGAATTATCTTTATTCTGCCTCAAATTTATATTTATATAGAAAGTTCTTTAGTTTCCTTCTTATGGGCTAATTTATTATTAAACAAGGTGAATACATTAATATAGCAAATATCAGTTGACTATTCTCTTCTATTCACTTCTCTCTCAATTAACCATGCAAATTATCTGCTTTGCAGATTATCCAAAACAGTACTCCTTTTAATGTCAGAGTGACTCTACTACCGGCATGTACAATTACAAAGTGCCTTGCTCAAACAATATGAAAATCCAATTATAATGTGACAGTTAATACATAATTGGGAAAGATACATTAAAAGCTAAAAAATAATTATTTAATGCATGTGTGTGTAAAAATATATTAGGTTCTGCTTGTTAGTCACACTTTAAAAGTATCTCCATTAGTGTTCTCCTTCATACTTGTACAAATATTCCAGTGTTGGCTATAATCAAATTTATCAGATTTCAAGCTAGAAGTTCTTGTATTACAAAGGTATTAACTTTTTTAACAGTTTTTAAGAAAACTGTGAATGTACTTTCCAAGAATTCTAAGAGTACTGGAGTTATTCAAATGAATTAATTGATTATATGAATAAATTGATTAAATATTGTACCTCTTAGTAATATGGCTCAGCTGGTAAAGAATCCACCCTCAATGCGAGAGACCTGGGTTCAGTCCCTGGGTTGGGAAGATCCCCTGGAGAAGGGAAAGGCTACCCAGTCCAGTATTCTGGCCCTGAGAATTCCATGGACTGTATAGTCCATGGGGTTGCAAAGAGTTGTACACTACCAAGCAACTTTCACTTTCACTTTTTAGGTAAAAGAGAGAGGTATTCAAACAGTGTCTTTCTATCTTTCTTCATGGGAAAAGCAATTCAAATTAAATTCCATGCTTCTCTTACTATACAAATACATTTTAAACAAACAGCAAAATAGCTGAATACTTACAAACATGTATCTTAAATTCTATTCATCAAGTTTTTAATCTCTAAGTAATCTACAATAAATTTTCCTAAAGGCAAGAAAACAATGTTTCCCTTCCCCCAGATTTCTCCATGGGAACACATCATTGCTGAGGGTGACTGATGACAAAACAACTCCGGGCAAGTGTGTTGTTATTCAGTATAAGCCCCACAGGGAAGCATATTACTACCGCCTCTCACTCTGTGCAACTCCCCACATTCCCCATCCCCCAGATAAAAAACAAAGCTGGCCATCTCCAGTAACTGGAGGGTAGGACTCTCCCCTTTCTATTCCAGGATTTAAGTAATACACAACAGGCCTACTGGGTTTTAAGGAGTGACCCTCAGGGACATTTTAAACCCAAAACATTTAAAATGTCATCAAACTATAGAAGACAAAAGACTCTAAAAGGTAAGATCAAATGAAGAATTAAGTACAAACAGAGCCACCTGCAGTGCAGGAGACCCAGGTCTGATCCTTGGGTTGGAAAGATTCCTCGAGAAGGAAATAGCTATGCACTGCAGTATTTTTGCCTGGAGAACTCCATGGACAGAGGAGCCCAGCAGGCTACAGTCATGGTGTCGCAGAGTTAGACACGACAGAGCAACTAACACTTTCACTTTTTCAAAGCTTCTCTTAAAAAAAAAAAAAAAAAAATATATATATATATATATATATATATATATATATATATATATATAATAGAAACAGCTAACCTGACATCCTGTTAAGTGGTGGTAATGTGTTAGGAGTCTTATATACACGACCTCATCTGTTCCTAATCACAACCCAATACAGTAGATTATTTCATTTTCTCTACTTTATATATGAGAAAACTGAAACTAAGAAAAGTTAGGTTGTCTGTCCAACTAAGAAGCTAGTGAAGAGAGTTAGGTCCCAAATCCAGGCTTGACTTCATTTCTCAAGCAAGACATTTCAAAGGACATTAAAAAAACAACTCAAGTTGCTTTCTATGAATAGGAATAAGGCCAGTGTAAGAAAGAATCGAAGCAGTGGGTGCAGGGAAAAATGAGCATACATTCTACTCCTCACTCTCAAAACTCATTAATAAATAAATCTTATTATTGTCCTATCTTGAAATTTCTTTCAAAATATCAACTGAAAAAAACATTTTAGGACTTAGAATCATGTAACATTTCAGTTCTATAATTTTAGATAATTAAGTTCTTATAATCAAATATACTAAACTTAATTCAGTTTAAAAATGTAAGCACCTTACCTGAGTAAGAAGTACAAACTGAGCAAACTGCCAGGGAAGCATAAAAAATACATTGGAAATGCAGAGTGCAATCAAGCTTCCTCTGTAAAGTTTCGTAGCCCTTAAAAAGATAAAATAAGTTTAACCAGAAAAAGTCCCCTGGAGAAGGAAGCAGCAGTCCAGTCCAGTATTATTGCTTGGAGAATTCCATGGACAGAGGAGCCTGGCAGGCTCTATAGTCCACGGGGTTGCATAGAGTGAGACACGACCGAGTGATTAACAGACACACACAACCAGAAAACATTCTAGCATGGCTCCAAACCGCTACAAATTAGAATCTCTAAACACAGTCTGGTTATAACATATAAAATGAGCCAATGGATTAAAAATTATGCCTACTGACACCCAATTAACAATTTCCTATGAAAAGTAAATACCCAGTGTAACTGTAACAAGGGCTTCCCAGGCGCTCAGTGGTGAAGAATCCACCTGCCAGGGAAGGAGACACGGGTTCAGTCTCCGGTTTGGGAAGATACTCTGAAGAAGGAACTGGCAACCCACTCCAGTGTTCTTGCCTGGGCAATTCCATGGACAGAAAAGCCTGGTGACTACAGTCTATGGATTTGCAAAAGAGTCAGAGAGACTCAGCAACTAAACAACAGCAAAAACTGTGAAAAACAAAGTTTCCAAAGGAGAGAGGCAGAAATCAGAGTCAGTGTATCCACTGAGTTTTTTCAAACTATATTTTGGTGAATTCACAACCTGTGGGGCCTTAAATGGGAAACCTTAAAAAGAAAGGGGCTAGCTTTGCCGTTGAAAACCTAAGATGGCGCCTGGCGGAAGAGATGGGGGCGTGGTCTATGTTTGTCAAAGTGTTTTGATTGGCTCTCTTGATGTCTGTAGTAAACAGCACGAGATCTCCATAGACTCCTGTTATAATGAAGGCACATGACGATTTGACCTTTAACGTGATTGGTGCAACTATGGAAAGTCCCTCCTAAAACCCCCTACTAGTCTATATAAGCTGGGAGCTTGTGGCAGTAAGGCGGAACTGCTTCGACAGAACCCCTGTCCCTTCTGATTGTCTCTCGCTGGTTGGTGGACAGCATGCTCACCTCTCCTCGGGACCCTCGGCTTTGCTGAAGGAAGTTCCACTGCCTCTACTCTCTTTCCGGAGAACCGCCCCCCACCCCCCCCACCCCCCACCCCCAGCCCCCCACCCCGCACAACGAAATATATATGTATATGCAAAGCTGCATTCAGTAGATTAATTTTGTGAGATAGATGATGTCTATGAAAAAAATCACAGAAGTAGCAGATTCTAAGCAATAAGTATTCTGCAGACAAGCAAGCAAGTGTTTAGGATATGGGCTGAGCAGCTGATAGAGGTTTCCTGGAGGAGACGGGTGAAAGCTGGGTCCTGCATGAATAGGACACAGGAAAGAGAAGAGGAGGCAAAGGCAGGGGCGTTTGGATCTCTGATCTGAGCAGCTGTGGACAATCAGAGCATATTAGCAAGGGAATGAGAGGAAGAAAAAGTTTGCCAACACTGGATTTAAGACCGAAGCAGAGAGGTAGGTGAAAAGCAGAAAATAGAGACTGATGGGCAGTCTACTATGTGCACTGTATTAGAGAAAAAGCCAAGATCAAGAGTGTGGTCGTGGAGACACAGCACGTGCAGTGGAGAATCAGGTGTTCATACAGCAAATCACTTCCTCCCAAAGTGTTTGAGAAGGAAACGTCTATCACCGTGCACCAGAACTAAAGGTTATGAATTCAGCGTTCAGCTTACTTGAAGATGGTAAAAAGCTCTCATTTCCACAATAAAAGAGGAATTTAAGGCAGAGCTATCAGGCTGGAGTTGCAAAGACTTTAAAAGCTAATACAAAAGCTGCCACGCATCCCATATTCTGTGAAAGGCCAGTCTAAAAAACACTACCCAAGAGACAAAGCCACATAATGGCTCTATTCCTGCTAAGCTCATCTTGGGGAAATGGATCACCCAAAGGGTTTGATGTAACAGATGTCAACCAGTTCTCCTGAATTCTGCACTGAATAGAGTTAAGACTAGTCTGAGTCATCTCCATATTTTCATCATGCTTTGTTCTATTGTTTCCTACACTCTATTTTCTTTTATCATCACCCTCTGAAACAAGGCAGCACCCATCAAAATTCTGTATCTGTCAATAGAAGGGAGGGAACAAATGTAGAAAGAAGAACTACACGTGACAGTTTCTGACCACGCCTGTTCTACGAACTGTTCTTGTGTAGCGTACCCTCTACTGCCACCAGCTTTCCCACCTCTTCCTGTTTTTGGAAGGCTGCTGTGGTGGCAGAAAATGACTTGGGAAAGCGGAGATGGCAGAAGAAGCGGAAGCAGACTTGCTGCTCCTCCAGCAGTATCTGTGGACCACTAACTAAAGGAAAGAAGACTAAAAGGCAGATTAAGAAAGTGTTTTGGGTAGTAATATGCTTTGAAGTTTAATTCTTAAAATACCTTTATGAAAGCAACCTAGCAACAGCATCATCTTAATTATTTTATTACATTGTTTTCATATCGGAAGTTTAAAAAATTCCAGCTTAAGTTACTCAATGCAAAACAAATAACAACCTCTAAAAATAAGTCATAGTTACCTGAGAATGTGAGTCACAAGCAACATCTGAAGTACAAGGAATGGATATGAGAAACTTTCACGGAGAGGAGGTGTCCACATCACACGGGTACACTGAAAACAAAAACAAAAACAAATTCATAGTGTATGGTACCTTTGCTAGATGTGTTGAGTAAGACATACCAACTGAAAGCTGCTATTAAGCTTTTCTCACAGTGTAATGGTGTGCGAGAAACCAAATTACTGATATTAACATTTTTACCAACAGCCAAATTAGGAGGAAGGCATACATGGCATAAGACCTTATGAAACAGTGACATCAAGAATTGTCAACAGCAAAGTCCTAAAAACCTTCACCTGCAGCTTAAAAGGAAAAGAGGGAAAGCACCAGCAAGAAAATGTTCTGCCAAAACTAAAAACACTATATTTGAGTTGACTATGAAAATGAACTATAGTTTGTCATCTTTCACATGAATTTCAGCAAAACTATTCATAACTAGTTCAATAACCTCAGCTATAACCTCAGATACGCAGATGACACCACCCTTATGGCAGAAAGCCAAGAGGAACTAAAGCGCCTGTTACTGCAAATGAGAGTGGAACAGCTGGCTTAAAACTCAACATTCAAAAAGATCATGGCATCCAGTCCCATCACCTCATAGAAAATAGATGGGGGAACAAGGGAAACAGTGACAGACTTTATTTTCTTAGGCTCCAAAATCACTGCAGATGGTGATTGCAGCCATGAAATTAAAAGACACTTCCTCCTGGGAAGATAAGCTATGACCAACCTAGACAGCATAAAGTAGAGACATTATCGACCAAGGTCTGTATATTCAAAGCTATTGTTTTTCCAATAGTCATGTACAGATGTGAGAGTCATACCACAAAGAAAGATGAATGCCAAAGAATTGATGCTTTTGAACTGTGGTGATGGAGAAGACTCCTGAGAGTCCCTTGGACTGCAAGGAGATCAAACCAGTCCATCCTAAAGGAAATCAGTCCTGAGTATTCATTGGAATGACTGAGGCTGAAGCTGAAATTCCAAATGGAAGGAAGACTCTGATGCTGGGAAAGACTGAAGGCAGGAGGAGAAGGGGGAAAGAATAAGATGGTTAAATGGCATCACCGACTCGATGGAATGAGTTTGAGCAAGCTCCAGGAGTTGGTGATGGACAGGGAAGCCTGGCGTGCTGCAGTCCACGGGGTCACAAAGAGTCAGACATGACTGAGGGACTGAACTGATTCATTGCTAATATTTCAAAACTCTCTGGGGACATCACTGTTAGTATTTTTATTGACAATGCCACTTAAAAGGAGCACTCCAGTTTTGTTTTTACTTCTTTGACCTGAGCTGCCAAGTATTTATAAAAAGTGGTACAGGAGATCAAATAAAATAACAGAAATTCTAAAATAGTTTATCAGCCTTTCTGAAAGCTAACTTTAGATTTGATTAAATAATAGTCCAGTTTTAGTACTCTATCATGTTTCTGCATATATATTAAATATATTAATAAGTCCATGTTTCAGTTTGAAGAATACAGCACTGGATTAAATGTAAAACAATTTGATATCACTACTACTAAGCTAGTCACACTAGAAGAAATCATTGCCTCTTTCAAGTCAAGAAGGGTAAATTTAAGGAATATATAGAATGACAAAGATCATGGTGGAAACAAGCCTTTATTTTAGCTCTGCCTCAGACTATTAGACATCTCTACTACCCCTATAGAAAGTTTGAGTCAATTTATTTCTCTTTTTCTACCAAAACTCACCATTCCCTATGAAATTAATATAATATATATTTGTAAATGAACTTACATGCAAGAGAATATGAAAAGATTTAAAGTCTTTAAAAATGCATGTTTGTTGTTGAGATGCAATTTTTTAAATGTTTATTAAATTAATTAGTTTATTAGAGATTTCAGTATGATTGATAGAAGAAATATATAACCAAAATTTATAAAGCTACCAATCTCTATGTAAAAACCAGTAAGAAAATAAACTATATAATACACAATTTGAAAATTTTCCTTAGACTGTTCACCCACATTTACTTCATTATTAAATTCAACTATGCTGTAATCTCTTAGAAATTCATTTCTCTTAATAGCAATAGTCACTCAGTTTGCGAAAACTCAGTTACATCCTCTGTAAAGTATGGATAAGAAAGCTCAATTATAAATTATAACAAAGAGCAAGGTTTTCTCCTTCTAAAATGTTAAGAATGAATGAATTCAAATCTATGTGAAAGTGCTTCTTATAGTTTCTCCAATAACACAGGGTGCATTTCTAAATCTGATACAAACATAACTGCTGATCCAAATGATACCATATAATATGAAAATTAAAAAAAAAGATTTGTCTTAATCATACCTTAAGTAACAATAAATAGGTATTTTTACTTAACTATAATTTTAAGTGGAAAATAAAAATCTATAATCCTCTTTATAGGCTGAAATGTAAGAATTAAAGGAGGAAATATACACATGAACTGCTTCAAAAGGATTACAGAAAAGCATTGCACTCTGACAAAGAATAAGAAATTCTTTGGTTGTGAAAATAAATTCAATTAAAAAAATCTTGCACTGTTTAAACTGTCCTCATCCACTACATAATTTTTAATCTATTTTGGCTTGGTAAGGGCTAAATCTTTTAGTCATGTACTCAAGAATCAAAAACAAAGGAATTTCAGCAATAAACAGTTTCATTTTTCAACCTCTCTTTTCAAATAGTTGATTTATACTACTAGAGATCTGAGCATAATCTGATTTCTTTTCATAATTTAATAATAGAAATAGAACTGACTAGTCAATTATAACTTATAGTTAGTATCAAGTAGATCATGTTTAAGGCTTGCTCCAAGTTTTAATTAGAGTTAACATATAAGGTTTGAGCTTAAAACAATGATCCTACCTCTTGACTGCTGCACTGCTGTACTAGCTACAGTATTAAACACTATACAAGTGATTCCTGACCTCCATGGGTTTGGCTACTCCTTTTCTAAGAATGGTATAGGTTTAGTATTCAATTATCCATATGTCAACCATAAAAATGCTGGATGCAAAAAAAAACGCAACAGCCACACAACATCATCTAGCTGACGTTACCTGGGCAGTCCCACTGTTTAGGTAAACCCTTAGCTTGGCATTGGCTTTATGAGGCTGGTGGGACTGCATTTTTATAAGTCAGGTAGGTTTCTTGTAGCTTCTCTTTCTGTACCATGTACTGATACACTGCCCAATTAAACCGTCAGTTATTGATACATACATCAATTTGAATTGGTAATACAATTTTTGCTTACACAAAACTTAATGCTTCAGTGACATATAACTGCTATTAACAAGCTTTGGGTGCTTGTGTGCTTAGTCACTCAGTCCTGTTTCACTTTTTAAGAACCTGTGCACTGTAGCCTGCCAGGTTCCTCTGTGGGACTTTTCAGGTGAAGGTTGTCATTTCCTCCTCCAGGGGATCTTCCCAAGCCAGGGATCAAACCCAGGTCTTCCGTGTCTCCTATACTGCAGGCAGATTCTTTACCCACTGAGCCACTGGGGAAGCCCTTACTATCTTAATAAAGTATTTCTCCTGGTTCTATGGAAAGAAATGTTTATCAATTTTTCTCTCTGATCTTCCAGGATATCAGCATATCCTACCATAAAGTCTGCAAAAAACTTCTGTGAAATTAGTCAACTTTGTTGGATAAGCAATAACTTACATCTTCATGACTCCATCCTTTGTAGCAATAACTCAAACCTGACCTTTCCTTACTTATTTAAACATAGAAAAAAATGTCTGACAAGGTGTTATCAACTCTACCACCTTTACTATCTGGTTGTAAACTAAACTACTCAAGGTTATCAACATGCTCAATATTCTGTATACAGTATGAAAGTATTCGTCATGACACAAAAGCAATATAAATATAAAATTAAACAAATGATTCCAACTGCATTGAATGGTAACCTAACAGAGAAGCAAAAATAATTTAGGTATATATTGAGCTATTTTACTTTTGAACTCTGTATTCCTTAGCAGAATATGACCTTAGGAAACAAAGAACAGCCACTTAGTAGGTTTGTTGTTAGTAATCGTATTAGTGCACTAATTCTGAAGTTATTTTGTATATACTACAGAATAAAGCAAATAAGCAAATACAATCACACTATGGGGAGGCAGAAGATACAAACATGGAGTAGGGGAAGGCAGAGGTTATAACACTGGATTACTAGATCAGAATTAATGGAGCAATCAGTGTGAATTAATGGTTTTTGCTGAAAGAAGCTAAAAGTGATTACATCCAAGCAGTAATAAGCACACCAAGCACCCTGCTTTTGGTCTCTAAATACCATTTTCCACCAGCAGGATCTAAGATTCCTTGGAAAATAGCTCGTTTCAAATCTAGGGACAGGAAAGTACTAAGTGACTTTGAAACTTTTTTGTGCAAGAAAGTAAGTGTTCCAAGAACACTGAGGGAAATAAATAAAGAACACTGGACATATCAAAAGGGCAGAGAATAGTACCAAAATACACGTGTGCCTACACACACACATACAACTTAGGAATTAATCGAACAAAAATCTACAATATAAAAACATTGCTGAAACAATTGAAGAAGATTGATATAAATGAAGAATAGTTATGTTTACAGATGGGAAGATTTGATATATTTAGAATGCCTCTTCTCCCTAAATTGATCTAGAGATCAAGGCAATAACTAAAGTTCCAGCAGGTTGTATATGTGCTGAGGGAAGGCGGTATCATGGAAAACTGATTCTAAAATTCATATGGAAATACAAAGAACCTGGACTAGTTAGAGCAACACTGGAAAAAAACAGAGACTTTTACTACCAGATATCAAATTTTTAAAGCTACAATATTTAAGATAGCATGATAATGACTTAAAGATAAACAGCCAAACTGGAACAGATTTGAGAGTCTAAAAACAAATCTACCGATATTCAGTCATTTGATTAATGACAAGAACATCAGTACAATTCAATGGAAAAAGAATTGTCTTTTCAACAAACAGTACTAAATTAATTTAATATTCAGATTAGGGTGAAGAAGCAGAGACAGAGACTTTCCCTGGCAGGTCAGTGGTTAAGACTTCACTTTCTAATGCAAGGGTGCAGATTCTATTCTTGGTTGGGGAACTAAGATTCCACCTGCCTCATGGCCAAAAAACCAAAACATAAAACAGAAGCAATATCGTAACAAATTCAATAAAGACTTAAAAATTTGGTTGACATAAAAAAAAAAAAAAAAAAACCTTGAAAAAGAAGAAGCAGTGAAGAACAGTCAGGAGGCAGAGAGACGTCACAATCTCATCTTGTGTTTAGCTTCCAGAAAACTGCTGAAGTTGAATCCAGTGATGGACTGATACTAAAAAGCTAAAAACTTAACCTCCTCCAAATTCAACTGCTTGTAAGACCAAAGAGATCATACCCTGGAGTGAGTATCTGGCAAACTGGAGAGTGAGCCACAGGGCAGAAATTTCCTTCATTCATTTGAAACTGGAGGAAAATTCAAATTGAAACTACAGCACTGCCCAGCTTAGCAAGACTCATGACGGGATCCAATCACTTGGCCCTTACCCTACATGCCCAACACAGGAAAAGAAAGTCCCTCTCTGATGGGAAAAAAAAAAAAAAAAAAGCAAAAACAATTATTTAATTCAGGCTTTATTATTCTGTTATACAAAATATCTTGCATTAAATAGAAATCTATGGGACATGTAAAATCAAATATATAACCCACAATCAAAGGTAAATTCTAGTCAGAAAATTTAAATCCATAAAGAACATTAATGTTGGAGTTAGCAGACAGGGAATTTAACTATAATTATTAGGTTTAAAAATGTACAGAAAAAGATGGATAAAATGGGTGAACAGATAGGAATTTTCAACAGAGAAATAGAAGCTCGGGGAAAAATTGAAATTTATAATATCTAAAATAAAAAATTCACTAGATGGGCATTAAAGCAGACAATGTATCAGAATAAAGTATCAATGAACTCAGGGACATACCCAAATAGAGACAAAGAGAAACAAACAAAAAGATGAAGGGAGTACCAAAAACCTTTGGGACAACATCAAAAGTTGAACATACATGGAACTGGAATCCTCAAAGATAGTAAGAAAGAGAATGGGGAAGACAAAATATCTGAACAAAAGATATTTGCTAAAGTTTTCTAAAAACTGATTTAAAAAATCAACCCACGGAACAAAGATGTTCAGTGAAATCTAAGCAGGGTACATACAAAGAAGACCACATTTAAGTTCATCACCATCAAACCAAGAGAAATCAAACACAAAAGAAAGCTTCAAACCACTATAGAAAACATATTACATTCAGGGAGACAATAGTAAGTGTGATAGATGACTTTTCAAACATTGGAAGCCAGAAGACAAAGAATGACATTTAAAGAGCTTAAAGATAAAGCTTTCAACCCAGAATTCTTATCCAGAAAAAAAAAAGCACTTAAAAAATAATGAAGGAAAATAAAGATGTTTTTAGAAAGGCAAAAGCTAAGAGAACTTATTGGCAGCAGATCTGCACCACAATGCTAAATAAAGTTCTTCAGACTGGAGAGAAATTACACCAGATGGAAACCCAGATCTGCAGGAAGAAATGAAGAACACCACCGAAACCCAAACTGAAACAGCCAGCTATGAAAGATGACTAGGAGTTAACCAGGCATAGATTAGGAGACACAGGGAGAGGGAAATATGCAGGATACAGGAAACAGCATGTGCAAAGGCCCTGAGACAGGAAAAGGGGCAGTCCTTTCTGGGAACTAGAGGAAGGAAGGACACAGCAGGACTGAGGCAAAAAGAAAATGCCCTAGAGCAGAGAGACCCAGTAAGGGCCAGGGCATGAAAGATGCAGTAGGCTGCTTTTCTACCACATTAGAAGCTATTTCTAGTCTTCAAACTGCATCAACAGATTCATCTACAACTAAGACTAGCACACACTGTTTATGGACTTTGGGAGTTAAATTTCACAAACACACACAGTATTCAATAGCCTGAATAAATGATACATCTTGCACTTACACTATCTATGAAAGGAATGTAAAAATATTTAAATCATGTCACTCGCCTGCAGGTAACCCTCCATGGCCTTTCCATCTGCTCCAAATGAACCTTACAATGACTGACAGGACTACAGAATCAGCTCTTTCCACATCCCACCTTCCACCTTTCACTGTCTGGCATTATACCTTCCACTCTCTGCTCCTCCAAAGTGGCCTCCTTGCTTCTCCCCAAATAAATCAGGAACCCCCCACAACCCCCCACCTTTAGCAGAAGACTGTTCCACCTTCATATCCACAAGGGACCTTTGTTTTACTACTGAAACATCTGCAGCCTCTACAGATCCTGACATAGGGTAGGCCCCTCAGTATATGCTGTTGTTTTTCCCTATTTATTTTTTTGAAGTATATTTAATTTACAGTGTTGTTAATTCCTATTATACAGCAAAGTGATCTGACTATATTTGCTGGGTTTTTGTTTTTGTTTTTTTTTTTTTGCTGTTTTAAATGAGTTGAATAAACACAAGACTCAGAACAAATATCCTTACCATTATTAGGAATGAAAGGGAGGAAGAAGAGGAAAAGAGAAAAGGTTCCTTTAGTTGGCAAGAAAAGATCTCATCATGAGAAGCTAAACAAACCTATTTCACATAAAATGAATGTTTAACAGTCAAAAACTGGAGAAAAGTACTGCATTTAGCTTTTTTAATGTACCCATCTAAATGCTTTTCAATTAACATGCAAAAATCAACCAATGCTATAAATATCTAATTAAAAAATTTTAAAAGCAAAGCAATATTCTTAGTTTTCATCTTAGCAAAAATTCTCAATAGGAACATAATTAATATTTAATTTAAAAGTTTGATAAAACATCTGCATAATTTTTATTATAAAATAAAAATGTTATATATAGGCTCAGTATTACTGATCATTACTATGAGCCACTAATAGCTTCTTTATTATGTTTTCACATTTTTCAGATTTGAGGGTTTAAAATTTTCCTTTTAAATAATTTGATTAATCATTTATGCTACATAATTTGTAGTTCTTCTATTAAAGCAAAAATTTCCCTTGCAAAATCATCTGATAAAGGAATACTTCAGAAAGTACATCTTATAAAGAAATGGTAACCCACTCCTCCAGCATTCTTGCCTGGGATATCCTGTGGACAGACGAGCCTGGTGGGCTATAGTCCAAGGGGTTGCAAAGAGCTGGGCGTGACTTAGCAACTAAACAACAACAATGAACACAAAAATACCTATCTTAGACTCAATTACAGAGCAAATTAAACACTGGAAATAGAACTTAAAGGCAGGAAACAATTCACAACTGTTTTTTAGCACATAAACCACTCACTCACATGATTTAAATAACTCTTCTAAGAAAGAAGGGTACCAGTGCGACACACACTGTGATTCTCTGGAAAAGTTCACTAAATACATGAATAGTTACAACCAGAGTAGATGCTGTGCCCCGCCAGCCTCCCTCAATATAAAAACTATGTACTTTAAACAATACTTTTAAAAATCAGAAGAAAACAAGGATCTGAAAATCTTATAATCTGAAAACCAAAATAAATAAAAAGTATAATAAAATCATTTTCAGTTACTTGTGATCTCACAATTATTTTATCCAAAACTACAGTTTATGTTCTCAATTAATGTCATTACTCAAAATGGTCACATATACTTTAAAGCTATAGTCATTTATATAAGTACAATTATTTACTTAACTAATTCAGGAAAACTACAGTTTTAATTCTAATCTCATTTAGTTAATCTTTTCTTAAGTAGAAAGTAATCCCTAGGTATGTTTCAATATCCCAAGTAGCTGAAAAGTATTAAATTAAAAAAAAATCTATCAACCTGTGAAATGAACTGAACTGTCTATTTCATTGCTAAAAACTGAAAAGACTGCTAAGAAAGATGTTCATGCTACATGAGTATCAAAATTATTAGAAAAATGTACAATCAAAAATTAATAACCCCTAATGTCTAGTCAAGGCTATGGTTTTTCCAGTGGTCATGTATGGATGTGAGAGTTGGACTATAAAGAAACCTGAGCACCAAAGAATTGATGCTTTTGAACTGTGGTGCTGGAGAAGACACTTGAGAGTCCCTTGGACTGCAAGGAGGTCAATCCTGGGTGTTCATTGGAAGGACTGATGCTGAAGCTGAAATTCCAATACTCTGGCCACCTCATGCGAAGAGCTGACTCACTGGAAAAGACCCTGTTGCTGGGAAAGATTGAGGGCAAGAGGAAAAGGGGACAACAGAGGCTGAGATGGTTGGATGGCATCACCGACTCAATGGACATGGGTTTGGGTGGACTCAGGGAATTGGTGATGGACAGGGAGGCCTGTCATGCTGCGGTTCATGGGGTTGTAAAGAGTCGGACACGATTGAGCGACTGAACTGAACTGAATTTACATTGAGAATAACACAGTAGATCTTTCTTCTTAAGAGATGGTAATATTTAAAACTGTGCCTTGACTTCAAAATTTTCAATCATCCTCTTCTCAACATCTCACTGTGAACACCCAATGTTATTCTCTTTAGAAAGGACTTGGATACACTGCACAAATTTATAGATACAATAAAACATTCTGCAAAAGTATATCAAGGTTTAATATAAATGCATTAAAATAGAAACATATACTATAGCTCCTACATCAAAAAGTTACCCCCCACAAGAAGTTTATGGATACATGGCTAGCTTATTTTTATTACAGTTAAAATAAGAGTTTTCACAATTTTAAATTATATACAGAATTAACACAGACCCACTATTTCTTTAAGCCACTAAGAGATATATCAAAAGATACAATGGTTATAAAATTTAAGATAAATGCTAGTGTTTAAAATTTGAATCAAAATAAGATTAAACATTTAAAGACTGCTGCTGCTGCTAAGTCGCTTCAGTCGTGTCCGACTCTGTGCAACCCCATAGACGGCAGCCCACCAGGCTCTCTCATCCCTGGGATTCTCCAGGCAAGAACACTGGAGTAGTTTCCATTGCCTTCTCCAATGCATGAAAGTGAAAAGTGAAAGTGAAGTCGCTCAGTCCGACTCAGCGACCCCATGGACTGCAGCCCACCAGGCTCCTCTGTCCATAGGATTTTCCGGCAAGAGTTACCAGAGTGAGTTGCCATTGCCTTCTCCGATTTTAAAGACTGCTACTATAGATTAAATTTTAAAAAATTTAAGAAATTTAAGTATATATTTAAATTTCTATATATTTCTATATTTTATATTGGTAAAACTTTGTATTAGTAAAATGTCTTAAAATTTTAAGAAATACTTAAATGAAAATCATTATTTCTAGAAGTAAAACCCCTAAACAGTTTGAAAATATTTGTTTACTACCTACCTCTCCATGATTGAAAAAGAAGCACAACACTGTAACCAAGCCTCCTAAACGGCTGCCGCTGGAAAAGAATATAAGAAAATGTAACTCCAGTAACAGAAACCAGGTCGATCCTAATAAAACCCTGAAGTAACATAGCATCTGCTAGTACTACAAAAAGTTTTAGCCACACTAGAACTGTATTATTTACAAAACAGCTTATTTCCTCTGATGTATCATTAGTTAAAAAAAAAAGTTTTGTTTTAAAAAAATCATTCTCCATGCTCAAAATGTACAGAAAATCAGAAACTGACAAGGAATAAAAATTCTTATTCGTCATGTTACTGTGTACCATGCAACCTGGTCTTTCTTTTTTCATTTTTTAAACTTTAGTACCTACTCTTTTTCTTTGCATATAATATACATTCAGGAGAGAGGATGGAAGCTAGTACAGAAAAATCCTTTATGGTCAGAAAGCTGGAAATCACCATACTGCCTCCTGCTCTTGGAAATTCACGAAGTGTGTTAGCATGTTAAAGATTTAACTAATTTAGTACTTCCCAAATCCCATCTCCAAGCTACCTTTATACATGCTTGTGAAACACTCATTTACAGATTAAGTTTTATCATTTATTTTCAAAAAATTGGGAAACAACACAAACATCAAAATATGATAATCTGGCTTATACCTCTAGCTAAGAAACCACAATGGTATAGATTGACAGTCCTAACAGTTAAAACTTCATCTGCTAAGGAAAGGGTGAAGTACGTCCCCATTCTACTCTGACCCTGACCAGAAGCATCTGGGCAAGGGCAAGGAAGGCTGTTTTCAGGTTTGCATAATCATTTCTTTCATCTCTACTCCTGAGGTCTTTGAGTTCTCTTTAGCTCATGCTGCTTTCTTGTAATTTTATCCAGATAGCCTTCCTTCCTTCTATCCACCCAGAAATATGTGTATATCACAGAAAAGCAACAAAGAATCAGACACAGATATTCCAAGCCATTATGTTTATTCTTCAGGGTGTACGAATGAGGAAACACAGAGGAGATACATAAGATGGCAGGGATAATTCATGTATGGAGAACATACACCCTCCCCAACATCCCCAGAAGCAAACAGGAAGGGCTGGGATCTCCAGCACACAGGGACAGTCAGCCTTGGCTCAAGAGGGAAGTGGAGTCTGCATGTTTAGTGGCAAGAAGTTTACAGAGTTGCTATTTTCCCCGTATTATTTTCCCCATAGAGTTAGGGCACAGAGCCACTTGCTGCTCAAGAGAATAGGGAGCAGTGCTAGAGGTCTGAGGAAAGTGGAGGAGGAGGTGTCTGAAATACCACTTGCACTTAGGAGAGAGGTAAGGAGGGAAAACAGAAGGGCTCTAGAGCCCTCTTTAAGGGATCAATAGAAGTTCAAGATCACAAATTGTCAAAGAGACACTAACAGTAAGGCTGTGTGATCTTTCTCCACTGGTTATTAACTTGGACTGGCTCAAATGAAATATAAAGGGGCAAAGAAAGCATGCTGGCCAGACAGCAGTAAAGTGATGGATTACAGAAATAAAAAGGCAGATAAAAGAGCTAGAAAGGGTACAGGACAAGGGTTGGAAGTTGGGGTTCTCTCCTCAAGAGGCATAGCATGGCCACTTCAAAAGACCAGCAAACAGGCAAGCTCTAGGCTCACCGTTAAGTGATGAGACGTTAGGAAGCTTAGAATGTATTATGGGGACTTCCTGATGGTCCAGTGGTTAAGAATCTGCCTGCCAATGCAGGGGACACGGGTTTGATCCCTAGTCTAGGAAGATTACGCATGCCACAGGCAATTGAGCCCGTGCCCTACTGAAATCTGCACACCCTAGAGTCCCGGCTTTGCACCTAGACAGTAGCCCTGCTCGCTGCAACTAGAGAAAGCCTGCATGTGGCAACAAAGCACCACTGAAAATAAAACTTTTTAAGAAAAAGAATGAGTTATGGATTTAAATAATTAGATGTTTAAATATTAGGTACTAAAGAGACAAATATATTTTAACAATTTGAACATATTCTAACAAGACAAAAAGCCATAGATCTACATATTTTTAAAAAATGGTTTCCTGCCAGCAACCCTCCTCCAGTCCTATTCACCAAAGAAAATCAATAGCATTTGTTGTGTGTCCATCTTTCTAAATTCTTCTATAACCATATAAACACATATTTTAATGCTATTACTATTAACATCCCTCCAAAATGTTCCTTTCCGAATTAATCTGTTATTCCTAATCCATACATTTAACCCAAAGCATTCTTTTCAACGGATGTCACATACTGCACAGTACAAACAGCTTCAATTTGTTCCACCCTGTCCCTGTTATTGCTCATACAGATGTTTTTCAGTTCCTTGTTTTAATTTTTTAAATGATAAAATAACATCTTTGTACATGTAAAAAATAGTGTTTTTACTTCTATCAGATAGACCTGTGAGACTGTCAAGTCAAAGAATGCAGACTTTCCAGAAAACCCCCTCCGGTCCACACCCCTCACCAGTGTATGAGGGGTTGATTTCACTATAACACAGAAGCCAGTGTGCCCAGACCCTTTTACATTTTGCCCATAGAAGGGTGGAGATTTTTCTCACTGTTATTTTGATTTGTTCTTCCTGCCTATTTGTACAAAGCATTATGTCAGTGGGTTGTTTCATTTTGCTTTCTTCATTTACTCTTCTGTGAATTGTTCTGTTCACATTCTTATCTGTTTTTCTATTGGATTCTCTGTTTCCCTATTTAAAGATTAGGGATATAAATTTTTACTGTTATATATGTGACAAAATCTTTTGGTATAACTTATGGTTTATTCTACAATAAAAAATTTAACTTTATGTAGCTAATTTTATAGTAAAATGTCAATATTTTTTTCTTTTTCCTTCTGCATTTCCTGGCTTGTCTGTGAAGGTCTTCCCCATCTCAAAATTATACAGTGTTCTCCTATAATGAGATTATAGTGCAGCATCTTTTGATTACAGACAGCTTTGCTTAACCAGGCAGAGAGGCAGATTTTCTGGTATACTGAGGCTCTGCATAGCCAAGAGCAGAGAAAAACTCTGCTTATCTACAAGGAATGTTCTATGTTCCAATCATTAGGAAATGATATGTTTTGCAATAAATCCAAAACAGTGTTCCCAGTGTTTAACTTCCTACCCACTGATGTTTAAAGACTATCACATAGGTCATTTTATTTTGCTAAACAGAGAAGATGTAGCAACCAGAATATTTAAAATCATTTTTTTTCCCATTACAGTTGATTAGTTGATATTTCAACATTCCCTAGTGGTTAAAAAAAAAAGTTTCTTCTGTAATATTACCACCAACTGTCAGAAAATATGAAAGCTCCTATTGTGCAAATTTTAAGCATTCTAAGCTTGGTAAACATTTGCCACAGTTATTCATACATCCCAATTAACCTTGGACCTTAATTTCCCTAGATATAAAATAAGGGGATAAGAATATAAAAAATCTTAAAAATACTTATCAATTATAATGTTTAATAATCTTGTAATTTTTTTCTTTCCCAAATCTTTCTGTAAAGTGGATTTTAACCAGTCATCACATTTTGGTAGGCTCTGTTAATCACTGTGGTTTTTACCTCTACATACAAAAGAATTATGAAACATGCAAAGTTCAAAATAAAGAAACAAAAGTAATCATTGTTGTTGTTTAGTCACTAAGTGGTGTCCAACTCTTTTCTGACCCTATGGACTGCAGCCTGCCAGGCTCCTGTGTCCATGGGGTTTCCCAGGCCAGACTACTGGAGTGGGTTCCAATTTCCTTCTCCAGGGAATCTTCCCAACCCAGGCATCAAATCCATATCTCTTGCACTGCAGGCATAATCTTTACTGCTGAGCCACCAGGGAAGCCTGATATTAAATTACCTATTAAATTACCCTTGTATGGCGGAAGGTGAAGAGGAACTAAAAAGCCTCTTGATGAAAGTGAAAGTGGAGAGTGAAAAAGTTGCCTTAAAGCTCAACATTCAGAAAACGAAGATCATGGCATCCAGTCTCATCATTTCATGGGAAATAGATGGGGAAACAGTGGAAACAGTGTCAGACTTTATTTTGGGAGGCTCCAAAATCACTGCAGATGGTGATTGCAGCCATGAAATTAAAGATGCTTACTCCCTGGAAGAAAATTTATGACCAACCTAGATAGTATATTCAAAAGCAGAGACATTACTTTGCCAACAAAGGTCCGTCTAGTCAAGGCTATGGTTTTTCCAGTGGTCATGTATGGATGTGAGAGTTGGACTGTGAAGAAGGCTGAGGCTGAAGAATTGAAGCTTTTGAACTGTGGTCTTGGAGAAGACTCTTGAGAGTCCCTTGGACTGCAAGGAGATCCAACCTGTCCATTCTGAAGGAGATCAGCCCTGGGATTTCTTTGGAAGGAATGATGCTAAAGCTGAAACTTCAGTACTTTGGCTACCTCATTCGAAGAGTTGACTCATTGGAAAAGACTTTGATGCCAGGAGGGATTGGGGGCAGGAGGAGAAGGGGATGACAGAGGATGAGATGGCTGGATGGCATCACGGACTCGATGGACGTGAGTCTGAGTGAACTCCGGTAGTTGGTGATGGACAGGGAGGCCTGGTGTGCTGCGATTCATGGGGTCGGAAAGAGTCGGACATGACTGAGCGACTGAACTGAACTCAACTGAAATGCTTAAGAAAGAGAATATGAAAGAGTAATTTAGAGACAAATCAATCAAGAAGATTTCAAGTCTTGAATTTGAGATGTAAGCCTCAGCACCTGCTAGACCACCAGACCTGACGGAGAGCACAGCATCCTCCCTTGAGCTTTTTAATTGTTTAGTCCCTATGTTGTGCACAACTCTTTGCAACCCCACGGACTGTAGCCCACTGGGCTCCTCTGTCCATGGAGTTCTCCAGGCAAGAATATGGGAGTACATTGCCATTTCCTCCTCCAGGGGATCTTCCTGATCCAGGGATAGAACCCGCAACTACTGTTTGGCAGGCGGATTCTTTACCACTGTGCCACCAGGGAAGCCTTCTCTTAGGGGCAGGGATATTTTGAACATTAAGAAAAGAGAAAGTAAAGGTGAGAAAGAGAATGAGAATCAGGAGGGCTGAGAAAAGTTCTAAGCTTGGTTCTGCCAGTCTGTCATAAGCAAATAATCAATGCCTTTAATTTAACTCTCTGTCTCCTAGGAGCAAGAAAAAGAGTTTTATTTACAAGATTGTGAACTTCTTGATGCAACACTACAACTGTTGTAGTGCCAAATACTGAGCCTCTCCTAAGGCAGAGATTAAAAAGGTCTCTTTAGAGTAAGTGAAAACATGAAAAGTCTTCAATCAGAACACTGCTGGCATTCATTTTGGGGAACCCTGTGGCTCAACATACATTTCCTGCCACTGGTACTGGGGCCTCCACTCCATGATGCACAGTTTCCTCCCCATCAGCTCAGCCTCTACCCAGATGCTTCCTTCCCCTTCTGCCTTGAAGCCTCACTCTGCTGCGAGAGTCACTCTCTCAGGCTCCTACATGGTCCTAGGCCAAGAGGTGAGGCCAGCAGCCTCCTCTGTTGTCATCTTCATTAAACCCTGCTCATCAGAGCTCATTCCTCTCACATGCTCTCCTCAGAGCTGCCATCTCCCAACACTTCAGCTCATTCCCATTATTCACAGCTTTCTCCTACCTCAAAGGCACACCGAGTTTCTTAACCCTCTGCTGAGCACCACTGGAGAAGATTATTCCAATGTGCAAACCTGTGCTGTCCTAAAATTATAAAACAAAATTTTAAAAACCTGTCAATAACAAGTCCTCATGAACTATGCCTCCCAAATATCTTGGAGACCGTCCGCTTCTCTCCACCCCCACCCCCACTAAACTAGCTCAGGCCACCACCCCTTCCCCATGGACGACGGCAACCTCCCCGCACAGCTTCATTAGGCTGTGCATCTATGCTCACTCCTCCTACAATATATTCTCTACATTATGCCATCGCTACAAATAAATGAATACAACCACACTAACTACCCACTCAATCCTTCACTGGCATTCCACTGTTCTCCAGAGGAAATTCAAACACCTAAACATGTCTAGGATGCTGTGTGGGATCTGGTTGTGTATAGACCTCCAGATCCCTTTCAGTATTCTTCCCTTCTACCCCAAAACCTGTGCTCCAGTTGCACTGTACTGTTACAGTCCCTCAAATGAAATCACAATGACTGCAGTGAGTACAACAGCCTGGTGGGGAACAGGACTGATGGCAGAAGAAGAGAGTCTAGGGAGAGAGATGCCTACGAGAGAAAACCACAGTATCCTACTAAGAGTGGCGCTGGGGGTCCCAGAGAGAGACAGAGAAAATGTCAGACTGTCCCAGGGAGACAGAATGCTGGGGGGGCAGCGCGGCGCAAAAAGAAACCAACGGGGTTTTGAGACTACTTGGACGCCAGAGGTAACAAAAGGGGATAGTCATGGATATCTTCTCAGGCTCAGACTTGGGCAAGAAACAGTGTGGTTAGTGTCATTTGCTGAGATAATGACACAAGAGGAGGCAGATTTTATAGAAAAGACACCAATATTTTCAACTAATAACTTTCATCAATTTATGCATGCTGAAGAGAAATACTTATCTTTTAAATATTCATATACAACTGTTATACCAAATGATTAAAGATGTGCTAACCCACCAAGCTAATAGAACA
This sequence comes from Nanger dama, assembly GCA_917880005.1. NCBI lineage: Eukaryota > Metazoa > Chordata > Mammalia > Artiodactyla > Bovidae > Nanger > Nanger dama. The sequence continues at coordinate 35,930,299 of CAKJTW010000022.1, forward strand.
TTCAATTAAAAAAAAAACAAAAACAAAAAAACATGGAGCTGGAAAAGTTTGAGCCACTACGATTCACAGCCTATTTAAGACATGTTTTTAACCAGAAATCCGGCCTGTGTAAACAGTAAATACTGATTTATTAATGAAGAACAAAAATGCCAAGTAAAATAATGAAAACAAAATTAGCATAAATGATAAGAAATTCAACTTCTCCTTAAAATAGGTGAAGGGCTAGGGAGAAGTAAAATCTTGATGTAAAATCTTAGCTCTGCCACAGAGCCTAAAAAGGAAAAAAAAAAAAAAACCACTGCGCCACTTCTTAGGTGACTCGGGTTGGATCATGAGAAGGACATGTACGAAAATTGGTGATATTAACTATGACTATTCACTTCCAGGACAGAAAGTGAAAGTCGTTCAGTTGTGTCCAACTCTTTGTGACCCCATGGACTATACAGTCCATGTAATTCTCCAGGTCAGAATACTGGAGTGGGTAGCCGTTTCCTTCTCTGGGGGATCTTCCCAACTCAGGGATTGATTCCAGGTCTCTCACATTGCAGACAAATTGTTTACCAACTGAGCTACCAGGGAAGAAAGGAAGGCATTAAGCAAAATTAAAAGGGAGGTCTGACATACAGACTATCTTCCAGGTCCTCAAGCTGTCTGGAACCTATTTAGAAAAAAAGTAGTTAAAAAAAAAAACAACAAACAATTCTAGTATCAAGGAAGCCACTATGACTCTCCAATGGCCAAAGAAGATAACAGAAGAACAGAAAACCAGAAGAGCATTTTCTTTGCACTCTGTGACTGGTTGGTTCCTCATGTGAAAGAAAAGGCATTTTCTGATGAGTAGCTATGGTCTACAAAAGAATGGCCAGGCTTTTCTCACAATACAAGTTGAAGGAGGATCTGCAGGTAAGAGACAATGCAAAAACAAAACTTCAAGTGCAAAACTCTCTAGAAGAGCTGGAAATTTCATAGAAACTACCGTAAAACATAACAGGTAAAATAAGGGAGGGAAAAACCCCAGAAAATTATATTTCAATCCAAGAGTCCCCTATCCAAACAATAGGATTTTGAGGAAAAGAGAGAGGAACAACGCCTTTAGAGTATCTGATATAAAGAATGAAACAAGATCTACTACATCATGACCTTTACTTAAGATATGGAAAAAGAATGCAAAAGCTGCCAGAGAAAAAAAATGAACCAGGTACAAAAGGAACTGATGGCAGAACAGCATTTAACTTTTGAAAAGCTACAGTGATTCTTAGAAGACAGTGGAATAAAGTGTAAAGAAAACTAAAGTACTGAATTAGCCAAAAAGTTTCTTCAGATTTTTAGGAAAAATTCAAATGAACTTTTCTAAAACCAGTCAAACTACTGACCAGTATAGTGTGGAGTCAAAAGACACAGGGTTCCAGGAGAGAGGCCCCAAGGTTTAGGAGTGGGAGAACCGAAATGGTGAATTTTATATATTTGGCAACACATAAATTGTTTTACAGTTTACTTGCAGCCTGTGAAGAAAGCTGAGCACCAAAGAATTGATGCTTTTGAACTGTGGTGTTGGAGAAGACTCTTGAGAGTCCCTTGGACTGCAAGGAGATCCAACCAGTCCATTCTGAAGGAGATCAGCCCTGGGATTTCTTTGGAAGGAATGATGCTAAAGCTTAAACTCCAATACTTTGGTCACCTCATGCCAAGAGTTGACCCACTGGAAAAAGACCCTGATGCTGGGAGGAATTGGGGACAGGAGGAGAAGGGGACGACAGAGGATGAGATGGCTGGATGGCATCACCGACTTGATGGACATGAGTCTGAGTGAACTCCACGAGTTGGTGATGGACGGAGGCGTGGAGTGCTGCAGTTCATGGTGTCGTAGAATCGGACACGACTGAGCGACTGAACTGTGGTTAATAATTAATTGGTATACAAAAAGTGAAGGAAAACAAAATAATAGATGACTCTTAACTACAAGAAAAAAATTGTTTCCATGTAAACAACTCAGGGCTTCCCAGGAGGGACAGCAGTAAAGAATCTGCCTGCCAATGTAAGAGACACAAGAGATGCAGGTTTGATCCCTGGGTTGGGAAGATCCCCAGGAGGAAGAAATGGCATCCCACTGCAGTATTCTTGCCTGGAAAATTCCATGGACAGAAGATCCTGGCAGGCTGCATTCCACAGGGTCACAAGGAGTCAGACATGACTTAGTGGGCCAAGCACAGAGCACAGCACTTGATGAAGCAGTGTGCAATGTTTATATGGTCATAACAACATAAATATGGACTACTGTCTGAAAGTGCTTTCTCTGGACAAAGAAATGGACAGGTGATGGGGACAGACAGGGCAGGGGACTGGTGCTTCATTTCATCACAAAAGCCAACACAGAAAATAATGACAATTAACTTTAAAATCACACTAAAAAGTCTCATACTCAGCTGTAGAATAGAATTAAAATAATAGCTCAATAAACTTCTTTGGGAACTTGCTGATTTTCACTGGACAAAGAACTATAAGTAAAACAATCATAAAAATTTCCCAGGTAACAGGAAAACAGACATTCTTATTCATCACCAAAGGAAATAAAATACTACATTGTATTGTTTTTTTAAGCGAGGATAGTGGGTACTATAGTAGATAATCACAGAGATGCGTGGAGAACAACAAACAAAGCCCAGGGAGACAGCAGGGTCTGGAGAGGTAACAGGCAGCTTAGGTGGACTCAGAGTCAACTTTACTCATTGCTCACTGCTTTCTCAGAGAAGGCGATGGCACCCCCACTCCAGTTCTCTCGCCTGGAAAAGCCCATGGGCAGAGGAGCCTGGTGGGCTGCAGTCCCTGGGGTCGTGAAGGGTCGGACACGACTGAGCGACTTCACTTTCATTTTCACTTTCATGTACTGGAGAAGGAAATGGCAACTCACTCCAGTGTTCTTGCCTGGGGAATCCCAGGGACGGAGGCGCCTGGTGCAATGCCGTCTATGGGGTCGCACAGAGTCAGACACGACTGAGGCGACTTAGCAGCAGCAGCAACAGCACTGTTTTCTATAGATCTGCTCAGATGATGCTTAATCTAGAATGGAAAGCCAAATGCTGAAGGAGCCCCAAAACCAAGAAGAGGTATTTTCTGGGCACCCTGGAGAACACTGAAAGGAAAATGGCTCAAAGATTCTATAACATGATCTAAAAATCATACTCAAAATCAGGTGCTGTAATGATTCTATTTCTTGTCTTATGAATTGTGGGGAAAGGATTTTTATCCATCCTTCAGCTACAGTTTCTACACCTCTCTACAGAAACTCTAAAGCTGGTGGCAGCCATAATCATAATCAGTGAGAGACTAAAGAAAGAAATTAAGCACACAAGTGCTGCGCACAGCACTTCTCTGTGAAAAACCTTGAATGGCTTCAAGTCATTATTTTACCATCCTTAGACTAAAAGCAGACAAAAGAATGGCTTGGCCTGGATGCCAGATAATCTCCATAGAAGGGGCTGGTGGTACAGGTGGATGAGACCACATTCTCACCACTGGTGAGACTAGATTGTGGTAGAGGAAGGAACAGGAGTTTTAAAGCTTAGACTGGGGGGTGACAAGGACACCCAAGCAGTAGTCCAATCAAAAATCTTATTTCCATTTTGTCCTCTGAGAGGAAAATGAAGAGACGTTCCTTGGAAGAAGGGAAGGAATCAAGAAACAGACAGACTGAAGGATAGTGACGAATAAAAATAACTACTTCGTACAAGTAGGGATGAACTCAATAAAACCAATAGGGAGATGAGCCCTAAACAAAACACATCTTCTAAGGGACATCCCTCTTTCAGGGCTAATTCTGTCCTATATTAGTTTTCCACTAATAGAAATATTCAAGGTTTGTTTTGAATTCCTCTAAATTTCAAAGGAAGGAAAAATGATTAAAACCAACAAACTTGGGAAACAGATGTACTTCTGGAGCACACACACACACACACCCAGACAGACACCTCTATCAGAGAAGTAATAGAGACAGAAGACAAGTCCAGTAGGAGTGAAAAGGAGAGTGAGATGATATGGAGAGACTAGGCCTCCTTGGATAAAAGGCCTTTCAAATTCCCAGTTTCAGTTTTTATGAGGCCCAAATAGTTGGTTTCCTGTTCCCTAATTCCACAAGACACCTATATCCCAGGACCACATCCCTCTCTTATTTGAACTAGAGTATCTCTGGTGAGCTATTTAGAAAAAAGAAATCCTGTTTAGAAACTCTCTTATTATTTGTATACATCTTTATAATAAATTTTATTTAATATGTATTTTTTCCAGAAAGCTGGCTGTTAAACATTTACCAGCACACCATAACTTCAGGGTGAATAAATAGTTATATGTACCATCCAATCTTTTCTTACTTAACCATCTCAATTTCCAGAATAATACTAAAATCAAACAACAAAGAAAAAAAGGATTAATATTACTTGCATGACATCTGCCCTTCAGGTCCAACAAGAAAAGCTTTTGGCGTTTATCAGTAAGAGAATTCCATCTCTCAGGAATGAATGAATTTCCCCAAGAAGCAATGAGGACTTTCCTAACTGCCTGCTAACTACTCTCACATGTTCCAACCTCCCTGCAGAACAGAGACATGTGGGGTCTTGAGAAACTGGCCCCCAGAAACTGTTAGTCTGCAGCTGAGAAATATCAGATTATTTTATGAAATACATAACAGTAACTATGACTTAACAACACAGCTTGTAGAAAATAATTAACAATAGGTATTTTGAAGAAATACTAAAATACTGAGAATTCCAGTCAAAAAGGTATATTATGCATAGGTCGTGTTTGCAAAAACATCTTACTTCATCTCAAGCCAGAGTTTGGCAGCCCAGCCCCACTTCACCGCTTGTGTATGCTTTCTGTTTTCCCTTCCACTTCCATTTCTGCTGAAATGAACTGGCTTACTTGACTTCAGAAAACCTATATATGTATTATCTTAAAACAAATATACTTCTGGATTTAAAAAGTCATACTCAATTGGCCTATACATTTCTAATCTGCTCAAGAAATTTCAACTTTCATTTCTCAATAGAAACATAGTTTTTATAAAAGATTCTAAATTCAATTGAAGATATCCACCTCTTTATTCTTAACCCACATGCTAAGAAATCTGCAGCTTTATCCCACTTTATAAAATTAGAAGGGTGGCAAACCTAACAATCAAGGAAGAAAACATTAAGAACTACCTAGTAATTTGAGACTTCTAAAAATATTCATGTCAAGAACATTTAAAAATGCAATGAAAAAAAAAGATAGAAAAAGTGATAGAAGAGTTGATTCACCGTAATATAAACCAAGGTCCCTGCTAGAGTATAATTTACACACCTGGGCCCCCAGGGTGCAGTACAACTGTCAAGAGAACAGAAGTGACTCCACAATGCTCATTTGGGGATGGGTGAGGCTAGGAAGATTCTAGATTTTAGGGTATGTTTGGACAGGACTAAAGAGATTATGCAGGGAAATGAAAACGTGTGACGCTAGTTACCCAAGCACAGCTCCAGAGGGCAGGCCACTAGGCACAAGAGTCAGACAACACCAAGGGGCCAGCGGGGCTCAGGGCAGTAAAATGGGTGCGGCTGAAAAAGGACGCAGCACTCAGAGCTGGGAGAAGAACCAGAGACAGCCATTCGGAAAGACCCAAACCCTCTTAAGGTAAAGTCACTCCCTCCTGCTACCCTAAGCAGTGAGTGGTCTACAATTTTGTACTGTTGTTTAAGCCTAAAACTATAGTAAGAAATAAGACTTGACACCACAACTCAGCACACATACATGTATATACATATATAAAATAAGCAACAAACAGAAGTTTCTCTAAATAACACCTATTTTATAAACTATGGTATGTGTTATTATTTATATTTGTCATGTAAGTAGTAATTGCTGGTCCCAACTCACTAAACTGATCTTAAAATCCACTATGAGGTAACGCCCTCCTGTTTGACACACTACCGAAGTGGTCACTGGTTGACTTTGGGGTGAGGTGGGTGTAAAGGTCACAGCTCAGCTTTGAATCTTGTCCCTCTATTGGTCACATCTCTGATTTCCTTCACTTGCTTGGAAGAGGTTTCCAACCAGTTTGGCATTAAGGTCATTCATCAACATGCCCAACTCTTTGCTCCAATCTGATCTTCCACAATGCCTCCTCAGTCATTTGTATCCCAGGAAAACTGATCTGCGTTCTACCCCCTCCCTATCCCAAAATGTCCACCTATGCTTCTCCCCAGGGTTCTTTTCGACTCCACGTATCCAAAATGCTCTGATCCTCCAAGACAGAGCTAGATCAACTGCTCCACACAGAAGAAATTTCTCCTGCCTCCAGAACTGAAAGCACTTTATCCTTGCTGTCTATCTTCTACTGACACGCGCCCACCACTGCGGGCATCTCCAACCTCACCCGTCCCCCATGCTCTCAGAACCCAAACGTGCAGTCTCAGAAAGGGACCACTCGGTATGCACTTCAGGTCCAGACTGAACAAATGAACAAGGAGAGAGAATACTGCTCTCTGCAGACTAAAAATTTCTGGCCAGGGCCCAAAGCACCAAGACTCCCTCAACCGAACCCAGAGCCTCATATTCTCTGCAGCAGATATTGTGTCTTCAACCTTTGAAATAATTGTCATAGTAAGCATTATAAGAAAATGATACTGCATGCTTACTTTTAATGTTTAGAAATTCTTCTTTCAATTAAAAACAACAGCATAACTATAGGTTATCAATTTAGTAAGAATGTCATGTTCCATGTTTTAACTTTTCTTAAAGTCTGATTTCCCAAATGCAATAAAGACAGCTGGGTACTACTCAGCAAAATGAATAGATCCCCCAAACTCATCTAACTTTGGTTCCTCATGAGACAAAGCACCCTGGCTTTGCTTTCCTTCAAAAGTCAGCTTCCTCTCCTGCTTACCAGATACTTCTGTTAAGTTAGTTCTGTGTATCTTGTTTCAAAAACAATTTTCAATCATCTTTTAATCACGAATTTTCATTTCAGTCTCCCTAATTACATAATTCAAAGAACTTACTTAGAGCAAAGTCAGAAATATTAGCATCAAAGTATCTTAAATCTTTATGCAAATAAATTTTAAGTTGATCTTCTAATAGCTTCCTCATTTGACAAATATTTATCAAGCAACTGGTATATACTCAGACACTAAGCTAGGATGCAAGAGATCCTTGAGGTATCAAACTGAAAATGCCACACTTCCAAAGCAAAGAAAACAACAGGATAATAGCAGATTCGCATGTATTAACCCAAATTGAAAATTACATACATATGCTATACTTCTGGACCTCAAAGAATCAGGAAGAAGTCAAAAAGAAAATTCTAAAGATACTCTGAAGCTAAATTAATTCAAACAAGTAGTAGAAAGAATGGTCAAAAAAGGAGAAATAGAAACACAAAACTCAGAAAATATGTTAATCTTTTAGTTTTAGAAATGTTGCTCAACTATGAAGTAAATGAAGGCAGTTATTAAATATCTGTCTAGACTATATTTCTATTTAACATTAGCAGAATAGTCACTAACACCATTTGACAATAAATGGTCCTTTCCCTTATGTTCCCAATATTTTATGTAACCAATATATACTGCTTATGTACAAAAGCCCACGAATATTTAATATAGGGCTTCCCTGGTGGATCAGAGGTTAAAGCGTCTGCCTCCAATGCGGGAGACCCGGGTTCAATACCTGGGTTGGGAAGATCCCCTGGAGAAGGAAATGGCAATCCACTCCAGTATTCTTGCCTGGAAAAATCCCATGGACAGAGAAGCCTAGTAGGTTACAGTCCACGGGGGTCGCAAAGAGTGGGACACAACTGGCGACTTCACCGCAAAGAGTGGGACACGACTGAGCGACTTCACCACCACCATTACCATCAAATATCCCTGCCCTCCTCTACTTAAGCCTTTTAAATTATTTTAAATGTGGCTGGCTATACCAATGGTGAAATCATTCAAATAGGAAATAATTTTGTATCTACTAATAGATATATTAGAAATGACATTGTCATAAAACTGAACTATAAGTCAATCATTATTTCATTGTTCTTACTATTCTAGTATACAGTATAAACCATACATATTAAAAATGAATAGTCTTACCTTAAATATGTGCCATATATGAAGAACAATGCCATCATTAGTCCATTTAAAATAAAAATTACAGCAACATAAAAGCAAGCAGGATCTCCCAATCCTTAAAAAAAAAAAATGCTTTAACTATAGATTAGTTTATCTGTCTGACAATTCACATTAAAACGTGACTATTTTGAAAATGGTTGCCAGATAGAATAAATGGTTGCCTGGGTTCCCATATGAACACATGACACCAGTGTGAAACATAGGTAAGACCAGAGAAGTAGCTGTAGTGGTTATAAACCAGTGCTGCAAATTGATGGATACTCCTCCTGTAGAGGTCTGGGGTCTGTGCCCTGCTTTTAAGTCCGGCTGGGCTTATGACTGCTTCAGCAGGCCATGGCAGAAGCCGCATGCAAGAGGCCATGAGCAAGCACATGAGAAGCCTAACTACCCTGAGATACTAATACAAAAGCACAAGATGCCTGAAAGGGCACTTGTAGGTGTTCCAGTGAGGCTCAGCTGGGCTCAGCCTTGCAGGCACCCCAGTCAAGCAGCCAGAAGGTAAGTGAAGTAGCTCCAAGTTAATTCCAGTGTTCCCAGCCATTTGAGTCTAGCAGAGTCCTCTGACATCGCAGAAACAAACCAACCATTCTATACCCTGCCCAAACTGCCTACTAGCAGAAACCATAAACACAATAAAACTGTTGTTTACACCACTAAGTTTGCCATAAATTTTTTATACTGCAACAGACAACAGGCCAATATCATAGAAACTTGCCTTCACAGCTTTCAATAGGGCTGAGTCCTTCTCCTCTGGTAACTGTCCAACATATCTTGGTTTGAATACCAATCAAATCCATTATTTTGGTATAAATCCTGTACCAGCTGGCTAAGATTACCTAATTGAAAAGAGAGGGAGACATTTTAAGAAAAAAATATCCTCAACAGTTTCCTTACTAGAATATTTTTGAGATATTTTGATAATTGACAAACTTTCCCTTCCTGTACCATTCCCATCTGGGTCTCTTTAAATCTAGTAAAAGGAGCTTCACAGTCCCCTATGTAGATTCTTCACTAGTCAGTCTTCACCTGTTCACCCATGGCTAAGAATAAGATACAACAAAAGATATACAAATCTGTAATCTTCAAAAGTTATAAAATTCAACTAAGGGACATAAAACAAGAGTTGAACAAACAGAAAGATATTCTATCTTCCTAAACAGATTTAATTTTTCAAGATGTGAATTCTTCCTCAAATTAATTCATAAACATAAAACAAAGCTGAGGAAAATCCCAAGTGTCTACTGAGATGTGTTACATGGAAAAATGACAAAACGGAGATAACTGAAGAAAATGTCCTAACAGATAATAAAATTTGCTACTTATATAATTAAAATAGTGTGATGCTGGCACAAGAACAGCCAGACAGATCAAAGGCACTGTGGCAGAGGCAGTGGAGTGCCACGGGGCCTCTCTTCAGGGCTGAGGCGCTCATTCCCTGAGCAGCTGGGAGGGTGGTGGCTGACAACCCTCAGCTGCGTCTCTCTCTGGCAGCTACCCTCTGCAGCAGAGAGTAAATTCACTAAACGTCACCCTCCCCAAGGGTAACTGCAGCCGTAACTAGCCAACAGGGGTGAATACAAAGGTCAGAGGCCCTTGCTTTAGGTAGGACAACTCTGTAGGGTCATCCCAGTTCCAGAGCTTCCCCAGAGATTGGCTGAGGCCTCTGCTGTGGCTGGATCACAGCTCAACTCCTCCGCCTGCCTCCTCCTAGTTCCTTCATCCCCCTTCAGATATTGCCCCCAAGGGAGTTCCCCTATATACTGCAGGTACGGATCTCCATTTTAAAGCCTATTTCTTAGGACCTCAACATAAGGTAACACTGAACAGAAAGTCCAAAAGTAGTTGAAAGCATATGTGTATAATAATTTTGGAAATAATAAAAGAAGCAGGCAGAAGATGGACCACTCACCCAAGTGTTAGGTTACACAGAAGACCAATTTGAAAAACTAAAAGGTTAGATTCCCGCCCCAAAACTGAATATTCAAACAAATTTCAGATAAATTAAAACTTTGTAAATCTCAAAAACATAATTATAACAATTAAAAATGTTTTGTTTATATATATGAATGAATAAAAAACATAAATCTTAAAGATTCATAGACATGATAGCTCTGATAAGAAAAAATACATTCACATCATACTGTACCGAGCTAAAGGGCAAACAAAAAGCTGGAGAAAATGTCGTATCCATATAGCATAGTATTAACTTCCTGCATATAATGAGTTCTTAGAAAACGTCAATAAAAATACAGACAAAGGGCATGAATAATCAATTATTTTTAAAGTGGAAGTGCATTTAATACATAGCACTGAAAATATACATGTACATACACAAATATATAGCAATGAACAAAATGCATCACGTGATCTTAATTTTTTTAGCTATTAAATTAGCAAGGATCCAGAGAAACAAGCATTTTCAAAAACACTGCCTGTGGTAATTTTCATTAATAAATCCTATCTAGAAAGCATTTTGGCAACATGTACCAAAATCATCAAAGCCTATATTCTGTTGAACTAAATAGTTCCACATCCACAAATTTAGTTTAAAAAAACATAAGTATATGTGTATCCCCATCCACAAATTTAGAGTTTAAAAAAACATATGGATATGTGTAAAGATTTTGCTTCAAGAATGTTTATTGCAGCTTTAGGATATTTTAAAAGTAAAAACAACCAAAATTTTCATAAAAGATGAACTAAATAAGCAATGGCAGATTGTATTACTTCCATAAAAAATGATGCTGTTGAGAAAAGATGATTTAGGAAGATGGCTTTAAATATTCTTAAAAGGCAAAAGCATTTATTAAAAAGAGTGTTGTGTGAGCCCGTTGCTGGAACAGTAAACGCAGACATGCACAGAAAGTACTCAACAAGCACTTTGGTGGTTATTTATTGGTCTCTATCTCCTCCATAATTAAGCAGGCTAACTCAGTTCATCTGGAAATCAGCCTCCTCTCACTCAATGGGAAATGACCAAGAGCCCTGATTAGTGCTGGTACTGAGCCCCAGCTTGAGATCTCACAGCACCAAGGCAGCCACGGCCCTGCTGCAGCAGGCAACACTCCTTCTAGCAGCATCAGCATGCTATGAAGGGGGAGCCAAGGGGAAGCGTGCTTAACAGGAGAACCTCACGAAGGATGTCACTGAGGAAGTCACAACCCAGGCAGGTCCTGGAGAATGCCTAGGGATGCATTAAACAGTTACTGATAGCACTGCCTTCCATCTGAGCTCCTTTCTTCCACTCCCACCAGGGGAAAAGTGCATCCAATTAAATGAACCTCAGATAAGGAAGGAACAGTATTCAGCAAATGACATGTAAAGGTAATGTAATACCTATAAACATACAAATCTAGTTTTCACATTTTCTAAACCATGCAATCATAATACTCATTTCCATAAAATCATTAAAGACCCCAAAAATTAATAATGATTTTTTTCATATTCGTTTCTAAAAAAGATACCCATTTACTTTTTTAAAAAGATAAAATTCAATATATTGAACTAGATCTTAGATTTAGAATCACCAATTAATATAAGTGATACTTTATAAAGTAAAAAAACCATAATTGAAAAAGTATCTTACCTCAGGGTAAAGATTGAACCTTTTTAATGTATTAATAACAAGGGGATATTCAGTCAGTTTATCATTCATAATCATCCATACTCCATTCAAAATGAGGGTGCTTCCACAATAGTCTTAAAGTAGGAATAATACAGTCCCTGAAACAAGCACATGTTATAATAAAAAGTACATAATTACTATGCCTCGTATTAGCTTAAAATAAAACTTAAATATACTGTTTTTCAAAAACAAAGCAATCCACGCACGTAACAGCTACAATTAATTTCACAGGATTCTGATCACTAAAAAATGCTCAGGTTGCAAAAACTTACATATTTTAGCAAAACCTTGTCTTAATTGAACAACTGATCTCAAAACAGCTTAAAAAACAGCGTTAACATTTAAAAAGTCATATAACTCAGAGAGCATGCTCATTTAGGAAACCCCTGGTGGGCTGCAGCCCATGGGGTCGCTAAGAGTCTGACACGACTGAGTGATTTCCTTACTTTTCACTTTCACGCATTGTACAAGGAAATGGCACCCCACTCCAGTGTTCTTGCCTGGAGAATCTCACGGACGGAGGAGCCTGGTAGGCTACAATCCATGGGGTGCTAGAGTCTGACACGACTCAGCGACTTCATTTTCACTTTTCACTTTCATGCACTGGAGAAGGAAATGGCAACCCACTCCAGTGTTCTTCCTGGAGAATCCCAGGGATGGCGGAGCCTGGTGGGCTGCTGTCTGTGGGGTCGCACAGAGTCGGACACGACTGAAGCGACTTAGCAGCAGCAGCAGCAGCAGCATAACCCATACTAATTGAGAGTTAGAAAAGGCTTCTTTCAGTGTTAGAAAGGGGTTCTCCTCAGCTCAGCGTAAGGCAAGAAGCCTACAGAACTGGGGCTGTGAAGACAGAAGAGAGGGACCGTGGTAGTACTCCCATTTTGAGGAAAAAAAGTGCTTTACTAGTAGTTATGTATGGATGTGAGAGTTGGACCATAAAGAAGGCAGAGCACCTAAGAACTGATGTTTCTGAATTGCGGTGCTGGAGAAGACTCTTGGACAGGCTCTTGGACAGCAGGGAGATCAAACCAGTCAATCCTAAAAGAAATCAATCCTGAATAATCACTGGAAAGACTAATGCTGAAGCTGATGCGCCAATACTTTGGCCACATGATGTGAAAGGCTGACTCCAAATACAATATACCTGGTATCTTTATAATAAGAGGGAAATTTAAACAGGGATATAGGGGAAATGCTTCATGAATACAGAGGCAGAGATTGGAGTCATAGTACCTTACAATGCAAGGCAAGGATTACCAGAACCATGAGAAGCTACAATGAAGTCTCAGAGAGAACATGTTCCTGGCATCACCTAGATTTTAGACTTCTAGCCTCCAGAACTGTGAAAAAATAAACTTCTGCTCTTTTTAAGGTACAAGTACTTTGTCATAACAGCCCCCAGGAAACTACAACCTACCTTGTTTATAGGTTTGATTTTGGAACCATATAAATATCTTATACAACTAAAATTTAAAACAAAAAAGTTTATACTCTTAAATAGCCAAAAAACATATAAGAATTATTTATTAAATTGGGAACGGATTTCAAACAAATTTAAGGTCAAGGCTGTATACTGTCACCCTGCTTATTTAACCTCTATGCAGAGTACATCATGAGAAACACTGGACTGGAAGAAGCACAGCTGGAATCAAGATTGCCGGGAGAAATAGCAATAACCTCAGGTATGCAGATGACACACCCTTATGGCAGAAAGTGAAAAGGAACTAAAAGCCTCTTGATGAAAGTGAAAGAGCAAAGTGAAAAAGTTGGCTTAAAGCTCAACATTCAGAGAATGAAGATCATAGCATCTGGTCCCATCACTTCATGGGAAATAGATGGGGAAACAGTGGAAACAGTGTCAGAGTTTATTTTGGGGGCTCCAAAATCACTGCAGATGGTGACTGCAGCCATGAAATTAAAGACGCTTACTCCTTGGAAGGAAGGTTATGACCAACCTAGATAGCATACTGAAAAGCAGAGACATTACTTTGCCAACAAAGGTCCGTCTAGGCAAGGCTAGGTTTTCCAGTAGTCATGTATGGATGTGAGAGTTGAACTGTGAAGAAGGCTGAGCACCGAAGAATTGAAGCTTTTGAACTATGGTGTTGGAGAAGACTCTTGAAAGTCCCTTGGACTGCAAGGAGATCCAACCAGTCCATTTTGAAGGAGATCAGCCCTGGGTATTCTTTGGAAGGAATGATGCTAAAGCTGAAACTCCAGTACTTTGGCCACCTCACGCGAAGAGTTGACTCATTGGAAAAGACTCTGATGCTGGGAGGGATTGGGGCAGGAGGAAAAGGGGATGATAGAGGATGAGATAGCGGGATGGCATCACAGACTCGATGGATGTGAGTCTGAGTGAACTTCGGGAGTTGGTGATGGACAGGGAGGCCTGGCATGCTATGATTCATGGGGTCCCAAAGAGTCGGACACGACTGAGCGGCTGAATTTTACTGTACACTCCTAGTTGAATACACATTAAAGTCAAAAATAAAACCACAAACAAGTTTTAAATTATTTCTAGTAATCATTTTTAACAATATATTTGATACTTTTATTCCTCAAATATAGGTAATATGAAACCAAGATTCTCAGGCTAACAGAAGAGATACAAATTTAATATCAAAAAATAATTAATCCTAAATTTGAATGTGGAAATATAAGTATATAATTTATTTTTTCTATTTAAAAAATTGTTTCCTAATTCTATCTACTAAAAAGGCCTAGGCACAATGGCCAATCTAGTATAAAATACTAGCAATGAGCACCTCTATCACCAAAATTGTGGCCTCTAAATACCATTTGCTACTGGAAGGAATCAGGGCTCCTTAGAATACTGGATGATTCCAGGTCTGGAAAGGAAATGTTTTACAGTACCAGAAAGTTAAGGAAGCTACAGAATACTAGTGAGATCATATCAAGGAGAGAGTGTGTGAGTACATGTGTGTGTATGTGTATACACACATGCTCAATCATTTCCAGCTCTTTGCAACCCCATGGACTATATAGCCCACCAGGCTCCTCTGTCCATTGAATTTTCCAGGCAAGAATACTGGAGCATGTTGCCATTTCCTACTCTAGGGATCTTTCCTAGAGGGAAGAGATAGGGATCAAACCCATGTTTCTTATGTCTCCTGCATTAGCAGGCAGATTCTTTACCACTGAGCCATCTGGGAATCCCATATCAAGGAATCACAGAGCCAACTGCAAGGGCTCTCACCAGCGAAAGACAGGTAAGTTTAAGAAATCTGTTAAAAGCTATCAGGCCATAAACATACACCCAAAGACAGAACTCTGCTTGTCACCATTAAAAGATGCTAGAGAAGCAACTCATTTTTCCGAAAATTTGTAATAGAAGGAAAGCATCAAGCATTTTCCTGTCTTTCTTGTATAAAGTGTAGCTCAGAAAAAAAGGCCAAATAAAGAAGAACATCAAAAGTTCTTCTTTATGGAGTTATTATGCTAAAGCTGAAACTCCAGTACTTTGGCCACCTCATGCGAAGAGTTGACTCATTGGAAAAGACTCTGATGCTGGGAGGGATTGGGGGCAGGAGGAGAAGGGGACGACAGAGGATGAGATGGCTGGATGGCATCACTGACTCAATGGACATGAGTCTGAGTGACCTTCGGGAGTTGGTGATGGACAGGGAGGCCTGGTGTCCTGGGATTCATGGGATCGCAAAGAGTCGGACACGACTGAGCGACTGAACTGAACTGATGGTTAGTAAATGCCCATTCCCCCAGGTCATTTAAACACTGATTGATATTTGATGATACTGAGTAACTGTTCTTCAATATTTTCAAGTATGACAATGATACTGCAGTTAACAAAAAGTCCTTTGAGACATACATGAAAAATATTTACAGATGAAATGATATGGTATCTGAGGTTTCCTTTAAAAAGAGATGGTATGAAAATGTAGATTGTGGGGCCCTAAATTGGAAACCTTAAAAAGAAAGGGGCTAGCTTTGCGGTCGAAAACCTAAGATGGCGCCTGGCGGAAGAGATGGGGGCGTGGTGTATGTTGTTTGTCAAAGTTTTTTTGATTGGCTCTCTTGATTTCGTGCACTAGACAGTGTGTGATCTCCATAGACTCCTGTTATAATGAAGGCACATGATGATTTGACCTTTAACGTGATTGGTGGAACTATGGAAAGTCCCTCCTAAAACCCCCTGGCTTGCCTATATAAGCTGGGAGTTTGCAGCAATAAAGCGGAACTGCTCAGACAGAACCCCTGTCACATCTGATTGTCTTTCGCTCGCGGAGGGGCTGGGTTGGCGGACAACAGGCTCACCTCTCCTGAGGACCCCTCGGCTTTGCTGAGGGAAGTTCCACTGCCTCTCTCTTTCTGCGGAGCACCCCGCAGTAGATGACAGAAAAATGGCTATGTGTCTTCAGTGGTTGAAGCTAGAGGAATGGGTAGGGGAGTTGGGTCTACTCTTTCTACTTTAAAATATCTTTGAAAATTTCCATAAGAAGCTTAAAATATTTAGGTTATTAAACTGCCACAATAAAATACTACATGAAAACTAACCATTTCAGTGCGAAAAGCCATCTCTCTTTCCAATGTTGAGAGGTGAGAAAAATGACGATCATTTTCAAAGAGGTGTGTTATATGACTCCTATAAAACAAAACAGTAACAAAGCAACAGTGTTGAAACTTATACTAAGTATAATTTTAAAAGAAACTCTAAAAGCAAAAATAAAATATTAATACTCTACATATTTGCACTTAATTTTGTGATAAAACTCAAACACAACAGTATCCATATTTGCTCTCCCATTCAATATATCTTATATTTCCACTAAAATTTCTCTCTATAAAAAAACACATTCAGATTAGATTTTAAAATTAGAATGAACCAGAATAATGATACTATAAACCAAAAACAATAAAATTATAGATTAAACTATAAATGTCATTGGGTTACTATTTCAGAAATGTCTGATTTATGAAATTCATATTTCTTCCTATCCAGAAGATTTAAAAACTTAATCTTCTCAATATGAACAGTATATTAATGTTAAACAGAGCTTCAAATATAACCTCATTAATAATAGAGCTCTTTTTATTAAAAATTGCATTATTCTGGCTCTGATTTATCAATTAAACTACATTTTCATACTAGTTTGCTGCATGTATCACATAGTCATCCTTATAGTGGAATTATTCATATATATATTTATATATAAGAAATAGGATGATAGGTTGTAAACATCTGCCTAAAATATTCCATAGGAGAAAAACGTTCTTACCAGTGCAACACTGCTGCAAAGGCAGCTGCAAGAAAAAGAAACATAAATCATTATTTAGCATTAAAAGTATTTTCACCTTCAGAAAAGCATTGCACAGATAAACATGATAAAGTCTGGGAACTGTAGATCCTGAACTCATAGAGAGTGGATAAAGAATAGGGACTCTTCAAAAAAAAAGTCCCAGAGCTCTGCTTAAAATATCAATGGGGAGAGAAAAAAGATGGCGGAGGAACAGGATGGGGAGAACACTTTCTCCCTCTCCACCTCATCAAAAGAACATTTCAACGCTGAGTAAATTCCACAAAATAACTTCTGACTGCTGGCAGAGGACATCAGGCATCCAGCAAAGCAGATCATTGGCTTCAAAACCAGGTAGGAATTACTTTAAAGAACGAAGATAGAGACAAAGGAGGTAGGGGAGGGAACCCTGGCACGGGAAGGGAATCCCGTCCCAGGAAGAGACTCTTAAAAGAGAGGTTCCCTAAAATTGGGGAACTTTCTCACAGCTGTGTATAGAGCGAGCCCTGGAAACACAGAGGGCAACATAACAGGAAGGAAGAATAAATAAATAATTAAAACCAACAGATTACGAATTCAACAGTATAACCTAAGAATAAATAAATAATCAAAACCAACAGATTACGAATTCAACAGTATAACAGTATAACAGTATAACCAACAGATTACGAATTCAACAGTATAACAGTATAATAAATAACTAATTAAAACCAACAGATTACGAATTCAACAGTATAACAGTATAACCGCAAACGCCTGCGTCTGACAGCAGTGGGGTTGGGCAGGGGAGGAGCGCGCCCGCGACAGTGCTTTCTAAGAATTGGGCCGCGGGAGGCGTAGGCTGCAGGGCTTTTCTCGAGAATCGGGGCATAATGGGGCCAGAATCGGGTCCACGCGTGGATAGAACGAATTATCCCGGACTAGCAAACCAGACTGGGGGATAACTAACACGCTGAAACGCTCGAACATAAGACACTGACAGGCCCGCGCACAGAACAAAGGACGAATCGGAAATAGCCGGCTGCAGACCATCCCCCACCGGCGACAGGCAGCCAGAGCCTGAAGCGCTGGAAGAGGGCAGTCGCAGCTTAAGAGAGACATTACCTACCAAATTGCAAGCAGGCTTCTCTGCTGAGACTTCTGGGGTCTCTGAACAGTCATCATCTGCCTGAGAAAGAGCCCCGGCGGAGCTCCCAGAAAACTGAGCGACCAGGAAAGCCCAGAAGACACAACAACAGTGCATGCCAAACTCCCTAGCCACCCGGACTTGGAACCAAACCCGGCACCCGGAGGGGGCTTCCTGAGCACCAAACCTGAGCGGCTTAGACCGGGGGAATTGCATGAAGCATAGGGCAGGCCCCACACGGTTATCCCGAGGATTGGGAAGGGGCAAGCCCAGTGCAGAGTTCACCACCACCCTCCCTGTGGCAAGACAGAAATCAGACACGGAAGAGACCAGCAAACAGAGGAAGTCAAACAGAGGGAACTGCCTTGGTAGCGACCCCACACAGTCCTCAATGACAGAGAAAGCGCCAGATACACCGTTACTACTTTTATGATCAAAAAAATTTTTTTGGGCGGGGGGATGATGTGGAAGCATGATTTTTTTTTTAAGAATTTTTTTCTTTCTTTATTTTTTTTCCTTTTTAAATTTGTTTTTCTTTTCTTTTTCGTCTTTTTTCCCCTAAACCTGCTTAAATTTTTAAGTCTTCTATATTTCTTATTTTTATAACCTAATATTACTTAAAAAAAAAAACCCTATCATTAAAGCAAACGCCGTATATAGTACTATTGGTGGAGGAAGTTGTCTTTTAATAATTCTGGAGTCTTTTATTATATTTTACTTTTTTTCTCTATTTTTAAAAAATTTCTCTCTCCTTCCTCTTCTTCTCTTCAATAATCTATCTTTGAAAATCCAATCTATACTCCAGATTTTTAATCTTGGCATTTTGGTACTTGTTGCCAATTTTGTACTTTTAAAAACCTAATCTTCAGTACCCAGTTTCACATGAGTGCGAGACTACTGGCTTGACCACTCTCTCCACCTCTGGAATCCCTCTTTTCTCCACCAGGTGGCTTTTGTCTCCTCCCTCCCCCTCCCCCTCTCTACCCAGCTCTATGAATCTCTGTGTGTTCCAGAAGGAGGAGAACTCTAAGGGAACTGGTCACTGACCGGATCTGTATCCCTCCTTCCCATCTCCCTCTTTTATCCTCCTGTCCACCTCTATCTACTTCCTCCCTCTCCTCTTCCATGCATAACTCTGTGACCACCTCTGAGCGGTCCAGACTTCGGAGCGCACACAAGAAAGTGGTTATGGGCTAGCTTGCCTTTCCCTCTTTTGATTCCACCTCATCCCATTCCACTCACCTCTAACTACTCCCTCCCTCTTCTCTCCTCCAAGTAACTCACCGATCCTCTAGGGACGACCCTCAAGGTGGAGAAACCTATCATCATTAACCTAGATGTTTTAACATTAGTGCTGAATAGATGGAGAAATCATGAGGCTATTCTAAAAATAAATCTGAAAACCAGAATCAGGAGGCGAAAGTCCAAATCCTGAGATCATCAAAGAATTCCTGAATACAGGGAACATTATCCAATAAGAGCTCATTAAATGCCTTCATACCTATACTGAAATTGAGCACTGCCCAAGGGCCAACAAACTCCAGAGCAAGACATACCACGCAAATTCTCCAGCAACACAAGAACAAGCCCCTGAGCTTCAATACACAGGCAACTCAAAATACTCCAAAACCATTGACGTCTCATAACCCATTACTTCACACGTCACAGCACTCCAGAGAGAGGAAATCCAGCTCCACCCACCAGAACTCCAACACAAGCCTCCCTAACCAAGAAACTTTGACAAGCCACTGATATAACCCCAAACACAGAGAGGAAGCTCTATAAGAAAGAGAATTCCACAAATTCCCAGAATACAGAAAAGCCACCCCAAACGCAGCAATATAACCAAGATGAAGAGACAGAGGAATACCCAGCAGGTAAAGGAACAGGAGACATGTCCACCAAACCAAACAAAAGAGGAAGAGATAGGGAATCTACATGAGAAAGAATTCCGAATAATGATAGTGAAAATGATCCAAAATCTTGAAATCAAAATGGAATCACAGATAAATAGCCTGGGGTCAAGGATTGAGAAGATGGAAGAAAGGTTTAACAAGGACCTAGAAGAAATAAAAAAAGTCAACATATAATGAATAATGCAATAAATGAGATCAGAAACACTCTGGAGGCTACAAATAGTAGAATATCGGAGGCAGAAGATAGGATTAGTGAAATAGAAGATAAAATGGTAGAAATAAATGAATCAGCGAGGGAAAAAGAAAGACAAATTAAAAGAAATGAGAACAACCTCAGAGACCTCCAAGACAATATGAAACGCTCCAACATTCAAATTATAGGAGTCCCAGAAGAAGAAGACAAAAAGAAAGACCATGAGAAAATACTTGAGGAGATAACAGTTGAAAACTTCCCTAAAATGGGGAAGGAAATAATCACCCAAGTCCAAGAAACCCAGAGAGTGCCAAACAGGATAAACCCAAGGCGAAACACCCCAAGACATATTTTAATCAAACTAACAAAGACCAAACACAAAGAACAATTATTAAAAGCAGCAAGGGAAAAACAACAAATAACACACAAGGGGATCCCCATAAGAATAACTGCAGATCTTTCAATAGAAACTCTTCAGGCCAGGAGGGAATGGCAAGACATACTTAAAGTGATGAAAGATAATAACCTGCAGCCAAGACTACTGTACCCTGCAAGGATCTCATTCAAATATGAAGGAGAAATCAAAAGCTTTACAGACAAGCAAAACCTGAGAGAATTTAGCACCACCAAACCAGCTCTCCAACAAATACTAAAGGATAGACTTTAGAAAGGAAACACAAAAAGGATGTATAAACCCGAACCCAAAACAATAAAGTAAATGGCAACAGAAGCATACTTATCAATAATTACCTTAAATGTAAATGGGTTGAATGCCCCAACCAAAAGGCAAAGACTGGCTGAATGGATACAAAAACAAGATCCCTATATATGCTGCCTACCAGAGACCCACCTCAAAACAACAGACACATACAGACTAAAAGTGAAGGGCTGGAAAAAGATATTCCATGCAAATAAAGACCAAAAGAAAGCAAGAGTAGCAATACTCATATCTGATAAAATAGACTTTAAAACAAAGGCTGTGAAAAGGGACAAAGAAGGCCACTACATAATGATTAAAGGATCAATCCAAGAAGAAGATATAACAATTATAAATATATATGCACCCAACATAGGAGCACCGCAATATGTAAGACAATTGCTAACAAGCATGAAAGGGGAAATTAATAATAACACAATAATAGTGGGAGACTTTAATACCCCACTCACATCTATGGACAGATCAACTAAACAGAAAATTAACAAAGAAACGCAAACGTTAAACAATACAATAGACCAGTTAGACCTAATTGATATCTATAGGACATTTCACCCCCAAAACAATGAATTTCACCTTTTACTCAAGTGCACACGGAACCTTTTCCAGGATAGATCACATTCTGGGTCATAAATCTAACCTTGATAAATTCAAAAAAAATCGAAATTATTCCAAGCATCTTCTCTGACCATAATGCACTAAGGTTAGATCTCAATTATAGGAGAAAAACTATTAAAAATTCCAACATTTGGAGGCTGAACAACACCCTTCTGAATAATCAACAAATCACAGAAGAAATCAAAAAAGAAATCAAAATATGCATCAAAACGAATGAAAATGAAAACACAACTACACAGAACCTTTGGGACACTATAAAAGCAGTCCTAAGAGGAAAGTTCATAGCAATACAGGCATACCTCAAGAAACAAGAAAAAAGTCAAATAAATAACCTAACTCTACACCTAAAGCAACTGGAAAAGGAAGAAATAGAGAATCCCAGAGTTAGTAGAAGGAAAGAAATCCTAAAAATTAGGGCAGAAATAAATGCAAAAGAAACAAAAGAGACCATAGCAAAAATCAACAAAGCAAAAAGCTGGTTCTTTGAAAGGATAAATAAAATTAACAAACCATTAGCCAGACTCATCAAGAAACAAAGAGAAAAAAATCAAATCAACAAAATTAGAAATGCAAATGGAGAGATCACGACAGACAACTCAGAAGTACAAAGAATCCTAAGAGACTACTATCAGCAATTATATGCCAATAAAATGGACAACTTGGAAGAAATGGACAAATTGTTAGAAAAGTACAACTTTCCAAAACTGAACCAGGAAGAAATAGAAAATCTTAACAGACCCATCACAAGTATGGAAATTGAAAATGTAATCAGAAATCTTCCAGCAAACAAAAGCCCAGGTCCAGACGGCTTCACAGCTGAATTCTACCAAAAATTTCGAGACGAGCTAACACCTATCTTACTGAAACTATTCCAGAAAATTGCAGAGGAAGGTAAACTTCCAAACTCATTCTATGAGGCCACCATCACCCTAATACCAAAACCTGACAAAGACACCACAAAAAAAAGAAAACTACAGGCCAATATCACTGATGAACATAGATGCAAAAATCCTCAACAAAATCCTAGCAATCAGAATCCAGCAACACATTAAAAAGATCATACACCATGACCAAGTGGGCTTTATCCCAGGGATGCAAGGATTCTTCAATATCCATAAGTCAATCAATGTAATTCATCACATTAACAAACTGAGAAATAAAAATCATATGATTATCTCAATAGATGCAGAAAAAGCCTTTGACAAAATTCAACATCCATTTATGATAAAAACTCTCCAGAAAGCAGGAATAGAAGGAACATACCTCAACATAATAAAAGCTATATATGACAAACCCAAAGCTAACATTATCCTCAATGGTGAAAAATTGAAACCATTTCCCCTAAAGTCAGGAACAAGACAAGGGTGTCCACTTTCACCACTACTCTTCAACATCGTACTGGAAGTTTTGGCCACAGCAATCAGAGCAGAAAAAGAAATACAAGGAATCCAAATTGGAAAAGAAGAAGTAAAACTCTCACTGTTTGCAGATGACATGATCCTCTACATAGAAAATCCTAAAGACTCGACCAGAAAACTACTAGAGCTAATCAATGAATATAGTAAAGTTGCAGGATATAAAATCAACACTCAGAAATCCCTTGCATTCCTATACACTAATAATGAGAAAGTAGAAAAAGAAGTTAAGGAAACAATTCCATTCACCATTGCAACGAAAAGAATAAAATACTTAGGAATATTCCTACCTAAAGAAACTAAAGACCTATATATCGAAAACTATAAAACACTGATGAAAGAAATCAAAGAGGACACTAATAGATGGAGAAATATACCATGCTCATGGGTCGGAAGAGTCAATATAGTGAAAATGAGTATACTACCTAAAGCAATCTACAGATTCAATGCAATTCCCATCAAGCTACCAGCAGTATTTTTCACAGAACTAAATCAAATAATCTCAAGATTTGTATGGAAATACAAAAAACCTCGAATAGCCAAAGCAATCTTGAGAAAGAAGAATGGAACTGGAGGAATCAACTTGCCTGACTTCAGTCTCTACTACAAAGCCACAGACATTAAGACAGTATGGTACTGGCACAAAGACAGAAATATAGATCAATGGAACAAAACAGAAAGCCCTGAGATAAACCCACACACCTATGGACACCTTATCTTCGACAAAGGAGGCAAGAATATTCAATGGAGTAAAGACAGTCTCTTTAACAGGTGGTGCTGGGAAAACTGGTCAACCACTTGTAAAAGAATGAAACTAGACCTCTTTCTAACACCATACACAAAAATAAATTCAAAATGGATTAAAGATCTAAACGTAAGACCAGAAACTATAAAACTCCTAGAGGAGAACATAGGCAAAACACTCTCCGACATAAATCACAGCAGGATCCTCTATGATCCAACTCCCAGTATACTGGAAATAAAAGCAAAGATAAACAAATGGGATCTAATTAAAATTAAAAGCTTCTGCACAACAAAGGAAACTATAAGCAAGGTGAAAAGACAGCCTTCTGAATGGGAGAAAACAATAGCAAATGAAACAACTGACAAACAACTAATCTCAAAGATATATAAGCAACTTATGCAGCTCAACTCCAGAAAAATAAACGATCCAATTAAAAAATGGGCCAAAGAACTAAATAGGCATTTCTCCAAAGAAAACATACGGATGGCTAACAAACACATGAAAAGATGTTCAACATCACTCATTATCAGAGAAATGCAAATCAAGACCACAATGAGGTACCATTTCACACCAGTCAGAATGGCTGCGATCCAAAAGTCTACAAGCAATAAATGCTGGAGAGGATGTGGAGAAAAGAGAACCCTCTTACACTGCTGGTGGGAATGCAAACTAGTACAGCCATTACAGAAAACAGTGTGGAGATTCCTTAAAAATTGCAAATAGAACTGCCTTATGACCCTGCAATCCCACTGCTGGGCATACACACTGAGGAAACCAGAACTGAAAGAGAGACATGTACTCCAATGTTCATTGCAGCGCTGTTTATAATAGCCAGGACATGGAAGCAACCTAGATGTCCATCAGCAGATGAATGGATAAGAAAGCTGTGGTACATATACACAATGGAGTACTACTCAGCCCTTAAAAAGAATAAATTTGACTCAGTTCTAATGAGATGGATGAAATTGGAACTGATTATACAGAGTGAAGTAAGCCAGAAAGAAAAACACCAATACACTATACTGACACATATATATGGAATTTAGAAGATAGTAATGATGACCCTATATGTGAGACAACAAAAGAGACACAGAGGTATAGAATGGACTTTTGGACTCTGAGGGAGAGGGAAAGGGTGGGATGGTTTGGGAGAATGGCATTGAAACATGCATACTTTCTTGTAAGAAACGAAGTGCCAATCTATGTTCAATGTAGGATGCAGGATGCATGGGGCTGATGCACAGGATGATTCAGGTAAAGGATGTCGGGTGGGAGGTGGGAGGGGTCTTCGGCATTGGGAGATTGTGTTCACCTATGGCTGATTCATGTCAATGTATGGCAAAACAAATACAGTATTGTAATTAAAAAATAAATAAATTTAAAAAATATATCAATGGACTAAATTATAAAAGAATTAAGCATATTGCTATAATTTTCATTCACTCAACAAAATAAATGAAGAGCTATTAATATTATTTGCCAACAACCATACAAGAAATGTTTGGATGGAAAGTTCCACAAACTCAACTGCAAGAAGGATAGAACCAATGGTGAGAGGCAAAAGAATAAAGCTATGGTAACTTCAGGGAACAGGACTGGAGAGGGACAGAAAAAGGAGCTATCACTTCCATACATGCTGCAATATCTGAATTTTTATAATAAGTTTTAATATTTTTAAACATTTAAAACAAAAAGAAAAAGAGGTGGAGAAAGAAAATAGAAAAATAGAAAAACTGGTAATAAAATCAGTTTCGTACAAGAATCAATAGTTTGCCTTCTGTACAAGTACAAAGAACACATTAAAAAGAATCCAGAAAACAGTATTCTTATATCACAAGATTCATCCTATTGTAGGATTCTGATTAAATAACTACAAGGAAACCAACTATGAAATACTCTTAGAAATGAAAGACAAACAGCTCAGATCTTATTGTCATATCTTTATAGAGGTATTTCTATTTAAAAATTTTAAATTCATTTTACCTAGAAGATACTAATGGTTACAAAAGACAAAGAGTTACTCTTTCTAGATCATTGAAACTACAAATATTTAACTAGGTTTATCATTTGACATTTGTTTGTAAAGGGTTCTTTGAGCTTTTGAAACTTTGATTTCTTGTTGAGCAATCTACTGTGCACTTCCTTTAAAGATGTCATACCACCATAATAAAATTGGGGCTTTATTTTCTTAATGTCCTAACTATTATGTCCTGAATAAATCATTCTTCTGTCATAGAATGTAAATACTACCTTTATCATACTGAAGAATTGTTACACTTATACTTCGGTAATCCCTTAGAGATAATAATTTTTACTTCATTGATAAATAAATATGGGAAGAATCTACATGTTTACAGCACATATATATTATTATCCATAAACATACAGATTCAGTTATTCCAACTCTCTTTACAACTGCCCCTGACAAAACTCCTATCAGTAGAGCTAATAATATAAACTTAACTCATATTTCTTATTAAGTCTTTCCTGGGAGTTTTAACACTTTCTCCCCTGCTAAAAATATGAAATTTTGTTTTCATTATACTTCACTGGATATTGTTAATGTATTTATTTTTGAAGTGTATTTATTTGTAATGTATTTCCTTTGCTATACAATTGATTCTTTTAGGGTTTATTTTTGTTTATCATCTCTAATTCTCCATTTTAAGTAATATTTTAAAAAGATAATTTTGTTCCTGTTTAATAATTTTACTATTTTAGTAAAATTATTTATTCTTTCCATGTGAAAATATGATAAACTTCTAGAATAATACTAAGTAACTCTGGTAAAAGAGGGCAAACAGTATTCCAAGGACTTTAACAGAAATGCATTTTACATTATGCCTTTAAAGTAGCCTCTGACCTTCACAATTCTGCAGTAATACATATGATTTTCAAGATCATCAGCTCTCTGCTCCCTCAGAATACGATAATTTCTCAGAAGGAAGAAGACACAAAGTCCTTTTGGTGCCTTCCTTTAATTCAGTCCTTGCAGCACCAGTCAATTCTTGGATTTCTCAGCATCTGAATGACCCTCTTTCAGTTTCCAAGGTTGATTCATAATCTGCCTTAAATTCATAATGTTTTAAATTCCTGTTTTCATTTCAATTTAACAATAACAATAGTTAATTAGTAGCAGTAGTAGTAATAAAGCAGCTAACATTTGAATTCTTATTACCTGCCAGGCATTTTTAAGTGCTCTACTTGAACTAACATAAGTTCTCACAAGCATCCTATGTGTTAAGTACCAACACTTCCCTGGTATACAAATAAATAATAAGGGCTTCTGGCGGCTCAATGGTAAAGAATCCACCTGCCAATGCAGGAGACTCATGAGGTGCAGGTTTGATGCGGAAGATCCCCTGGAGGAGGAAATGGCAACCCACTCCAGTATTCTTGCTGGGAAATCCCACGGACAGAGGAGGGCTACAGTCCATGGCGCTGCAGAGAGTCAGCAGGACTGAGCGACTTAGCACACAGCACACATTTAGATAATAAGTTGATTCTCAGGGAGCTTTAGAAACTAGCCCAAGAAGCACAGCGGATAAACAGAGAAAGGGAAGTTGGAAGCAGGAATTCTGACCTAAGACCCCTGTACTGTGTGGCCTCTTGTGGAGGACGGAAGGGCTGCAACAAAGGCCTCCTTACCCTAAAGTATGTTATTCCCCTTCCATCTTTCTTTTATTATTTTAGAGAAAAAAAGGGAAAAAAGCTACAATTCATCTGTTGATACGGGCAGCATATTCTATAGAAGCTATTTTTATATAAAAGTATAGAATTATGCTTTAATTTATTCAATTGAGATAAATTCTATGTATATGTATCTGAAAATGAAAACCCCAGTAAGTAAAGCAGATACTGCCTTGTGAGCACATAATTTAAGCAAAAAGACATATAATGACAAAAACTTCTTAAAACATCCCCAAAGAGCTTTTCATGCCTTCTTGCCTGCAGAAAAGATTATGATTTTCTCTAAATATATTCTGGTGATTATTAATCCTGTGTATAGTCTTTTGGGAGTTCACAAAATTGATAACCAATTTTTCCAGTTTAACACATATGTTATATTTGTCATTCTAAACATCAGAACATTAAAAAAAAAAAGCTTTCAAAAATTCCAAAACTATTCTATAAGAAAAATCATGTTCAAAGAGTGAAGGTTTGCTTTGTAATCTAACTCAAAAGACTGCAATTCTGTGGCTGAGAATTCTGTAAGGCTCTTAAGTTTTGCTGGAAGCACACAAATTACCAATACCCTGAAACTAAACTGGCCACTCCTTCCACTTTCTGATTAAAGAAATTTCGTACCAGATTATATGTCACATTACATCAATTTTCAGCCTTACAGGATTTGAGCTGTTTCTTCATTGAAAATTATTCTTTTCCGGTTATTAGAATCTTGTTTAAACAAAATAGAATGCAATTCCCTGAGGGGAGAAACAATGTTTTACTGAATTCTACCATAATAGTACTTAGGAAGAAGCTGAAAACAAAGGCCGACTCAAATGCTGAATTAATGCATATAAGGGGGAAAATTAAATAATCCTAAATCATGTCCACATAATAAACCAAAGTTGAATATACGTTGATAGTTACCTACACACACACGCACACAGTGTGCATGTAATTGTTTTGTTTTCAAAAATAAGACTCCCAGTGATCAGTGCAAATCAGACCCTTTGCCCAGGTGCAGCCTGCCTGCCTAAGCCTCCAGGTTCTCAGTTTGGAACCCCAGCACAGTGGAGTTCCAGAGGCCCGCCCCAGCTCTGCTCCCATTGACCCTCCTCTGTCCAGCCACAGCTCAGCCACAGCCCCTTGTTGCTCCCCACCGCATGCATGGCCTGCATCATTGCACTGCTATGACGAGGGCAGAAGGAATGGAGAAAGAAACAGGTCAGGAGGTTATTCCATGCTGTTCTGCTCAGTCTTCAAGAGCTCCTGAATCCCATCCCCTCTCCAACCAGCAGATCCCCCAGATCTCTCCCCCAGCTCTCGCAGTCTCTCCCTTCCTCCAGGCTGCCTTGCCCTAGCAGGTGACTCAGAAGTCCTGGTCTCTTCCACAGACCTTCCCTCCCACCCACCCAGTTAGGATTCCTTGAAGTGGAGCTCCGCGACCTGCTTTCTAAGGTTCCTCAGCCGAGTCTTCCACACGCTAAAGGTGGACACCCACCATCCTTCCTCTCTTCCTCCTTCTCAAGTTAAAAGCAGGAACTGTGACGCTAGGGTGCTGTGGCTCCCTTCACCCCTCTGTGACAACCTGCCGGCCACAGAACTCCAGCCACAACCGCAGCTGCCCGCCCACCCTACACTGAATCCCTCACACTTGCACCGTAACTAGGACTTGCCTTAATTCTCAGAAGACCTTCACAAGCTCTCTTGAGTCTCACAACCATCTTGTATTTATTCTCATTTTACAGATGAAAAACTGGGCCTCTGAAAGGGTATTTCTCCCAAAGCAAGAACCTGGACACAGCCTCCCTCCTGAGCCTCAGTTTCTCTCCACAGTGACAGAGCTGCCTCCCTTTCAATCTTCATGCACTTGATGACTTCATCTTGTAACAATATTTATATGGAGAAATACATTCTAAGTCCAAAATGACTTGCAAAATTTAAAAATACAACTTATTCCTAAATTGAGGTTAATCCGTACTTAAAACATTCTGCAGTTTTGGCCTCCTAATGCCCAAGTGACAAAATGACATAAAAAGAAGTTAAGAACTCTTCTTAAATCCACTGGACAAGATTTTCAAATTAATCTTGACAAGTTCCATATTAAACCTCTTCCTAACAGTAATAACAGTTGTTTTCAAGGGACCATTCAGAGTTTATAAGTTTATTTTCAGAAGCTGAAGTCACTAGGAAGTAGTCTACCTGTTTCACACCAACAGTCTTTCCTAGAGAAGGAAGTAGATTTCTAAACATACAGATTTAAGCATCTCCTCCCCATGTATGAAGTCCCATTGGCTTTTCCGTGGCTCATACCATGGAGCCCACATTCTGGCCTTTTTCTGGTTAATCCCACCACACACCCTTCACATAGGCTACATAGGGCAACGATCCTCTGAAATACCTAGCATTTAATTCTGCTTCCTGATAGCTTCCCTGATAGCTCAGTTGGTAAAGAATCCGCCTGCAATGCAAGAGACTCTGGTTTGATTCCTGGGTTGGGAAGATCCCCTGGAGAAGGGAAAAGCTACCCACTCCAGTATTCTGGCCTGGAGAATTCTATGGACTACTGTCCATGGGCTTGCAAAGAGTCAGACAAGACTGAGCAACTTGCACTTTAATTATGCAATATGCCTGAAAACTCTTAATTCGTCCTTCAAAGTTAAAGGCATTCAAAAGTGGTATTTTGAGAAGCCTGTCCTGCCAATAGGTATTAAACCTTGCTTGTTGTATTGCTGTTGTTCAGTCGCTAAGTTGTGTCTGACTCTTTGCAATCCCACAGATTGCCCGCCAGGCTCCTCTGTCCGTGGGATTTCCCAGGCAAGAATACTGGAGTGGGTTGCCATGTTCTCCTCCAGAAGATCTTTTCGACCCAGGGATCAAACCTGTGTCACCTGCATTGGCAGGCAGATTCCTTGCCGCTGAGACACCAGGAAAATTCATTACACCTTGTTAGAGAAGTTAAAATGGAGGAAATCTTGTTCAGGCTTCAGAAGCAGGAAAGCAGGCCTCTGATCTGCTTTTAACCTGCTGGACACTGCCTGGAATCCATGCCTGCCTGCAAGCACAGCAAGTCTGGAAGCACTTTAGGTAAGAAAGGGAGTAGGTCTTAGAATTTTCTTGAGCCCCTGAGTGTCTGGCCAACCCCCTCTTCCCTGCTCCCTCTCTAAGATGTCTTGTGACTCACAAGATGAAACAAACAGCATAGTAAAAGAGCTGCTTTTTTGTAGGCAAACTAATGATGGTATCAGTTTGTGTGTCAGAATTATAAGTTGGATCCCTCAAAGCTGCAATTTGAAGTTTCACCCACAGTCTGGCCACTGCCTGGGACCTTTGCCCAACTGGGACTCCAGATTGCTCTCATTCAGGACTTGCCAGCACTGTTCAAGTCTGGGTGTTGGTGATGTATTGCTGTTACACATGTATGTTTCACATATATGATAGTGAAGGACAGGGAAGTCTGGTGTGCTGCATTTCATGGGGTCTCAAAGAATCAGGCACAACAGCAACTAAACAACAATGCTATTACTTCTCTCCATTGTTTCTAACTTTTTTCTTTTAATGAGTGCATATTTAAATTAAGTCAAATAATCTATATAAGGTTGAAAGTGTTTATGTGTTTGTAAGGCACTCTTTCGTTAATGAATCCTTCAAACCTAAAGCAAAAGTAAAAACTTTTAACCAAAGTTACCTTTATCACAGTTCCCTATGCTAGAGTACTTGAGACTAAAATATAAGCCAACCATCTGTGCCTTTAAAGATAAAATCTTTGACAGATAAGATTTAGGTACATAAAATAATGAGAGAACACCCGCACCCAAGCAAATAGCACAAAGTCTATGAACTGTAAGAAATCTGAGATGGCAGATCAATAATGGCCACTCAGGGCAGGGTTTATTAAAGTGGGATTGGGTAGGCAGAAGTGAGGGGGAGAGTTGGATTTCAGGACATGATTACAACTTAGGTGAGGATTTATACTGAGTAGCCAAAAGACAGCTACGATAAAACTGGATGTGGACTCTGATCCAACATAGCAAAAGAATTCCCATCACTGATATTGATGATAGAGAATACACATGATACAATAATGAGGTATCAACTGAAGGCTCACTCACTATATACACAGTGTGTCTAGCTCTCAGAGCTCCATGAACACCGGTGGCGTAGGGAATGGGGGGGTGGTATTGTCATAGCTACTCAACCAGTGGTACCAAGAATGAGAGCCAACAGAGTGGCCCCTGGGTGAGACCATTCACTCTCACACTCTCGCCACACAAACATTATCATTTTTACTGTGCGCCATGATGTACAAAAAAGGTTCAGAAGCACTTTCAGTCAGTAAAGAAACAGAGCAAGATTCAGAAAGAACATCATAAAGCAGCAACATAGAGCAAAAGTGATCTAAACCCTGGGATTGCATTAGAATCATCAGTGTTGCTAAATAAAACTAGAGATATCTGAGTATTAATCCAGGGCTCCTAAATCTGAAACTCCAGGTTTTTATATTTTAATACTTGAATGATTCTAATATATAGTCAAGGTTAATTATCACTGGTACAGAAACAGCTGGAGCAAAATATTCATACTTGTTCACAATATGTAAGCATTGGCTGCTTTGTATTCCACATGTTTTCTAGCAATAATTAGGTCACCTGGGAGCTTATCAGAAATTCAGACTCTCAGGTCCCATTCCAGATCCCCAGACCCCTGAGCTGATTTATAAACACTTCTAAGGGCAATATCTCAACACTGACAGCACACTGAATCATCGCGGAGCTTTGGACAATGCTACATCTGGTACTGGGGATGATTCTAACATGCAACCACGGATGAAAACACTGATGGTGGTGGAGCATGTCAAGACTGCATTCCTGAGCCCCCACTCTCAGAGATACTGATGCAATAGATCTCACTTGGGGCTTTGAAAGCTACATTTTTAACAATTTCTATTATGAAAAGGGAAACATAAATTCAAAAGGTATTCTGAAGGAAAAATTGTCAAAATCCTGACAGCTGAGAATTAAGAAAGGAAAAGAATTAAAATTAAGAATCAAATTATTTTTTACATTCTTAAGAAGATATATTCCTTGGATTTCATATGACTTATTTAGCCTCAGTCTCATTTTCATCAAATGTGAAATGACGGTTTTTACTTGGTTATCTCTACTCCTAGCATTTAATAACTCTGCATAGCTACCATTTAATAACTCTGCTTGCCTACAACTGGAGACTTCCCTGGTGGCACAGTGGTAAAGAACCTGCCTTCCAATGCAGGAAACACAGGTTCAATCCTAGGCTGGGAAAATCCACTGAACAAGGAAATGCCAAACCACTCCAATATTCTTGCCTGGGAAATCCCATGGACAGAGGAGGCTGGTGGGCTAGAGTCCATGGGGTCACAAAGAGTCGGACACGACTGAGCGACTGAACTGAACGGAACTGAAACAACAACAATAGCTACAACTACTAACACTAATAAGGACTTCAGATTCTCCAAAGAGCCTCCATGATTATTTTCTGTTTTCCTTTTGGGTATTTCTGCTCCCCAAACTAAAAGCCTTGGCAGGTTTGACCCTTTTAATTTGTTTTCTTGTTTCAGTAGGCAAAAAATGCACTCAATTGATTAATACGACATTGACTTTCAAAGTGAGAAGCAGGATTATTTTAAAATTCAGTCATGACTGGAAGAAAACTATATAGCTCCCAGATAAGATCAAGAATTCACAGTGGTCTATGTAATTATACTTGTAAGGTTGACTATAGTTAATTTGAATCTCCTCTATATATTTGACACTGAGCAAAATAGTATCTTACAACAGTTAGGGAAAAATTCAGAAATTTCAATTATCATGAATAAATCTAACTATTTATCAGCTGCAGTTCACTGAGCACTTTTAAAGATTAAGCAAAAAGACCCAGAATTCCTTTTGAGGCCAAAAATGGCTTTTATTTTCCCATGAGGCCCAAGGTCACATGACTAGGATAAACCAAGGCTTCCAGGAAAGCCTGGGTTTCATGACTCCGGTTTTCTTCTCGTTGGAAGCTCAAGCAGAAAAAAAAAATGCTAATAAGCACATTTAACCAAAAGGATGTACTGCCATAAAGGAGAAAACTCCTGCTGCTGCTGCTGCTGCTAAGTCACTTCAGTCGTGTCCGACTCTGTGTGACCCCATAGACGGCAGCCTACCAGGCTCCCCCCATCCCTGGGATTCTCCAGGCAAGAACACTGGAGTGGGCTGAAAACTCCTGAGAAATAATTTAAAAATCAAGGACAAAGGTTTACTTTGAAGTGAATGAAAACAGAACATGGAAAGTAAATACCACCACCCCCAAAGAGCATAAAAATTAGACTTCTAAACAGAATTATACAATGTAAATTTTCACACTTTAAAAATATCTGTGTATACACATATATTAAAATGTGTTGGTCGCTCAGTCGTGTTTGACTCTTTGTGACCCCATGGAGCCCACCAGGCTCCACTGTCCATGGAATTCTCCATGCAAGAATACTGGAGTGGGTAACCATTCCCTTCTCTGGGGGATCTTCCCAACCCAGTGATTGAACCTGGGTCTGCTGCACTGCAGGCAGATTCTTTACTGTCTGAGCCACCAGGGAAGAAGCTAAATATTAAAAATATGTATGTATATACATATATTAAAGTAGGCAATACTTAATACAACTACCCAATATATGTGTTTTTAAAACAATAAATTCTAGCTTCCTTTTAAAATCATATCTTCACCTAACATGGACAAAAATATTTCAGAAATCAAAGAGTAACTTACATTAGCAATTTTAATAAAGTAACTTTCTCCTGACTGAAAAAAATGCATTTCAGGTTTTAAAGAACAAGTAGCAGGATAAAATATACACCTGAAATAATATTCTAGGCTCACTAAATGCTTCTGAGCAATCAGTGAAACTGTAAAGCTTTAATAAATCTAACAAGAAAAAAAAATGTAGAAGCTGCATCTCTTCCCTAGAGGAAAAAAAAAAAATCCATATATACACAGTACACCCCCAGGCCCATCATATGAAGCAAGAGATTTTAACAAGTTCATTAATCAACATGTCATTTAAGTTTTAAGGTTACAGCTATGGATTCTCAACGCTATGTATTCTCTCCAAATTTCAAACTGCTCTTGGGTAGCATGTTTTGCTTATCTGTTAAACGATTAAGAAAACTAGGACACTGATTTTTAATATTTTGCTCTGCTTTTTTTAATGACAATCCCAACTAACCAATCAAAAGTAATTCAAAATTTAGTAGTTTCCAGAAAAAAAAAAAAGTTATGCAAAGACAAAATGGAGGCTGACAGGTTGACCATAAGGATTTAACAAAAGAGCAATTCCCTAAGTGAGCATAAGCCACCAAAGTAGAACTCTTGCTAAAAACATTATTACGTCAGTAGAACATATGATTAGGTCTTGGGACTACTAAACATGCTCCCGTTGCAGTATCTTCGACAGTTGCCTCAGACTGTAGATCTGAAACCTACAAATTGACAGTAGTATCAAACAAGTCAAGACAACTGTTGTTTAGCTGCTAAGTCACGTCTGACTTTGTGACCTCATGGACTGTAGCCCACAAGATGACTCTGTCCTTGGGATTTCCAGCCACGAATACGGGAATGGATTGCCATTTCCTTGTCCAGGGGATCTTCCTGACCCAGGAATC
Organism: Nanger dama; assembly: GCA_917880005.1. Lineage (NCBI taxonomy): Eukaryota > Metazoa > Chordata > Mammalia > Artiodactyla > Bovidae > Nanger > Nanger dama. Next base: position 35,965,420 of record CAKJTW010000022.1, read on the forward strand.
GAAGCTGAGACTCCTGCTTGGCAGGCAGATTCTTTACTACCGAGCCACCCAAGAAGCCAAGATACCTTAACTTTAATCTCCGACTTCCCTCAGTGAATTCATAAGAGATGTCAGGCCATTCATCTCTCTCACTTTAGTTTCCTCACATATAAAAATCCAGAAGTTAATTCTTAAGTTTTAGATTTTCAGGAAACTTCCAAGGAGATCAAAGATGAGAGGAGTTGAGAAATCAGGTCTTTTGTCAGGGACATTAAAATGGAGGAAGTCTTGCTCAAGCTTCAGGAGACCAGGCCTCTGACCTCCCTGGACACTGCCCAGATTCCATACCTGCCTGCAAGCACAGCAAGTCAGAGAGAACTTTAGATAAGAAAGAGAGTAGGTCTTGGAACTCTTGAGCCCCTGGAGGTCTGGCCAACCCCTCACTGTCTAACGAAATCCTATGACTCACACGGTAAAACAAACAGCCTCAGTTCAGTTCAGTCGCTCAGTCGTGTCCGACTCTTAGCAAGCCCATGAATCGCAGCACGCCAGGCCTCCCTGTCCATCACCATCTCTCAGAGTTCACTCAGACTCAGGTCCATCAAGTCAGTGATGCCAACCAGCCATCTCATCCTCTGTCGTCCCCTTCTCCTCCTGCCCCCAATCCCTCCCAGCATCAGAGTCTTTTCCAATGAGTCATCTCTTCGCATGAGGTGGCCAAAGTACTGGAGCTTCAGCTTTAGCATCATTCCTTCCAAAGAAATCCCAGGGCTGATCTCCTTGCAGTCCAAGGGACTCTCAAGAGTCTTCTCCAACACCACAGTTCAAAACCATCAATTCTTCGGTGCTCAGTTTTCTTCACAGTCCAACTCTCACATCCATACATGACTACTGGAAAAACCATAGCCTTGACTAGATAGACTTTTGTTGGCAAAGTAATGTCTCTACTTTTGAATATGCTATCTAGGTTGGTCATAAATTCCCTTCCAGGGAGTAAGCATCTTTAATGTCATGGCTGCAGTCACCATCTGCAGTGATTTTGGAGCCAAAAAAATAAAGTCTGACACTGTTTCCCCATCTATTTCCCATGAAGTGATGGGACCAGATGCTATGATCTTCGTTCTCTGAATGTTGAGCTTTAAGCCAACTTTTTCACTCTCCTCTTTCACTTTCATCAAGAGGCTCCTTAGTTCCTCTTCACTTTCTGCCATAAGGGTGGTGTCATCTGCATATATGGGGTTATTGATATTTCTCCTGTCAATTTTGATTCCAGCTTGTGTTTCTTCCAGTCCAGCGTTTCTCATGTACTCTGCATATAAGTTAAATAAGCAGGGTGACAATATACAGCCTTGACGTACTCCTTTACCTATTTGGAACCAGTCTGTTGTTCCACGTCCAGTTCTAACTATAGCTTCCTGACCTGCATACAGATTTCTCAAGAGGCAGGTTAGGTGGGCTGGTATTCCCATCTCTTTCAGAATTTTCCACAGTTTCTTGTGATCCACACAGTCAAAGGCTTTGGCATAGTCAATAAAGCAGAAATAGATGTTTTTCTGGAACTCTCTTGCTTTTTCCATGATCCAGCAGATGTCGGCAATTTGACCTCTGGTTCCTCTGCCTTTTCTAAAACCAGCTTGAACATCAGGAGTTCACGGTTCACGATTGCTGAAGCCTGGCTTGGAGAATTTTGAGCATTACTTTACTAGCATGTGAGATGAGTGCAATTGTGCGGTAGTCTGAGCATTCTTTGGCACTGCCTTTCTTTGGGATTGGAATGAAAACTGCCCTTTTCCAGTCCTGTGGCCACTGCTGAGTTTTCCAAATTTGCTGGCATATTGAGTGCAGCACTTTGACAGCATCATCTTTCAGGATTTAAAATAGCTCAACTGGAATTCCATCACCTCCACTAGCTTTGTTCCTAGTGATGCTTTCTAAGGCCCACTTGACTTCACATTCCAGGATGTCTGGCTCTAGGTGAGTGATCACACCATCGTGATTATCCAGGTCATGAAGATCTTTTTGTACAGATCTTCTGTGTATTCTTGGCACCTCTTCTTAATATCTTCTGCTTCCGTTAGGTCCATACCATTTCTGTCCTTTATTGAGCCCATCTTTGCATGAAATATTCCCTTGCTATCTCTAATTTTCTTGAAGAGATCTCTAGTCTTTCCCTTTCTGTTGTTTTCCTCTATTTCTTTGCATTGATCGCTGAAGAAGGCTTTCTTATCTCTCCTTGCTATTCTTTGGAACTCTGCATTCAGATGCTTATATCTTTCCTTTTCTCCTTTGCTTTTTGCTTCGCTTCTTTTCACAGCTATTTGTAAGGCCTCCCCAGACAGCCATTTTGCTTTTTGCATTTCTTTTCCATGGGGATGGTCTTGATCCCTGTCTCCTGAACAATGTCACAATTCTCATTCCATAGTTCATCAGGCATGCTATCAGATCTAGGCCCTTATATCTATTTCTCACTTCTACTGTATAATCATCAGGTCATACCTGAATGGTCTAGCAGTTTTCCTGACTTTCTTCAATTTGAGTCTGAATTTGGTAATAAGGAGTTCATGATCTGAGCCACAGTCAACAAACAAACAGCATGGCAAAAGTTAAACCAGAGCTGCATTTTTCAATGAAATCAGTTTGCAGCCTGAGATTATAAGCAGGAGCTCCCAAAGCTGCAATTTGAAGTCTCACTGGTGGAGTGGACACTGCCTGGGACCTTTTCCCAACTGGGACTCCAGATTGCTGTCATTTGGGACTTCCCAGCACTGTTCAAGTCTGGGTGTAGGTTGGCCAAATTTGGTCAGGTATACGCTGTTACTTCTTTCTATTGTTTCTATTTTTCTTTTAATGATTATATATTTAAATTAAGTCAAATAATCTTCTATTAAAAAACTGAAACTGTTTTATGAGTAACGAGTAGTTTCTTTCGTTAACGAATCCTTTGACTCTAATATGAAAGTAAAATTTTGGCAAAACAGTCTTATTAAAAAAAAACTTTTAAACATACTAGGAAACAGTAGCACTCTGCTAGTCATGTAAGTTCTTGATGGTTAGGATGAAAACATGGGGAAAGAGTCTGAGCTCTGCCATTTGCAGCACGACCCAAAGCAGTGGCTACTGTTAGGAAGTAACAGGAAAACACAACGCAGAGCAAGAGGTTATTAGGCAAATCGGAGCTGGTGTGAAAGTAAGAATAAATCCTCATTCTCCTCAATTAACACAATATTCTCAAATTAAAAATCTGTCATGATAGCAAGTTTTCGTAAGTTACTGGCCAAGTGATTTATAACCTTCATTTTAAGATACAGCTGGTGCTACTGTAAACTAGAAGATAAACCCTTGGTTACTACAATGAATCACTCAGAATTTCTGTGACTGATTTTGGTGACTATGCTATTAGGTTAACATTTGCTGCTATGATTAAAATTATAAAATGCCATCCAAGAATCAATTACATGTAGTGAAAGTACTGAAAAACACACTTGATAATTTGTTACTTTGGAAAGGAAGTCAAATATGAGGAAATACGTCAGGCAAACAGGAAAATAAATGAGCTCTTAAATGCACTTATGAGGGGGGGTAGGAGAGACAGTAATAATGCTAAGAAAATAAAAATTAGTATTAAAGCAAAAATAAAAGTCACAATAGTTGTAGATTTATGTACTCTAAAAATTAATTCTTCTGGTTTTTAAACTTGTTCCTGCTCAAGGACTGCTTTTTATGGGGTTAACTATAACATTTATAAATAGTGTTTAAGAGCATGAACTCTGGAGCTATATTGCTTGGGTTCAAGTCTTGACCTTTCCACATTCTAGGGGTGACCTTGGGCAAGTTATTTAACATCTGTGTGCCTCACATCCCCCATTTGGTAAAATGGGTATGACAATCAGTGTCATGGTAAGGACTGAGTTAGTAGTAAAATGAGTTTGAGATAAGTCAGTTAATTTAAAGTAGCTGCAACTATGCCTGGTACACAGTGAACAGCACATATGCAGAAATGCTATCATCAATTTCAAGAATTTAGTATCACCCATTTGCTGAAGACTCCCTATTTTAGGTTCCCATTCGGCCCTTTTATGTCCCTCACCTACTTGACACTTGGACTTGGACTTCTCACAAAGGTCTCAACGGTAACATGTCCAAGATAGAATGAATTCTTGACCTTCTCCCTTAAATCTGTCCCCTCACCACATCCCTAGTCTTCACCATCTCCATGAATCTCCAGTTAATACAACAGACATATCAGATGATAAACGGCAGCCCACAGTCCATTGTTTTCCCAATAGAAATTAAAAGAAACCTTGGCAAACTCTGTTGTCTGTGTCCACGTCTTAAAGAGGGCAGGGGCAGTGACACTAGTTCCAGGGGACTGCTGCCAAGTCGCAGTGCCAGCTCTGTGGTGAGGGGCACAGACACTCAGATGCTCAGTCATGCCCGACTCTTTGTGACCCCATGGACCACAGCCCACCAGACTTCTCTGTCCAGGGAAGCCTGTGATGACGGACAGACTCTTCCTAAAGGGAAGCAGAATATCAGATTTTAAAGCTACTGATGCTTCCTTCCACATCATCCCACCCGATTCTGATTTGTCTGACCTGTGGTTTAGCTATCAGGATTTTTTCAAGTTTCCAGGTGACACTAGTATACAGCCAAAATTGATAACTAGTCTAATTCAAGCCTCCCATTTTAATATGTGTACAAACTGAGACTCAGAAAAGCTACATGCTTAGCTCAGGCACCAACAAGTTTGAAACAGGTACAGAATCAGCAAACAGTTCTTCTAAGGCTGTTTACAAACAGCATTTTTGAAAAAGGACAGAACAGAAAAGCAGGGTGTACTGTATATTACAGGGTGAGTATAGTACATGATCTTTTAACTTTAAATATTGTGTACATACTGATCCGTAGTCTCCATTTCCTTTTCAAATTCATTCTCCTCCCTCCTCTGCCTTGTTCCCAGCCCCAGGAAGCTGACTCTACACAATGATTCAGCTGGGCCTCTTGCAAAGGTCAGCCAGTGAGAGGCACCAGTGGGAGATCAGAGGGTGGGCAGGAGTGTCTGGGATCCCTCCTCTTGGATGATCTTGCCCCCACTGCACAGCTTTCCCTGGGTTGAGCTCCGGAGGGAGCTCCTTTCCACTTCAGGTCCAGAAGTGGTAGCATCTTCCCACTGGGTGCTTCAGTGTCCTTTGTGGGTTCCTTAAACCTGCTCATAGTTCTGAAAACAGGCCACTTATTAAATCTGTTTCCTGCCAGGACATTGACATACACAAATAGTTTGACAGACAGACACATAAATGTACAGGGCTGGAGTTTCACAACTGTGAGCAGGTTTAATGGAACTTATGTTGCTTACTGAAGGTTGTAGTCAAAAAGTTGGAGAAACACTCATGGTTTTTCTACTATACCACTGCCTCCCCTGGCTGATAAAGGGAGCTACTGGGTTGAAATTTCTAAAAATAAACATTTCCAAAACTTTCCTTATGACTGTTACCATTAAATAGTAAACAGTGCCTAAAAGAAAGACATGTTTAATAAAACGCATTTTAACAGAGCTTATACTGCTGAACAGTGGAAAGGGCCACTTTGACAAGAAGTGAGTTTCCCACCACTGCTCTGCACATGTGGACGAGATGAGAGACTAGGAACGCCAAGTCAGACTCTCTTTAAAATGTGTGCTTCTACCAGGGAGAACCAAATGATTAAAATTTTTTCCAAAACATAAATGAAGCAATTTTTGTTATAGCAAAATACTGTACTAAAAAACCACACCATGTCAGCTCAGCTCTCACTGATTTGTGGAGGGGAAAGAAGAGTGAAATGAGGCAGCTTTCAAAAATGTCCAAACCCTGCTCCTTTTCATAGGATCTGAAAGTACAGATCCACAGAAAGAACTAAACATCCCAGGTCTGACTATTCTCCAGAACCATCTTTCAACCATCTCTCAGAACCATAACCTGCCCTATGGCCTCACGTAAACAGCTATCAAGGACAGAAAATCTCTAGACCCTGGTCTGGTCATCCAATCTCCATCCATCTGATGGACGCACTGCCCAAAGTACATCCAAAACTGTGGGACCTTCACTGTACCTCCTTCTAATACCCAAAGTGCCACACTGCTACAGTAATATAAAATTGTACTTAGGTCTGAGCATTACTAGATCCAAATATAAGCCATCCGATATAAGATCAAAGGAAATGCAATTAGGAGCAAAGAAAATATGCACAAAAATGGCAACAGATATTCTATAGTTTGTTTCCATAACCTCCCTGAAGGAGTGATACCGTTCCATATTTTGCTACAAAGTGGTTAATGTTTACAGCAGATAGTCCAGAAAAAAAAGCAATTTCATCCTATTGTGCATGCCTGCTAAGTCGTTTCAGTCCTGCTCGACTCTTTGGGACCCTATGAACTGTGGCCCACCAGGCTCCTTTGTCCATGGGATTCTCCAGGCAAGAATACTGGAGTGGGTTGCCATTTCCTCCTCCAGGGGAATCTTCCAGATCCAGAGATTGAATCCCACATCTCCAGCGGCTCCTGCATTGCAGGCAGATTCTTCACCACTGAGCCACCAGGGAAGTCCCCTTTATCCTGTCACCAGATATCAATTCAGTATTATGCATGTGCTACTATAATAGCAACTAAAACTTGTTAAATGCTTAGATACAAACCGTCTAGCCATGCTGTACCCCAGCTTCTTTGGGTTCTGCTCCTCAGGACATGCCCTGGAGTAAGTAGGGCAGGTGATAATCCTGTGTCATAGAGAAGGCAACACTCACAAAGGAAATAACTTCAAACTTAAACCAAACTTAAACACCTTGAACTGGATCAGGAGCCTCTGTCTCATCCACTGTACCATGCTGCCTCCCCAAGGTGAATTTATCTAACCTGCACACTGACAAGATTTTTCATGCTCACTACTGAAAAAGAGAAATATACTGAAATTACTGAATTTTTCTAAGCTTGAATCTATCATAGAAAAAAAGGTAACCCAATAGTAATATCAACCTACTGCACCCATCAACCTACCTGCACCCATTAAAATGTGTGTGTGATGACTGTGGCTTTTTATAATTGAGTGGCTTCCAGTGATGCCTGTGATCTCAGGGGAGGATGATATGCTATATTTTATTCCCTGATCTATACTGAACTCCAAATTCTTTGATATCACTAAGGGAATTAGAAAGAACAAAGAGTTAAATAATTCAGTAGCCAAAGTCCATTAATGACATTATATAGGAAAGGCAGTGTAACATCTTTTTACTAGCTGACTTAGAAAAATCAGGCCTATCATTCAAACTGCTATAACTTGCCTTATCAGAATATCAGGAAACAAAGGAAATCTTAAGTCGTTCCACAACACGTGAATGTTTCAACTTTTTATTTTTCAGCACATCATTACACGTTATCCGTTCGGTCAACGTAGTGGATGGGGAGGGGAGCCCTCCATACCAATCATTGCTAGGTCAGCAGGGTCCCAGCTTGGGCGCCCCAAACACAACGCGACCTGAAAAGTACTTGCGGAGGGGAATCACAAAGTGCCATCGGCGGTGTTTGCAGTCAAGACGAAAAAGGCACGCTAAAATTTAATGATAAGTTTAGCAACTTTCTAGAACAGCGGACGAGCTTTTGCTCTGAGCTCAGCAGAATCGCTTCCAACCCAAAGCAAACCATCCTCCCGGACAGGGGCCGAGGGAAGGCGGCCGGTCCGCGCCAATCAACAGCGCCTGAGTCTGGTTAGCGCAGACCTGCCAGTTCGCAGCCAGGCCGGGCAGCTGTTGATCTCGGGGCCATTTTTTTTTTTTTTAAAGCAGAGACAGAGAGCAAGTAGGAAGGGAGCGAGGAAGGCTGAGCCTGAGGGAGGAGGAGTGAAAGAAGAGGTAAGGACGTCCCAGGAAAAGTCGAAGAGGGTTGCAAACTGGCGGGGATCGACCGGCGGAGCTCGGCGGCGCGGAAGCCGGAGGAGAGCGGAGAGAAAGGGTAGAGGGGACCCGCGCCTCAAAGTTCCGCGTCCCGGCGGCGCCCGCGCGCTGGGCTGCTCACCTAGCAGGAGCGTGGTCCAGGTTCGGCCGCGCCCCGAGCGCCGCAGGCCCAGCGCCCCGCGCAGCCCGGCCGCCAAGCGCCCCCGAGGCCGCCCCCGGCGGGTGGCGCGGCGGACTCGGCTCTGGGCCCCTTCCTGCCCGCGGCGCCGCTTGCGCCGAGGGGACGGGGCGAGCGCTCGGGCCCGGGCTCCCCGGCGCCGACATCTGGCGACCCCCTCAGCGGTGACTGCGAGGCGCGGGGCGGCTGGGGGCGGCTAGGGGCCGCCTCCCGGTGCTTGTTCCGCGCCTGCAGGACCATCTTGGCATAGTCGCGCCCGCTCGCTGCGCGCCCGGACGGCGGCCGGGAAACGCCGGGCTGGCGGGGCGGCCCCGGCGCCGCTCACTCTCCGGCAGGCGGGCGGGCGGAGGGGCGGGCCGGTCCCTCCCCGCGAGAGGGGAGGCGGAGAGAGCTGCAAGGCCGGGCGGCGGCTGCCTGCTGGCGGTGCAGCCGGGAGGCGGCGCCGGACTCGAGCGCCTGCCGCCGTGGCTGCCGCTCCGGTTGTCACGGCGACCGCGGAACGCCGGGGGGCGGGGGCGGGGACACTGTGAGCGGCCGCGGCCCCGCTCCCGCCTCCCCTCCGCGCTGGACGCGCGCTCCCGGCCGGCCAACGCGCACGCGCGGACTTCCGGCGGGGGCGAGGGCGGGGGCGGGGGGCGGGGGCGGGGGCCGGGGCCAACCGGGGGCCGCCCCGCGCCCCGGGCCCTGCTTCGGACCCGAATGGGGCTCGGCCAGGCGAGGGCACGAACCGCCTTCCGGGAGCACCTGCCCCTCCCATTGGGAACGGCCGGGAAGAAGAAAGGGCCCTCTGGGGGAGGGGGCAGCTGGTGGAAGTTTCGGACCCGATTAAGGCTGAAAGTGGAGCCCAGGGAAGCCCGCGTGGCCCCAGCAGCTCGTAGCGGGAGCGGCTGGACGGGGTGGAGACTGGGGGGGCGGTGGGGGGAAGGCGCTCGGGAATGACCACGCGGGGGCGCTGTGCGAGCGCACTGGCGCCTCGGTGGCCCAGCCGCTGGAAGAAGAACCTAACAAAGTAGAGCCACTGGATCACGTTACTCCACGACGTACGGCCTCTCAGTTTAGAATGCTGCTGAAAGCAGCTGCCTCGCTAACGGAGGCGACAAGCAGGGCAGCCTGATGTAAAATGGCATCAGAGTACCTCCAGGGGAGCTGATAAGGATCGAGACGCAAGTGTGTGCCTGACATTAAAACTGAAGAACCGGGGTAGGAGGTGACAAAATTTAATGGACAGAGAAGAAAAAATTATCAACAAGTGTGTTCTGTTAGTTTCAAATGCTGTAACATTGTGGCTTGAAAGAAAGCAGAAAAACTTTACTTGCTGTTAAAACACAAAACTAGTCGAAAACCCATTTTTCTTTCCCTTAGCAAGCGGAAGGCATGACTGATGGGAGCCTACTTCCTAGACTAGGAAAACGAGGCAGATCCCAGTCACCCTTCTCCCGCCACCCCACCTCTGCATTCTTTGCACAAAACCCTACAGCCACGTGGATAAGTTCTTTCCTTGCAGTGTCCAGTGGACTTGTTCCAAAAAATTGTCCTAATTTCCAGTTTTGTAAATGAAGCCACATCATTATCTCCGTTATAATTCCAGGTGCTTCACGTGGCTATGGATCCTTGCCCTTAAGTGTTTTTGTCCAGTGATTTCGTTATTTAAGGAAGTTAATATCAGCATTCATTCACTGTTATGCCTTTTTAAGGGCAATTATTTTGTAAAGGGAAAAAAATTGCCATGCTAACTAGTAATCCCTCATATTCTATATTTTGTGAATTTAAATTTTCACTTGTCTTTCATCGAAGCAGGGAACAACTATTTTAGACTCTTTTAAAAAAATTATTGAAGTGATATTACAGAAATCTTAGATTCTGAAATAATGTGTCAGATGATCCGTGTGTTACCCTCTGGATTCAACTGGTACCGTTTTTGCCAGAGAAAACACTTGTTGAATGAATAAATGAGTGACTGGGGGATGAATGCAGGGGATAACAACCAGATGAAGATGAATTATGCTGTGTTCTGCGGTGCACCTGACAGTTACTCAGTTCCAGCCCTCCTCTCCCTTGGTCTCTTAATTTCTAGAGGACAAAGAAACTTTACTTCTCAGCCTCATATTGTCCCGCAGAGCCTGACTGTGAAAGTTTGTTAAACTGAATTAAAGAGGAGCCCCTGTTGTTTAAGACACACGCAGTGGGTTCTGACCAGTGCTGAGTCCCTTTGCCAAGTGGAGAATCCCAGAGAAAGGCAGTCAGGTGTCTTAGTCAAGACACAGGCTAATGATAGGCCCATATTTCAGCCTCTGGTCTGACATGTACCAGCCCTGTGACCTTGGCCAAGTTACCAGACCTTTTAGAGTCTCCATCTCCTCACCCCTAAAATAAGAGTAATAAAGATGTCTACCTTACAGATCTGTAAAAAGAAATAAATATGACAGTGTATGTAAAGTGAAGTCGCTCAGTCGTGTCCGACTCTTTGCGACCCCATGGACTATAGTCTACTGGGCTCCCTCTATACATGGGATTTTCCAGGCAAGAATACTGGAGTGGGTTGCCATTTCCTTCTCCAGGAGAACTTCCCGACCCAGGGATTGAACCCGGGTCTCCCGCATTGTAGGCAGATGCTTTACTGTGTTCCATCAGAGATGCTCAGTAGATGTCCAAAGCAGTGGATGCTGTATATGGAGGATGGTAAGTGCTCTGTCCTGCCAAAGCCTGAGGCTGACAGTCCAGAATGGATGTGAAGATGCAGGGGAGTAGAGTGCTATTGAACAGGGACAGCTGTGTGATCTTCCAACCAGTCCCACCCTCTCTAGCTACAAGTTTCTCAGCTATCTGAGCAGTAGCTCCTCCCCTTGAAGTTCCCTGCTTCCCACAAGTTCTTTACAAATAAGGACCATCTTTACAAATAAAGACCATCTGGTGGATCGTTAAGCTTGTATAAAATGGTAAGCAACTCCGCTTACTTCTCTCTCCCCTCCCCCAAGAAAGAAGGCTGCTTCACTCAGGGAGGGTGGCAGAGCAGAAAATGGAATAGTCATGAAGGTTATGTGCCAGGTTTCATTTTGTTGAAATGCACAAGAGCAGGCAATGCAGTGTATTCATATTCATATCTTTAGGCTAAGGACTGCCACATAGTGGTGAATGCTAGAGAGACACAGAGAACTGAAAGCTGCACTTTAAAAGAAAGTGCGTTGCATGCAGATGGTCCTATGAATTAATTCAAGATTATAATGAATATAGATTAAGTATTACAATTACTGACCTCCTTTGATGCCTTTTTCCCCCAGGATTTCCAGATGTGCCCGGAAAGTACTTCCTTCTGTGACCTTATAGAAATACTGGATCAAAGCAGACAAATTCTGAGGAAAGAAACCCCACAGAGCAGGACTCCTGGTGGTCTAGTAGCAAGGGGGCCCTGGGTTCAATCCCTGGTCAGGAAACTAGATCCCTCCTCCTGTCCTGCAACTAACACCTGATGCAGCCAAATGAATAAATAAATACGTTTTTGTTTTTAAGAAAAAGAAACCCCACAGAACAACCACACATGAATTCCTCATCTAGTTACCAAGGTACAAGCCCAATCCTTTGCTACATTTTGGACATTTGAAATGAAAACTTTTAATCAAAAAAGTAATTTTGTAAAAAATGTTGGGGATGGAGTAATAAGAGATTAAAAGAAGGAAATGAGCATAGAATAATAAAGACAAGTAAATGACCCCAAATAAAGTTTAGCAATATTATAGAGATCAGGGAAATACTGTTAAATGAACCACAAAAACATTTGGCCAAAGGAAGTCTGCTGGGAACCAATTTTCTTATTTGTTTCCATTGGCATTTTCAAAGCCCTATTAAAAGCCCTATCCAAATTTCCCTCTCACTCCCTCTCCTACTCGAAGAGTGAGAGCAAAGGGAGAATCTTGACTGTGGCATCTACTTCTCATTCCCTTAGAGTAAGTCACTTGATCTTTGGCAGAAGTGTCTGGGGCGCAACTTCTAGATTCTAACAGCTGTGTCTCTCAGTGGTTGCTCATATAAAGAGAGGAAACTGTGTAACCAAGGCACACTTTACAGAAGCCTAAAATGGGTGCAACAAAGTACATCTGTATAACATTCAACTTTCTACAAAGCTCCAGCATTAACTTGTCACTGTGTTATAATGTATTCCTTTAGGCTCTGGTGAGAACAAATGTAAATTGCTACTTTATTGCTTTTCAGATTCTATCTTCTGTCTTTCTGGTAGCTGACCTTGTAATTTTAACTGTTCATACTCCAATGGGTTCCTGAGAAACTCAGAAAGTTCATTATTAGTCCTAGTTCTAGAGCATCATCCCTCTTACACTGTTGGTGGGGATGCAGACTAGTACAGCCACTATGGAGAACAGTGTGGAGATTTCTTAAAAAACTGCAAATAGAACTGCCTTATCACCCAGCAGTCCCACTCCTGGGCATACACACTGTGGAAACCAGAATTGAAAGAGACACATGTACCCCAAACTGTTCATCACAGCACTGTTTATAATAGCCAGGACATGGAAGCAACCTAAATGTCCAAATCAGCAGATAAATGGATAAGAAAGCCATGGTACGTATACACAGTGGAGTATTACTCAGCCATTAAAAAGAATACATTGGAATCAGTTCTAATGAGGTGGACGAAACTGGCCGATTATACAGAGTGAAGTAAGCCAGAAAGAAAAACACCAATACAGTGTACTAACACATATATATGGAATTTAGAAAGATGGTAATGATAAGCCTGTATGCGAGACAGCAAAAGAGACACAGATGTATAGAACAGTCTTTTGGACTCTGTGGGAGAGGAAGAGGGTGGGACAATTTGGGAGAATGGCATTGAAACATGTATACTATCATATATGAAGTGAATCACCAGTCCAGTTTTGATGCAGGATACAGGCTCCTTGGGGCTGGTGCACTGGGATGACCCAGAGGGATGGTAATGGGGAGGGAGGAGGGAGGGGGGTTCAGGATGGGGAACATGTGTATACCTGTGGCAGATTCATGTTGATGTATGGCAAAACCAATACAATATTATAAAGTAATTAACCTCCAATTAAAGTAAATAAAATTATATTTTAAAAAGGGGGAAAAAAAGGAAACACTCCATTACAGAGGGGCATGTCTCCCTAAAATGCAGTTCCTATTACTGAGGTCATACTATGTCCTTGGTGTCTTAGTGGATTTTAGAGACATTAAAAATTCAGATAAACTCTTCATCCCCAAAGGACTTGCAGTTTAGATGGAGAGGCAGGGTAATCTAGGAGCACATTTGATTGTGCAGGAGAATGTGTGATTCAGAGTACTGAAAGAGTTACAAAGATGAGAGACCACATCTGACACGATTTAGGAGTTTTCAGGGAGCAGATGAAACTTATCTAGGCATTATTGGAACAATAGATCTTGCTTAAACAGAAAGAAGCTTGGAAAACACATTATAGAGAGGGAACAGCATGTTTCTGAAACCCTTGTGTGCCTGGCCCATAGTAAGTGCTAATAGGAACATCTTAACCCCTTTTCAGAATGAGGAAAGGAAGAAACAACTAATTTAAGGAATAAACAGATTAAAAAGACTGGAGCATGAACTGCTTAGAGTGCTCACACATGGATTCTGGGTCCCAGAGCCCCCAGATCTCTCTGCAACTGAGCAGACTACTTGCTAAAGGATGCTGAGCATTCCTTCCCCCGTCTACCCTCCACTCCACCACCCCAGTGCCCCACAAGCACACCCAGGTGGACTTAGAAACACTGGAAGCCAATGAATTCCACCATTTGCCTCTAATTTGGGCAGAGACTTGCTAGTATCCAACAGGACTTTGCTGACTCAGCCTGAGCCTCAGGCTCACCTGCCACTGGATGCAGACAAGGTGGGGGATGCATTCATCTGGACACTGAATGGTTAGTGCTTGAGCCCATTCTCCAGGATAAGCAACTGGATCTATCACACAACTTATCTGCTCCCTGCTAAACTGTTTCCTTGACCCAACCTTATCCTATGCTCCCCTGAGGCCAACAATCCATCCCTCATACACTCAGCTCATCTCAGTAGTCTCTAACTCTTGGCTAAATGGTAACCCACTCCAGTATTCTTGCCTGGAGAATCCCATGGATGGAGAAACCTGGTAGGGTGCAGTCCAGGGGGTCGCAAAGAGTCGGACACGACTGAGCGACTTCACCTCCTCCTATGATAGGTTCATTCCCTCATTAACTCCACCTGCTTCTTTCCTTGGATCTCCTTTCTGGCTCCAGAAAGCTCCTCTGGGGTCCCTTGCCATCTTTACCTTTCATCATTGCTTTTTTCTTCAGGCAGCACCTTTTACTCTAGCTCTGGTCCCCAGTCCTCTTAATTCCTACCATTGCTACAACTAACTTGAGCACCTTTCTAACACTGAACCTCTCGGCTCCTTGATATTTTCATCTCTGGTGACCTGCATTCCTACTCTATGTGATTCCCCCACTCTTAAAGTCCTACCCTACTCTTTGTCATCACCCCAATCTGGCTTTACTCCTGCAGTTAAAATCCAAGCAACCCACTTCCAGTGCCTCTAAGTCTCCTTGTTATTCCACCCCACTCCATCACTGCAACACTCTCTGTCAAGATCCCCACCCCCGCCCCCTGCATGGTCCTTCCATCTCACTCACCTGGCAAAATCCCACTGTCTGACTTCAGATCCATGCTACTGAGGAATGCTGGAGAAATCCCACAGCCTGGAAGGCAGGAACTCCTATGAATTCTTAGTTTCCATTGGCAACTGGCCCTGAGTGCTGCCTGGAAGTTGTCCAACATGCCCCTGGTCCCATTCCCCAGAGCAGCAAATGTTCGCTGCTTTATGTATAATGTATAATCCCTGCTCCCCAGATTCATGGGTTAAAACCAAATCCCCAGCGTGATGGCATTTGGAGCTGGGGGGATGTAATTAGAACCTGAAAGCAGAGCCCTCAGGAAAGGGATTAGTGCCTATGAAAGAGACTTAGAATTCCTTCTCCCCCTTCCACCACATGAGGACACAGTGAAAAGAGGGCCGTCTTTGAATGGGGAAGGAGACCCTCACCAGACACTGAATTTCCCAGCACCTTGATCTTAGACTTCCCAGCCTTATCTCTCTCCATTCCCTAGTCCCCTCTGCCCTCTATCCCCCTGAACTTCTTCTCACGCTGTTCTCTTAAGCTGTGACACTTCTGTTCTGCCCAGCCCCTGGCAGTTCTAGATAACTGACATCCTCAGCCCCTCACTTAGAAATCATCTTCTTTCCTCTCCTTTCTCCCCTCACATCCTGAGCCATACATCTAGTAACCTAAACTTTCCCTTGTCATATCACTTACCACTGTCAATTTGCCTGTTTATTTGTCTGACGTCTCTGTTAGACTGTCATTTTTTTGAGGGAAAGCTCTGTATTAGGTCAGGTTCCCCAAGAATCTCTAAGATAAAAATTTGTAGTGGCTCCAGAGTCCGGGGAGGTACTTTCAAGAACAAAGCTTTTAAGGGAGTCAAGAAAGTGGAGTTGGACAAAGAGAAATTGAACTGCAGACCAAATGCAGCAGAAGCCTCGATCAATCCAACAGGGAGCCCTGGAGCTAGATGGCCCTTCACAATCATTCTGAATTGTGGCAAGGGTCCCAAGTCTGTGACACCACACCAACTGGTTATTGGAGGTGGCCTCTTACAAGGGGTGAGAGAGACGTGGGCAGGCAGCTCCATAAAATGTGTATGACTAAAAGCCAGTCCTAAAAGGGATTCCGTGGTGAGCTCTTAGCAACCCACACCCCTGGCATTAACCCTGGGGAAGTCTGGGTAGCCTACCATAGCCCGCTCTGCTCTGTGCTGTCTCAAGGCCCAACACTATAGAGGTGCCCGATCTCTTTGTAGGTAAATCATCAAATGTATGATTAAATGAATTAATTAAAATAGCAGAAAACAAGGTTAGTAGATTTAGAGCCTTACAGAAGGACATTTTCTATTTGAAAACAGTGAACTCTAGTGCTCAAAAGATTGATGGATTGTAAATAAGATTTAAAAAAATAGCAAGCAGACATGCTCTGAGGATATGGATTTGTGGTGTGTGGATGGTAGGGATGACTGAGATGATAGCAGGAAGATGGACAGGGGACAAAACCCAGAACCTGAGACTCTGCTCCTATAACCAGGGCAGTGACGTATAGAAGGCCTGTAAGAGGATATTGAGAGCATAACAGGACAAATATGAGCCCAGCTAAAATCTTACACTAACTCTTTAGAAGATATTTATGATTCATTCTTGCTGTTCAGTCACTCAGTCATGTCCAGCTCTTTGCAACCCCATGGACTGCAGCACACCAGGCTTCCCTGTCTTTCACCACTTCCTGGAACTCGCTCAAACTCATGTCCATCGAGTCAGTGATGCCATCCAACCATCTTGTCCTCTGTCCCCTCTCCTCCCAGCATCAGGGTCTTTTCTGAGTTGACTCTTGGCATCAGGTGACCAAAATATTGGAGCTTCAGCTTCAGCATCAGTCCTTCCAATGAATATTCAAGACTGATTTCCTTTAGGGTTGACTGGTTTGATCTCTTTGCAGTCCAAGGGACTCTCAAGAGTCTTCTCCAATACCACAGTTCAAAAGCATCAGTTCTTCAGTGTTCAGCCTTCTTTATGTTCTCACACCCATACATGACTACCGGAAAAACCATAGCTTGACTACACAGACCTTTGTTGGTAAAGTAATGTTTCTGCTTTTAATATGCTGTCTAGGTTTGTCATAGCTTTTCTTCCAAGAAGCAAGCATCTTTTAATTTCATGGCTGCAGTCACCATCTGCAGTGATTTGGGAGCCCAAGAAAATGAAGTCTCTCATTGTTTCCATTGTTTCCCCATGTATTAGGTATACTTGATCTCATATATGAGTTATAAGCAGAGAGTCACCATTTGAAATGTCAGGACTATAAATTGGATATAAGTCTAAACTTCAAAGGTATTCACTGTACATTTCCAAACTATAATTTTAGATCAATTTTGTAGATATATTTAAAAACGAAAATATTTAGTTGTTTTACTTCCCGAGCAGCTGTTAAGTCATCTCAGCTCTTGCCACTAATCCTGGTTTGTTTCCAGAAACTAACACTAATGGCAATAGCTGTAGACAGTTTGTAGCCAAATCAAGATGACCTGAAGCCCACAATACTCAGCAATGTTGGAAATTCCTTATTTTTTCCCCTACCTGAAACTCCATGTTGCTATGGTGTCCATTTTGTCCCAGGCAATAGTTTAGGGAGGAGGAACAGGTAAGGAGCCTTTGGCTCTTCAGAGGAAAGTGACATGTGTTCCAGCACCTGATTTTGCAACCAGACAAGGGATGTTGTGTCTGGACTCAAGACTGCTCTTGCGAGCGCCAAAGTGCAAAGTTTGGTGAAGCAGAGCACAAGCCCTGGCACCTCACTGGAGAGGTGTACACATCATGCTGGGCTGCTGGAAGCTTTGGGAGGCTCTGCAGTGTGGACTCTGTGCAGCTGCAGGAGGAATCAAGATCCAGTTGTCACTGCCCCCGAGGTACCGAGAGAATAGGGGCACAGTGAGAAAGAGCTTATCCCAATCCTTTCTGACCTGTCCCAAATGGCCTATTTGCTGGGTATAGTGGACAAAGAAGCAAGAAGTGGCAATGACTGAGCACACAGCCCCAGATTCCATCCTCGGGCCTATGACTGCACACTCCATGAACTCCTATACATATCTGAGGAGTTTCCAATTCCGGGCTGAGGGCACTGGTACCAGGTGCAGTGGTGTTTGTGATGCTTTGGGGCCCGTGCTTTTCCTGACACTGTTCAAAGTGTGAAAGTCAGAGAGGGTTAAGCTGGGCGTCCAGGTTCCCCTGAACAGATGCCACAGCAACCCACCCAGTTCTTGGCCCAAGTGCCACATCTTGCTTTGTGCAGAGTTTCGTCACCCTTCGGTATAGTACAGCCCTGTAAGCAGTTTTGCACGGCATACTCTGCAATTCTTTTGGCAGCTTGTCTCAGCACACTTGGTTCACACACTAGACTAGATGTTTGCTTGTCTTTCTTCATCTCCCAACATGAGTTAACACAATCAGTCCTTTAAGATTATCTGCAGGCCCTTAATTCCTTCTGTTGTCATCTTCGGACTTCTAATCTGCAGTATTATTTTGTTCATGGGAGTGAAACTTGCATGGTAAGTCTGATACAAGTTACCTGATAAAACACAGAGAATGAAAGAATACAAGATCAGCTCTCCATAACAGTCATGGACAACCAGAGCAATGCTTGAGCACACTTGAAGTCCACTCCAGCCAGACTAGATGCACAATGAAATGAGAACACTGGAAAGTTAAACACCTTTATTATTCATTACGGCTAAGATAAATAAGCTACAAGGATGCATTGTATAGCACAGGAAATAGACTCAATCTCTTATAATAACTTCAAATGGAGTATAACCTATAAAAATATCGAATCACAATGTTATATACCTGAAACTAATATAATATTGTATATCAATTACACCTCAATTAAAAAGAAACCCTTTACTATTCAGCAAGTTAAATGAAATATTTTTAAAATTAGTTCATCTTTCTAATACCTTACCACATTCTAAATTTCTTTTCTTTTGTGGCTATCTGGACCATTGCATGTATTTCAGAAGCCACTGAGTGAACTGGCTGGTTGAGGAAGAAAGAGTATGATGAGACAAGAGTTGTTCCAAGGAGGATGATCCTTGGAATGGAGAGGAGGCAGAGATAGAAGGTGACAGTCGGGAAACAGACTGCTCGGTAGAAGCACAGAGACAGAGACAACGCTGATGTTAGAGGCCCTTCAAGCAGCTGGGTCAGCACCTCTGGGAAGCTGCCCTGAACCCCCAGGACAGGCCACCTGTTGAACTCCAGACCTGCCTCATCAGTACTTTCACCGGAGGAGTTAACCTTTACCAATTTATTTACTGGAATTAAGTGCATAATTTTGCTTTAGAGATAACATTGCTGCCTTAAAAAGCAGAGTCAAGCAGAATAGCTGGAAGTTTGTTTTCCATTTTTGTTTTTGGCCCTGATGGCTCTTCAGTGCTGCACAGGCTTTTCTCTAGTTGCAGCAAGTGAGGGTCACACTCTAGTTGTGATGCATGGGCTTCTCACTGTGGTGGCCTCTCTTGTTGCAGAGCACGGACTCTAGCACTCTGGCCTCAATAGTTGCAGCCCATGGGCTCAGTAGTTGTGGCTCCAGGGCTCCAGAGCACAGGCTCAGTAGTTGTGACCCATAAGCTTAGTTGCTCTGTGGCATGTGGGATCCTTCTGGACCAGGGATCGAACCCAGGTCTCATGCATTGGCAGGCAGATTCTTCACCGCTGAGCCACCAGGGAAACCTGGAGTTTGTTTAAAATGCGATGACTGGCTCATGCCCCTAGAAAGTGAGAAGTTGGACTTGAAGCCACAGGTAGCCTGGGTATCTAGCCAGGAGGCTTCTGACAACACCTTATAAAACCTGGCCTGGGTGATAGTATAAGAGTTACTTACTTTATATGAGTTCATTGTGAGTGTTTGGCGGTCGCACTTCCTGGTAAATTAAGATTGTTTTGCTTCTATTTTGCATTTTTTGAAGAAAAGTTTTTCTCAGATCCCTCTATTAATATTTATATTATTAGCATTTAATAATCTATTAGTATTAGTATTTAGTATTAATAGTAATACTAATCTAATAGTATTACTGTTGGTATTTAATAATCTGTACATTTGAGAAGGATAAGCAAACAAATTGTGCCTATAGAAAAAAAATGGACAAAGCAATAGAGATTCATCTTCATAAAGTTTTTCTTCATCCTTCTTTTGGGGTTATATTTTGGATGAATAGCTATTATTCATAATAATTCTTCTTTAGTAGTTTAAGATGGATCTTGGAAAAAAGTCTTGAAAATACTGCTCAGAAAATGAGTAGGTAACAATAGGCTGTGTACTATTAATAAAACTTTGCCAAAAGATTACACAATATATTATTATGAGTCCTGCCGGAAGCATCTATGGCGTCACCTGACCCTTTTCTTGGAACATGGGGTCGGAGGAAGGAGGCACAGGGAATACCCACAGGCACTCAGTGTGGACCCACAGGCCTGCCAGGCCACACCCTGGAGCTCTGGCAACACTAACGTCACCTGGGAGCCTTTAAGAAATGATGCCGAAGCCCAGACCTGACTCAGATCAATGAAATCAGAGAGAAAGAGCATCTGTATCTTTTAGAAGCTCCCTGGTGACTTTGCCAAACAGTGAGGCTGAGATTCAAAACTTTAGGGAAAGAGGAAATTGATCTTTGTTTTTATTCCTTAGCTGCATGACAGATTTTTAGCATATATTAATTTATCTTTATGCAGGGTCTGTGCAGTAAAGGAGAAAACACGGACATTCAGGGAATGTAGGATTCTGTTCTGATCAAAACAAAGTGGCTTTCCCACATCAGAGGCATGTCTTGTCCATGGCACTCATCTCTACTTGAGTCCCTCTTCAACACTTAGATCAGCTCACAAATGTTCATTTAATCTGCAGAGCACAGTAGTTCACAGCACTGGTTTGAAAACTCTTTGGAAATTCAACCTGGAAAGCCAGGGATTCATCTGCTAAACTCCTACTCCTCTGCTCAGCCCAGCCTTGGCTTTACTTCAGCTTGGAAACCTTGAGCAGGAATCTCCCCTTCTCCCTGCCCCCTCTCTGGACTGAACAGGAACAAAAGAGCCTGAAAATGATGGACGTAGGGAAGGAGAAATGAATCAAGGTACAAGTATGAAGAGCCAATGAAGAGAGTCGTGAAGTATTTTGGAGAAAAGCTCCTTGTGCCAAATCTCATTTTTCCTGGAGCTACCCAAGCCCAAGACATATTTCTGGAGCCAGCCAAAGAAGAGGCCCATGGAATTTTAAGTATCTTGAAAACAAAAGAAATCCAGGCTGAGATGTCCAATGTATTTATATTCAGGCACAGTGCAACACAGTAATGATATATTTGTTCTTTATATCCCAAAACAACATGACATACAAAACATTGAGGAAAACCCTCAAGAAAGGAAAAGGCTCACAATAACAAATAATAGTAGCTGCTATAAAACTAGCCTTGGCTAGATTTCAGGCACTGTTCTGTGTCTTTTATATACATCATTTAATCCTCCTCACAGCAACCTACAGGGTGCATGCTTTTATTATCCCCATTTTGAAGGGGAGCAATCACAGAAAGGCTGAGTAACTTGCCCAGGGGCAGAGCTGGTTAGAGGGAGCTGAGGTAGGGAGCCCATGGGGCCACCCTGCCTCACCCTTGAGTCCATGCAATCTTGTGTGGTGGAACATTCTTAAAAGACAGACACCGTGAATTGTGGTTTCCTTTAAGAGCTAAAAATTGCTTCCTTCCAAATAAAGGCTATCCAACAATTACAGGCTTTCACAAGAAAGAATGTTCAGGGCAACTGAGTGTGGCAGATCACGGGGATTAACTTGAGTTCTCTTGAATTTGTATATTGTTTTCAATATAAGTCATTGGCAGACTTGGGAACCCTATTGTTAGTAACAGATGACTTGCACCATCACTGACAGCCCACTGCAACACCCCAGCGGGTTGTAACACCACCACTGTGGGAACCACCAGCCTGGAAAATAGACCTAAGGAGGAAGATATTTATGTGACTGAGTTGGAAAAGGTAGCTGGAAGGAGGGTGAAACTAGATAGCAGCAGTTTGTGTCAGGCCTCCCAGCACAGTGCTTTCTGGAAAAGTGGGCAAGTAAAGGAGCTGCCTTTGGAACGTACACATCACACTGTTGCAGCTGAGCCTGCAGAGATAAGCTTCAGGGCATCCTACCGTCTGCCAAGAATACAGGACAGAAGCCCCAGAAGCCACAGTATTTATAGTCTAAGATAAAATCACTCCTGGTGGAGAATTCTCCTCTTTGACACAACAAAGGGGGGCTGGGGGCTTCCCTGGTGGCTCAGTTGGTAAAGAATCTGCCTGCAGTTCAGGAGACCTGGGTTCAATCCCTGGGTCGGGAAGGTCCCCTGGAGCAGGAAGTGGCAGCCCACTCCAGTATTCTTGCCTGGAGAATCCCATGAATAGAGGGAGCCTGGGGGCCTGCAGTCCATGGGGTCACAAAGAGTCAGACATGACTGGGCACACATGCCTTGGGGGAAGAATAACCGCTTCTCCCAGGACATGTGAAGGCTCCCATTCGGGCATTTTGGCCCCTTGACACCAGGTCAGCTAGGTGACTTTGGTCATGAGTTCATCTGCATTAGCCCCATTTAACCTCCATTCCCCCAAAAGCATCTAGCCAAGAAGTATTATTCCCATTCAGTGTGAGGAGAAACGAAAGCTCTGTGGAGGTTTCGATGCAAAACTAAATTCTTTGATGTTCTTGCCATGAAGACGAGACATCTATATTTCCTTCCCTAGAACAAAGAGGCATGACTTTCCACACCTCCTTGAAAACAATGAACTGTGACCTGTGAGGCTGGGTCACAGAAGGCCCTTGACTTCTGCTTTCCACTCTCCTGGGACAAGCCCCCTTGGAGCCTGGGCCTTGGTATAAGAAGTCTAGCTGCCCTGAAGCCACCGTGCTGGAGTCCATACGCAGAGACCACACTGTTAGGGAAGAGTATCCTGAGAAGCCCCAGATGAGATGTTCTAGGCCCTAGCTGTCTAGGGCCTCCCGGGCCAGGGACCAGGCATATGAATGGAGGAGAGGTCAAGAAAACTGGAGCTTGGCCACTGTGCAACTTTGGAGAAGGACCAAAAGTTCCTCACTGGGCTCCACCAGCCCCCATACAGTGAAAGATAATGCATGCTCGTTTGTTTTATGCCACTAAGTTAGGAATGATTTGCTGTGCAGCAGGCTCTAAGAGAAGCCACTTTCCAAGATCACTAAGGAACTTCCCAATGGAGCTGGGGCTGGAATCAGTTCATGCCACTCAATGCAGTATTTAATGACCAGAGAGGCATGGCCCCTGGGGACTAGACAAGAATAAGATACTGCCCAAACCCTCTGCAATCAGGGCCTCCACCGTAGGCCTCCTCCTGAAGGCAGCTCCTCCATGCTGGAGGTAGATGGGGTGGATGAGCCCCACTATCACTGGTTTCTAGAAGGAACTGGCTCCAGGGCATTCTGGCTATTTCTCTGCAGCGTGCTGTGTACAGGTGGCTTCTGGCACCAACAGGTGCCAAGCCGCCAGCCTTGGCTTTCCTCCAGCCCTACTCTGATGAGCTGGTTGGCTGTGTTTATAATTGAAAGCAGACAGCGTTGCAAAGGTAGGTAGTTACCACACAGCCTGCCTGCAGAGTGTAGCTTGGCTCTGATGAATTACGTCCAGTCCCTGGTCTCACATTTGGCTGGATCTGCAGGAAAAATATGTGTGTTCTGGGCCCCAGCTGATCTTTTAATCTAGCTTCTGTTCTAACATAAACATTCTCTGTTAAAATTGTAAACTTTCAACTGCTTTTTGAAAATAGATTGTTATAAAGGCATAAAATATATAAAAATCATTTTTACTTTGTAATGAGCTCAGGGGCGGTTGGGTGGCCAGCACTCACTCAGACTCGTGAGGTTGTCCTGTAAGTCAGGGGGGAGGCATTTACAGCAAAACCACGGGAATGGTGCCCCAACTCCAGGGTACAGCAGTCCTATGGTATTCTGTGCTAGGCAAAAATAGTACTCTTTTTTATTTCTGAGGTGTATGTAGTGTATTTTCATTTAATCTTCACATTTCATGAATGAAATCAATAAATATTGATCAAGTATTGACTTGATTAGATATCAAATCAGTTTTGTTTAAAAAATGAGAACTAGCTTATTTTTGCCTGTCATAAAATCAAAGCCCAATTAAAATTTATTTGCCAAATTTATATTCCTGCTTTCTAGGTCTCCTTTAATCAAAGAATTCCTAAACATAAAGAAGAAGTAAAAGGAGAGGGGAAGAAAATGAGGGAGAATTCAGCACTGTGATAAAGAGTAAATATTATGTTTGGAATATTATGCACAGTGCCTGGCCTATGATAGATACTCAATAAATGCGATTATAGATCTTTATTATTCTGCCTTGTCTCTCCAAGACTTCTTCACCGGGAAGATACAAATGAGGTCAAACGCACAGGGCTATTTAAATTTATTTTACTGCTTGTCTGGCTCACGTCTGCGGAACCTTTGAGCATCCTGCACGGTAAGTTCCACACCAGCATTTCTGGGACTCTCCGGACATGTCTATCAGGTGTGTGAGAACTAGCCTGCTGACTGCCCTGCACATCTGCCTGCACCTTGCCTGTCACCAGCATACCCTGCTTTCAGTTGCCACAGCCTGGAAGCTTCCCCTGATGGGAGAAGAGAGGTCCAGTTTCTCTGCCACCCACCTGCTCTGATGACCTGAGCAAAGCTGACAGCAAAGTCTGGGGAGAGAACCATCTCTGTGTTAACAGCTGTGGGAGGGATGCTGAGCAGGGCTCCTTGTGACCTTCTGTGTTAGAAATTGACAGACAGAATGATCATTTTTAAATAGGCATTGATGTTTTCTTTCCTCTCCCCAAGAAACAGACAAGCACCTGCATCCCAGGGGCTGGGCTGGGCTGTGCTGTGTGGGCACAAACAGCTCCCTTTACACCAGACTTGGATTCTTTACTCTCTTCAGCAGTGAAGCCTGTGCTGCCAGGGCCAGTTTACTGCCCTCAAACCTCTTCTCTTGGGAGGTCTTCCCCCCGCTGGGGGTCTGTTCAGCTCCCTATAGAGTCAGCACCTGGTGGGCCCAGCTGGCATCTCTTTCAGCATGCCCTTCTGCCTGTGCAAACAGGCTGCTGCAGGTCCACGTCTCGTCTGCTGGTCATTCGCGCTTAGCCTCCCGCCACCGCTGCTTCACACCTGCCCTGGGGAGCACTGCCTCCTGCATCTCCATCCTCCTCGAGGAATGGCCACTGTGGCTGCCCCAGGTTCTGTCCAGCTCCCACTGGACTTGGCTCTTCCTGACCCAAAGTGACAATTCTGGCAAATGAGAAGCCTGGCCTCTCAGGTGGATGGAAAGAAACCAGTATGCACTGAGCACCCCACTAAATGTCAGGGTGTCTGGCCATGTCTTTCCTAGCTGTCCAGGATTTCCCTTTTGCAGCATGAGTGAGAGAAGGTTACTTTGCCATAGCCAGGAGCCTGACTTCGAAACCAACTCTGGCTGAATCAAAAGTTCATGCTTCCCAGAACTTCCCTGTCTTTGCGACTCCTGAGGGAA
Source organism: Nanger dama (assembly GCA_917880005.1). Lineage (NCBI taxonomy): Eukaryota > Metazoa > Chordata > Mammalia > Artiodactyla > Bovidae > Nanger > Nanger dama. Next base: position 35,990,712 of record CAKJTW010000022.1, read on the forward strand.
TCTTTGCATGTCAATGGTCACACTTCACGGTGTCATGAGAGTTATTAAAAGCCCCTCAAGAGCTAGGCTGAACATGACTCGGAGTAACAGTTCTGACCACCACGTTCCTCCCACATGGCCCCTACATTAGCCCTGGACCAAATCCCCATCACTAGTTACGCTAGCACCTTTCTTGGGGTCTGCAGTTACTGTCCACAGCCCCTCATGGAGAGTCATCCTAAGCTCTGAGATATTGATATTTTCCCCCAGGGAATCTCCAGTGTCTCTCCAAGGGACGTGGGTCCCCTGAGAACATGGGGCCCCTGGTGGCATTCCTAGTGATGTCTACTCTTTCATTACTGATACTGGTAGTTTTTGCTCCCCGACCCTCCATCTGTTAATTTAACTGGAGTTTTATGCATTTTGTTGATATTTTCATTGACTTTGTTTACTGTTTTCTGATTTCACTTTCATTGATTTTTGCTCTTATCTCTATGTATTCCTTCCTTCTGCATACTTTTGACTGAATTTGTTCTTCTTTTCCAATTTCTTAATCTGGAAGCTAGACTATTGATTTGAGACTTTCTTATTTTAATATGAACATTTAATGTTATAAATTTTTTCTCAAAGCACTTCCAATTGTTATACTTTTATTGTTATTCATTTAAAAATATTTTCTTATTTCCTCTCAAACTTCCCTTACTTCTTTGACCAATGGACTATTTGGATAGTATTGTTTAGTTTCTAAATGTTTGTATGTTTTCTTTCTTTCTGCTTTTGATTTTTAAAAATTATTTTATGGTCATACATATTTATTACTGTCTACATACCTGAGCATTTTCAATTATTCTTTTTAATTTAGGTTTTATATAATGACCCAGAATATGCCCATATAGGCACTTTAAAAGAATGTGATTTTTGCCATTTTGGAATAGATTGGCATCTGTTCAAATCCACTGGAGATTTTTGGAGTTTTTGTCTCCTCAAATTCCTGGATAATATTGATTTTTTTAACTTTAATGTAAATTTATTTATTTTAATTGGAGGTCAATTACTTTACAATACTATATTGGTTTTGCCATACATCAACATGAATCTGCCACAAGTATGCATGTGTTTAACCCCCCCTCCCTCCTCCCTCCCCATATCATCCTCTGGGTCATCCCAGTGCACCAGCCCCAAGCATCCAGTATCCTGTATCGAACATAGACTTGTGATTCGTTTCATATATGATATAATACATGTTTCAATGCCGTTCTCCCAAATCGTCCCACCCTCTCCCTCTCCCACAGAGTCCAAAAGACTGTTCTATACATCTGTGTCTCTTTTGCTGTCTCGCATACAGGCTTATCATTACCATCTTTCTAAATTCCACATATATGCGTTAATATACTGTATTGGTGTTTTTCTTTCTGGCTTACTTCACTCTGTATAATAGGCTCCAGTTTTGTCCACTTCATTAGAACTGATTCAAATGTATTCTTTTTACTGGCTGAGTAATACTCCATTGTGTATATGTACCACAGCTTTCTTATCCATTCGTCTGCTGATGGACATCTAGGTTGCTTCCATGTCCTGACTATTATAAACAGTGCTGTGATAATTGGGGTACAAGTGTTTCTTTCAATTCTGGTTGCCTAGGTGTGTATGCCCAGCAGTAGGATTGTTGGGTCATAAGGCAATTCTATTTGCAGTTTTTAAGCAATCTCCACACTGTTCTCCATAGTGGCTGTACTAGTTTGCATCCCCACCAACAGTGTAAGAGGGTTCCCTTTTCTCCACACCCTCTCCAGCATTTATTGCTTGTAGACTTTTGGATTGCAGCCATTCTGACTGGTGTGAAATAGTACTTCGTTGTGGTCTTGATTTGCATTTCTCTGATAATGAGTGATGTTGAGCATCTTTTCATGTGTTTGTTAGCCATCTGGATGTCTTCTTTGGAGAAATGTCTATTTAGTTCTTTGGCCCAATTTTTGATTGGGTCGTTTATTTTTCTAGAATTGAGCTGCAGGAGTTGCTTATATATTTTTGAGATTAGTTGTTTGTCAGTTGCTTCATTTGCTATTATTTTCTCCCATTCAGAAGGCTGTCTTTTCACCTTGCTTATAGTTTCCTTTGTTGTGCAGAAGCTTTTAATTTTAATTAGGTCCCATTTGTTTATTTTTGCTTTTATTTCCAGTGTTCTGGGAGGTGGGTCATAGAGGATCCTGCTGTGATGTACGTTGGAGAGTGTTTTGCCTATGTTCTCCTCTAGGAGCTTTATAGTTTCTGGTCTTACGTTTAGATCTTTAATCCATTTTGAGTTTATTTTTGTGTATGGTGTTAGAAAGTGTTCTAGTTTCATTCTTTTACAAGTGGTTGACCAGTTTTCCCAGCACCACTTGTTAAAGAGATTGTCTTTACTCCATTGTATATTCTTGCCTCCTTTGTCAATGATAAGGTGTCCATAGGTGCATGGATTTATCTCTAGGCTTTCTATTTTGTTCCATTGATCTATATTTCTGTCTTTGTGACAGTACCATACTGTCTTGATGATTGTGGCATTGTAGTAGAGCCTGAAGTCAGGCAGGTTGATTCCTCCAGTTCCATTCTTCTTTCTCAAGACTGCTTTGGCCATTCGAGGTTTTTTGTATTTCTATACAAATTGTGAAATTATTTGTTCTAACTCTGTGAAAAATACCATTGGTAGCTTGATAGATTGCATTGAGTGTATAGATTGCTTTGTGTAGTGATAATATTGATTTTTGTTTGTTTGCTTTAGCAACTAATTAACCTCATTAGGAACAGATTAAAAATTCTGTGGAACTGGTTTCTGAGGTCTCAAAGTGACTGTGATATAGCTTTAGGTCTGACTCATTCATGTGCAGCCTGGGCAGTAAGCCCAGAGGCATGTTGGTTTGTACACGAATTTAGAGCATAGCATTTGTTTCTCAAGTTCTGGCCTCTCCAGGGTTTCCCACATACTCTCCAGTTCCCATTCCAGTCCATTTTAGTTCACTGATTCCTAGAATGTCAGCGTTCACTCTTGCCATCTCCTGTTTGACCACTTCCTATTTGCCTTGATTCGTGGACCTAACATTCTGGCTAGATGGCATCATGGACTTGATGGACTTGACTCTGAGTGAACTCCAAGAGATGGTAATGAACAGGGAGGCCTGGAGTGCTGCGATTCATGGGGTCACAAAGAGTCAAACCCGACTGAGCAACTGAACTTGAACTATGCAATATTGCTCTTTACAGCATCAAATCTTGCTTCTATCACCATCACATCCACAACTGGGTATTGTTTTTGCTTTGGCTCCATCCCTTCATTCTTTCTGGAGTTATTTCTCCACTGATCTTCTGTAGCATATTGGGCACTTACCAACCTGGGGGAGTTCCTATTTCAGTATCCTATCATTTTGCCTTTTCATACAGTTCATGGGGTTCTCAAGGCAAGAATACTGAAGTGGTTTGCCATTCCCTTCTCCAGTGGACCACATTCTGTCAGGAAGCAACAGTTGGAACTGGACATGGAACAATGGACTGGTTCCAAATAGGAAAAGGAGTACATCAAGGCTGTATATTGTCACCCTGCTTATTTAACTTACATGCAGAGTACATCATGGGAAACGCTGGGCTGGAAGAAGCACAAGCTGGAATCAAGATTGCTGGGAGAAATATCAATAACCTCAGATATGCAGATGACACCACCCTTATGGCAGAAAGTGAAGAGGAACTAAAGAGCCTCTTGATGAAAGTGAAAGAGGAGAGTGAAAAAGTTGGCTTAAAACTCAACATTCAGAAAACGAAGATCATGGCATCTGGTCCCATCACTTCATGGGAAATAGATGGGGAAACAGTGGAAACAGTATCAGACTTTATTTTGGGGGCTCCAAAATCACTGCAGATGGTGATTGCAGCCATGAAATTAAAAGACGCTTACTCCTTGGAAGGAAAGTTATGAACAACCTAGATAACATATCGAAAAGCAGAGACATTACTTTGCCAACAAAGGTCCGTCTAGTCAAGGCTATGGTTGTGAGAGTTGGAATATAAAGAAAGCTGAGTACTGAAGAATTGATGCTTTTCAATTGTGGTGTTGGAGAAGACTCTTGAGAGTCCCTTGGACTGCAAGGAGATCCAACCAGTCCATCCTAAAGGAGATCAGTCCTGGGTGTTCATTGGAAGGACTGATTTTAAAGTTGAAACTCCAATACTTAGGCCACCTCATGTGAAGAGTTGACTCTTTGGAAAAGACTCTGATGCTGGGAGGGATTGGGGGCAGGAATAGAAGGGGATGACAGAGAATAGATGGCTGGATGACATCACCAACTCGATGGACGTGAGTTTGAGTTAACTCTGGGAGTTGGTGATGGACAGGGAGGCCTGGCGTGCTGTGATTCATGGGGTCGCAAAGAGTCAGACATGACTGAGCGACTGAACTGAACTGAACTGAACTCCAGTTCCCAGGGCCACTGGTACCTGGTTCCTCTGGCCAGAAAAAATGGACTCCTCATAGTTTATTTGGATCTGTTCTGCAGTTCTATGTAACTGACACTACATTCAGGGCAGAGTGGTGAGATAAAAGAGAGGAAACAATAATGGAGTTTTCCCCTATCATCTTTGGGACACAGATAACACTTTTTGCCTGATCCTCTGACCAGAGAGACTCATTTTTTTTTTTCTTCAGGGCTTTAGGTCTTCATAACACAACCACTGCAATGACGTTCCAGACTGGGGCTACCTTTGTGTTACAAATTAAAAAAGAAGAGGAAAAAAATTGGGATGTGTCCCACACTTTTCAGGTTGCAGGAGGCCCCCTTTATTGTTTTGGTTGACAAAGGTAGATTCAGAGTTCTGATGTCTCTGACTGCTGTCCAGTTCCATAACTGGGGCCACTTTCCTGGGAGAAGGGTGAAATAAAGGAAGAAAAATGACCCCAAATACTGGTTTTTCAATTTTTACTTTCCTCTTACTTTTCAGATTCCTTAAATATCTGAGTTTCATTGTGTTGATTTTAGCCATAGTTAGATAAAGAGGGTACAGAGGGCTTACTTCATTTTGGCCAACAACAGCAATTGTAATAATATTAATTACCTAACAATTATTGAATTCTATAGACAATTTGCATCTTCCTGTCCTTCCCTTTCTGGGAAGGATTTTTAAAATGCCGAATTTGTGGGGATTTTGGAGATGCTGTGGGAATCTGACCTCTGCCTCTACTGAGAAGTGCTGAGAGTTTCATGGTGGGAAGTGGGGTGTCTGTTAGTCCATATGCAGCTCTTTTGCAAACTGATAACTTCAACCTCCCATGAGTCATTATGATCCAGTGTCCATGCAGTGTTCAGACATGTTTCTGTGTTTATTTTCACATTCTGGAAATATATGGTGCCTGTAATACTGGGTGTAACTGTTGGTTTATTTGTCTGTCTCCTCCTGAGGGTCCTCGAGAGCAGAGAATTTTTTCAGAGGCATGGCAGGCTGGTGACCATTTGTTAAAACTGTCTGATTTTGCCTTGAAAGTGACTTTCTTGGCATGAGTGCCAGCATTTTTCTTGTCTGTTAACCATGTCTGAGGATAATAACCCGTCACACATCTCTGAGAGCTATCCTGTAATCACAGGCTCTGCTCCCTGAGAGAGGGTCAACACTTTACAAACATCAGTGTTCTTCAGCTGTCGGCTGTGGTCACACTGAATATTCTCTACTTCAGGGACAGGTAAACTAAACCATGGCAAAGCCAAGTGTCTTTGGACTCACCCTAAGGTTACTGATCACCATGAAGAAGTTGAAACAGAGAATCTGCATCAACCCAAACTTGTAGCAGTTCTGATCTCAACTGCCCTCAGCTGCCTAGTTGACAGCTCAATATACACTAACACTCATTTTTTACTCTTGTATTACGACATCACTTAATAGGTTTTCTGACTTCCTCTGTATCTCTGGCTGCATGAACAATCAAATGCAGCCGCGTGCCATGCTTCATCATTGTTCTCCCCCGCCACCATATCATTTCCATCTTCTTGTGGAGCAAAAGCCTTAAAAGTGTTTTTGTTTTGTTTTGTTTTAATTTGCATTCTGCTGGTTTATGAGTACAAGGCAATTTTATGTTATTTTTCAAGTCTTTTACATACTTGGGGAACTTTGCCTTTGAGAGGGATCAGCAAGATGTCACATCAGCCATTCAACTCCATGTTCTAAATTGAGCGCCTACCCTGTCTGGCTGAATGCTCCATTCATATCATTGGGAACAACTCCACACCCTCAGGAGCTACATGGAGTTGCACACACACCTCACACCATCACAAAGTTGCCTCAGATGAGAATTTGATTTCCTCCAGGGCATTTTAAATTCCAGCAAATGGGCTCTATTTAAAAGAAAGAAAGAAAGAAAGAAATGCTGCAAAGGCCTGTGCCCTTGTCTTTTGTTCAAGGCTAATTTTGTGCTTGACTCAGCAGAGAAGCCTGTAGTCTGGACAGCAGAAACCTGAACTTCCCCAGGAACAAAACAGGGTCCCTAAGTCTGCCAGTGACCCTGGCGCTGACTCAGCTGTGCAACTCAGTGTCTCTGCAGCTCCCCACTGAATCACTTTTTTAAAGTTTTGTCTTCCCTTTTTATTGAGATATAATTGACCTATTATTGTGAGAACAGAAAGAGCAGGAGTCCTGTTGTGACCTGGAGTTCCTGGGTTTACAGAATGACCTCTGTGCCTGCCTCCCTTTCCCTTCTCCTCTGCTGCACCAGCCAAGACTGGCTCCCCACCCCCAGGTTCAGCCTTGCCTTGCACCCCCAGGCTATACCAACCCTACCACACTCCTGTCACCAGCCATGAAAAAAATGCTTACAAAGTACTTAACTGAATTAAACTGGATTGAATTCAGGGTCTAAGTGTGTTACTAAAAAAATCATCAACATAAACTTTTGGAAGGCCTTTCTTGAAAATATATTGAGTGGAAACTTCCTTACCTTTCAAATGACTGATAGCATATGCTGTGAGACAGTCTATTTGTTATCCATTTTCACTTTTGTTTTGCAACAATAATATTTAAATTATTTAATCTATCTTCTAAAATTTCTTGTGAAGGTAGAACTCTAGAACTCTAGTGTTTACATATCTCTCACCTGAACCTAAAAGTGTCTGCCATTTTCATATTTTAGTGTAAATGGCTTTGCTCTTCTCCTCCTCCTGAAATTAAGGTGTCAGTGGCAATAAGTATTCACAGATCATAGGCTTTTAAGAGCCAAAGGCCTTACAGATCATCTGAATTAAGAGTGGAATGGGGATAAGAAACATGTGTTCAGTCACGTCAACTCTTGGCAATCCCATGGACTATAACCTGCCAGGCTTCTTTGCCCATGGAATTCTCCAGGCAAGAATACTGGAGTGAGTTGCCATTCTCTTCTCCAGGGAATCTTCTCAACCCAGGGATCAAACCCAGGTCTCCTGCATTGCAGGCAGACTCTTACTCTTTACCAGGGACACCCCTTATTTTCTATTAAAATACATAGAAACATGAAACACATTTCATTCACCAAATAACATGACCTACAAAAAGTGTTAAGGAATCAGTTTGCTGAAATAACATACCTATAGAAAGTGTTAAGGAACCAGTTTGCATGGCAACCCACTCCAGTATTCCTGACTGGAGAATTCCATGGACAGAGGAGCCTGGGGAACACAGCTCTTGGAGTCACAAAGAGTAGGACACTATTTCATGACAAATGTTATAATACGTCATAGCCAGCAGATGGCACTAGGCCTGTATAAAATAAACATTTTGTGCACTATAACTTTTTAGTGGACATTCCTTCCTAGTTATTACAAAAAGAAATTGCTTTTATAATACAGCAAATTATTTTGTTAAGTATGGGGAATAAACATGAACTATGTTTCAGATTATGATAGCTTTGCTTTCTAGTATACTGCTGCTGCTAAGTCACTTCAGTCGTGTCCGACTCTGTGCGACCCCAGAGACAGCAGCCCACCAGGCTCCCCCATCCCTGGGATTCTCCAGGCAAGAACACTGGAGTGGGTTGCCATTTCCTTCTCTAGTGCATGAAAGTGAAAGTGAAGTCGCTCAGTCGTATCCAACTCTTAGCAACCCCATGGACTGCAGCCTACCAGGCTCCTCCGTCCCTGGGATTTTACAGGCAAGAATACTGGAGTGGGGTGCCACAGAGTGTCTAATAAAGCCCAGCTGTTACATTTAAGATAACTGGACTTGGCTAGAGTAACTTGTGATCAAATTTCAGTGTCTAAATCCTCAAAGAAGTTGTGCGTATGTATTTACTAAGCTTTGATGGTTTAAATACCTGGCTTCTATGGTTCACATAGCACTTTATTCTGGGAACTCTGAGGTTTGACTAAGGTCCAGAGTGTGAGAAGCATGGTTATCTCACAGGCATGCAGTCCCCCTCTCCTGACAATAGCTACCAGGATAGCCCTAAAAGGGATTACCTTAAGGGCCTCAGTGAACTTCTAAAAGAAGTTTCATTGGTGGCACCATCTCTGAGTGGTCAGAAAAATTCATGGAAAACTAGATTTTCCTACATTCAGAGTTGTTTTGTTTTGTATTTATAAGCCCTGCACACACACAGAACAGCACAACTCTCCAGAATCCCTAGCTGCTGGTACTGCTGCTAAGTCGCGTCAGTCGTGTCCAATTCCTGTGCGACCCCACAGACGGCAGCCCAACAGGCTCCTCTGTCCCTGGGATTCTCCAGGCAAGACCACTGGAGTGGGTTGCCATTTCCTTCTCCAATGCATGGAAGTGAAAAGTGAAAGTGAAGTTGCTCAGTGTCCGACTCTTCATGACCCCATGGACTGCAGCCCACCAGGCTCCTCCGTTAGTGGGATTCTCCAGGCAGACTTGAGACAAAACCCTGAACTTGCTCTGCTTGGGATTCCGGCTGGCATCCACCTAGGTCAGCTCAGATTCTTCAGGAAACAGATGCTGAGAGAGGACAAGAGGTTTATTGGAAGGGGAATCAGCTGTTAGAGGAGGGAGCTGGATAGGTTAGGGAAGATTTTAGGAATGAGGTGGATCTGATACCTACAACAGAAGGAGCAAGAAAGGAGAGCCAGAGGGATCCAACCAGGTCTTGCTTACTCAATAGGGAGTTCCAAAGTCCAGCACTGGGCAGAAACGGCCAGGCCCTGGTACCCTGCTATGCCTTGTCACTGGCTGGTGACTTCTTGGAAGAGTGTGACCTTGGCTTGAACACTAGTGGCAGATACAGCAGGGGCTGCAGGAGGAGGCCATCACTAAACTGTAGGTGGACAGTTAGTTTTTTCCCCGAAAAAGGTCTGAGGGCTGAGGTGCCTTTGTGGCTGCCACACTAACCTAGTTAAAACAAACTCCATTCATGCTAAGATTCCTTTTTGTATTCTTTAGGTCTCTCTCAGATGAAGGTGTGTGAGCAGGCTGTTTCTTTTCCAGTAGTTGAGATGCTATTTCTATACAGATGTTAACTCCTAGATTTTTGGGTTATGATTCAATCCAGAATATTCCATGAAGGGCTCTTCAGCTTCATATGAAAAATCTCAATGTCTATATGTGAATTATATGTACCTCTTTTATGGAATTAAAAAAATAAAGACTGCTGTTTGTGTTTAAAAAGTTACAGATGAATTTTAGTATCAGGCAAGCATATAAGGAAGTCATTATCTGCAAAGGCTCCTCTCAGTTCAGTTCAGTTCAGTTCAGTCTCTCAGTCATGTCCAGCTCTTTGCGACCCCATGAATTGCAGCATGCCAGTCCTCCCTGTCTATCACCCAAACTCATCGTTCACCCAAACTCACATCCATCAAGTCGGTAATGCCATCCAGCCATCTCATCCTGTTGGCCCCTTCTCCTCCTGCCCCTAATCCCTCCCAGCATCAGAGTCTTTTCCAATGAGTCAACTCTTCACATGAGGTGGCCAAAGTATTGGAGTTTCAGCTTCAGTATCAGTCCTTCCAGTGAACACCCAGGACTGATCTTCTTTAGGATGGACTGGTTGGATCTCCTTGCAGTCCAAGGGACTCTCAAGAGTCTTCTCCAACACCACAGTTCAAAAGCATCAATTCTTTGCTGCTCAGCTTTCTTCACAGTCCAACTCTCACATCCATACATGACCACTGGAAAACCATAGCCTTGACTAGACAGACTAGAAAGTCTCTGCTTTTGAATATGCTATCTAGGTTGGTCATAACTTTTTTCCAAGGAGTAAGCATCTTTTAATTTCATGGCTGCAATCACCATCAACAGTGATTTTGGAGCCCCCAAAATAAAGTCTGACACTGTTTCCACTGCTTCCCCATCTAGTTCCCATGAAGTGATGGGACCAGATGCCATGATCTTCGTTTTCTGAATGTTGAGTTTTAAGCCAACTTTTTCACTCTCCTCTTTTACTTTCATCAAGAGGCTTTTTAGCTCCTCTTCACTTTCTGCTGTAAGGGTGGTGTCATCTGCATGTCTGAGGTTACTGATATTTCTCCCAGCAATCTTGATTCCAGCTTGTGCTTCTTCCAGCCCAGCGTTTCTCATGATGTACTCTGCTTAGATCTTCCTTATTAACATCTAGGTCAGTGTTGACTCAGTCTGGATCGCATGGGTGGTGCTTTCTAACACACTTCCACATGGAACATCTTATTTATGCACACAATTCAAGGTATTCAAGGTGAGGAAGGTGTTATAACCAAATTAAAGATGAAGAAACAGAGCCTGAGAGGTAACAGACTGGAGAGTAAGGCATGCATGTCTTTCCACTCCAGAGGCCTAACTTTCCTTTAGACCCTGATGCTTTCAGGATCTCCCCATCTCTCCAACTTATGGCAAATACCTCAACACCCAGGTCCTCTCACTGAACCAAAGTGCGGTTCCTGGATTGAGCCATGTCCTCTAATGATCCCATGCTGTAGCAGATGCTGCCTCCTTTACCTGGAAAGACCCCCACCACCACTGCAGTCCCCTTTACTTGGTTACTTCCTGTTTTCCCTTTAAGATAAGACCAAGCTGCACGTCTGCTAGGATATCTTTTACGAAAGGACCCAGTCGTCTTTCCTTCTATTGTGCTCCAGCACTGATTACAGCGTGATGATGATCACCTGCTATCTGAACAGACTCTTGTATATTGTATCTATACAGCTGGCAACAATGTACTTTGACAAGATCAAAGACAGGACTCTAAGAGCTACAGAGCATACCAACAGTATTAGACAGCAAATATTAATACTTGATTAGATCTTATTTCAAAGAAAAGCAGTGTACCCTATTAATATTAGTGAAACATGCTAGAAATTTTGTTTTTGAAAAACATCTAATGGATATATATAGTATTCTATTAACTGTGTACATTTTGTATTTTTTCTAATCTTTGTAGTTAACAACAGGGGGAGAAAACAAGGTAATTTAGCATGATACAAGAGAAACAGGGAGGACAGCTTAAAGTTCTAAACAAGGTACTGCTGAGTAATAAAAACCTTGACCTTTGAAAAATAAAAACAAATTTGCATTTATCTTAACTATTAAACAACTTTTTAATTCTTTTTTCAAAAATTTATTGGCTGCTGTGTGTCTTCATTGCAGGATGGGCTTTCTCTAGTTTGCTGTGAGCAAGGGCTGCTCTGTGTGGTGAGCGGGCTTCTTACTGTGGGGGCTTCTCTAGCTGCAGAGCACAGGCTCTAGGCAGGTTTCAGTAGCTGTGGCATGTGGATCTTTCCAGACCAGGGGTTGAACCTATGTTCCCTGCATTGGCAGGCAGATTCTTAATCGCTGGGCCACCAGGAAAATTCCAAGCTTTTTATTCTTAACCTTATATTTGAGATTCATTCCTATTGACATGTGAATAGATGATTTACCCCTGTATAATACTCCATTATATGGAACTGTTTTGTTTTACTCACTCACTCTATTGGTGCCTTTAGGTTGCTTCCAGCTCCCTCCACCAGGTACAAATAATGCTTCCATGAACATTCTTGGGTTTGAGATTTTAATAATTCTGCTTTCTATAACCTATATAAAGCAGCTCAGATGAGATCAATAATAATGGTTTAAGAAATTTCATACATAAAACACAATTTACAAAGTCAGTGGTGTCCAAGCATGAAATTATGATCATTGAATACTTATTTAAAAGCAGTGGAAGCACTGAGATTTTTAAACATGGCATTTAATATTAAATATGACATCCTGGATATACTATAAAGTATATTATATAATATAAAGTATATAGTATAAATTATAAACTATTTTAGACAGGCTGAAGCATCATGCCCAGCTTATTGAGGAGTAGGTAAACTAATATGGCATTTTTATCGGCTTTACGGAATACTTAATGACAAGACAGAATCACCAACAGTGAGGATCTGTAACACAGCTGGTCTCAGTGCCAGGCTGGGCTTTCATAAAATATATGCAGACAAATGTAAACAGACAATGTACAAGAGGAAATGTAACCATTTACAAACATGAATAGGTGGTCCAATCACACAAACCATGCTGCTGCTGCTAACTCGCTTCAGTCGTGTCCGACTGTGAGACCCCATAGACGGCAGCCCATCAAGCTCCCCCATCCCTGGGATTCTACAGGCAAGAACACTGGAGTGGGTTGCTATTTCCTTCTCCGATGCATGAAAGTGAAAAGTTAAAGGGAAGTCGCTCAGTCGTGTACGACTCTTCGTGACCCCATGAACTGCATCCCACCAGGCTCCTCCATCCATGGGATTTTCCGGGCAAGAGTATTAGAGTGGGTGCCACTGACAAACCATGGGATAAATGCAAATTAAAATGATAATGAATACCATTTTGGGTGTCACAAATTAGCAAAAATCATTAATAAAAACCCAGTGCTAATGAGTGTTGTGAGATGAGCATTATCACACACTGATTTTTGGTGATGCATGCAATACTTTTGCAGAGGTAATTTGAGGCAAACTGCATTGGACTGTGAAGAAGGCTGAGCGCCAAAGAATTGATGCTTTTGAACTGTGGTGTTGGAGAAGACCCTTGAGAGCCCCTTGAACTGCAAGGAGATCCAACCAGTCCATTCTGAAGGAGATCAACCCTGGGATTTCTTTGGAAGGAATGATGCTAAAGCTGAAACTCCAGTACTTTGGCCACCTCATGCGAAGAGTTGACTCATTGGAAAAGACTCTGATGCTGGGAGGGATTAGGGGCAGGAGGAGAAGGGGATGACAGTGGATGAGATGGCTGGATGGCATCACGGACTCGATGGACGTGAGTCTGAGTGAACTCCAAGAGATGGTAATGAACAGGGAGGCCTGGCGTGCTGCAATTCATGGGGTTGCAAAGAGTCGGACACAACTGAGCGACTGAACTGAACTGCATTGACATATACATAGTGTTTTATTGAAAGAAATTTATGGGAATGTACCCTAAAGAAATAATTTGAAAATTAAAAAAGAATTCATGGCAGAGTTCTATACATATCTTATATATTGTACTATGATATACACATAGTTGCAAAAGTGGAAACAGCTAAATAATGGTTGTTACAAATATCTGTGCATATATTTATATACAAAATAGGGCATTATGGAGCCATTAAAAGTAGTTTGTATGTAACACTTCCATATTTATTACATGAAGAACAAAAGATAAAACTGTTTACATTAAAACAAAACTTATGCCTAAAGGCTGGAAGAAAACAATGAGATATTATAATGTCTTGGTGAACATTTCCCCTTTTAAATTTTTTTTTTTTTTCAAATCTAATTTTCCATAATGAGCTTGTATGGCTTATATAATACATATAAAATATAAGCATAGTTTTATTAAAATTAACATGAAAAGTGAACTGTAAGTCACTCAGTCATGTCCAACTCTTTTGATAAATAGTCCATGGAATTTCCCAGGCCAGAATACTGGAGTGGGTAGACATTCCCTTCTCCAGGAGATCTTCCCAAACAAGGGACTGAACCCAGGTTTTCTGCATTACAGGCGGATTCTTTACCAGCTGAGCTACCAGGGAATCCCCCATGAAAAATATTCAATGATTTTTGATGTAGTGTTCTTAGCAGCAAAAGTCTAGCATATAACACACGTATTATTCACTGAAGCTGTATATCAGCTTCTAACAACTTGATGGTGGAGGGAATTGCTGAACTTGTGCACAACTCACTTTTATCATGGTTTCAAGTAAGTGTGCAAAAATATGACCATAGGAAACTAAGGAAAATGCTTCCTTGCACTGAGGAAGAATCTAGCCATTACTCAACCAACAGCATTCATGCATTTTTTTTTCAGATTTCCAAAGAATAAATAATAAAATGTACACAGACAAGAATCTAATAACCTAATTTATATTTTAAAAAGTAAGCAGTGGTCCAGTATTCTTACTTATAGACACTAAAGAAAAGTGGGACTATTTGCATTAGTATATGAACCTAATTACTGGGAAGGAATGGAGACACAGATGTAAAGAACAGACTTGTGGCCACAGTGTGGGGAGGAGAGAGTGGGATGAATGAAGAAAGTAGCATCGACATATAAACACTGCCGTGTGTAACAAAGATAGCTGGTACTAAGTTCCTGTGTAATACAGGAAGTCCAGCCAGGCACTCTGTAGTGACCTAGAGGGGTGGAGTTGGGGATGGGAGGAAGGCTTGGGAAGGAGGCTCAAAAGGGAGGTGATATATGTTTAATTATGACTGATTTGCATTGTTGTATGGCAGGAACTATCATAATACTGTAAAGCAATTTCCCTCAAACTAAAGAATAATTTTTTTTTTTTTTTAAGTAGGACTATTTGGAATTCTGAAGTGAGACAACACACCAGGTAACACGGTATTACAGAACTGGTTATTGGTGGGTAAGGGAGAAAGAGTAAATGGGCTAACAATTGTTGAGGGCCTGCATGTGCTGCAACACATCACCCCACTAATCCCCAAAATGACTCTGCCAAGTAGGTAGTGTGAGTCTCCTCTTTGTGTTAAGAAACTGAAGTTTTCAGAGTCAAGCCACATAGCCACGAATAGTGATCAAGAAATATCTTTTCGATGGATGGTAGGTAATATACCTAGTAAATGAAAGTTACCAGGATTCACACGGAGACCCACCTGGTTACAAAGCCACACTGTTTCCTCCATGGTACATTGCCTTTTGTGTGAGACTGCACAGAACTGTTTTAAAATGGTTAAAAAACACTATCAATGTAAACATGGTCAGGAAACCATAATTTCTATTTTCATATCAGAGTGATTTCAATTTCCAAATGTGTTTTAGTAAAGAATGAAGAAAGAAAACACATGCCAGAATCTTCAAGGGCTTTTTAATTTAAAAAATATATAGCACATGAAAATAACATAAATTCATATTAATACATATTTATATGAAATATGTTTTAGTTAATCCAACTCATCCATTTTTTGTTACATTCTAGCAATTTCTTTTAAATTTTGCTTATGAAAATACTATCCCAAATGTGCTACTATAATTTCATTAATCTTAGGTGTTGTAGTTCTTTTCTTTATCTCACATTTACACCAAATGAAATATTTGAAAATGCTAAAATAATGCTTTCTTAGTGGTTTTGAAACCTGTATTAAAATATTTTACAACTATAAAAGTTAAAAATAATTTTGATTCCCTATATATAAATCCATGTAAATACACTTGTACTGCATATTTTATTAACTGATAAAGTTCTTTAAAAATTCTACCAGCTTCTTTAGAATAGTTCCTATGAAAGCATCATCCAAAATATATTTCAATTTTTGTGTTAGGTGTTCTATCCCCTTTACTTCTTTGCCCCATACTTAGATCAAACCAAAGTATCTGAAATGTGAATATAAACACAATTTTGTACTCTTAGCTGTTCTGTATCTTGTATTAAAATATTTTACAATTATAATAAAAGTTGAAAATAATTTATTGGTTTTCCTGTATATGTCATTTTCTACCTACTATAAAATATGAACTAATCTATGGAATTAAGTCATTTTGCTATCTCAAACACAGAGAGGGCCCAAAACAAGGGAATTACAAACATTCCAAGATTATTAAAATTGATGCACATTAAAATACTACAGATATGGCATATTTAGCATCTATCAGTCAGAGAGAGTGTTTAACTTTCCACTTGGCAACCATATTTTCTAGATAACTAACACTTTTCAAAGCATTACTGTTGGATAGGTTTTATACTGGAAGAGAGGATCTATAAAACATTACCGTCCTCATCCAAAACCAAAACTAAATAAGGACTTAAAACATATTATTAAAAAGATGGTGACTGGGGTAAAACTGACTATGACCAATGAGCTACAGGACTTCAAGATGAAAATGCCTTTGCTTCTTCAAATTTTATTTGATAAATTTCACTGGGTTTTCTTTTCTGATTATGCTTAAGCCCTAAATTTGTCTGTGTATTATAACAATTTTACTTGGATATTAAAAGAAAAAAAAACCCCACTGTATTCTAAAAGACAGATTAATAATCTGCTGAACTTAAATTGAGAACTGATCAATGGAAAATATCTGGCTGGATAAATAAATTTAAAAAGATTGAAAACATTTCAAAATAAGCTGTTTTGAAAAATACTTAACCTAAAATGATTTTTTTTTAAGTTGTTAAAAGCTATTAAAGATCTTTCCTGAGGGCTACTAAAGGCAAAAACAACCTTAATATGGTTACAAACAAATTTCCTCACAAAGACAGAGGTTGTGATCAGTAGCAGGATCTTAGGGAAGTGTCATTTCAGAAACTGCATTAGTCTCTTCTATTAAAGAGTTTTAGTTGGTACATTCTAGAACTAGAGGAAATTAGAAGCAATTTGCCTAGTTGGATACAAAAGGACTTATATAGTCTTGATTTATTCAATTTCATTGTTCTCTTACATATATTTTTCTTCTTTAAAACTTTAAGATGAACATTTATTTATGGAATATGAAATGATTTACTCATTTATATGACGTTTAATAAGGCTGACATTCAATGGAAAACAATGAAATAAATTACCGTTTAGAAATTAAAAAAAGTTTAAATCATTTTTCCTATCTTGTTTTTAAGGGTCCTTATTAAAGCTTGTGATTTTTGTTAATGTAAATAAAATGATTGTTTTTGTGCACCTCTTTGCACCATAGTGTAAAGGGCAATCTGTTCTCAATTAACTTTTAACACTCTGTACATACTATTCTGAAACACTGTGGTGAAGTATGGCCTCGGATCCTTGAGCAAGATGCTACATAAGGGAGGGTTAGCTGAGTTAGAAGGGTCTTCCACATCCCAAATTTCAAGCATACTGCAACCAGGCCTGAAAAAAATAAGCGCATATATATAAATAAATAAATAAATAAAATGCACTCATATCTAGAAGAACTATAATTATAAAACATCTCAGATTTTTAGAGACTAACATTTAATTAATTAAAGATCTTAGTATATTTCAAAAAACACGTTTAAAATTTAGAGATATTAATAATAAAATGAAATTATGCTATATTCTTATATTCCAGTTAACCAAATAACCAAATATTATTGAATCAAATAATAAGAGCTCAATGTAATTCAGAAACATATATTTAAAAATACACCTTCAAAGTGAAATATAAATGAATATATGTTCTAAACGGTACTGCTATCCAAATATAATACCCATTTACAGTAAAATGATACAAATTAAAGCAAAGTTAATAGTTAATCTAATTCCTGATAAATTACCGACTTCATATTCTTGAACTTAAATTTTGAATTAAATTAGCATGATAACATATAAAGTCCAAAGCAGGAAAGAGAAGCTCTTCTGCCACTGTTACGGCCCCCAACTCTTCCCTTTCTGAGTGGACTGAATGAGATATTTCTCACTAGAAAATAACCCTGCACGGGAATCATTACAGGGAAGAAGTCAGACAAAGTCAGTCTATATTGAGGTATAATTTACATACAATAAAATTCACCCAGTTTATGTGTAAATTTTCATAAGCATGGGTAAATGTGTATAAGTGTGTGAGCATCATCATAATCATAACATGGAAAATTTCCATCACCTCAACGAGTTCCCTTGTACCCTTTTATAGTCAATCTCTCCATGAAATATCAGCCTAGGTAAGTACTGATCTTCCTTCCACACTATAGTGTTGCCTTTTTAGAATATGCTAGAAAATACATATTTAGCATATGCTACACACACGGTTACTCAAGTGGTGACATTTTTATCCTTTCTACTTCAACCTTTCTTTTATGTATTTGTACTTAAAATGCATCTTCCTGTAAGGAAGGACATAGATGGGTTTTGCTTTTGTATTCAGTCTCAATCTCTGACATTTGATTGGAGAGTTTAGTCCCCACTCACATTTGCAAGTACTGATATACTTCTTCCCATACGTTATTTATTCGATTTTAAAATTAGATATAAAAATTAGCTACTAAAATCTCAAAAATTAGCTCTTCAAAAGTCTCATATAACCAATTCCTAATTATTCATAGGAGAAATGAAAATTCTTAATGTTAAGATTAATACAACTAAGGATTTTTAAATCAAGGAGACTAAACAAAGGCCTGAAGATATTCATTACACATCTCAGAATTTGATGTATTTTTAGGTATTCAAAATTTAGAAATTTAAAACTGTTAATTAGAAACATTTTCTTATTATGTCATTCTGAGTTATGTGAAACTTTTCTTATATGTCTTATAAAGCCAATGTAAATCAGCTGTAGTAGCAGAATGCTAGTATCTCACTTTGCTATAAATTCAAATCTGTATTTTAGATATCTAATAAAAGTTTAAAAAACTTGAAAATTATGGAAAAAAGCTACATTCAGATGTTAAAATGAAAGAATTAGGATAGCAAAATACACTATCATTTCTGAAATTACATTATGCTTAAGTAGTATAATTCCATGCAAGAATTTAAAATAAAATACCAAGATAACAGATTAATGGAATTTAAAATAAAAATTTTTAAAGAATCAGGACTGCTGTAATGAAGTAAAACATTCAGTGCTTTAAAATATACCATATATCATAGAGCACAGGGCTCATACTCACTTAGTTCTCACAACACACCATGCCTCTTCTAAAATGTAGTAATTTACATGTAACTCCACCAACTTATCTCTCACTTCTTTTGCAGATTTTCGACTATATGCGGAGTAAACTATTTTTGTCCGAGCTCTTTAAATTCAAACAAGTTAAAAAAAGTTTCTAAATAAGTGATTATTATATAATAGAGTTGACTAAAGAAATTTTGTTACCAAATTAAAACCCCAATGCTTACTGGATGGAGCACTGATTATACATGACCCCAAACAGCATGAATTATTCGGGGATAGAAATTTCCACATTTTACTTACATTTTAAATGTTCTAAAACTTACAGAAATTTGCATTTTGCAGGTACTGATTATCAGTGTATAAGCCAGTTTAGAGTCTAGAGATAGGTAGCAGTATAATAGTTCAGAATATAAAATTACCTTTGCATAGTTTATAAAATCAACTAATCTGGAAGAAACTCAGATAGAGGCTAAATATAGTGAAAATACAGATTTCAGTAATTTCAGTTAGAGAAGGTTTTAAAGACATATGAGTTGAAGTTGAATGTAATAAATAGAATAATTAGACAGTGAGCATCTACAGTAGTAGTCAGGTAGAAAGTATCCTAGCAGAAGCTTGAGAAACAGGAATGCTTACTAAAATATGGTAGACAGATGATTTAGTTCTAAATGGGAGTTTTTATAAAATATTAAGTAAATGATCAATTATATATTAGACTTTTCTTAAGAGTTCAAGCATACAGAATGCCCAATCTTCAAAGCCAAACATAAAACTTTAATTTAAAATATTACCTTTGACAATAAAACAAAGTCACATTAAAAGGAAAAGACTATCCAATTACTAGGATGATTAAAGTGATTTTTAAAAGTCACTTAAGGAAATCAAAACTTTCAGATTTCAGTGGAAACTAGGGTTCCCATAATCAACTAATAAAAGAGCAACCCAAATTTTCGTAAAAGCATTTAACATAGTGGACTTCATAAACTCTTTTTACCTGTGAAAAAGGCTAATCATTGGCCACCAGTAAGATCAAGAGTGGTTTCTTAAATCAGGCAGAGGGGCTGTGGAATCTAGAACAGGGTTGGCAAATGATGGCCATGAGCCAAGTCTATTCCCTTCTTGTTACTACTACTTAGGAGTGTCACTGGAATACACACCCCCACAGAAACACACGGAGGCTAGTCATAAATGTGATCTATTTTTTTACTTTGAGCAAAATTCAGTTTTCAGCAATTTATTAAGGTTTTTTTAACAAGTACATGTTGTAATTTCTGAATTGTTACTACTTTTTAACTTCTAGAATGAATATGAGGATGAAAGAATCTGTATGTGTGTATATAAAAATTTTCCCTATTCCTATGAGTCAGTAGAAGTCATTGGTGTGTCTGGTTGTAGTATTCTATCAGTTGCCCACCTCAAGTCAGCATCCTCATAATGTGGGTGATTCACAATGGGGTGAAGAGTGGAAAGCTTGACACTGGCCATTGTAGGCATGGCACCAGCAAAAACAGCATCTGGAAAACAAGATTGTATTTATTAACAACGTTTTAAAGAAAACCAAGTTACTCATCTATAATATTTGAACCCAGTTAAGAGAGATGTGCTGTGCTTAGTTGCTCAGTCATGTCCAACTCTTTCCGACCCCATGGACTGTAGCCTACCAGGCTCCTCTGTCCATGGGATTTTTCTGGCACGAATACCAGAGTAGATTGTCATTTCCTCCTCCAGGGGATCTTCCCAACCCAGGAATCGAACTCAGGTCTGCTATATCACAGGCAGATTCTTCACCATCTGAGCCACCAGGGGAGCTCAGGAATACTGGAATGGGTAGCTTATCCCTTCTCCAGAGGATCTTCCCAATCCAGGAATCAAACCAGGCTCTCCTGCATTGCAGGTGGATTCTTTACCAGAAGAGCTACCAGGGAAGCCCAAGAAAGATGAAGTACTGCTACTGCTAAGTCACTTCAGTCGTGTCCAACTTGGTGTGACCCCACAGACGGCAGCCCACCAGGCTCCCCTGTCCCTGAGATTCTCCAGGCAAGAACACTGGAGTGGGTTGCCATTTCCTTCTCCAATGCATGAAAGTGAAAAGTGAAAGGGAAGTCGCTCAGTCGTGTTCGACTCTTCGTGACCCAATAGACTGCAGCCCACCAGGCTCCTCCATCCAGGGGATACTCCAGGCAAGAATACTGGAGTGGGGTGCCATTGCCTTCTCCAAAGATGAAGTACAGTTAAAATAATAATCATTGACAGCATTCTTTTTTTTCACTTAATATTTACTGATAGTTTACATAATAATGGCCAACTTTTGTTAAATGTTATCTTGGTGGCATAGACTTGGTGATTATACAATTTAATTTGCACAGCTTTGGGGGTGGGTTTTATGTTATACCTGTTTTGTAGATCAGGAAGCTAAGAGACAGCAAAGCAATTAGCCCAAGACAGCATAGCGAGGAACTATCAGGGTCCACCCTCTTAGCCACTTCACTAGAGCACACTGCCCTGTTCAAGTGCTATACTAACAGACAGCACTACAAAGACGGGACTGGAAAGAATTGTAAAATTTCATATCTTGTTCCAATAGTCTAAAGTTCTAGAAATTAAAGACTTATAAAGGGCAAGTCTCATGGTACATGTTTTAAAGTGAGTTTCGTGGGTTATGAACTGTAATCCTGAGAACTTGCCAGATGAAGGCATTGTTTTCTTCCCTCAGTTCAGTTCAGTCGCTCAGTCGTGTCCGACTCTTTGTGACCCCATGAATCCCAGCACACCAGGCCTCCCTGTTCATTACCAACTACCGGAGTTCACTCAGACTCACGTCCATAGAGTCAGTGATGCCATCCAGCGATCTCATCCTCTGTCGTCCCCTTCTCCTCCTGCCCCCAATCCCTACCAGCATCAGAGTCTTTTCCAGTGAGTCAACTCTTCGCATGAGGTGGCCAAAGTACTGGAGTTTCAGCTTTAGCATCATTCCTTCCAAAGAAATCCCAGGGTTGATCTCCTTCAGAATGGACTGGTTGGATCTCCTTGCAGTCCAAGGGATTCTCAAGAGTCTTCTCCAACACCACAGTTCAAAAGCATCAATTCTTCAGCGTTCAGCCTTCTTCACAGTCCAACTCTCACATCCATACATGACCACAGGAAAAACCATAGCCTTGACTAGAAGGACCTTAGTCAGCAAAGTAATATCTCTGCTTTTGAATATACTATCTAAGTTGGTCATAACTTTTCTTCCAAGGAGTAAGCGTCTTCTAATTTCATGGCTGCAGTCACCATCTGCAGTGATTTTGGAGCCCCCAAAATAAAGTCTGACACTGTTTCCACTGTTTCCCCATCTATTTCCCATGAAGTGATGGGACTGGATGCCATGATCTTCATTTTCTCACAGATCACTTTTAAATATTCATAACAAAGCCTTGACTTTATAAATATACACATTTCATCAAACCATTTCATTACATGTTAGTAGTACTTTCTGGAGTGAATACCATGTATAAATCCATTACTTTTTGGTTATAACAAGTGATACACCAAAATCTACTGTGTGGCCTCAGTTTTAGTTGTATTTCTTGAGAGACAAAAAGACCAAATGGAAAGAAATAAATATGATTTATTATAATCATATAATAAATAATTATATAATTATGATGATCATTATCACTTTTAATCAGCAAAGTAAAACCACCAATAAGAACTAGGCATATTACTCAGATGTACTGGAAACAATTGAATATTTATTTTCAAATATAATTAACCATTCTAAATGTAACTTTGAATGAATTTGTTGTTGCTCTTCACTCAGTCATGTCCAACTCTTTGCAACCCCATAGACTGCAGCACACCAGCTTCCCTGTCCTTTACCATCTCCCAGAACTTGCTCAAACTCATGTCCACTGAGTCGGTGATGCCATCTAACCATCTCATCCTCTGTCATCCCCTTCTCCTCCTGTCTCAATCTTTCCCAGCATCAGGGTCTTTTCCAATGAGTCAGTTCTTCACATAAGGTGGCCAAAGTATTGAAGCTTCAGCATCAGTCCTTCCAATGAATATTCAGGATTGACTTCCTTTAGGACTGACTGGTTTGATCTCCTGGCCGACTCTCAAGAGTCTTCTCCAACATCACAGTTCAAAAGTATCAGTTCTTCGGCACTCAGCTTTCTTTATGGTCCAGCTCTCACATCCATATATGACTACTGGAAACTAGATAGACTTTTGTCTGCAAACAAATGTTTCTGCTTTTTAATATGTTGTCTAGGTCTGTCGTAGCTTTTCTTCCAAGGAGAAAGCTTCTTTTAATTTCGTGGCAGCAGTCACCATCTGCAATGATTTTGGAGCCCCCAAAATAAACTCTGTCACTGTTTCCCATCTATTTGCCATGACTGGATACCATGATCTTCATTTTTTCAACACTGAGTTTTAAGCCAACTTTTTCACTCTCCTCTATCACCTTCATCAAGAGGCTTGTTAGTTCCACCTTTCTGCCGCAAGGGTGGTGTCATGTGCATATCTGAGGTTATTGATATTTCTTCCAGCAATCTTGATTCCAGCTTGCACTTCATCCAGCCTGGCATTTTGCATGATGTGCTCTACGTATAAGTTAAATAAGCAAGGTGACAATATACAGCTTTGATGTACTCCTTTCCCAATTTAGAACCAGTCTATTGTTCCATGTCCAGTTCTAACTGTTGCTTCTTGGCCTGCATACAGGTTTCTCAGCAGGCAGGTTAGGTGGTTTAGCATTCTCATCTCTTGAAGAATTTTCCATATTTTGTTGTGGTCTACACAGTCAAAGGCTTTATTTAGCGTGGTCAATGAAGCAGAGTAGATGCCTTTCTGGACTTCTGCTTTTTCTATGATCCAATGGATGTTGGCAATTTGATCTCTGGTTCCTCTGTCTTTTCTAAATCCAGCTTGAGCATCTGGAAGTTCTCAGTTAGTGAAGCATAGTCTGGAGAATTTTGAGCATTACTTTGCTAGCAGGTGAGATGAGTGCAATTGTGCAATACTTTGAGCATTCTTTGGCAGTGCCTTTCTTTGGGACTGGAATGAAAACTGACCTTTTCCAGTGTGTGGCCACTGCTGAGTTTTCCAAATTTGCTGGCATATTGAGTGCAGTATTTCACAGCATCATCTTTTAGGATTTGAAATGGCTCACCTGGAACTCCATCACCTCCACTAGCTTTGTTTTTAGTCATGTTTGCTAAGACCTACTGGACTTTGCATTCCCGGATGTCTGGCTCTAGGCATGTGATCAGAGCATCGTGATTATCTGGGTCATTAAGATCTTTTTGTACAGTTCTGTGTATTCTTGCCACCTCCTCTCAATATCTTCTGCTTCTGTTAGGTCCATACCATTTCTGTCCTTTATTGAGCCCATCTTTGCATGAAACGTTCCCTTGATATCTCTAATTTTCTTGAAGAGATCTCTAGTCTTTCCCAGTCTATTGTTTTCCTTTGTTTCTTTGCATTGTTGACTTAGGAAGGTTTCTTATCTCTCCTTGCTATTCTTTGGAACTCTGCATTCAGATGAGTGTATCTTTCCTTTTTCCTTTGCCTTTCACTTCTCTTTTTTTCTCAGCTATTTGTAAGGCCTCCTCAGACAACCATTTTGTCTTTTTGCATTTCTTTTTCTTGGACATGGTTTTCATCACTACCTCCTGTACAATGTTATGAAACTCTGTCCATAGTGCTTCAGGCACTCTATCAGAACTAATCCCTTGAATCCGTTTGTCACATCCACTGTATAACTGTAGGGATTTGATTTAGGTCATATCTGATTGGCCTTTTCATACTGTGGATTTATTGACTATGCCAAAGCCTTTGACTGTGTGGATCACAAGAAACTGTGGAAAATTCTGAAACAGATGAGAATACCAGACCACCTGACCTGCCTCTTGAGAAACCTATATGCAGGTCAGGAAGCAACAGTTAGAACTGGACATGGAACAACAGACTGGTTCCAAATAGGAAAAGGAGTATGTCAAGGCTGTATATTGTCACCCTGCTTATTTAACTTATATGCAGAGTACATCATGAGAAATGCTGGGCTGGAAGAAGCACAGTCTGGAATCAAGATGGCCAGGAGAAATATCAATAACCTCAGATATGCAGATGACACCACCCTTATGGCAGAAAGTGAAGAGGAACTAAAGAGCCTATTGATGAAAGTAAAAGTGAAGAGTGAAAAAGTTGGCTTAAAGCTCAACATTCAGAAAACGAAGATCATGGCATCTGGTCCCATCACTTGATGGGAACTAGATGGGGAAACAGTGGAAACAGTGTCAGACTTTATCTTTTGGGGCTCCAAAATCACTGCAGATGGTGACTGCAGCCATGAAATTAAAAGACGCTTACTCCTTAGAAGGAAAGTTATGACCAACCTAGATAGCATATTCAAAAGCAGAGACATTACTTTGCCAACAAAGGTCCATCTAGTCAAGCCTATCTATGGTTTTTCCAGTGGTCATGTATGGATGTGAGAGTTGGACTGTGAAGAAAGCTGAGTGCCAAAGAATTGATGCTTTTGAACTGTGGTATTGGAGAAGACTCTTGAGAGTCCCTTGGACTGCAAGGAGATCCAACCAGTCCATTCTGAAGGAGATCAACCCTGGGATTTCTTTGGAAGGAATGATGCTGAAGCTGAAACTCCAGTACTTTGGCCACCTCATGTGAAGGGTTGACTCATTGGAAAAGACTCTGATGCTGGGAGGGATTGGGGGCAGGAGGAGAAGCGGCCAACAGAGGATAAGATCGCTGGATGGCATCACAGACTCATGGGCGTGAGTCTGAGTGAACTCTGGGAGTTGGTGATGGACAGGGAGGCCTGTTGTGCTGCAATTCATGGGGTCGCAAAGAGTCGGACACTGAACTGAACTGAACTGATATGCCTTAAATTAAAAAATAGATAAATAAACTGAAGTAAACATATCTTTATTACTATAAGATTCAATAATTAATGATGAAAAGCTCTTAGACAAGAATGGTAGTTCTCAGTCAGGAGTAATTTTGTTCCTGGCAACTTCTGGAGACATTTTTTGGTTACCATACTGTTAAAGGAGAGGTGCTACTGACATCTGATTGGTAGAAGAAAGGAATGCTGCTAAATAGCATTCTGCCAGTGTAAAGGTAGCCCCAAATTTCAAAGTTGAGAAACTCTGGGCTAGAGGGACCCAAGCTCAGGACCAGGGTCATCCAGAAGAAATTAGGGAAGCCTGTCCAGAAAAAACTGGAACCATGAAGAAGAAACTGTCTATGAAAGAGGGAAAGGAAGAAATACTCCTTAGCTGCTTCTTTCCTCTTGGGAGTACAGCATCAAATATGAGCATGACAGGGAAACCACAGGATCTTTTCTATAATATATTTAAATCTCCAATTAGCCTACTGCATGTATTAGAAATAAGATCCCTTCAGATCTGATAGAACCTCACTAATACATGACTTGTGAGTGGACCACAGGCTGGATTAGAGTTCCCACTTGTCCTCTCAACTGAGCACCTTTGTGCTGTGTACAAACTATGCAAAGCTACATGGTAGACCTGAATGTAAGCTCTAGTCTCACCTTAATTATAGAATCTCAAGCTTCTTTTAATAAAACATGTGGTAACCATGAGAGAACTCATAACACCGAGATGAGAAAAATTGGTAGGATCAAAGAAGAGGCAAAAATGAGGTAAGAGTTTGTGGGAAATCTCTTAAAAGGATAAGTTGCTAAACATAGGCTTTCTTTGCCAAGAACCCAAGACAAACACTGGAACAAAGATGTAAGCAAACATGAAAAGAATAGATACCTTTTTAAAGCTTTGGAAAAATAGATGTAAGTGGTGAGGGGTGAAAGAGAGTAAAGGCAGTAACTACCTTGTACCTTATAGGGAAAAATAAAGTATTAATTCAAAATTCTGATTAAACTAGCCTGGAAGCTCTAAGACTTACAGTCTAAGTGATGAGGCATTGTCATTATCATCCTTTGAAAACCACAGACCAAATATTTGAATTGAAGTTTATAAGTTTACCTTCAGTTCAGTTCACTTCAGTCGCTCAGTCATGTCCAACTCTTTGTGACCCCATGAATCACAGCATGCCAGGCTTCCCTGTCCATCACCAACTCCCGGAATTCACTCAGATTCACGTCCATCGAGTCGGTGATGCCATCCAGCCATCTCATCCTCTGTCATCTCCTTCTTCTCCTGCCCCCAATCCCTCCCAGCATCAGAATCTTTTCCAATGAGACAACTCTTCGCATGAGGTGGCCAAAGTACTAGAGTCTCAGCTTTAGCATCATTCCTTCCAAAGAAATCTCAGGGTTGATCTCCTTCAGAATGGACTGGTTGGATCTCCTTGCAGTCCAAGGGACTCTCAAGAGTCTTCTCCAATACCACAGTTCAAAAGCATCCATTCTTTGGCACTCAGCCTTCTTCACAGTCCAACTCTCACATCAATACATTATCACTGGAAAAACCATAGCCTTGACTAGATGGACCTTAGTCGGCTAAGTAATGTCTCTGCTTTTGAATATGCTATCTAGGTTGGTCATAACTTTCCTTCCAAGGAGTAAGCGTCTTTTAATTTCATAGCTGCAGTCACCATCTGCAGTGATTTTGGAGCCCCAGAAAATAAAGTCTAACACTCTTCCCACAGTTTCTCCATCTATTTCCCATGAAGTGATGGGACTGGATGCCATGATCTTTGTTTTCTGAATGTTGAGCTTTAAGCCAACTTTTTCACTCTCCTCTTTTACTTTCATCAAGAGGCTTTTAGTTCCTCTTCACTTTCTGCCATACGGGTGGTGTCATCTGCATATCTGAGGTTATTAATATGTCTCCTGGCAATCTTGAGTCCAGCTTGTGTTTCTTCTAGTCCAGCGTTTCTCATGATGTACTCTGCATATAAGTTAAATAAGCAGGGTGACAATATACAGCCTTGACATACTCCTTTTCCTATTTGGAACCAGTCTGTTGTTCCATGTCCAGTTCTAATTGTTGCTTCCTTGCCTGCATACAGATTTCTCAAGAGGCAGGTCAGGTGGTCTAGTATTCCCATCTCTTTCAGAATTTTCCACACCTTAATGATAACTCATTGGTAAAATGACTACCAAATAAGAGATAAGAGAAAAGTGGCTTAAAGAGTCACAGGATAAACTTAAATAAATCATAGGGAAGAAATTAAGCCAGAAAAAACTGTCTCGGACAGGACTATAGAGTAGTTGCAGAAAATAGCATAGAATATATTCATTCTCTGGAAAGGTATTTAAAAATGAAGTAAATATCAATCTGCTTGAGGTGGTCTTAGATAAAGACTGTAAGAAAAGAAAAACTAAAAGAATATTTTAAACTATTTAAAAGTAGCATGTATAATCATCTTTTGAGATGAGTTAGTGAAAAAACCCGAATGTCCAAGATTTTAACCCTTCTGTATGTGATTGGTTTAATAGACATGAAGCAGAGGGTACGCACTAGTGGAAGTCATGGGAAGGGTATTGTTAACCTCCCCACAGTCAAAACTGGTTTCTCCAGTGGCCTGTACATGGTGCAAAAGTTTGTCATTAAAGTTTTTTTACTTTGAGGTGTCACTGTTATGATTAAAATACAATATAATCTCAGAGTTATAGCATATAACTTGTGAACAATTATTAACTCTAGATATCAACTAAAATTCTTTTTGACAGATATCTAGGAGGGGTTTAAAGAGGACACAAAGCTTCCTTTCGGAAATTTGATTGGTGAACGCTGCAATTAACACACTAAAAACATGTGAAAGTATGAATGCATGTGTTTTTTTTTAATTGTATATATACACACACATATATATATGAAATGACAACTATACAATATATACAAATGTATAACAAAATATAATGTGTTTAAGTGTATGTGTGTGTGCTAGGTATACATATAATCAAAACAGCTACATACCTGGCCTGGTATTGTATTTGATCCACTGTATCAGTTCTTCCTGGGGCAAATTGTTAAATTCTCCTATTATGCTCCATTGATTACGGAGGTTTGAATAACCTTGTATTGACATTATTGATACAAGACCGAGGATAAGAGGCATAAAACGAACTTTGATAAAAAGCCAGCCAAAGAGCTGAAATGAAAGAAACCATTTATTTATAATTCTTATATGAACAGTGTTATTGGGCCAATAATACATTCTCACCTTTCTACCTAAACCAAGATGGATTACCATTTGATACTAATAATATACAGACTATAATAATTATCTATTGTTTAAAACTGGCAAATATTTTAGAATTATATGATCCAGTTAAAAATGGAGCTTACTTTCCTATTGAAAGAACTAAAGAGGAAATACGTGGTCCTTCCAGTACAGATTTACAACCAGGAGTTAAGGTTAACAAACCATAATTCTGACGTATCCTCAGACTAAATCCTGTAATATTTGGATGTCTTTTATGGACACCTTGAATATCTAGGGAAACACCATTAGTACTGACAATTTTTATCCTCTCAGGAATTTAAGTATTATGATATTCTAAGGCCAAACGTTTATAATCAAAACCAGGTAAGGGGTCTCTAGAAGTAACTTGTTCCCAAAATTCTAGCTACTTTATGTAGCTGTCTTGCATATAAGCTACAGTAACAGAACCCTAGAAATTGACAATTTTTCCACAGATTACCCAAGCCCAGCAAGACAATACTAGAGCAACGGCACGGCATCTTCTCTAGTATGACGAGAGCACTTGAGGATAGTTTTGATGGGCCATGACGCTGTTACACTGACCTAAATTTCAACAACTATATTAGTGAGAATACTAATAGAGGGTAAAGTCACAGAATCATCATCTAAAGTCTAGGAAGAAATCTCAAAGCGACTTGAATTTGCTTTTCTTATGCTATAATGAGTCACAAACTAGTCCTTTAAATCACTTAAGATAAAAAAACACCAAGTGCTTTTATGTGTTAGATTAGTGAGCAAACCCATGATTAGCTACACTGTAGTTGCCATAGTGTAGTTATAAAAGAATGAATGCCTTACCCGCCGAGAACATATCAGGGAAGCCATAACACACATGTGAGGCGTCAGAAAGAGCTTCAGCCTCATAATTAAGATGGCAAGGGGAGTAAATGCAAACAACTGCAGCGTGTGGAAAATTATCTATGAAACACAAAACAAAATTAATCTTCACTTCATATTTTAAAATTAGTATATGTACAATAAAGTATATTAAAACTATTGTTACTAGGATAAGGATCTTTTAACTTAGTAATACCTCTATTAATATTCATTCATTCATTCCACACAGATTTATCAAATGCCTGCTATATGCCAGGTACTGTTCTGAGTGCTTTGGATATAGTCGGGTGCTAAAACAACACTGAGCAATTCCTGTCCTCATGAGACTCACATTTGAGCATATTTAGTAAGGAGAGACAGAAAATAAATGGACATATCAAATAACAAAGCCTACTAAACGGTCTTTCAGAAAGTGGTAAGTATGATGGAAAAGGAAGGAGAGCTGAAAAGGAGACTGAAGTGCAGGCTGTGATGTGAGGTCACAGGCAGAAGGTGCAGGTGTACTTAGGATCATCAGAGTGGAACTCCTCACAAAGGTGGTATTTAAGCAAGGACCTATACCAGGTGAGAAAGGGAGTCACAGAGACTTAAAAATATGGGATGCTTCAAAAATTTGTGATATTCAGTCAGCAACAAAAATCATAACACAATCTAGATTATTTTAGAAGTAGTGGGATTGTATAAATACTTGTACTAATCGGTAGGACACCCCATTTTGATTAAGATGGAGTTTCACTGAGCTAAGTTTTCAAATAAAACTTTTCTAGCAGACATATTCATAAAATATCAACAAACTCCTCAGTATATAAATGGACAAAGAATTAATACAAGTAAAAGTAACTAAATATTCATGTTCTAAACCACTAGTACTAAAACAAGGTAAATATTAAAAATAGTATTTTCATCTATAAAATTGACAAATATTAAATTAATATTGAGTATTAAGAGAGGATGCCATAAAACCACACACTGTAATAACTGGTATATTTTTGTAATTTCACAATATTTATCAAGATCCTAGAAAAGAGCCAACCTTGGCTAGGGTCTAGCAAAGACCCTAGAACCAAACCAAGCTAAATTTTGGTTCTAGGTATTAAAGGGAATAATCAAAACATAAATATACTTCTACAAAGATGGTAACTTAAGTGAGTTTTTCACACCAGAAATAGAAACAAACTAAATGAACAATATAGAAGACTAAGTAAATGATTGCATTTTCACACATGAAAAGTAAAGTGGAGAATCCATGGGATTCTCCAGGCAAGAACAGTGGAGTGGGTTTCCACTCCCTTCTCCAGGGACCTTCCCAATGCAGTAATCAAACCCAGGTCTCCTGCATTTCCTGTGTTGTAGGCGGATTCTTTACCATCTGAGCCACCCAGAGAAGCTCCATTATCACATGTTATAGAGACATTAATATATCGGAAGACGATTTAATGGTGTGGAACAGTTTTCAAAAACAAAGATCATGGCATCTGGTCTCATCACTTTATAGCAAATATATGGGGGAAAAAAATGGAAACAGTGACACACTTTATTTTTGGGGGCTCCAAAATCACTGCAGATGGTGACTGCAGCCATGAAATTAAAGATGCTTGCTCCTTGCAAAAAAAAAAAAAGCCATAGCAAACCTAGACAGCATATTAAAAGCATATACATCACTTTGCCAACAAAGGTCCATATAGTCAAAGCTATGGTTTTTCAGTAATCATGTAGAGAGTGACAGTTGGACCACAAAGAAGGCCGAATGCTGAAGAATTGATGCTTTTCAACTGTGTTGCTGAAAAAGATGCTTGAGAGTCCCTGGGACAGGAAGGCAATCAAACCAGTCAATCCTAAAGGAAATCAATCCTGAATATTCTTTGGAAGGACTGATACTGAAGCTTCAAAACTTTGGCCACTTGACGTGAAGAACCGACTCACTGGAAAAGACCCAGATACTAGGAAAGATTGAAGGCAGGAGGACAAGAGGATGACAGAGTATGAGATAGTTGGATGGCATCACCAACTCGGATGGACATGAGTTTGAGCAAGCTCTGGGAGATGGTGAAGGATAAAGAAGTCTGGCGACTGCAGTCCATGGGGTTGCAGATTCTGACACGACTTAGCAACTGAACCAAAGTTTTCAGAATATAAAATTCTATATTTATAAAATAATATTAACTCTTTGAAAACCATTTATGTGTGTATAAAATATATATGCACAGGGGGAAAGACTATAAGAGAGTATACTTAAAAAGTTTACAGAGATTATTTCTGAATGGTAATTTTTCTGATTTTTCAAATTTTAAAAACATGTGCTCTTCTTATAATCATAAACATGTAATTGATATTTAAAACAGAATGGCATATGACCCAGCAATCCCATTGCTGGGCATACACACTGAGGAAACCAGAATTGGAAAGAGACACATGTACCCCAATGTTCATCATAGAACGGCTTAAAACAGCCAGGACATGGAACCAAGCTAAATGTCCATGGATGGAGGTTCATGATATTGTACAGGAAATAGGAATCAAGACCATCTCTAAGAAAAAGAAATGCAAAAAGCAAAATGGCTGTCTGAGGAGGCCTTACAAACAGCTGTAAAAAGAAGAGAAGTGAAAAGCAAAGGAGAAAAGGAAAGATATACCCATTTGAATGCAGAGTTCCAAAGAATAGCAAGGAGAAATGAGAAAGCCTTCCTCAGGGATCAATGCAAAGAAAGAGAGGAAAACGACAGAATGGGAAAGACTGGAGATCATTTCAAGAAAATCAGAGATACCAAGGGAACATTTCATGCAAAGATGGGCTCAATAAAGGACCAGAAATGGTATGGACCTAACAGAAGCAGAAGATATTCAGAAGAGGTGGCAACAATACACAGAAGAACTGTACAAAAAAGATCTTCACGACCCAGATAATCATGATGATGTGATCACTCACACACACTAGAGCCAGATTCATCCTGGAATGTGAAGTCAAGTGGGCCTTAGGAAGCATCACTACGAACAAAGCTAGTGGAGGTGGTGGAATTCAGTTGAGCTATTTGAAATCCTAAAAGATGATGTTGTGAAAGTGCTGCACTCAATATGCCAGCAAATTTGGAAAACTCAGCAGTGGCCACAGGACTAGAAAAGGTCAGTTTTCATTTCAATCCCAAAGAAAGGCAGTGCCAAAGAATGCTCAAACTACTGCATAATTGCACTCATCTCACATGCTAGTAAAGTAATGCTCAAAATTCTCCAAGCCAGGCTTCAGCAATACCTGAACCATGAAATTCCAGATGTTCAACCTGGTTTTATAAAAGGCAGAGGAACCAGAGATCAAATTGTCAACATCTGCTTTGAAAAAGCAAGAGAGTTCCAGAAAAACATCTATTTCTGCCTTATTGACTATGCCAAAGCCGTGTGGATCACAATGAACTGTGGGAAATTCATGAAAGAGATGGGAATACCAGACCACCTGACCTGCCTCTTAGAAACTTACATTCAGGTCAGGGAAGCAACAGTTAGAACTGGACATGGAACAACAGACATGGAAGAACAGACTGGTTCCAAACAGAAAAGGAGTATGTCAAGGCTGTATATTGTCACCCTGCTTATTTAACTTATATGCAGAGTACATCATGAGAAATGCTGGGCTGGAGGAAGCACAAGCTGGAATCAAGATTGCTGGGAGAAATGTTAATAACTTCAGATATGTAGATGACACCACCTTTATGGCAGAAAGTGAAGAAGAACAGAAAGAGCCTCTTGATGAAAGTGAAAGAGGAAGAGTGAAAAAGTTGGCTTAATGCTCAACATTCAGAAAACAAAGATCATGGCATCTGGTCCCATCACCATGGGAAATAGATGGGAAACAGTGGAAACAGTGGCTGACTTTATTTTTCTGGGCTCCAAAATCACTGCAGATGGTGACTGCAGCCATGAAATTAAAGGACACATACTCCTTGGAAGGAAAGTTATGACCAACCTAGAAGCATATTAAAAGCAGAGACATTACTTTGTCAACAAAGGTCCCTCTAGTCAAGGCTATCTTTTTTCCAGTAGTCATGCATGGATGTGAGATTTGGACTATAAAGAAAGCTGAGTGCTGAAGAATCGATGCTTTTGAACTGTGATGTTGGAGAAGAGTCTTGAGAGTCCCTTGGGCTGCAAGGAGATCCAACCAGTCCATCCTAAAGATCAGTTCCGGGTGTTCATTAAAAGGACTGATGTTGAAGCTGAAACTCCAATACTTTGGCCACCTGCTACGAAGAGCTGACTCATCTGAAAAGTCCCTGATTCTGGGAAAGACTGAGGGCAGGAGGAGAATGGACGACAGAGGATGAGATGATTGGATGGCATTATCAACTCAATGGACATAGGTTTGGGTGAACTCTGGCAGTTGGTGATAGACAGAGAGGCCTGGCGTGCTGTGGTTCATGGGATCACAAAGAGCTGGACACGACTGAGCAAATGAACTGAACTGAG
This sequence comes from Nanger dama, assembly GCA_917880005.1. Classification (NCBI taxonomy): domain Eukaryota; kingdom Metazoa; phylum Chordata; class Mammalia; order Artiodactyla; family Bovidae; genus Nanger; species Nanger dama. The sequence continues at coordinate 36,025,161 of CAKJTW010000022.1, forward strand.
ATGTCCATCGGCAGACAAATGGATAAGAAAGCTGTGGTACATATACACAATGGAATATTACTCAGTTATTTAAAATATTATTTTCATAACAATTAATTTTTAATATTATTAATGATATTAATGTTTAATATTAATAATAATGTTATTCAGCATTTGAATCAGTTCTAATGAGGTGGATGAAACTGGAGCTATTATAGAGAGTGAAGTAAGGCAGAAAGAAAAACACCAATGTTGTACATTAATGCATATATATGGAATTTAGAAAGATGGTAACTATGACCCTATATATGAGACAGCAAAAGAGACACAGGTGTAAAGAACAGATTGTTAGACTCTGTGGGAGAAGACGAGAGTGGGATGATTTGAGATAATAGCATTGAAACATATCATATGTGAAATAGATCGCCAGTCCAGGTTTGATGCATGAGGCAGGGTGCTCAGGGCTGGTGCTCTGGGATGACCCTGAGGGATGGGATGGGGAGGGAGGAGGGAGGGAGGGTCAGGATGGGGAACACATGTACACCCATGGCTGATTCATGTGAATGTATGGCAAAAACCACCACAATATTGTAATTAGCCTCCAATTAAAATAAAAATAAAATAAAAATAAAACAGAATGGTAAAAATTGTACCTAAAGCTATTTTTTTTCATTTTTAAAATGATGTTTAAAACCTGCCATCTTTAATTTTTAAAAATAATTCTTGAACCCAAGTTTGGAATGTGGAAAATTTATTTTAAAATCAACCCTTCATTTTCCTTTAGTCAGACTCACCCTTGGACAAAATCTGAGTCATGCTTTGGAGAAAGAAAAGAAACTTACACATTTCACACCCAAATAGGTCCTTTTTGGAGGGCCACTAAATCACAGATTGGTAGATTATGTGAGCCATCTACTTTAATCAACTACCCAAAACAGGGATCACTTCTATAAATCTAGGAACAGAATATTCACCATTTCCAGAATAGGAATACGCCTATTACAAAGATAGATGCTGTATATATGTGAGAAAATCTCTTCTAAAACTGAACTAGTGTTTTCCTGTAACTTCCCCACCTATTGGTGCATCTCAGTTCTTAATTATCTACAAACTGTAATAATAATTTTGCACTATTAACTTATGCTTTCTTTCCAAACAACAAACTATTTAACAATGCTGCTGCTGCTGCTGCGTCAGCTTCAGTCGTGTCCGACTCTGTGCGACCCCAGAGACGGCAGCCCACCAGGCTCCCCGTCCCTGGGATTCTCCAGGCAAGAACACTGGAGTGGGTTGCCATTTCCTTCTCCAATGCATGAAAGTGAAAAGGGAAAGTGAAGTTGCTCAGTCATGTCGGACTCCTAGCGACCCCATGGACTGCAGCCTACCAGGTTCTTCCGTCCATGGGATTTTCCAGGCTAGAGTACTGGAGTGGGGTGCCATTGCCTTCTCCAATGCATGAAAGTGAAAAGTGAAAGTAAAGTCGCTCAGTTGTGCCCGACTTAGCGACCCCATGGACTGGAGCCTACTAGTTCTATTAATCTGTGAATACAGAAGTGTATGGATTCCCAAAATATATTACTCAACACCAGTTTCTCAAAAGAAGTAATTCCTCCGCCCAATTCTGTATCACTTCACATTTTCAACGGAATAGCTCCAAATAAGTTGCATGTTATGACATATGCCTTCAGTTGTATGTCATAGAAAGCCCTGTGGCAATAACAGAAAAACTTTGTTTATAATATAAAACACAAAATAAAATGGACTTAAATATAAAGGATCTAATATAAAGTAATCACATAATATAATAAACTAGGGACTAGACAAAAATGAAGGCTGATGCGATACTGACTGTCATGCTCAAAACGAGGTATGAGTAGGTCAAAAGAATATTCAGGAGTTAATTCTTCTAAATGTTATCTCTCGCTAGCCTATCTTTTCACAGGTTCTTCGCAGTATTATGATATTCTGGAACTAAATATGCTTTCTAAATCTCTTCCTTTGTCTTTCCTGTGAATTACTATTTCTTTCCTGTAAAGTAGCATTCCTTCACTAATTTCTAAGCTCATAACGTAGAACAGTTGCCTAAAAGTAACTATGATGGAATAAATAAAACACAACTACATTAAATTATGAGTAAAAAATCACAATAGACTCCATTGATCTAACAAACTTTAATAATATCACGACAGTAAGGAGGTAACCCAGGGGTTCATTTAGTGAGTTGACATTTGCAGACTGTCCCCGATTCAGAGGGTTGGCACAAAGCAAGGAACTTAGAACTTACTCCCTGGTAAAAAATTATCCTAAGGAATTCTCACCTAAGTTTGAAACAAGCTGGAATGTACAACCTTTTGTTATCATACCACATTCAGAGTTTGTCAACGTTTCTGCCTCTCACATCCTGTCACCCCTAAGGTGAAGTGAAGTGGCTCAGTCGTGTCCAACTCTTTGCGACCCCATGGACAGTAGCCAACCAGGCTCCTCCATCCATTAGATTTTCCAGGCAAGAATACTGGAGTGGGTTGCCATTTCCTTTTCTAAGGGGTCTTCTCAACCCAGGAATCAAACCCGAGTCTCCGGAATTGTAGGCAGACGCTTTACCGTCTGAGCCACAAGGGAAGTCAAGGTGAAAACAGTTCCATCCCAAACCAAAGAGATTTATCAAGTGTGAGTCACAAGTGGGAGCAGGATTAGGTGCCAGGAAGACACAAGACTTCACATTGGGTGCTGCCCCGAAAGCTATCATCTCCTTCTATAAGATCTACTATTTTTAGAAATTTAAATTTCTAATCTGTTTATGTATTAGGAGTTTAACATACTCACTTTAGTTTAAAAAAATTAGAGATTTTCTATCACTGTCCTCTTTTTGGTCAGCTTGATTTCTAATTGCCTTTCAAATAACATAATAAATATTATAAATAAATAATTTATATCTAATTTATAATATACTTATAATATAATTTATAATTTATATTATTTAAATAAATTATTATAAATAAATAAATTAAATATAATCTTCTTTAGTGCCAACAGACTAAAGTATTTAAAACTCAGATCTGACCATACCATCTCCAACTTTACAGCAAGGTCCTAATAACGTACAGCTTCTTTGCATACAAAGCTCCCACAGTCTAAAGCTGCTTACTTTTCCCCACCTTCTTATCTTTTTTATCCATCAGCAACACTGATTTGCCTTGTATCTATAGATAAATTTGGAAAACTCAGCAGTAGCCACAGAAAGGCAATGCCAACAAATGTTCAAACTACCGCACAATTGCATTCATCTTACACACTAGCAAAGTAATACTCAAAATTCCCCAAGGTAGGCCTTAACAGTATGTGAATGAGCACTTTCAGATGTTCAAGCTGGATTTACAAAAGGCAGAGGAACAAGAGATCAAATTGCCAATATCTGCTGGATCACTGAAAAAGCAGAAGTCCAAAAAACATCTATTTCTGCTTTATCGACTATGCCAAAGCCTTTGACTGCGTGGATCACAATAAACTGTGGAAAATTCTGAAAGAGATGGCAATACCAGACCACCTAACCTGCCTCCTGAGAAACCTGCATGCAAGTCAAGAAGCAACAGTTAGAACAGGACATGGAACAACGGACTGGTTCCAAATTGGGAAAGAAGCACATTGAGGTTGCATATTGTCACCCTACTTATTTAACTTATATGCAGAGTACATCATGCAAAATGCCATGCTGGATGAAGCATAAGCTGGAATCAAGACTGCAGGGAGAAATATCAATAACCACAGATATACAGATGACACCACCCTTATGGCAGAAAGTGAAGAGAACTAAAGAGCCTCTTGATGAAAGTGAAAGAGGAGAGTGAAAAAGTTGGTTTAAAACTCAACATTCAGAAAACTAAGATCATGGCATCCGGTCCCATCACTTCATGGCAACCAGATGAGGAAAAAAAAGTGAAAACAATGAGAGACTTTATTTTCTTGGGCTCTAAAATCACTGCAGATGGTGACTGCAGCCATGAAATTAAAGGACATTTGGTTCCTTGGAAGAAAAGCTATGACAAACCTAGACAGCATATTAAAAAGCAGAGACATTACTTTGCTGTCTAGTCAAAGCTATGGTTTTTCCAGTAGTTATGTATGGATGTGAGAGCTGGACCATACAGAAAGCTGAGTGCCAAAGAACTGATACTTTTGAACTGTGATGTTGGAGAAGACTCTTGAGAGTTGTCCAGGAGATCCAATCAGTCAATCCTAAAGGAAATCAGTCCTGAATATTCATTGGAAGGACTGATACTGAAACTGAAGCTTCAATACTTTTGCCACCTGATGTGAAGAACCAACTCATGGAAAAGGCCCTGGGAAAGACTGAAGGCAGGAGGAGAAGGGAACAACAGAGGATCGGATGGTTGCATGACATCACTGACTCAATGGACATGAGTTTGAGCAAGCTCTGAGAGTTGGTGATGGACAGGGAAGGCTGGCGTGCTGCAGTCCATGGAATCACAAAGAGTCAGACACAACTGAGTGACTGAACTGAGCTAAACCAGATAAATTCATTACCTTCTGTCTTCCTAGATCTTCCCTGGTGGCTCAGAGGTTAAAGCGTCTGCCTCCAATGCGGGAGAGCTGGGTTTGATCCCTGGGTCAGGAAGATTCCCCTGGAGAAGGCAGTGGCACCTCACTCCAGTACTCTTGCCTGGATGATCCCATGGGCGGAGAAGCCTGGTAGGCTACAGTCCATGGGGTCGCAAAGAGTCGGACATGACTGAGCAACTTCACTTTCACTTTCTTTCACTTTCTGTCTTCCTTGCACATGTGCATCCTTTGTCTTTAGCTAGCTATTCCTCTACATACATTTTACAAACCTTTCTCCAACTACCACATCCCTTCCACACAGATTTAATCACTTGTTCTGTTCTACTTTTATATCTCCCTTTGTCACTGCACATATATGTTCTCATTTTTTCCTTCTACTATATACCTTCATTTGCATAGAAGTAGAAACTTGGTGTATAATAAAACTTGCACATAATAAATACTGCATAAATATACATAATTAATACAAAAGATAAAAGTGGGCAAAATAAGAATAAATGGAGAAATGAATGACAATGAGAAGGTAGTAAACTAATGTGAAAAGGGAGGCAGAAACTTAAGGAATATTTATGGAATTAGGTGGTTTCAGAGTGAATGACAAACAGATTTTGTTGCTACACTGCCTGGATTCATTGTACTTGGCTCTACAAAGCTCAGGTCACTCTAGCTTTCTGACTTTAGGCAAATCACTGACCATCTCTTTGCCACATTTTTTAAAAATCTGTGAAATGAAAAGTAGTATTTACATCAGTGGGTTGTTGTGAGAATTAAAGTATTAAAGTATGTAAATAACTACCCCCTCCCCAACCAAAATACCTGGCACACAGGAAGCAGTAAAGTGCTGACTATTCTTCTGAGAGCACTGGAAATGGATTGGTAGGGGATAAACTCAAGATTTACTGCAAATTTGCTGTGAGACCTTAGGTGGACCATTTCATTTCTCCAGGTCTCCAGTTCTTGGCAGAGACTCTTTGCTCTTATTCCTAGAAACACAGCAAGATTCCACTTCCCAGCTTCACTGGAAGTCAGGTGTGGCCATATGTCTGAGTTCTGTCTGTGAGCAGGAAGCGATATTTGTCTCTTTTCCAGGGCTATCTCTTACAAAGCCTCCAGTGTGCAGTGTTCTTTTCTCTTTGCTGGCTTGTACAAATCAAGCCTGAAACCAGAAAATCAATAAACCACATGTTAAAGATGGCAGAACCATAGGTGGAAGGAATCTGGGTCCCTGAAACACTGCTTGTTGGAGAACCACCTGCTAGTCCAAAACTCTGGTTTTAACTTTATATGAGCAAAGAACTAAACCTCCACTGAGTTAAGTCATTTTGATGTTATCATTTATCTTTAACAGCTAATATCATTTAATTAACATGATTTTCTTATTTGCAAAGTGGGAATAATAATATGAGACTCAAATAGCACAGTACCTGGCACATAGTAACTATTCAAAACATATTGTTTATCATCATAAGCTATTCCTATTAAGTTCACAATCAGTTGTCCTTTCATGTAAATTTGACCTGTCCCTTAAGACTCAAAGTTCTATTACTTAGGAAATCATTTCTAGCCCATGCTATTTTTTCTCTTATCACAAAACAATTTAGCACCATAAAAAAGACTATCCTGTTTTGTTCTCCATTGAAAAATTAGATGTATCTGAGAGCAGAAGCACTGCTATACCATCTGTTGCATCCTATAACACTGCTAAGATTATAACAGATTGACCATCAAGTCTGTGTGTGGCAAAGTCACCAGTCACAGTACCTACCCTGATGGCCCATAGCTGATTGGCTCAGCAGGCTAGAAACTAATGTTTATTATTGTTGAATGAATGAATGAATGAAGGTAATTTAATTTAATTATACTCGGTGGTCATAAATCAGCTTTCTGGTTGTCAAGTCCTTACCACTCTTCAAAACTGAGAGCAGCTTAAAAAGTGGGAAGAATCAGAGGAAATCTACTACCAGTATTGAAGCACTTTAGCACTGCTGATGGTGTACCTGCAGCAAGGTTATACCTTTGTGAATATCCTAGAACTTAAATATAATACAAAAATCCAGCAGAGATTAAAATGAAAGCTTTACCTCACCATGTTCAAGGAGCTGTTTTCTGGAATAAAACAAAAATATTCCCTATTAACTGACTGTTCATTATACTATATCAGAATGAACCTCCACTTATTTGTTCTTATATTTTAAATAAATTAATATATAAATAAAGCTGTTAGATAAAGATTACTAAGTTCTACTAAAAATTACTAAATTATATAAAAATTACTAAATATAGTGGAAATTTAAAAGACATGATTTATAGTCATTCTATTTAAAGTATATCAAAATGCTCTTCTTTGGTTAAGATAAAATGGGTTTTACTGATTGCTAAATACTACCTCTGGAGAAATAAATAATAAAAAGAATATTTATTAAATATTCAATCACATACATATATTATGCTTTAGATAAGCACTGCTGTGACTTTTGAGTTATCTTTATTTTTCATAATTATAAATATGAACATCCTTGTACTTAAAACTCTGTAAGCATCTCTGAGTATTTCCTTAGGATAAATTTCTAGAATGAATTTTTTGGGTAAAGCATATAAATATTTTTAGTTCCACAAAAGTTGTTTTACAAATTTTCTAAATTTTTATGTCTAAAAATTTACTAAAATTTTATGGCATAACTAATGTGTTCCAGACACTTGCAGTGAACACAGTATGAACAGAACAGATCCTGTTCTTATTCTTCACAGTTTATGTTAGACTGGCAAGAGGTACAAGACTGCTTATTTTATTGCCCATTGTAAAGACAATATTTCACTTTTATAACAAAGCTTTATAGTATAAAAGGCCTTCTCATATGGATTTTGGGTTTGGCAAAAGAAGTAAGACAGTATAAATATGAAAGTATGAAGTACAAGAAGTTCAGGGGCACACACAGATACCGAGATTAAAAAAAAAAAAGAGTAGTGAGGGGGAAGGCCTCTCAGCAGAGTATTGAAATTACTGAATTATTTTGCCACCACTGCAGCTCCTTCCTGACTTCTGCAGTCAAGAGTGGAAGTGGGGGTGGATGGAGGGTTCCCACATGTCCAGAAACCTGTCAGTCACAACAGAACCCTGTGGTGAGTGATTGCATGTAAGGGAGACGCCTGGTAGGTAGGTATTATAATCACCAAAGACCCCAACAATAACTATGGATACAAATAAATCTAGTAACTAATTTAGAATATCAGTATACAATCAAATCATGAGAAACAAATAGGATGAAAGAAAAACACCAAGATAAATGAGCAAATGAACTCTCAAGAAAGTGTTAATATAAGTAATAAGAATATTAAATGAAAGTTCCAATTATTATCTTCACAGATGCTTAAGAGAACACTGCTGCTGCTAAGCCGCTTCAGTCGTGTCCGACTCTGTGCGACCCCAGAGACGGCAGCCCACCAGGCTCCCCCGTCCCTGGGATTCTCCAGGCAAGAACACTGGAGTGGGTTGCCATTTCCTTCTCCAATGCATAAAAGTGAAAAGTGAAAGTGAAGTCGCTCAGTTGTGTCCGACTCTTCGGACTCTTCGCGACCCCATGGACTGCAGCCCACCAGGCTCCTCCGTCCATGGGATTTTCCAGCCAAGAGTACTGGGTGGGGGTGCCATTGCCTTCTCTGTAAGAAAACACTGCATCCATACAAATAAAACATGCTGTACTAAAAAAGCTTTCAGAGACAATGAAAAAAACTAACTTGCCACATTTAAAACCTCAAAAGAAGGTCAAATAGCAGTGTACACAACTGAAAGTTGTGTTGAAGATGCATTCATGAAATTCTGAGAAGAGAAAAAGAAATAAAAATATGATAAATGTAATAATAGGTGTTCAAAAAGAGAGGCTAAAGCAAAAGAAAGAGGGAGAGAGAATATCCCTTGAGCTAAAGAAAAATTTGAGTGTTCAGATTAAAATTTCCATGAATAATTATATAAATAGGGCAGAAACTTTATTTAAAGAATAACAGCTGAAAATCTGCAAACTCTGGGAGATACGGACATTCAAGTACATGAAGCTCATAGGTAACTCCCCCAACACACTGAAAATTCACTAGATATAATAAAACTGTCAAAAGCAAAAAATGAACTTCAAGAACAAAAAATCATCTCATATAAGGGAACCCCTGTAAGGCTATCAGCAGATTTCTCAACAGAAACCTTGCAAGCCAGGAGAGACTGGGATACTTAAAAGTGCTCAAATAAAAAATCTGCCATCTAAGAATACTTTACCAAGCAAAGCTGTCTTTCAGATGAAGGTGAGAAAGACTTTCCCAGAAAAACAAATTTGAGGGAGTCATCATCACTAGACCTGCCTTATAAGAAATGCTAAAGACAGTCCTTCAAGCTGAAATAAAAGAATACTAATTAGTAATATAAACATACATGAAAGTATAAAATTTGCTAGTAAAAGTAGTCAATCTCAGAATACTGTAATACTGTAATAGTGGTGTATAAATTAATTAACTCTAGTATAAAAAGACTGAAGCATTAAAAAATAAATATAGCTACAATAATTTGCTACACAATAATTTGATGCACAATGTAAGAAGATACAGATTGTGATATCAAAAGCAAAATGGGAATGAGGTAAGTAAAAAGCAGAATTTTTATATATAAATGAAGTTGAGCTGTTATCAGCTTAAAATAGACTCATATATAAGATGTAGTATGATAACCACACAGCAAAAATGTGCAACAGATATACAAAAGAAAAAGGAATCAAAGTATACCACTATGAAAATAATCACATGATGAAGAAAGATAGCATGAAAGGAAGACAGATACTACAAAACAGAAAGAAAACAAGATGGCAAAAATAAGCCATCCCTATCTATCAGTAATTAAGTATAAATTGATTAAATTCTCTAAAGACAGAGAGTGGCTAAATGGATAAAAAACAAGACCCAATCATGCTGCCTATGAGAGTCTCATTTTAGTTTTAAGGGTACACATGAAGGATATACACTTTTAAGTGAATGGATGGCAAAAAAATATTCCACTAAAATGGAAATGAAAAGAAAGCAGGGTGTGTGTGTGTGTGTGTGTGTGTGTGTGTGTGTGTGTGTGTGTGTGTGTATAAAATCAGGAGAAACAGCCTAAGTTGAAAAATGTAACAAGAGAATGATGATATCCCAGGATATCCAGATCAGGCCTATTGGAAGTTTATCATCAAAACTTTGAGGATGACATACCACTTTAGATGATCACAAAAATCTAGGATCTTGATAACACACAAACGTTAGATGAAAAGTCCCTGAGGGTCTCCTTCCCATCTCTCTTTGTTACTTGCATGTGTCCTCAAGAGGTTTCTAATCAGTATACTTTTCCTCTGCAGACACTACACCCAGAAAAAGTCCTTCCTGGCATTAAGGGACAGAAAGCTACTGAAACTGGAAAACCTGACTCTCGATCAATGCTGCTTTCAGAGAAAGGTCTTGATCAAAGGGAGAAAAGAAAAAAGGAAATCTCAATTAAATAGGAGTTGGGAGGCAAGAAGGGGGAACTTTCATGCCCTGAAACTATAGAAGAGTCTAAGAAGAAGAATAAGGATTCCTCTTCTTTCCTGGCAAGTATTCAGCCAATGAAAAGCCATGAATTTTTATTTACTATAGATGTCACAACTTTGTTTTCCCTTCCATAAAAGTGTTCTCTTCTCCTTGCTGAGCAGTGACTTGCATGTGGCTCACCATAGTGGTAAACCTCAAAGTGCAATCCTCTGCTAATCCCCAATAAACCCAATTTTGCTGAAGAAATTATCTGCAAGTCCAATTGTTTTGTTAGGTCAACAATGAATAAAGGAAATGTGGCATCTGTGTATACTCTGATACAATAGAGTATTATTCCACCATGAAAAAAAGAAAACCAAGGAAATTCTGTCATTCACAACTACACAGATAAACCTGGAAGGCATTATGGTATGTGAAATAGGGCAGATAGGGGAAAGATAAATATTTTATGGTCTCACTCGTATGTGGAATCTAAAAGTGACCCCCAAAAACATAAAAAAAGAGCAGAATGGTAGTTGCCAGGGTCTGGGGACTGGGCATAATGACATGATGTTCCTTAAAGGGTACGAACATTTAGTTATAAGATGAAGAAATTCTGAGGAAGCAATGTACAGCATAGTGACTACAGTTGATAATACTGCACTGTGTACTCGACATTTGCCAAGGAGGTAGGCCTTAAGTATCTACACATACACAAACACTCACAGTAACTCTGTGAGTTGATAGATGTGTTGAATGTGTTTAATTAACTTTGTTGTGATCACTTCACAACATTTATGAATATCAAATCATTGCATTATCTACTTTACACAGATTCATTTTGCAAAAAACTATGAAAGAGAATATGGGGAACTATTTTTATGACACTGATGTGGGGAAGTGTACCTAAGCACAGAAATTAATAGAAAACAGAGAGCGTACAGTTGTGATTGTATAGAAATTTTAATCTTCTATAGAGCAAATGACCATTAATAAGTTATAAGCTGACATTCTAGAATAAAGCCTGTTATACACATAAAGACAAAAGATTACTGTCTACACTATAAACAGACACCATAAATAAATTTTCAAATGGACAAAAAGAAATACAAATAGCCAACAGACATATGGAAAGATGTACTTCACTGGTAAAGATGTAAAACTTCACTTTACTTTGTAAAATGAGTTACTTCTTAAAAAACTACCAGTAAGAAAATGTGATTAAGAAAACTTAATAACATTGGTGTTCATAGACATGCAGAGAAATGGACACTCTCACTATTATTCTCTCAGTATCCATCAAACTGTAAAATATTCATAGCTTATGATCCAGCAGTCCCATTTCAAATATGTTAAATATTCTAAATACTGAAATAAGTGTTCAAATAAATGTGTATAAAGTTGGTAATTACTCATACCATTGGTTGTTATGACAAAAGAGAAATATAATCTAAACCTCCATTAATCTAAATTCTCCATTAATGTGAGAATGGCTAAGTACATGATAGTCACTTCTGATAATGAATAAATAAACATGGGGACTACTATAAAGTATGAGCAAGATGCTCAAGAGAAACTGTTAAATAAAAGTAAAGTTACAGAATAATACCAGTAAAAAAAAAAATACATTGTGCTTTCAGAAGTATTTTCTGAAATGATACATACTAAGCCACTTATAAATAGCACTAATTGAGGCATACATCTAAGAGAGGGGAATATTTCTTCTTTTCTTGATATACTATTTTTTCTGACTGTATCACCATAAGCATATAGTTGGCCCTTGAATGACACAACAGTGAGGGGTGCAGTTCAAAGTCTGAGTATAAATTACAGTCGGCTCTCCATATACTGGGTGAATACTGAAATTCAATCAACCACAGATCTAGTAATAGTGCAGTGTTTATTACTGTAAAAAGTCTGCGAATAAGTGGAACCATGCAGTTCAAATCCATGTTGTTCAACAGTCACCTGTATTATTTTTGTGGTTTAAAGGACCCTTCCGCCCAGATACCCATAGAGAGCCAGAACTTTCAGGAATGTAATCACCAAGAAAGATCTCATTTCCACCAACTTGCCACCCAAGTCTGTCCTGAAGACAGACTTGTCTAGACAAACAAACAGCAAACGTTGTTGTTTCAGTCACTAAGTCTTGTCCAAATCTTTTGTAACCCCAAGGACTATAATCTGCCAGGCTCCTCTTTCTCTGTTCATGGGATTTCCAGGCAAGAATATTAGAGTGAGACATTTCCTTCTCCAGCGGTTCTTCCTGACCCAGGGACGGAACCCGCATATCCTCCATTGACAGGTGGATTCTTTACCACTGACTGAGCCACCATACCCTCTCAAGTTTTTGAGACAGCAGCTGTGTATCATGGGCTTACCAAGTGGCACTAGTGGTAAAGAACACACCAGCCAGTGCCGGAGACATAAGAGACATGGTTTTAATCCCGGAGTGAGGAAGACACCCTGGAGGAGGGCATGGAAACCCACCCAATATCCTTGTCTGGAGAATCCCATGGGCAGAAGAGCCTGGAGGGTCCCAGTCCACAGGGTCACAAAGAGTCATTCAAGACTGAAGCAGCTTAGCACACTTGCCATGCACCCCTTCATCTTCATTATTCAATTAAATATCTCAAGTCTCTTACTGCACTCCTTATATGAATAGTTTTCAGAGCTCTAAAAACATTGTTTTTAGAATGTCAAGACACATTCCCTGGGCTCCATCTGACCAGAACAAGCTAGAGTGGATCTATTAACTCTCTTGAATTAGAAACAATTTCAACAAATAAGATTTAACCATTTCAATTATAAGATTCTAATTAGCTCTTTTGGCTACCATACAAAGTTGTTTACTGAAAATATAAGCAGAGGGCATAGGGTTCATGGAAGCCCTGTGCACTAATTTTACAATTTTTCTGTAAATCTAAATTGTCCTAAAAATAAACTTATTAAAAAAAAACCCAATAAATCTAATGGCTATATGTACAAATATAATGCAATTTGAGTTAAAATTTTTTCTCAGAAGAAGTTTTCCCCACAATTTACTTCTCATGTCCTGTAACAGTGTATGCTTTAGTTATATTTTGCTTGTATTTGTTTATACCATAATTCTAGTGACTACTAAAACCACAAATAAATGTAATAAACAGTTTTAACAATAAATGTAGGAAAAACTATTCCATGAATACTCAGAAAAGCAAGTTGCTTTCTCTGAAAGTTAAAAAAAAAAATCACCAAACATAACTTCAGCTTACTTCTGTTTACTGACTTTAAATTGTAGTGGTATATTAAATTAAACCGATTTAAACTTTGAGGTAATTCACAAATATAAATCCTTTAAAACAAGTCCAAATGCATAAAAGAGACACAGCCATCATACAGTCTTTTTTTTTCTTTCCAAGAAGAAATCTAAGTTTGGTTCATGTTTCCTTTCATAATCAAATGGTGAAGTTTAATGTACATTCATTTGGAAAACTGATATTATAGCAAGTTATTTAATAACTGAATATTAAAAACAACTATGATATAATTACCTTAGATAAGTGTTTGCAGATAAGACACACAGAATATCACGAACAGCCTGTGAACAGAATCAAACTGATGAAACGTCTAAGGACTCAAGTGATATTTCAAATGCCCTGATTCATTAACAAAGACATCCCTACTAGAAAGAAGTATTTTTATTGCTAAAACAAGTCCTTGGGAACAATTTAGTTCCAGCTCTGCCTTAGGAAAGCAGTATCTTGAAGTTGTAACCTCCTTCTCTATGAAAATGAAAGGTACTAGAGTAAATCTTTTGGGTCTAAAATTCTAAGGTTTATATGGGTAACTTCTGACTGGAGTTTAAGTTTATATTTTACCAGATGTAAGTGAGCTGTAGTTGGGGGCCTGGTTTCTCCAGGTATTTCAAAGGTTATTTTATGTCGAACTTCTAAGAAATTAGGACTCTCTATCTCTGTCTACAAAGACTATATTCCTACTCAAACTCCAGATTATTATAAAATTAGCTGTGGCATACCTGCCTCCCTGGTCTACCTCAGCCTGAAGTGACTGTTACAGAAGGCTTAAGAGCACTTATCAAGATGTATCAGCTAATGAAGAGAGAGAGAGAGAGGGAGGAGTAAAGATGAGTATGAAGCTAACGTTGGCCAAAGAGGTTTCAGCAGCATTTATAGACAAGAAATTTACAAGAACTTAAAATTCTGTACTCTGCATGATATGTGGCTTATAACTCACAGATAAACATTGAAAAAAATACATAATAAAATTTGGACTCAGATGTTAAATCTAGTTTTAGAATTTTTAACTTCTCTCATTGATCCAAGAGCATCTTGCATGGAAGAATGTTTCAAATAACAAAAATGAGATTACACTCCTTGTGACAAGCTAAAGCCTATTCAAAGGTACCGACAACAGAACGCACACATTTACAGGAGTCTAAGATGCAGCAGTGCCATGGTAAAATCATACTACATGTCTTGATCCTTTCCTTCCCAGAAGTGATTTCACACAAGTGAAAAGTTAAATGAACATCAGAAGTATCCCTGATGTGGAAAATAAGCCATAACAGGACAAATAAAGACTGAGGCATTTATGTGCATCCAAAAGTGGAGTTAAGCTTTAATGGCTGCAGGGATGGTTATGTCTGTGTATACATGTGGGGATGTTATGTGTGTATACTATATGTTATGTCTGTGTATACATGTGAGGATATTATGTCTGTGTATACTGTATGTTATGCCTGTGTATGTGTATATGTGTGGGGATGGTTATGTCTGTGTATACATCTGGGGATATGTGTGTGTGTGTGCCGGCTACTGCACAAACATGGTTTGAGCTGTGGTATGTTTGGGAGCTAGTATTATGTTTATGAGCCTTTATATATTTATTTTCAAAATAGTCAATAGTAGATCTAGCTATCATTTCCTCCTGTGCTGGATAGTTAATTCTTGCATTAGTACTTACAAGTGTGACCTCATACAAGTAACACAAGCTGACATGATGGGATAGAGAAACTGGCTATCAGAGAAAACCTGCAGCTCGAGCTGGGCAGGGTCAAAGCAAGGGAGAGCAGCAAATTTGTGTGTGGTCTACTCACTCCCTCTCATCACCTCTGTCTATCCTGACTCTTTCCAAGTGGTGCCTAGGGAACTAGACCAAGGGTGAAGCAGCACAGATGTAGAGGGAATGCCTTTCTCACTCATAAATTAGTCATCTTCAATGTGAAAACAAAATAATAAGAAATGTGGGAATTGAAACTACATAGAAAGATAGGCAATTTGACTTTGAATATAGAATACTGACTTCAACAGAACCAGCTGAAGTAGAGA
Source organism: Nanger dama (assembly GCA_917880005.1). Lineage (NCBI taxonomy): Eukaryota > Metazoa > Chordata > Mammalia > Artiodactyla > Bovidae > Nanger > Nanger dama. The sequence continues at coordinate 36,040,568 of CAKJTW010000022.1, forward strand.
CAACTTGCTGTGGCAGTAGAGAAATAATGTGACTGCTATCTGCTTAAAAGCATAAGACACCTACTGACTACAGGCAGGGCAATTTTTCAATAATATAAATAGAGATGGTTCAAAATTGCTAAAAACTGAGGACCCACTGTCTTTAACCAGGCTTTCAGATAAACTACTCCCAGACCAAGAAAATCTTCCAGTAGTATTTTAAACATTAGTTCTTCTATGGTGATAATACTTTCTTTTTTGTGTGAAAACAGTGAACAGTAGAGAATATTTCTATTCATGCTTCAAAATGGATCAAGACTTCTTTGAATGTGTCTTATTTTGAAAGATACTGAAATGGTCATTCTACTTTTTTCAGTACCAATAACAATTGCAATTATTTAATCATTTGGGAAACTATTTGTTCACTGTTCCCAGTGGATCAGACTGTGAGTTTCAAGATAGGGTGGACTTGTCTTATTTATCCCAGTGTACCTACAGTGTTAACACAGTTCTTACCACATAGTGGGTAACTGACACATTTCTTTTGAAAGAATAAATAAAAATATCTTTTCTAATGTGGCAGATTAAAAACTCCATATAAAGTGAGATAAAGAAAAAATCTGAATAAAAAAGGTTTTAGGGAAGGGAAGAGTCATCCTAAAAGTAAGACAGAATTCTGACCTATTAGCACTAATCTAAGTCCTTGTCTTAAACCCAAAAGCAAGTAAAAAAATTTTAAATACAGATTTTAAAATAAATAATTTTAAAAATACCTTTTAAAGATTAAGTAATCACCACAACAGTTGGAAGTAACAATGTCTTTGAGTATCGCACTGGTGTCTGAAATATAGCAAATTATTCAAAATATTTTTTATTAAATTTTATACTATAAAAGTCTATTTCAAATTGTCACAATGAGATTTCTTAAAGGTAAAAGATATCTTTGTCATTAACAGAATATATATATTATCAAGTTTCACATTCTAACATAAGAATCAAAATTACAATGAGTTACACAAATATATCAAAATTATAATGATAAAAACTATTAAAGCAAAATTAGCTATGGATATTATTTTTTCCTTTCTTGAGTTTTATCTTTCCTTTATTTATATAATAGTAAGTTTTAAAATGTGTGTTTATTGATCCCTGGGCCCTAGATTATCATCTCCTGGGCTTCAAGTTTCTATTATTTTCATTTGTGAAACTACAGGACTAACAAGGGAGAAAGACTAAGTAATTATGATAAGTATAAATAAATCTAAAACAAAAGCAGCAGCTAAAGAATCCTAATGAGTTGTGATAGAGAGTGATTTACCACTTAACTAAATTATATATTTCTTAAAGGCAGGAACCAAGTTATTTAACTCTTTGTAGTCCTATTAAAACTGCCTCATAGATAATTAATGGTCAATACTTGTTTTTGAATGAATGTATGACTGATTTGACAGATAAGAGATAATCATATATTATTACTAGCATATTTACTTGGCAATGCTTTATTATAAAATTTTGTAATATTTGAGATGTTAAGTGAAAGAAAACTGAATTTTTAAAAAACAAAACAATAATTTGGGTTTATTTTTCCTGAATGCTCTCATACCACCAACTGACCTAGATTATTAAAAGTAACTGAACTGCAATAACAGTAATTGACCATAGGTCACATCCTGTGCACTTGCTCTGGTAGGGGCCATTGTTTACTGATTTCACATGTAAGAAACTAGATGAGAATGGCCATATTATTAGCAAAAGTTATCATAAAAAATGATAAGAATAAATAAATTGGGTGTTTCTAAATAAAATTTTTGAATTTCAGATTAAAGAGAAACTTAAAAGCAAGAACTCATCATACCTGTAGAGGAAAAAAATAAAAGAATCATTCATACCGCATTTTCCATGAAGTCAAATTCAGGAGCACAGGTGTAAATTAAGGTATCAAAATCTGTATATCTTAAGATTCTGGCAGCAATAAGGTCACTCAGGCGAATCTGGAAGAAAAATTAAAATCACAAAAATAATTATAGTTAATAATAATTGGTTTGCTGCAGCAGTAATATCAAGAGAAATGAAAAGGAAAAAGAAGTCAGGAAAAATAAGTAGATAAGATGATAATACAAAGAGTGAGCTAAAATCAACATTTGCTGGGCACAAACCATCATGCAGTTGACCAAGAAATTTCGGGATCAGATCATTTATCCAGAACAAAACATTTCATGTTAACCCCTTTTACCACATATTGTAAATCATTAACAAATTTTCCATGTGTTGTCATTTTCACAAAGCCTCATACATTAAGCACAATTTTTTGGTGCTTCTTGAATTTTTCAGACATATGTTGAAGCTATTAACAATGAAGCTATTCTTCAAGAGAATTACAACAACTATGCATACAACTCTGATTTAGTTACTTGGTCTGGAAGGCCTTTAAAATAAATACCATCAACTAAACACAATGTAGAACTATTTCCTACTGATGACTTATTATCTACTTTGGTGAGACAATTATTTTTACACTGCATCCTTAGAAGGTAAGAAAAAAATATCTGGTATGCAAAGCAGTAATTCAAATTACTTTACAAGAACATAAATTATTTTATATCAACTTCGATGATTATGGTTTTCAATTACTCACCATTGCATTATCTATCAGTACCAAGCATAATTTACAGTTAACTTTATTTCTCTAATTTAGAGTAGGGCTTGTGACTAATGATAATTTAACCAAGCCACTTTAGTTTCAAGTCTTTCTCACAGTTGTCACATAGAATACCAAGAATACCAAGAATGATACCAAGGGTGGATGTATGTGTGTGTGTGTTAGGATTTGTAAAGAGTTGGGTGAAAATGTAGGGCAAGTCAAGAAAGAAAATCACAGATTAACTTAATAATAACTTAAGATGTCTAAATAAAGTTTACCATATAATATACATCCCCTAAAAAATAAAAATTTAAGAATGACAAATAAACCTAATAAACCACAACGCAGAGCTAACAGTAAATGACAAATCCTTATATTTTGAAATTTCATTTACCATTAATATGTATATAGGGTCAATTGTACTGGATAGTGATAGCACTTGTCATTTTAAGAGTGTGAACTACGATAATCACTTGTTAAGTTTGAAGCAATTTCATCAGCAGACAAGGTTCTAACTGGAGCATACTAGATATGGTAAATTTCAGGGTAGATTATTGCTTGATACACTCATCTATCTTCTATTCAAACAGAAAGTGCTAAAAATCAAAAGTTAAATTCATGCACTGCTTTCTATTCCCTAAACAAATTAGCTGATAGGAATTTATCTTTGAAAAGAGCCATCATTTGAGGCATTAGCCTTAAAATAGAAGAAACACTGTACATTAGGAATGTGGTCCATATATGTTCTAGAAGATGAAAAGATAGAGAATTTTTATCATACTCTTTATATAAGAAAAACTTTAAAGATATCAAATCACACCTTAATTTTAGTGTCTAATTATAAATAAAACTTTGAGTTCTATACTTCGAAGTTGAGGACAGACTGTTCATATTTACATTTATAATGAATCAATACTTGCTAAACAAATTATTTGTATTTTAACCAAAATATAAACAACTATTTAACATAATTTTTGCCAAGAAGGTTTAGTCACCATTCATTAATGTACTTTTTTTCTTAACGGGCTGAAAAAAGTCTACAGGATTTTAGTACTGACTCTGCCAATAACTAGCTTGGGACTTTGAAGAAGGTACTCAGCCTCCATAAAATATAGAGGTTTCATTTTAAAAGAGGTGGTTTCAAAGTCTTCTCCAACGACGCATTTACAGAACTTTTAATGTTCTAACTAGAAAGTACTTACATGGTCTGAAACACCTAAAATTTTAGATGTCACAAATTTCAAAATGATTGTTCCAAAAAACCAAGCACTACCTTGAATTACCTAGAAAATAAACAAAATAGATAGAAGTCAGAAGACTAAAAGCCCTTTTTCTTGGAAATTATTTAATAACAAACATTCTAATAACAAGTCCTAAGTGAAAGGGAAACACAAACTAGAAGAATCTTTTTTAAAATAAGGTAATGAAAACTACATACTAGAAACTTAAAAATGTATGTAATACAGTGATCAGAAGGACATGCATGGCCTCAAAAACTTTTATCAATAAAAATATGGGGAAGAATGGATACATGTATATGTATGGCTGAGTCCCTTTGCTGTTCCACTGAAACTATCACAACATTGTTAATCAGCTATATCCCAATGCAAAATAAAAAGTTTGTAAAAATTAGAGTAAAATAAATGAAAAGCCTGACTCAAACATCTAGAAAAAACAAACAAACAAACAAAAAGTAAAACAATAAAAATACATGAGAGGAAACACTCAAGAGAAAAATAGTCAATTATATTTATACCTATGTGTATCCATTTTGTTGTCCTTTATTTCTTCTGAATGTTCTAAGATTCCTTCTCTCATAATTTACTTCCTGGTTCAAGGACTTCCATTTAAGGGTTGCTCTACTAAAAACAAATTCTTAGTTTTCCTTCATCTGAGAATACGTTTTACTTTCCTCTTCATTCCAAAAAGACACTTTCACTGTATATATAAATTATCATTCACAATTCTTTCCAGCATTTTTCAAATGCTGTGCCACATCCTTCTGGCTCCCATAGTTACAGAAAATAAGTCTGGTGTGATTGAAATCTGTTTGGGCATAAAGGTAATGTCCTATTTCTCCCTATCTGTTTTCAAAACTTTTTTCTTTGCCTTTAGTTTGCAGCAGTTTATGATTGTGCCTTGACATGGATTTTGTTAGCTTTATTCTACTTTGGTCTCAGTTTATATCAGTATATATATATATATATATATATATATATATAACACCACACATATATACACACACACATGCATATGGCTACTTTTGAGTTGCTAATCTTTTCTTTTGTATTTTAGATCTATGGAGTAATTTTTACTATAGATGGAATTTAAAAATCTATGTTCATGAGTTAAGTGAAGTTGAAAGTGAAGTTGCTCAGTCATGTCCAACACTTTGCGACCCCATGGACTATAGCCTACCAGGTTCCTCTGTCCATGGAATTTTCCAGGCAAGAACACTGGAGTGGGTTGCCTTTTCCTTCTCCAGGAGATCTTGCCAACCCAGGTATTGAACCCAGGTCTCCCTGAGTGTTCATGAGTAAACCTAGGCTTAACCATACTGTTCATGCCTGACCTTCAGTTCAGTTCAGTCACTCAGTCATGTCCGACTCTTTGCGACCCCATGAGTCGCAGCATGCCAGGCCTCCCTGTCCATCACCAACTCCCGGAGTTCACTCAAATTCATGTCCATCGAGTCAATGATGCCATCCAGCCATTTCATCCTCTGTCATCCACTTCTCCTCCTGCCCCCAATCCCTCCCAGCATCAGAGTCTTTTCCAATGAGTCAGCTCTTCGCGTGAGGTGGCCAAAGTATTGGTGTTTCAGCTTTAGCATCAGTCCTTCCAATGAACACCTAGGACTGAGCTCCTTTAGAATGGACTTATTGGATCTCCTTGCAATCCAAGGGACTCTCAAGCGTCTTCTCCAACACCACAGTTCAAAAGCATCAATTCTTTGGCACTCAGCTTTCTTCACAGTCCAACTCTCACATCCATACATAACTACTGAAAAAACCATAGCCTTCTTGACTAGATGGACCTTTGTTGGCAAAGTAATATCTCTGCTTTTCAATATGCTATCTATGTTGGTCACAACTTTCCTTCTAAGGAGTAAGCGTCTTTTAATTGCATGGCTGTAATCACCATCTGCAGTGATTTTGGAGCCCTAAAAATAAAGTATGACACTGTTTCCACTGTTTCCCCATCTATTTCCCATGAAGTGATGGGACCAGATGCCATGATCTTAGTTTTCTGCATGTTGAGCTTTAGATTACCAATAAGATTTTGTTTTCCTTTTTGTAAGGATTTACATTCCTTATGATACACACAGAGTTCCCCTTGGGTTTTGAGTAAATTTCAGCATAAGCTCAGTTCAATATTTACCTTGCAACTAAAACTGAGGTCTCCCATTAAACACTGAGTTTGCTCCTATTGAGGAAAACTGTAAGTGAATCACTTAGGCCTAACAGTACTTGTTTAGGCTTTATGTCAATAAATACTTATCTTTGCTAAAGATACACAGAAGCTAAAAATAGAGAATACCTAGTACCTAGCAAGGAAAAAAAGAGTCTTTCTTCCAACTTACCATATGATGGTAAATAATATTAAAATTAGGGTTTGATCACTCATAAGTGACAATTTTCCTATACATTGTTTTCAGTTCAGGTCAGTTCAGTCGCTCAGTCGTGTCCGACTCTTTGCGACCCCATGAATCGCAGCATGCCAGGTGATGGGACCAGATGTCATGATCTTCGTTTTCTGAATGTTGAGCTTTAAGCCAACTTTTTCACTCTTCTCTTTCACTTTCATCAAGAGGCTTTTTAGCTCCTCTTCACTTTCTGCAATAAGGGTGGTGTCATCTGCATATCTGAGGTTATTGATATTTCTCCTGGCAATCTTGATTCCAGCTTGTGCTTTTCCAGCCCAGCATTTCTCATGATGTACTCTGCATATAAGTTAAATAAGCAGGGTGACAATATACAGCCTTGACGTCCTCCTTTTCCTATCTGGAACCAGTCTGTTGGTCCATGTCCAGTTCTAACTGTTGCTTCCTGACCTGCACACAGATTTTTCAAGAGGCAGGTCAGGTGGCCTGGTATTCCCACCTCTCTCAGAATTTTCCACAGTTTATTGTGATCCACACAGTCAAAGGCTTTGGCATAGTCAATAAAGCAGAAATAGATGGTTTTCTGGAACTCTCTTGCTTTTTACTATCATTCAATTCAAAACCATAAGGATTTCCTTGTTTTAAACTTTCCCAATTATGACAGAATAAGATATGCAACATAATCTTTATTCCATAGGCATGTAAGAATTACTTGGAGTAACAAATTAGATGTTTTTGTAAAAAAAGTGTCAGTTCAAAACAGTTTTGCCTTTTCTTTTACTCTTTTCAAAAAAATTAGCCATATAAAGCGAGAATATCTTTTATGCTGTTTAGATGACTATGATGGTTCACTTCTCCCTTTTGCAAGAGACTGGTGGTATTAATTATATCAGTTTAAAAACATACATTTAAGCTGAATATTCATAATATCTTAACTTTTCTCTCATTCAGATTTTTGTTTCTTTGAAATTCTTGAGTTGAAAGCTTTTTATTCTTTCTGATCTAAAACTGAAAATATACAAGACAATAAACTTTCCTCTGAGCACAATGTTGGCAGAATTCTCTAAATATCCACAGGCACTGCTGATTTGCTGTCATTTTTCAATAATTTGTAATTAAAACTTTGCTTTTCTTTTGAGTTCAATTATTAAATAAATATCTTTAAATTTTCTTTCGATTTCTTGGTTTAATCTTTTTAAAAACAGGCATTGCCAATTTTTCTAAAATAAAATAAACTCATATATCATACATTAGAAAGGTAATGTGATTCAATAACTTAAGTGTACTTTCATCATGGTTATGGGAGAATGCTTCCAGCAATGAGAAACTGGCAACTCATACCATTTTGTTCATTTGCATTCTGAGTAGATGTTTACCTTATATTTTCCAGTTTTACCATAACAATATGTAATATGTAATCACACAGTTCTTCTATATGGCAGATTTTATTTTTTAGAAAGAGGACATTAAAGACCCAGAGAAAAAGAATGTTATCTGCCTGATATTATAAGAAGTAAGTCATCACAACACCTACCTCATAAAATACTTACTTTACTTTGTAACATAACCTACATGTATAAAGGTGACCTGGGCCACTCATGTGTACATTTGGGAACAAGTGAAACAAAGATCAGCTACTGGCTGAGTTGAAACTAAAAGGGACTGTGAGATTGTAAGGAAAATGTTAAAAATACAAAGATAATAGAATCTAAAGATGGAAAATGAAGGAAAGATTGATGATGAATAAATGCAGAAAAAACAAACAGGGACAGCAGGGACAGAACTACAGATTGAGTTATGTTGAAGAGAAGGTTACTAAGTCTAAAGAAAAAAAAAACCTCAAAGTAAATATAAAAAAAAATAAAAGCAAGGTAGTAGGGATATAGCAGAATGAAAAGTAAAGAAGAAAGGCCTGAGAGTAGTACTGAAATAAATGAACTAACTTCTAGAAAAGGACTTGTAGATGTTGCTAAGGACTATTCCCCACCCTGTGAAAAGTGAAAGTGAAAGTGAAGTGGCTCAGTCGTGTCCGACTCTGCGACCCCGAGGACTGGCCAGGTTCCTCTGTCCATGGGATTCTCCAGGCAAGGATACTGGAGTGGGTTGCCATTTCCTTCTTCAGGGGATCTTCCCAACCCAGGGATCAAACCCGGGTCTCCTGCATTGCAGGCAGATGCTTTATCCTCTGAGCCACCAGGGAAGCCCACCCTGTGAGAGTAGCTTTAATATTTATTAACTACAAATCATTCAATTCTTAAAGTACATTATTTGTATTCAGTTTATAGAAATAAAGAAGGATTTGAAGAAATTGTGGTAAAACTGTAGAACCTTACCCAAAAGTGGAGTTCAGATACTCCGAATCTTTGAATTTTATTTCTCTTTAGAATTATCACCTAAAATGCATATGATATAAAATAAAAATAATTAAATAAAATTAACATTTATATTTTATACGAATGATACATTTCAAAAATCATGTAGCCAACACCTTCTACCTTAGTTATCACCAGACTTTTTCCTTCATTATTGATTTTTCTGAAGTTGGACATGGAAAATTTTGGGGGTGTGAGAGCCAAATAGTTGACTCTAGAATCAAGTTAATTCCTCACTGAGTTACTTGGGATGGTTTATGTACGAAAACTCCTCTGAGGAGGCAGATGGTGTGGGAAAGGTACATTCCATGCAAGTGTTCACATAAGTTACCCAGCAAAAGGAGAATTCTTCCTCTCCAAACTCCCACATATTTTAAAATGTTTAAAAAAAATATGTCTAACTGAATTTATAAGAAAGAAAAGGTACTTATCAGGTGCCAAGGAAAGGAGGTGATTTTTAAAAACTAAATCATTAATTAGGAGAGAACCTATGACAGTTTTTAAGGAGGTCTGTAGACCAGAGGAGGGAGGGCAGCAGAGGTGACTTGAAGTTGTGTAAGGTTAATTAAGACTCATGCAGACAGCTGGGATCCTCAAAATCCCTGGGATCCTTGGTGCTATCAACTAAATATTTATATCCCTGTACAAATCCATATGTTGAAATGATAATCTCAAATGCAACATATTTAGATGTGGAAACTTTGTGAGGTAATTATATAACATTATGAAAGTGGGAACTTCATAGATGGACCTTTCTAAGAAGAGACATGAAAATCCCTTTCTCCACCATGGGAGGACAAAGCAGATATCTGTCTATAAATCAAAGAGAAAGTTCTTACCACAAACTAAATCAGGTGAAATCTTGATCTTGCACATTCCAGCATTTAGATTTGTAAGAAATAGAGTTCTACAAAAGCTACCCAGTCTGATATTTTATTATAGTAGTCTAAACTGACAAAGGTGTACAGGGACTAGGAATACTTCTGCTACTATCTCTGCAAGTTGGTAAGGTATTTGTTTATTCTCAAGTTGGTATTGAAAAATAAAGGCTCCAATGAGAAACAAATTTTGGCCTGTGTATTGTTTAGATCTGGAGGAGAATTTTCTATCATCTATTTGGCCCAAGATCAACCAGATTTCCTGAACTTCCAACAGAAAAATATACCATATTATACAATATTATACATATTATACAATGCAAAATTGCTTGTAAATGCAAAATACAAGAAATAAACCAAGTGCCCAGACATAGGACAGTGGTTAAATTTATAGAATATGCAGAAGGGAATACTTACTATGAAATTATAAGGAAGGTTAAGATCTCTATCCAGGAAAGGTTACTAAGTGATACCCAGGATAGGTTGATAAATCAAAAATGCAAAAGACTATAGTATGCTACCTTTCATGTAAATAAGAGGGGTTGTGATTAAATATATATGTAATATTTATTAGTGCAAAAAAGAAAAAAGTAAATGGGTAAACTAGAAAACCAATGAGCTATCTCACTTATAAGAAATAGGGAGGGGACATCCCTGATGAAGTCCCTGTGGTTAAGAATCTACACTGCAATGCAGGGGACGCAGGTTCAATCCCTGGTTGGGGAACTAAGATCACATGTGCCTCAAAGCAACTGGGCCTCCTCGCCACAAACGGAGAGTCCGTGTGCCACAGTGAAAAATCCCACATGATGCAGTGAAGATCCTAGGACTCAACACAGCCAAACAAATAAATACTTATTTTAAAAGAAATAGGCAGGACGAAGGTAAAAAGAAAAAGTGGAGAGAATGAGGTGGAAGGGAGGAGAGTGAGTGGTATTTTCTGAGTATAAGATGTATATTTCTTATTCCTAGAAACATGGTACTTTTCACCACAAAAATAATTAAAATCAATCAAGAGGGCACTTTCTCCTGTGGTCAAAGTTGGTACAACAGGAAAGAAATTTACTTTCCCATCTTTAACAACTAAACACAAGCAAAATAGGTAAGAGACTACTATCAACAGTTAAATGTCAATGTATTATATTATTTAAAAATGGATCCATTTCTAGAAGGAAGCATATAATCTACCAAGAAAGAATCATGAAGGAAGAAAAACTCTAATCATACCTATAACTAGTAAGGATATTGAATCATGTTCAAAAATCTCTCAAAAACAAAAGCGGGACCAGTTGGCTTTACTGGTGAATTCTACCAAATATTTCAAGAAGAACTAATGTCAATCCTTCTCAAACTCTTCCAAAAACTGAAGAGAAAGGAATAATTCCAAACATATTGCATAAGGTCAGCATGTTTCTGATACCAAAGTTAGACAAGGACACTACAAGAAAACAAAACTATAGACCAATATCCCAGATGAACACAGATGCCAAAGTTCTTATCAAAATATTATCAAACCAAATTTAACATCACATTAAAGGATCACACATGATGGTCAAGTTATAATTATCTTTGCAATTCTAGGATGGTTCAACATAACAAAGGATAAAAATCACATAATCATTTCAATCAATGCAGAAAAACATTTGATAAAATCTGACACCGTATCATGATAAAAACTCTCAACAAACTAAAGGGAAATTATCTCAACATAATTAAGATCATACTTGAAAATTCCATTGCTAACATCATACTCAATAGGGAAAAACTAAAAGCTTTCCTCTAAGATCAGGAACAAGGAAAATGTAAAATTATCTCTGTTCACAGACGGCATCATCTTAAATGTAGAAGACACTAAAGATTCTATACACACACACAGTGACACACACACAGTGTTAGAACTAATAAGTTCTGCAAAGTAGCAGGGTACAAACTCAATAAAGAAACTATGTTGTATTTCTATACATTAACAATGAACTACCTAAAAAGGAAATTAAGAAAATAATGCTATTCACAATAGCCTAAAAATTATAAAATAGTAAGGATAAACATAACCAAAGAGGTGAAAGGTTTATACACTGAAAACACTGTTGAAAGAAATTAAAGAAGACACAAATGGAAAGACTGTAGCTGTCTTTCTCTGTCTGAATTATTTCACATAGCATTATGTCAGGGTCTACCCATGTTGTCACAAACGGTAGGAAAATCTTTAGCTACCATTTCCAGTGCCTTTCATAGAGCCATACTGATATCTAATATTATAATATATTCCTTTCATATGAAGGACCTTCTTTAATATTTCTTTTAGAGTAAAACTGCTGGTCATAAACTCTTTAGTTTGCCTTCATTCTTGAAAGACATGTTTGCTGAATATAGAATTGTAGATAGCATTTTTAAGTATTTTAAAGATGTTGCTTGACTGTTTTATTGCTTGTATTTTTTTCTTATGAAAACCTGACATTCTTACTCTCTGTTCTTCTATATTTAATATGTCTTACTTCTCTTGCTGCTCTTAAGATTTTATCACTGACCTTGAACGAACTGATAATATGCCTTACTATAAAGCTTTATGTTTCTTGTATTTGAGGTTCATTGAAATCTTTCATCCAGAAGATCATAATTTTCATCAAATTTGGAAAATTTTTGGTCATGATTTCTTCAAATATTTTTCTACCTCCTCCCAACTCCACTGATTTAGACATGTACTTTTCATATGTAAACTGTAACTGGGGGATTAGAAGATCAGAATTTTGCAATCCTTATTGAATTAATGAATCTGGTACTAAGCACTGGAAGCTGTGATCATAAAAAGAGAGGTACCAGATAATAAGTGCTTTCTACTTAAAGAACAATACTATAGACTTGCCAAAGGTATTAAACTTGAACATGTCCAAGCTTTAGATTCAAGTATTAATACAGAAGACAAAGATGTAAAGCTGCCTCATAATGACTCAAGAGAGTTAACTCTAGATCACAGAACCCTTCACATGTTCAATGACCCAGGTTTTTCAACAAATAAATATTCCAGGAAGAAAACATGGAGACATATTAGAAGCCTGTAGATTAAAAATAGAAGCTTGATAAAATTATAAGGAAAAGCTTGGAGTGATCAAGTGATCTTGACCATAGCCAAGATGGACGCTACTGTTTTAGAGCCCCTCTAGGTCACGTGGAGGGCTTCTCGAATGGTCAAAAAAGTTTTGGCTTTGATGTGATGGTATTTTAAGGATGTATAACAGTCCTTAATAACAGTATTATTAATACTTATCAGTATTGGTCAGTATATGAAATATAGGTTTTATAAAGTTTTATACATCTGCTATATTTTAAAATAAAAAAGGTTTTCATAAGAAGAGGTGGATGAGCAGAATATAACAAGTTCTCTACTCTGTAATGGAAGGAACAGTTAGAAGTGGACATGGAACAACAGACTGGTTCCAAATAGGAAAAGGAGTACGTCAAGGCTATATATTGTCACCCTGTTTGTTTAACTTATATGCAGAGTACATCATGAGAAACGCTGGACTGGAAGAAACACAAGCTGTAATCAAGATTGCCAGGAGAAATATCAATAACCTCAGATATGCAGATGACACCACCCTTATGGCAGAAACTGAAGAGGAGCTAAAAAGCCTCTTCATGAACATGAAAGAGGAGAGTGAAAAAGTTGGCTTAAAGCTCAACATTCAGAAAATGAAGATCATGGCATCCGGTCCCATCACTTCATGGCAAATAGATGGGGAAACAGTGGAAACAGTGGCTGACTATTTTTTGGGCTCCAAAATCACTGCAGATGGTGACTGCAGCCATGAAATTAAAAGATGCTTACTCCTTGGAAGAAAAGTTATGACCGACCTAGATAGTATATTCAAAAGCAGAGACATTACTTTGCCAACAAAGGTCCATCTAGTCAAGGCTATGGTTTTTCCAGTGGTCATGTATGGATGTGAGAGTTGGACAGTGAAGAAAGCTGAGTGCCGAATAATTGATGCTTTTGAACTGTGGTGTTGGAGAAGACTCTTGAGAGTCCCTTGGTCTGCAAGGAGATCTAACCAGTCCATTCTGAAGGAGATCAACCCTAGGATTTCTTTGGAAGGAATGATGCTAACACTGAAACTCCAGTACTTTGGCCACCTCATGCGAAGAGTTGACTCATTGGAAAAGACTCTGATGCTGGGAGGGATTGGGGGCAGGAGGAGAAGGGGACGACAGAGGATGAGATGGCTGGATGACATCACAGACTCGATGGACATGAGTCTGAGTGAACTCTGGGAGATGGTGATGGACAGGGAGGCCTGGTGTGCTGCGATTCATGGGGTCGCAAAGAGTTGGACATGACTGAGCGACTGAACTGACTGACTGACTGACTCTGTAATGTTGAAAAGTTTGACAACATGCTCAAAAGAGCCTGTGTTTTTGAAGATAGAAAGAGGAGAGATTACTCACTGTGAGGCAAAAAAAAAAAAAAAGTATGGGGAGATAAAAATGTTAAAAACCTAAATTTCAAGAGTGTGTGTGTGTGTGTGTGTGTGTGTGTGGTATGTGTGTGTGTGTATAACTGAGTCACTTTGCTCTACAGCAGAAATTGGCGTAACACTGTAAAACAACTATACTTCAACTTTGAAAAGTGAGGGAAAAAACCTTAAATCTCGAAAGATTCACTCAATGCACCATATATGGAAAAGTGCTGTATTTTGGTATTTCTGTATTATCATTTTCTGATCATTGTGGAAAGAGAATATCCCAGGAACATTCCAGTGAAGGAGAACATTCCAGGCACTGGCATATGAACATCAAAACTGTGACTATAAGGTAATAAAATTGATTTACTGAACCACCATTCCAAATACAGCTTCAAATGAGAGTTATTCCATGAAAGTAAGTTACATGAGGAGACTATACACTTATTCTAATTTATGTTGCCATTGCTCAAAACAGTTTGGAATTCCTCTTTATAAACTTTATAATTCAGAGTTTATTTCCTTATGGGTGCAAGAAAATCGGTCTTATCACTTTATTGTCACACCATATTTTGATCAAGATCGGTATTACCCAGTCCAATCACCCACCTTAGTCACAAGACTTTGATCGTTTCAAAAATCAAATCCACACTTGAAAGACAAAGATTTGCCACCATTGAGGATACTCAGAAGAATGTGCCACAGTCCGTGAAGGCAATTCAGAGGAATTCCAGAAATGCTCTGGGCAATGGCAGTGTCCCTGCAGTAAGTATTTAGCCTACTGAAGTGACTTAGAAGGAAACAAATAATGTTTATCATAAATTATGGCATATTTTTAAAAGTAAGCATTACTTTATTATTTAAAAAATAGTTACTGGGGTACTGGCTTAAAAAGGTAAACCTTCGTTATATTATTTTTAAGGATGAGATAGAGAAAAGCATTATCTTGGAAAACCTTTTCTTGTGAGTAATAATCGAGAAAGGGCCCTATTTGTTCTTGTTAATTGTTGTTGTGCTCAGTCTTGTCCGACTCTTGGTGACTCCATAGACTATAACCCATTAGGCTCCTCTGTCCATGGAATTTTTCAAGAATACTGGAGCAGGTTGCCATTTCCTACTCCAGGGGATCTTCCCAACACAGGGATTGAACCCACATCTTTTGCATATCCTGCATCGGCAGGCAGATTCTTTATCACTAGTGCCACTTAGGAAACCCATTTATTCTTTCTAACCTACATTAAATGGTTAAAATTGCTATTTGAAGGTAAAAAAATCTTTATGAGCTTAACAAACACTCACCAATGTTATTACCAGAGATGAAGAATAGTAAGACGATAAATACATTGGATTTCCAAACATGAATACAAAACAAAGGAAAACTGAAATCTGAAAATTGAATAAAATAAATATTTTATAGTTATTAGATAAATATCATAATGCATACTTTGTCTACAAGGATACAGTCATTTCTAATATAAACTTTATTTGCATAGAATATTAATAAATAGATCTTGACCAAGTGATAACAATTTAAACACACTGACAGGCTCTAAGTACCTTCAACACCATAAATAACATATAACAGAATTTAATTTTTTTCTCATTTGCAACCTGGCACAAAGAAAAAACAATTATTTCTACTGATTTAATAATGGAATGATATAAAAAGAAAGACTTAGTTATAAGTATTAGTTTTCTAATCTGAGTTTTGTTAAACCACTTGAGGACTTCTCTCAATAAGGAAGTTTTATTTTACATTCTTATTAAAGATTTTCATTTTTTATTTTCTTAAAGGAGATGTGTTTGGAAACTAATATAAAAACAATAATGGAAAAACATTTACAGTCATGCAAAGTATTAAAAATCTCAGGTCTCAGAGAGAAAAGGCAGTTTCAAAAGTAGCAACAATAATAATAAAACAAAAATTTTATAGTAATGATGACCCTCTATGTGAGACAACAAAAGAGACACAGATGTATAGAACGGACTTTTGGACTCTGTGGGAGAGGGAGAGGGTGGGACGATTTGGGAGAATGGCACTGAAACATGTATACTATCATGTAAGAAATGAAGCGCCAGTTTATGTTTGATACAGGATACAGGATGCTTGGGGCTGGTGCACGGGGATGATCCAGAGAGATGATATGGGGTGAGAGGTGGGAGGGGGTTTCAGGATTGGGAGCTCATGTACACCTGTGGCTGATTCATGTCACTGTATGGCAAAACCAATACAATATTGTAAAGTAGAATAAAGTAAAAATAAAATTAAAAAAAAATTTTAAAGTTTCATTGAGTACAAAACATCTGCAGTCTAGTTGAAAGCAGAGTTGCTCTAATATGTCATTCGGATATCCTTCTAATATTATCATCATATGTATTACATATTACCTGAGAGGAGGTAAATAAAACAGACAGTTCTATTTTATAAATTCTGAAATCGACTTATAAGTATTTAAAACTTTACCATGTTCGCATGAATTATCTTTTGAAACTTGTTTGGCTCAATGTACCCCACAATATACATAGGAAATAATGAGGCTATCTGAAATAAAAACATAAAAAAGTAGAAGTGAAAAAATGTAGAAAAGCATTCCCCGATTCATTAGCAAAGTAATTGTAAGAGGACAGTCATATTTCTAATAATTAAAGTCAGAATAATGTGAACCAACCTCCTCACTAATGACTGGAACAGCTCAAAAAAAATACTAAAACTACCTGTATGAAAGGCTTCCCAGTGACTCAGTGATAAAGAATCTGCTTGCCAAGCAGGAGACATGGGTTCAATTCCTGGCTTGGGAAGATACCCTGGATAAGAAAATGGAAACCCACTCCAGTATTCTTGCCTAGGAAATCACATGGACAGAGGAGCCTGGCAGGCTACAGCCCATTGGGTTGCAAAAGAGTCAGACACGATTTAACAGCTAAACAACAACCTGTATGAAAGCCACAGACTACTAATAAGGCGTAAAAGAATTAGGAAGCTAAGAGCAGAGAAAAGATAGAAATCTACACAGATTAGCATGACATTTTGGATCACTTTTCTTCCAGAGGAATCTGCCAGTTCCATCAGTAGCAGATGCCTGCCAGCTGAGAGGCAGTTGAGAGGTTTCTACATATTCAGCAGTCAGGTAATCCCCAAAGTGAGATCCCTGCTAAATCCTCAAGATTTGGTTTGGGACTTCAAAGAGTTATACTGCAAGCATGAGTGCTCAGCCACTCAGTCATGTCTGACTCTCTGCAACCTCATGGCCTGCAGCCCCCATTGTTCCTCTGTCCAGATATTCTCCAGGCAAGGATACTGGAGTGGGTTGCCATTTCCTCCTCCAGGGGATCTTCCTGACACAGGGATTGAAACCATGTCTCTTGTGTCTCTGCATTGACAGGTGGATTCTTTACCGCTAAGCTACCTGGGAAGCCCCTAGATGAGAGGCAACCAGAAATCAAGGCATTCCTCCAAAATACTGAATCCCAACTTTGAATTATCTCATTATCTGATAGCATGAGTATGATTAAAGATTGTTAGTCTCTGTATTTGCCTGCTGGAAGAAAATTTACTTTTCTCTGAAAGAAGTGAATATCATCTTGCTGCTGCTGCTGCTGCTGCTAAGTCGCTTCAGTCATGCCCGACTCTGTGCGACCCCATAGAAGGCAGCCCATGAGGCTCCCCCCGTCCCTGGGATTCTCCAGGCAAGAACACTGGAGTGGGTTGCCATTTCCTTCTCCAGTGCATGAAAGTGAAAAGTGAAAGTGAACTCACTCAGTCGTGCCCGACTCTAGCAACCCCATGGACTGCAGCCCACCAGGCTCCTCCGTCCATGGGATTTTCCAGGCAAGAGTACCGGAGTGTGGTGCCATTGCCTTCTCTGGAATATCATCTTAGTCTCAAAATAACTCTACTGAACTCAAATTGCTCATGTACAATGTCCAATACCATATCAAAACTAATCAGATATAGGAGGAGATATGACATTATCACTAAGACAACAGAAACAGATCTAAGAAGAATCTAAATCTAGTTCAGGGGTCAGCAAACTTTTTATGGAAAAAGCCAGATAGTAAATGTATTATGATTTATAGGCCACATGCAGACTCAACTCTATATTATTCTATGTTTTTTAAACAACATTATAAAAATGTAAAAACTACTCTTAGCTCACAAATCACTCAAAAACATGTCTGGTATCATCAGACATAAACTTTATGTTTCACATATGCACAAAAATCATACAGAAGATTGAAAATTCCAGGAGGGTACTGAAAGCCATAAAAAATAAAATAAAAATGTACAACTAGTATTACAATAATCAATAATAAGAAGTCAAAGATGGGTTTAAAATCAGGTGAAACACAAGCAAACAAACAAGTGATAAACTGGAAGATACATCAGAAGAAAGTATAAAGTGACAAAAGGATGAACAATATATGAAAGACATAAAAGATGTAAAACATACAGTGTAAAGATCATACTTTACATCTCAGAAAGGGCTGAGGGATTTATACTTAAAAGAAATTATACCTGAGAAGTTCCCAAAATCTACAGAAAAAAAAAAATCAAGCCCTGATTCATAAAGTATTACTAACCCCCAGCAAAGGCTAAATTATAACAAATAAAACCTAACCATACTTAGACATGTCATAGTAAAAACTGCTTATAACCAAAGGCAAAGAGTAAACACTTAAATAGAGTATGAAACTGACTGACTTTAAGACTTACTATAAAGTTTCTGTAATCAAGATATCATGATAATGGAGAAAAAATAAACAAACTGACCAAAGGAATAAAATAGAGGGTTCCAAAACAGATCCATGCAATCACAGGCAACTGAGCTTTGACAACAGAGCAAAGGTAATTCAATGGAGAAATGACAGTCTTTTCAGTAAAATGTGCTGGAAGACTTGGACATGCATGCATTAAAAAAATCTAGATCTATACATTACGTCTTTCAAAAACTGACTCAAATTTATCTTAGTTTTAAATGTAGAACACAGACTAAAAAACTTCTAAAAGGTAATATAGGAGAAAGTCAAGGTGATCTTGTTTACGGATGAGTTTTTAGATAGACAAGCATAAGCATGATTCATGGGAAAAAAACTGATAAACTGAGCTTCCTTAAAATTAAAAATTACAGCTCCACAAAAGACACTATAAAAAAACTAACAGACAAGCCAGGTGTTGTGAGAAAATCATTACATAACTCATATCTAATAAAGGTCTAGCATGTAAATACTAACAACTCTCAAAACTCAGAAATAAGAAAACAAATAACCCAATTTAAAAATGGGCAAAATATCAGAACAAATATCTAATCAAAGAAGATATGCAGAGGGCAAATAAGCATATATAAAGATGCAAAATACAATACTACATTAGGGAATGGTAATTCAGAAAAACAAGATACTGCTACACACCTATTAGAGTGGCTGAAATTCAAAAACTTGACACAACTGGCAATTTCTTACAAATCAGTCTTACCATACAGTCTATCTATCACAATCCTGTGCACTTAACCAACTGAGCTGAAATCTTTTGCCCACTCAAAAGCTTCACGTGAATTTTTATAGAATTCCAAATCATGTTATTTGGTGACTAGTCATGATCTTTTCAAGAGGTGAATGAATAAACAACTGTGGTACATTCAGACAATGGAATACTATTCATCAGTGAAAAGAAACAAGCTATCATTTCATGAAAAAAACATGAAGGAACCTAAAATACATAAGGCTAAGTGAAAGAAGACAGTCTAAAAAAGTGACATGAGAGGCGGTCCTAAGATGGCAGAGGAATAGGACGGGGAGACCACTTTCTCCCTCACAAATTCATCAAAAGAACATTTCAACGCTAAGTAAATTCCACAGAACAACTTCTGAATGCTGGCAGAAGACATCAGGCACCCAGAAAAGCAGATCATTGTCTTCAAAAACAGTGAACCTCTCTGGGTGTCCCTCAATGTGGAGAAACTTTTCATCTTTAACTTAGATGTTTTATCATTGGTGCTGGAGAGATGGAGAAGTCTTGAGGATATTGTAAAAATAAAACTGAAAACCAGAAGCAGGAGGCTTAAGTCCAAATCCTGAGAACATCAGAGAACTCCTGAATCCAGGGAACATTAATCGATAGGAGCTCATCAAACACCTCCATACCTACACTGAAACCAAGCACCACCCAAGGGCCAACAAGTTCCAGAGCAAGACATACCACGCAAATTCTCCAGCAACACAGGAACACACCCTTGAGCTTCAATATACAGACAGCTCAAAGTTACTCCAAAACCACTGACATCTCATAACTCATTACCAGACACTTCATTGCACTCCAGAGAGAAGAAATCCAGCTCCACCCACCAGAATTCCGACACAGGCGTCCCTAATCAATACACCTTGACAAGCCACTGATACAACCCCACCCACAGCGAGGAAATTCCATAATAAAGAGAACTCCACAAACTGCCAGAATACAGAAAGGCCACCCTAAACAGAGCAATATAACCAAGATAAAGAGACAGAGGAATACCCAGCAGGTAAAGGAATAGGAGAAATGTCCACCAAACCAAACAAAAGAGAAAGAGATAGGGAATCTACCTGATAAAGAATTCTGAATAATGATAGTGAAAATGATCCAAAATCTTGAAATCAAAATGGAATCATAGATAAATAACCTGGAGATAAGGATTGAGAAGATGCAAGAAATGTTTAACAAGGACCTAGAAAAAATTAAAAAAGAGTCAATATATAATGAATAATGCAATAAATGAGATCAGAAACACTCTGGAGGCAACGAATAGTAGAATATCGGAGGCAGAAGATAGGATTAGTGAAATAGAAGATAGAATGGTAGAAATAAATGAATCAGTGAGGGAAAAAGAAAAACGAATTAAAAGAAATGAGGACAATCTCAGAGACCTCCAGGACAATATGAAACGCTCCAACATTCGAATTATAGGAATCCCAGAAGAAGAAGAAAAAAGAAAGACCATGAGAAAATACTTGAGGAGATAATAGTTGAAAACTTCCCTAAAATGAGGAAGAAAATAATCACCCAAGTCCAAGAAACCCAGAGAGTCCCAACAGGATAAACCCAAGGCGAAACACCCCAAGACACATATTAATCAAATTAACAAAGATCAAACACAAAGAACAAATATTAAAGGCAGCAAGGGAAAAACAACAAATAACACACAAGGGGATTCCCATAACTATAACAGCTGATCTTTCAATAGAAACTCTTCAAGCCAGGAGGGAATGGCAAGACATACTTAAAGTGGTGAAAGAAAATAACCTACAGCCCAGATTACTGTACCCAGCAAGGATCTCATTCAAATATGAAGGAGAAATCAAAAGCTTTACAGACAAGCAAAAGCTGAGAGAATTCAGCACCATCAAACCAGCTCTCCAACAAATGCTAAAGGATATTCTCTAGACAGGAAACACAAGAAGGGCGTATAAACCCAAAACCAAAACAATAAAGTAAATGGCAATGGGATCATACTTATCAACAACTACCTTAAACGTAAATGGGTTGAATGCCCCAACCAAAAGGCAAAGACTGGCTGAATGGATAAAAAAATAAGACCCCTATATATGCTGCCTATAAGAGACCCACCTCCAAACAAGGGACACATACAGACTGAAAGTGAAGGGCTGGAAAAAGATATTCCATGCAAATAAAGACCAAAAGAAAGTAGGAGTAGTAATATTCATGTCCGATAAAATAGACTTTAAAACAAAGGCTGTGAAAAAGACAAAGAAGGCCACTACATAATGATCAAAGGGTCAATCCAAGAAGAAGATATAACAATTATAAATATATATGCACCCAACATAGGAGCACCACAATATGTAAGACAAATGCTAACAAGTATGAAAGGGGAAATTAACAATAACACAATAATAGTGGGAGACTTTAATACCCCACTCACACCTATGGATTGATCAACTAAACAGAAAATTAACAAAGAAATGCAAACTTTAAATGATACAATAGACCAGTAAGACCTAATTGATATCTATAGGACATTTCACCCCACAACAATGAATTTCACCTTTTTCTCAAGTGCTCACGGAACCTTCTCCAGGATAGATCACATCTTGGGCTATAAATCTAGCCTTGATAAATTCAAAAAAACTGAAATCATTCCAAGCATCTTTTCTGACCATAATGCAGTAAGATTAGATCTCAACTGCAGGAGAAAAACTATTAAAAATTCCAACATATGGAGGCTGAACAACATGCTTCTGAATAACCAATAAATCACAGAAGAAATCAAAAAGAAATCAAAATATGCATAGAAATGAATGAAAATGAAAACACAACAACCCAAAACCTGTGGGACACTTATAAAAGCAGTGCTAAGGGGAAAGTGCATAGCAATGCAGGCCTACCTCAAGAAACAAGAAAAAGTCAAATAAATAACCTAACTCTACACCTAAAGCAACTAGAAAAGGAAGAAATGGAGAACCCCAGGGTTAGTAGAAGGAAAGAAATCTTAAAAATTAGGGCAAAAATAAATGTAAAAGAGACCATAGTAAAAATCAACAAAGCCAAAAGCTGGTTATTTGAAAGGATAAATAAAATTGACAAACCATTAGCCAGACTCATCAAGAAACAAAGGGAGAAAAAATCAAATCAATAAAATTAGAAATGAAAATGGAGAGATCACAACAGACAACACGGAAATACAAAGGATCATAAGAGACTACTATCAGCAATTATATGCCACTAAAATGGACAACGTGGAAGAAATGGACAAATTCTTAGAAAAGTACAACTTTCCAAAACTAAACCAGGAAGAAATAGATAATCTTAACAAACCCATCACAAGCACGGAAATTGAAACTGTAATCAGAAATCTTCCAGCAAACAAAAGCCCAGATCCAGACGGCTTCATAGCTGAATTCTACCAAAAATTTAGAGAAGAGCTAACACCTATCCTACTCAAACTCTTCCAGAAAATTGCAGAGGAAGGGAAACTTCCAAACTCATTCTATGAGGCCACCATCACCCTAATACCAAAACCTGACAGAGATGCCACAAAAAAGAAAACTACAGGCCAATATCACTGATGAACACAGATGCAAAAATCATTAACAAAATTTTAACAATCAGAGTCCAACAACACATTAAAAAGATCACACACCATGACCAAATGGGCTTTATCCCAGGGATGCAAGGATTCTTCAATATCTGCAAATAAATCAATGTAATTCACCACATTAACAAATTGAGAAATAAAAGCCATATGATTATCTCAATAGATGCAGAGAAAGCCTTTGACCAAATTAAACATCCACTTATAATAAAACCCTCCAGAAAGCAGGAATAGAAGGAACATACCTCAACATAATAAAAGCTATATTATATATGACAAACCCACAGCATACATTATCCTCAATGGTGAAAAATTGAAAGCATTTCCCCTAAAGTCAGGAACAAGACAAGGGTGCCCACTTTCACTGCTACTATTCAACATAGTTCTGGAAGTTTTGGCCACAGCAATCAGAGCTGAAAAAGAAATAAAAGGAATCCATATTGGAAAAGAAGAAGTAAAACTTTCACTGTTTGAAGATGGCATGATCCTCTACATACAAAAGACTCCACCAGAAAATTACTAGAGCTAATCAATGAATATAGTAAAATTGTAGGATATAAAATCAACACACAGAAATCCCTTGCATTCCTATACACTAATAATGAGAAAATAGAAAAAGAAATTAAGGAAACAATTCCATTCACCATTACAACAAAAAGAATAAAATACTTAGGAATGTATCTACCTAAAGAAACTAAAGAGATATATATAGAAAACTATAAAACACTGGTGAAGAAAATCAAAGAGGACACTAATAGATGGAGAAATATAACATGTTTATGGATCAGACGAATTAATATAGTGAAAATGAGTATACTACCCAAAGCAATCTACAAATTCAATGCAATCCCTATCAAGCTACCAGTGGTATTTTTCACAGAGCTAGAACAAATAATTTCACAATTTGTATAGAAATACAAAAAACCTCGAATAGCTAAAGCAATCTTGAGAAAGAAGAATGGAACTGGAGGAATCAACCTGCCTGACTTCAGGCTCTACTACAATGCCACAGTCATCAAGACAGTATGGTACTGACACAAAGACAGAAATATAGATTAATGGAACAAAATAGAAAGCCCAGAGATAAGTCCACACACCTATGGACACTTTATCTTCGACAAAGGAGGCAAGAATATACAATGGAGTAAAGACAATCTCTTTAACAAGTGGTGCTGGGAAAACTGGTCAATCACTTGTAAAAAAATGAAACTAGAACACTTTCTAACACCATATACAAAAATACACTCAAAATGGATTAAAGATTTAAACATAAGACCAGAAACTATAAAACTCCTAGAGGAGAACATAGGCGAAACACTCTGCAACATACATCACAGCAGGATCCTCTATGATCCACCTCCCAGAATACTGGAAATAAAAGCAAAGATAAACAAATGGGATCTAATTAAAATTAAAGGCTTCTGCACAACAAAGAAAACTATAAGCAAGGTGAAAAGACAGCCTTCTGAATGGGAGAAAACAATAGCAAATGAAGCAACTGACAAACAACTAATCTCAAAAATATACAAGCAACTTATGTAGCTCAGTTCCAGAAAAATAAATGACCCAATCAAAAAAATGGGCCAAAGAACTAAATAGACATTTCTCCAAAGAAGACATATGGATGGCTAACAAACACATGAAAAGATGCTCAACATCACTCATTATCAGAGAAATGCAAATCAAGACCACAATGAGGTACCATTTCACACCAGTCAGAATGGCTGTGATCCAAAAGTCTACAAGCAATAAATGCTGGAGAGGGTGTGGAGAAAAGGGAACCCTCTTACACTGTTGATGGGAATGCAGAAAAGTGAAGAGGAACTAAAAAGCCTCTTGATGAAAGTGAAAGAGGAGAGTGAAAAAGTTGGCTTAAAGTTCAACATTCAGAAAACAAAGATCATGGCATCTGGTCCCATCACTCCATGGGAAATAGATGGAGAAACAGTGGAAACAGTGTCAGACTTTATTTTGGGGGGCTCCAAAATTACTGTCGATGGTGAATGCAGCCATGAAATTAAAAGACACCTACTCCTTGGAAGAAAAGTTATGACCAACCTAGATAGCATATTCAAAAGCAGAGACATTACTTTGCCAACAAAGTCCATCTAGTCAAGGCTATGGTTTTCCAGTAGTCATATATGGATGTGAGAGTTGGACTATGAAGAAGGCTGAGTGCTGAAGAATTGATGCTTTTGAACTGTGGTGTTGGAGAAGACTCTTGAGAGTCCCTTGGACTGCAAGGAGATCCAACCAGTCCATTCTGAAGGCGATCAGCCTTGGGATTTCTTTGGAAGGAATGATGCTAAAGCTGAAACTCCAGTACTTTGGCCACCTCATGTGAAGAGTTGACTCATTGGAAAAGACTCTGATGCTGGGAGGGATTGGGGGCAGGAGGAGAAGGGGACGACAGAGGATGAGATGGCTGGATGGCATCACTGACTCAACGGACGCAGTCTGAGTGAACTCCGGGGAGTTGATGATGGACAGGGGAGGCCTGGCGTGCTGCGATTCATGGGGTTGCAAAGAGTCGGACATGACTGAGCGACTGAACTGAACTGAACTGAACTATGACCCAGCAATCCCACTGCTGGGCATACACACCAAGGAAACCAGAATTGAAAGAGACACGTGTACCCCAATGTTCATCGCAGCACTGTTTATAATAGCCAGGACATGGAAGCAACCTAGATGTCCATCAGCAGATGAATGGATAAGAAAGCTGTGGTACATATACACAATGGAGTACTACTCAGCCATTAAAAAGAATACATTTGAATCAGTTTTGATGAGGTGGATGAAACTGGAGCTGATTATACAGAGTGAAGTAAGCCAGAAAGAAAAACACCAATACAGTATACTAACACATGTATATGGAATTTAGAAAGATGGTAATGATAACCATGTATGCAAGACAGCAAAAGAGACACAGATGTATAAAACAGACTTTTGGATTCTGTGGGAGAGGGAGAGGGTGGGATGATTTGGGAGAATGGCACATGTATAATATCATATATGAAACGAATTGTCAGTCCAGCTTGGATGCATGAACAGGATGCTTGGGGCTGGTGCACTGGGATGATCCAGAGAGATGATATGGGGAGGCTGGTGGGAGGGGAGTTCAGGATTGGGAACTCATGTACACCCATGGCTGATTCATGTCAATGTATGGCAAAACCAATACAGTATTGTAAAGTAAAACATAATAATAATAAAATA
Source organism: Nanger dama (assembly GCA_917880005.1). NCBI lineage: Eukaryota > Metazoa > Chordata > Mammalia > Artiodactyla > Bovidae > Nanger > Nanger dama. The sequence continues at coordinate 36,066,804 of CAKJTW010000022.1, forward strand.
AAATAAAAATTAAAAAAATAAATAAAAATTAAAAAGTGACATGATATATGATTCTAATTATATAACATTTTATTCTGGCTGTATTTTATTTCATTAAAAATTGCAGAGCTCAACTGTGAATTACAGTATTAACATTTCTTGTATTTTAGATGAGTGCATTCACAATAACAATTATGACTAGACCCAGGAATTCTTTTGTTTGAGCCTTTGAAAAGTCCCATGCAACTTAACATTCAGCAGTGATCAGATTATGGATTTGTTATAGAAGTAAAACAATGATGGATAATTCATTTAAGAATTTCAAAGAGATTTTTATTTCATGAAGTACCAATTGGAAATGGTTGATGACTTCCAAGTAACAACCAATTTACCTGAATATTGTTTCCCTGAATTTTGCTTACAACTTAATTGCTTGGAGCTTAAAGTATAGTTTTCTGGAAATGAGGCTATAAATTCAAATCTATTCAATGGATACCAGAGGGCCAATGCTATCTTCACCCTAAAGAAACTTACTTGCTGGTGGTTTGGGAAAAAGGCAAGGACACAATTGTCTCAGCAAACCTCTTTTCAACACATTTTTAAGTGCCTCATGGAGCAAGCTCAAGCAAGGCCATTGGACCTCAGAGTCACAGAATGCATAAATTGTTACAGGTTTATTCTAATGATCAATTACCCAGAACTCTATGATTTAACTTATAAAGAATTCAAAATTATTTTTGTGGAAGCTCAATGAGCTACAAGAAAACACAGAAATACAATTGAATGAAATTAGGAAAACAATATGTGAACAACATGAGAAGATTAACAAAGAGATAAAAATTTTTTTAAAAAGAACCAAACAAATTCTGGAACTGAAGAATTCGATCAATGAAATGAAAAATGCAACAGAGTAGAGTATCAACATCAGAAGAGAACAAACAGCAGACAAAACAGTGAGTGAGTTAGGAACTCTTGAAATAATCTATCAGGGGAGAACAAAGCATACAACAATGAAAAACCAGTGAAGAAAGCCTATGTGATCTATATCAAAACATCAAATGATCAAACATCAGAATCACTGGAGTTTTATGAGAAGAGAAAGAGAAGAGGTAGAAAGTTTATTTAAAGAAATAACAGTTGAGAACTTCCAAACCTACAAAGAAATCTGGACATTCAAGTTCACAAAGCTAATAAATCACTCCATCACTATGACTCAAAAAGACCTTCCCTAAAGCACACCATGATGAAACTGTCAAAAATCAGAGACAGAACCCCAAAAGCAGCAAAAGAAAAAAAGAAGTTGCCATTACACTATCAACCACAGAAATCAAAACAGTACGGTTCAGGAATAAATAATATGCATACCAGTGGAACAGACTGAGTGGCCAGAAATAAGCCCACGCATATACAGTCAGCTAATAGTTAACAAAGAAACCAAGGATACTTGGGGAAAGATAGTGTCTTAAATAAATGGTGGCAAGAAAACTGGATATTCACATAAAACTGGACTTCTATCCAAATCATTCACAAAAAATAATTAAAATGGATTTAAAAGACTTAAATATAAAACCACATGCCACAAAACTTTTAGAAGAAAACCTGGGGAATAAGCTCCCTGACCTTGGTCTTTTCAAATGATCTTTTGGATTGTAACACCAAAAGCACAAGCAACAAAAGCAAAAATCAACAAGTGAAACTATATCAAACTAAAAAACCTCATGCACACCAAAAAAAAAAAAAAAAAAAAAAGGTAACCTATGCAATGGGAAAAAATACCTGCAGACCATATATTAGGTGAAAGATTAATATCCCAAATGCATAAAGAACTCTACAACTCAATAACAAAAATTATTAAAAATTGGTAGAAGAAAAATGAATATTTGTTGAAAGAAGACATCCAAATGGCCAACAGGTACATGAAAAGACACTCAACATCACTAACTATCAGGAAATGAAATCAAATCCACAATGAGATATATGCTTACATGTATTAGAATGGCTATAATCAAGAAGACAAAAGAAAACAAATGTTGGTGAGGATGTGGAGGAAAAGGAACACTTGTGATGCACTGTTGAGTTCAGCTCACTCTGTCGTGTCTGACTCTTCGTGACCCCATGGACTGCAGCAAGCCAGGATTCCCTGTCCATCACCAACTCCCAGAGCCTATCAAACTCATGTCCATTGAGTCAGTGATGCCATCCAACCATCTCATCCTCTGTTGTCCCCTTCTCCTCCTGCCTTCAATCTTTCCCAGGATCAAGGTCTTTTCCAATGAGTCGGTTCTTCGCATCAGGTGGCCAAACTATCAGAGTTTCAGCTTCAGCATCAGTCCTTCCACTGAATATTCAGGACTGATTTCCTTTAGGATTAACTGGTTGTATTGCATGCTCTGTTAATAGAAATGTAAACTGGTGGAGCCACTATGGAAAATAGTATGGAGGTTCCTCAAAAAATTTAAAATACAACTACCATATGAGCCAGCAATCCCACTTCTGGGTACATATTCCAAAGGAAATGAAAACAGAATATTGAAGACATCCCTGCACATCTATATTCACAATAGCCAAGGTATGAAGACAATCTAAGTGTCCATCAACAGATGAATGGATAAAGAAGAAGTGTACACACACACACACTATGGAGTAATACTCAACCATGAGAAAGAAGGAAATCCTGCCATTTGTGACAACACAGATGGACCTTGAGGGCATTACACTAAGTGAGAGAATTCAGATAAAGACTAGGTTGGCCAGAAGTTTGTTTGGTTTCTGGTAACTTCTCACAGGAAAAATCCAAATGAACTTTCTGGCCAACTCAACACTTCACATCACCTTATGTGGAATCTAAAAAAGCCAGACTTGTCAAAACAGAGAGTAGAATGTTGATTGGGGGCTTGGGGGTAGGGGAATGAGGGAAAAGTTGGACAAAGCATATAAATTTGCAAGTAGGAGATGAATCGCAAAGAGTTGGACACAACTGAGCGAGACTGAACTGAGAAGATGAATAAGTCCTGGAGATCTAATGTACTGCATAGTTATTACAGTCAGTACTATACTAGATAAGTCACAGTTGCTAAGAGACTAGGTCTTAAATTTTCTCACCACAGAAATGAAATAATAATTATGTGACTTGATAGAGAGTGTTAACACTATGATACTAATCAGGTGATAATCATATTGTAATATAATAATGTATCAAATCAACACACTGTACACTTTTTACAAAATGTTAATAATAGCTCAATAAAAAATAAAAAAGTCTAGTTCATCTTTTGAATGGATAAAAAATCATTAAGGCAATATCAAAATTACCCAAGGAACTAAACAGTTTCATCAGCACCACTAAATTAATACATTTACTTGCAAGGAAATGATGTACATTGGAAATCTATTCTACTATGTTGGCATATACAAATAATGAAAACCATAGAAATTCCATGTTATTAACAGTTAAAGATCAAATATAAGGAAGTAAGGCAGAGTGAATATTCTAAACATGCTTTAGACATGTGGCATAAACTAAATTGAGATTATAACTTCATTTTTATAGACAATTCCACATACAAAAGATTCTTGGCAGAATTTCTCACTGGCAGTAATGAATATCATTACACATTACCAGTGTTTGTTAGTTAAGTGGAAAGGAGCTCTAACAAAAATTCATAGTAGGAAATTTCATCAAAATTGATCTTTTACTCTGCTTCCCTGGTGGCTCAGATGGTAAAGAATCTGACCACAGTGTGGAAGAACCAGGTTTGATCCCTGGGTCAGGAAGATACCCCAGAGTAGGAAATAGCAACCCACTCCAGTATGCTTGGCTGGAGAATTCCATAGACAGAGGACCCTGGTGGGCTATAGTCCATGGGGCCAGAAATAGTTGGCAACTGACCACCTTATGTGAAGAGCTGACTCATATGAAAAGACCCTGATGCAGGAGATTGAGGGCAGGAGGAGAAGGGGATGACAGAGGATGAGATGGTTGGATGCCATCACTGACTCAATGGACATGAGTTTGGGTAAACTCCGGGAGTTGGTGATGGACAGAGAGGCCTGGTGTGCTGCAGTCCATGGGGTCCAAACAGCTGGACATGATTGAACTGAACTGAGTGAAGAACACTTTCACTTTCTGCTTCCCCAGCTCAGTTTCTTGCCATTAATTGCTTAGTTGTTTTGGCTAACAGGATATGGTCTCAGTTTACTCCATAATATCAAGATTAAAGCTCTGAGAAATGGTGTCCAGTAAGATTCTGCTCTTCAGACAAAAAAGCCAACATTTAGCTGGATTAGAAGCAGAAATCCCCTAGCATGAAGAGTTTAAGTGGCCCTTATCATGTTATGCAGGTTGGCACCTAAAATGATTACTCAGGCAAAAGGAGAATCTACAGGTAGAATTACAGAGATCACCTCAAATACCAATAGGAAAAATTATGGATTAAAATAAGAGCAAAAATCCTGTTTTACAGGTTGACCTTTAATATCTGCCTAACCAACACATTAACAAAAGGTAGGATTAAGTAATTTTTAAAAAGTCAAATATGTATCTCAAGTTTACAATCATTCAATATTTTGAAAATCTACTAGGACACAAATATAATCATATTTAAAATTTGTCCAAAATGATAAAGAACATTTGAAAAAGAATGCCTGTATGTTATAACTGAGTCACTCTGCTGTATAGCAAAAATTAGCACAGCATTGTAAATCAACTATACTTCAACAAAAAAATTTTCAATGGAAACAACCAAGTATATCTTGCATTTAAATAAGTTTAAAATCATCTTACCTGTGTAAAAGTATAAACTGAGCAAATTGCCAGGGAAGCATAAAAGCAACATTGGAAAGGCAGAGTGCAATAAAGTGCCTTCTACTATTGTTCGTGGTCCTTAATGAAGAGAATTGACACCAATAAGTTTTATTATATATAAAAGTAGCCTATCATTGAACTGAAATACTGGTTTCAAAATGTGAAAATCTAATGATCCCCTTACCTTTGATGTAAGATAACAAAATACAGTTAACTTTTAAAAGCACATTAAAATAACAAAATATTTGAATTATAAAAACACTTATAATAAAACAATCAAAATTAGAGCTTTAAATAAGATATTATATCTAGTTTATCAGTAAGTATTTTAAACATATAGCATAATAATTACAGTTATTATTTTTTAATTAACTTTTAATTGAGTATAATCCATAAAAATAATGAATCACACTTCTGTATACCTAAAACTAATACAATACTGTAAAACAATTATATTCAACTAAAACTTTATTTTCCTTTAACAATGCATGACATTAGACATTTAATACTCCAGCAAGAAGGTCAGAAAATAGAATGTGAACTGACTTTGTATACCTCGAGATATTTATATTATATGAGCAGCAGTAGCTTTCCTACACCACCACTTTTAAATTTTGCAAAATGTTAAGTGCTGGTGAAATTATAAGCTAACGACTAAGAGAGAAATTTAAAGGTCATTTTCAACAATGACTTCAAAGAATGATTATGGAATACAGTTAAACTAATGCATATTGAAATTTAAACTGTCCATTTTTCAATTATGAGATATATCAGTAACCAATACATTTTATCATATAAGACGTTAGTATCTTTTAGAATATGAAAAAGAAATGCAAACATTTTGTGTAAACTATAAAACTCTGTTATTTTTCTAAAGGTGATACACTGTTATAATATGGTACATAAATTTTCAAAAGTAAATATTGTAATGATCATACTGTTTAGTAATATATCACAAAATACATTAAGTACTCAGTTATGGTTATAAAATAAAAATTATTTTTACTAAAGTCCATCCTAAAGGAAATCAGTCCTGATTTCCTGGAAGGAATGATGCTGAAGCTGAAACTCCAATATTTTGGCCACCTGATGCAAAGAGCTCACTCATTTGAAAAGACTCTGATGCTGGGAAAGATTGAAGGCGGGAGGAAAAGGGGATGACAGGATGAGATGGTTGGATGGCATCACCGACTTAATGGACATGAGTTTGAGTAAGCTCTGGGAGCTGGTGATGGACAGGGAGGCTTGGCGAGCTGCAGTCCATGGAGTCACAAAGAGTCGGACACAACTCAGTGACTAAACTGAACTGAACTGAAAGTATGGAGTATAACACATGCATTCAAGCATACAATTCTAAGTGTTCTAATTCACTTATTTCCTTCCATGAAATCTCTGCCTGGTCAGACTAATATCACTTCAAAAAATTTAAACAAATAGAAAATAAATGGATAAAAATTAGATTTCCAAATCCAGATTCAATCTAAAAAAACCTTTCATGTAGTTAAGGTAGTCTGCACCTTTTTAGAGGCTGTTACTACCCTAGTTTCCTTTTATATATCTTCTTTAGGTGAACACATAAGGGGCTTTAAACGGCTACAAGACAATGTGCTAAGTGCTCCATGGTTAAAGACATAAATGTAGCATGGTCTCTGTTTTCAGTGGCATTTTACTCTAGTAAGTATATATTCAGACATTTGTGTATGTGTTCTGTATTAACAAATTTATGGTTTTCAGAAAGAAAGAAGATGTACACAAATGATCTTAATATAGGCAAAATCTGAAGGGTACTAATCAGTTCAGTTCAGTCGCTCAGTCATGTCCCACTCTTTGCGACCCCATGAATCGCAGCACGCCAGGCCTCCCTGTTCATCACCATCTCCTGGAGTTCACTCAGATTCACGTCCATTGAGTCCGCGATTCCATCCAGCCATCTCATCCTCGGTCATCCCCTTCTCCTCCTGCCCCCAATCCCTCCCAGCATCAGAGTCTTTTCCAATGAGTCAACTCTTCACATGAGGTGGCCAAAGTACTGGAGTTTCAGCTTCAGCATCATTCCTTCAAAGAAATCCCAGGGTTGATCTCCTTCAGAATGGACTGGTTGGATCTCCTTGCAGTCCAAGGGATTCTCAAGAGTCTTCTCCAACAAGCAAACCGCTAGACCATTATATGTTATACTCATTGGAGAGAATAATGCTGAAGTTGAAGCTCCAGTACTTTGGCCACCTGGTGAAAAGAGCAGACTCTTTGGAAAAGACCCTGATGCTGGGAAAGATTGAAGGCAAAAGGAGAAGAGGGCGACAGAGGATGAAATGGATGGCAGCACCAATTCATTCCGTGGATTATCACTAATAACGATCACGCTCCCATTTCTCTGGGAGTTTGGAGGGGATAGTGATCACAATTTGATTCAGTGATAGATCTCAACAACATTCTATGAAACCTATCTATGTGATACAGTTATTTATAGAATTCTACTATTTATGCTTCTGATGTTGTTGCTCAGACTTTCAAATTTTCTGACATGCTTCTAAAGTTAATCCCAACCAAAATATATGTCCAGGGAAAAAAGTTGAGATGAAGCCTCAGTTAAACCTCTAGAAATACCTGTAGTTCAGAAATATTAATAGACAGATGAACATAGATACCCTTATGTAACTCAGCATTTCTCAAATTCATTTGTGCATCAAACACTTATTTCATGCTTCATCAAACCACAGATTGGAAAACAATGAGTAAGAATACAAGAGGATTGAGGGGGAAAAGTATTAGCTTCTCAAAACCCTTTGCATCTTTCTTGTTGTTCAGCGGCTATGTCATGTTTGACTCTGTGACCCCATGGACTGCAGCACGCCAGGCCTCCCTGACTCTCACCATCTCCTGGAGTTTGCCCAAGTTCACATCCACTGAATGAATTGGTGCTGCCATCCATTTCATCCTCTGTCGCCCTCTTTTCCTTTTGCCTTCGATCTTTCCCAGCACCAGGGTCTTTTCCAAAGAGTCTGCTCTTTTCACCAGGTGGCCAAAGTACTGGAGCTTCAGCTTCAGCATCAGTCCCTCAATGAGTATTCAGGATTGATGTCCTTTAGGATTGACTGGTTTGATCTCCTTACTATCCAAGTGACTCTCGGGAGTCTTCTCCAACACCACAGTTCAAAAGCATCATATCTTTGGCACTCTGCCTTCCTTATGGTCTACCTCTCATATCTGTACATGACTATTGGAAAGAACATAGCTTTGACTATATGGACCTTTGTCAGCACAGTGATGTCTTTGCTTTTTAATACACTGTCTAGTTGTCATAACTTTCCAAGAAGCAAGCTTCTTCTAATTCCAAGGCTGCAGTCATCATCTGCAGTGATTTTAGAGCCCAAGAAGACGAAAATTTGCCACTGCTTCACTTTTCCCCCTTCTATTTGTCATGAAGTGATGGGACCAGATGCCATGACCTTGGGTTTTGGGTTTTTTTTAATGCCGAGTGTTAAGCCAGCTTTTTCTCTCTCCTCTTTCACCCTCATCAAGAGGCTCTTTAGTTCATCTTCACTTTCTGCCATTAGAGTGGTATCATCTGCTTATCTGAGGCTGTATTTCTCCTGGTGCTGGGGGGCCAGCATGAGGAACTCCGCCCATGGCAAAGGTCATAAGGAGGCTTCAGCATACACAAAGGCGTGATCAAGCCTCAGAAACCCCCTGTTCCTGAGCATCTACCCCAAAACCAGAGTACTTTATAGGGGGCTCTCCCCCATAACCATTTCTCTCGGAGGAGTTAACTTGCAGCTCCAGTTAATAAAAATTCCTGGGCATGATTAGAGTGTTTCAACTTACGGGACTCCTCTGAAGGTTATCTAGCCTGCCTGTATAGGTTCGTCCGGCCACAACAGCCCTCCAACCATGAGAGGCACGAGATGTTTTAGACTTACTAAAGGCAAATTCTTTTGGGAAGTTAGAAATTATTAGTATAGTGGGTTGGTTAGGAATTATATTGGTGAAGGGTTTTTCATTTGTTGTGTCAATAACTGCTGCTAACTCCCTGCCCTGGGTGGGACAAGGGTGTCTCAGGTCAAACCTCTATGCTGACAGACTAGTTTGTGTGACAACCTCTCAACCATAAACAGCACAGAGAGTTTTGGAGTATTTTGAGAGTCTTAATTAGCACAGGGCTTTTCTCATTATTGAGTCAATGATTGCCGCCAGGCCTCCATATCCTTAGGCACCTGGGAATATATTAATCAATGTATTTGGAATATAGAAAAGGAAATATAGTAGTTTTTGATGTTAGCAATATTAGACTTTTTGAGTTAATGAATTTTCTCTTTTGTTATAGATCACTGTACTTTGTTATAAATCACTGTGTCCTTGCTATGTGAAACAGTAACTTTATCACTATCTTAAGACTAAGTAGATCTTAAGAGGAACATTGGTGAAAGGATTTTCATTTGTTGGGCTGATGTTTGCTGCTAAATCTCCATATTCCCTGCTTTTATAATAAATATAACTACATATAGGAGAAATAAGTATTAACCTTTAAGATTAATCATGTTAACCTTGGGTTAAATAAATTCCTTTCTTGATTGTAACTCACTACATCCTCACCCTATAGGAATGCAACTTTATTTGGAGGGTGGTGCCTGGTTTAAGAAAAAACACCCTTGGAAAAAATAAGATTTTTGGTTAACAGAAAGAAAGGGTTGTAAATGTCAGCAGGCAGAAATGGCTTGAAGATGATGTAAAACCCCTAAGACTTTTTTTTTATGTAAAGCACCTGATTTTGATAAAGGTCAGGACTGCTGACCCCCGCGTGACTCTGTATTCATCCCTATATGTAACAAAGGTATATAAGAAAACCGGAAAAATAAAGAAATGAGATCAGTTCCTGGAAAGACTGACTCCCCCATGTCGTTCTTTCTTGCTCCCCGTTTTTCTGGCTGAATTCCCATCTGGAGCATGGATGCTATTCCATGCAAACCAAGTTATTCAGCCTCTTTTTCTCCACTAATTTTCCTACTAGACTATCCGTTTCTAATTTATCTATATACCTATAATTAAATAGCTTTTTCCAGGACACCGACTTTGTCCCCATCTTCGAATCACCCTGGATCCACCGGGGCTGGACCCCAGCATCCCAGCAATCTTGATTCCAGCTTGTAACTCATCCAGCCCAGCATTTTGTATGATGTACTCTGCACATAAGTTAAATAAGCCGGGTAACAATATGCAGACTTGTCATACTCCTTTACTAATTTTTAACTAGTCAGTTTTTCTATGTAAGGTTCTAACTGTTGCAGGTTTCTCAAGAGACAAGTAAGATGGTCTGGTATTCCCATATGTTTAAGAATTTTCCACAGTTTGTTTAAACCCACACAATCAAAAGTTTTAGTGTAGTCAATGAAACAGAAGTACATGGTTTTCTGGAATTCTCTTGCTTTCTCCATGATCCAACGAATGTTGGTAATTTGATCCCTGGTTCCTTTGGCTTTTCTAAACCCAGCTTGTACATCTGGAAGTTCTCAATTCATGTACTGCTGAAGTCTACCTTGAAGGATTTTGAGCATAAGCTTACTAGCATGGAAAGTGAGCACAGTTTTCCAGTAGTTCAAACATTTTTCAGCACAGACCTTCTTTGGAATTGGCATGAAGACTTACCTTTTCCAGTCTGGTGGCCACTGTTGGGTTTTCCAAATTTGCTGCCATATTGAGTGCAGTAGTTCAACAGCCTTACCTTTTAGGATTTGAAATAGTTCAGCTGGAATTCCATCATCTCCACTAGCTTTATTGGTAGTGTCTGACTACTCAGTCATGTCCAACTCTTTGTGACCCTATGGAATTCTCTAGGCCAGAATACTAGACTGGGTAGTTTTCCCTTCTCCCGGGGATCTTCCTGACCCAGCAATAGAACTGGGGTCTCCTGCATTGCACGTGGATTCTTTACCAACTGAGCTATCAGGGAAGCCCGTTATTGGTAGCAATGCTTCCTAAAGCCCACTTGACTTCACACTCCAGGACGTCTGGCTCTAGGTGAATGACCACACCATCATGGGTATCTGGGTCATCAAGACCTTTTTGTACAGTTCTTGCCACCACCTCTTCTTAATCTCTTCTGACTCTGTTAGGTCTTTACCATTTCTGTCCTGTATCATGCCCATCCTTGGATGAAATGTTCCTTTGATATCTCCAATTTTTTTGACAAAATCTCCAGTCTTTCCCCTTCTATTGTTTTCTTCTATTTCTTTGCATTGTTCATTGAGGAAGCTTTTTGTCTCTCCCTGCTATTCTCTGGAACTCTGCATTCAGTTGGGTATATCTTTCCCTATCTCCCTTGCTTTCTGCTTCTCTTTTTCCTTCAGCTATTTGTAAAGCCTCCTCAGACTGCCACTTTGCTTTCTTGCATTTCTTTTTCTTTGGGATGGTTTTGGTCACTGTCTCCTATATGAACCTCTGTCCATAGTCCTTCAGGCACTCTGTTCAGTATATCTAATCCCTTGAATCTATTCGTCATCTCCACTGTACAACTATAAAGGACTGGATCTAGGTCATACCTAAATAGCCTAGTAGTTTTGCCAACTTTCTTTAGCTAAAGCCTGAATTTTCCTATAAGCAGCTGATGATCTGAGCCACAGTCAGCTCCAGGTCTTGTTTTTGCCGACTGTATAGAACTTCTCAATCTTCAGCTGCAAAGAATACAATCAGTCTGATTTTGGTATTGACCATTTAGTGATGTCCATGTGTAGAATCATCTCTTGTGTTGTTGGAAAAGGGTGTTTGCTATCACCAGTGCATTCTCTTGGCAGAATTCAGTTAGACTTTGCCCTGCTGCTTCATTTTGTGCTGCAAGGCCAAACTTGCCTGTTATCCTAGGTATCTCTTGACTTCTTACTTTTGCATTCCAATCCCCTATGATGAAAAGGACATCTTTTATGTTGTTAGTTCTGGAAGGCCTTGTAGGTCTTCATAGAACTGGTCAACTTCAGCTTCCTCAGCATCAGTGGTTGGGATGTAGACTCAGATTACTGTGATGCTGAATGGATTACTGTGATACTTGAAACTTTACCAAATATATATGATCACAAACACATTGGTTTATTAAAACATAATATAATTATCTAAAATCTGTAGCTTAAACTATTTTAAGTGGAAAGCAACTGATTTTAGATTTTTTTAAACTGGACACAATTTAACTTTGAATATTTAAAAACTGAACCTAAATTTAGTAACTATAACAATGGGTTGAAGTAATTCTGAGACACTCATAATTTATCTAGATTTGTTTTATAAATTAAAATTACCTGAGAATCACCGTTAAGATGTACATCTGAAGTACAAGAAATGGATATGAAAAACTTTCCCGGAGAGGTGGTGTCCACATCACCCGAGTAGCCTGAAATCAATAAAATGCTTACTTTACTCTATGTTCCATTGCAATAAACATCATTAACTTAATAATCATGGGTTGGTTGGCCTTAGCTGGTTTTAGTAATTTTCGTATTAGGCTTATTTATTTCTGAATACCTGTATAGCTTCTCAGTTTTTGGAATACTCTTATAGGACATAGTCATTAGGTAGAGAGCCATTAACTACCAAGTCCAGAAACAAGTGAAAGATAGATAAGGTCAAATGTAAGGACACTCAAAGGACAAAAAAGATGATAGGGTTAGGAGCAGTGAGGATTCTGGGAACAACAAACCAGATCCACATTCTAGCTCTGCAGTGATAACTGTGGCACCCCAGGGATTTGGGATTTATGCATGCTCAGAAAAAAATAAGCAAATGTCACCTAGGGCATTCACAAACACCAAGAGTTTGTACATGACAAATATAATGAGTACAGACATACACTATAAATAATTAAGATTGTCTTTGATTTTGTGAAATAAACCTTTGGAAGAGTTAACTGCAAACTTCTAAAAACAAGGAGTATTTGGGAATCACTGATATGATGTTTATAACATATTAATTATCAATAAATTTCATAGTCTTTAAAAGTATTTTCAAGACAAATGGGACTATGATCTCAAGGACTGTAGCCAGTCAGGCTCCTCTGTCCATGGAACTCTGCAGGCAAGAATACTGGAGTGGGTAGTCATTCTCTTCTCCAGAAAATCTTCCCAACCCAGGGGTTGAACTGGGGGTCTCCTGCATAGCAGGCAGATTCATTACCATCTGAGCCACCAGGTAAACCCAGATAAATGAATGGGAATATTACAAAATTTTATATCAAGGATTCTGAAATTCTAGACGAGAATCTAAACTCTTATAACCTTGAAAGAGTCTTAAAATTCATTGCTCTTCCTACAAGAAACCAAATTGTAAACCTTGGAAGATGAATTACATACAATATGTAGAAGAAGATAAAAACATACATACTCAAAAGAAAAGCCTTGTCTTTGCATAAAGACAAGACACATCTTTTTGTATAACATACTGTTGACTGACAATATATTTAAGTTAATATATTTAAGATATTTATGTATAATTTTATGATTCCCTTCCCAGGTGGTGCTAGTGGGAAGCAACCTGCCTGTCAATGCAGGAGATATGAGACACAGGTTTGATCCTTGAGTTGAGAAGATCCCCTGGAGGAAGGCATGGCAACCTACTCCAGTATTCTTGCCTGGAGAATCCCATGGACAGAGGAGCCTGGCAGACTACAGTCCATAGAGTCACACAGAGTTGGACATGACTGAAGCAACTTAGCACACATTTGTCTAATTGATTTTTAAAAAATAACCGTGTATCTACTTTTCCCAATGTAATAAATAGAGACTTCTACCCTATATAATCTCTGCCAGGAGATATTACATATTTTGATTCCAAAAACTAGCAGTCAAGATTCTTCCACTTTTCACTGCCAAAACCTCAGCATCTAACACAGAACCTGGCACACATTTTATACTTGTTTTGTTGAATGAATCTATCATATTCTAAATAAGTTTTCATGAGCTCTTTTTAGCTGAATCCTGTTTTGGTGGACTGAGTTACCAAGTTAATTTCTGTTTTGAATTCAGCTTATGTTATTAAAAGAATCAGGATGTAATAGAAGTGAGGTTTTAGAGCCAGAGAGAAGGATAAGAGGAAACCCAGCTTCATCATGGAGTCAATCTGGAATCTTGACTTTGTAATTTAACTGCTCCAAATTTCAATTTCATATCTTCTGGTATGAAGATATCAACCACCTCTCTAAACGTCTGATGGAAGTATATGAGATAATGTATATAAGGTGCCTGAACTCAACAAATATGATATTTCCTTTTTCTATAAAATATATATAACACATATACATGCTAAAAACCAGGCAAGATATTTTACATCATAAATTCTAATTACTATGTAAAAATGTGGATCAACATGATTAAAAAAACAACTTACAACACAAGGTTCTTTAAAATATTGCAAAGTCCTAAGTAAGATACAATTAAATACTGCTTTAATATACTGCCCCTTTTATTTCTAAAAATTATTTTCTAGAAAACAAACCTCTCCATGGTTGAAAAAGTAGCATAAGATTGTAATTATACCTCCAAGTTGAGTCCCACTGTAAAAAAATATATACATATATACAATCAAAATTCATGTAAAATATAGTGACTTTTTCACAAAATTATTTTAGATTTTAAAATGCCACAATACTAAACCACATAAAATAACAATAAAAATTGCAAAAATACTTATGTAGTTGATGTTTTAGTCTTGAATGTATAAGGATCCAAAGTATAAAGTAGTCTGAATCTTACAATTTATTGTATTTAAAATATTTTCTAAGTATAATATTAGATGTGAACATAAATTTTTTTTTAACAGAGGCCAGCATTTTAGAGTGTATATACTCCATTCTTTGAATATTCTGAATGGAGGAAAATTTTTGTCATCAAATTGGATATCAGTGACTGAAAGATGAAGTATCTAACAATTTCATTTAGCAGTAACTGAACCATCTAAACTACTACAAATATTCTTTTGCTAAGTCCCAACAAACAACATTGTAGAATATAAAACTCAGATTAAGGATGCCTGATAATTATCAAAGATTAAGAACCATTTCTTAAGGTTGCCTTTCTTTAAAGTATTGTTCACCATTATACACACAGCTTCACACTCAGAAGACAAATACTGGTTTAATGACTGAAAAACGGAAGAATGGTTCAACAAAACAAGCAGAGGAAAGCCAGTTGGAAGTAATTTACCTTGAGGTTATTTTCACTAAGGGGAATTCAAAGGGCACACTTTGGAGAAGGAACTGAGAGGAAGAAGGTATGAGAAGCAAGAATAAATGCTGCATATAGAAACTAGGAACACGTAGATAAATCTAAAGAAGACTTGACATAAAAGAAACAGTGGTGACGACTGTGGAGGGGTACTAGAAGTACTAAACTTCTAATTATTGTAGTTAGAATAATTATAAGATGCTAGGAACTGTTTTCAAGCACAATGTTCTAAATTCCTTATATTGATCAAAAAGAAGAGGAAAGATATCAATCAATTTTAGACTTGGTCAAGTTAAATATGCATGTTAAAGTTGTATCTTTAGCCACCAAAAGAATAGAAACAGAATACCTGTGTCCCAAGTTAGTGCCCAGAGGGGAGAGTAGCCATGATTAAGAAATAGAAAATTTCTCCCCAAGCCCCTATTTCTTTTATTCCTCATATGCCATAGTTTCTAGTCTCCTCACAATTTTGGTGGCACTTTTATAGTCAACATATGTTATATCTACATATCCTTCTTAAAGACTGGAGCTTAATAAAGTATTGATATCCTGGAACTGTGTAACTAATTTAAAGAAGACTGTAGCTTTCCTCATGGGTAGCTTTCCTAATGAAAAATACTAATTTTTGAAATGTCTTGGTCTAGTGTAAAATTTTCCATATTTGAAAAAAGCATAATAAATACAAACTATTGTTTAAAATAGAACATCTTAAAGCCTGTTAGCATAATCTAAAAGCAATTCTTTTCCCTCAAAATACTGATGAGTTTGTATATTTTTCTATATAGCATACATATGGAAAAGTGCATTAAGATTTTCTGATAGTTTACAGAACACTTATAAAGTGAATATTCTTTTAACCACCATATGTCACTGAAATAGAAAACAGATCACATCCTGACATCTCACATGCCATCCCTTGAGACAGGAACTATCCTGAGTTTTGTAATTATCAATATAACTACTTCTGTATGTATAATACTATCATTTACTTTCACCTGCATTCAAACTTTGTACAAATATAATTTTGCAGTATTTTCAAATTTTTTGCCTGCTTTGATTCATTCAACATTATATTTTTAAGATTTTTTCCATGTTGATGTTGGTACCTATAGTTCATTCATTCTCACTGTTTATAATATTTTCCTATCTAATAAACTTAAAAGTATACATTTCTCTGTGGAGGGATGTTTAAGTTGCTTCTAGTTTGGAGTTACTACAATGATGTTATGTTATTGTACATGTAGAAGAGTTTCTTAGGCATATTTACTTCAAATTGGAATTGCTGAATTATAAGGTATATACATATTCAAGTTACTAGATAATGCACAATGTTTTTCCTAAATAGTTGTACTAATTTATATGTCTACCAACCAGGGATAAAAGTTCCTGTTGTCAATTTTCCCAACCCAGGTCTCCTGCTTTTCAGGCAGATTCTTTACCATCTGAGCCAGCAGAGAAGCCCTTTGTCAACCTAGTAGATGTGAGATAGTATCTCACTGTGGTTAAAATGAGTATTTTCCTGATAATTAATATGGTGATCAATTTTATATATGTTTTTTGGCAATCTGGAACTCTACTAGATGTCCTTTCATATTTTTTCCAGTTTTCAATTGGGGGTCTTATTTTGTCTACCTCCTGAACTATAAATTCCATAAGGACAGGGATTACTTGTTTTTGTATTCCTAGCTCCTACAGAATAGTACTCTCAGTCACAGTAGGCATCTAATAATAATTGTCAAATTAATGAGCATAAGTTTGGATACCACATCCATAAGTCTGGATTACCCTACAAGGATAAAAAGGGGGCCTTTTAATATTTTAAAGATTTTATTTTAGTGACTAGCTCTAGTTTGAGGCTTCTATTTGGCTAAGCTTTTGAAAAAAATAAAATCTAAATGTTTCCATCTGTTAGTCAATTAATCTTGTTAATTATCCTTTTAATTTAATCAACAAATGTCAGAAAGTCCACCGAAATGTCTTTTAATACAGTAATCTTACCTCAGGTAAGCACCATACATGAAGAACAATCCCATCATTACTCCATTTAAAATAAAAATCACACCAACATAAAAGCATGCAGGGTCTCCCAATCCTTTAAAAAGACACAGATTATTGAGTATTTAATGAGTAAATGACTATATAGCAATTGAGCATAATTATCTCAGTGCTTTGTAATCAACAGCTCATGAATTAGCTGAAAGCTTTGTGGCTCAGACTGCTGCTCTGTTTAATAGTTACGTTAGTACTTTCCCCATACATGAGGTATTATTGGTTACATTTGTATTTTTCTCCACTGAAGTATTATCATACTGTAATGATTAGTTGGTGCTTCATTTTATTTAGGTGATGCTTCTATTGTTCAGGATCTAGAACTGTCTGTAGAGTTACTTGATAAATCACAAGACAAAATCAACTACATTAATTTTATCCTGGATGACTAAGATACGGCCCCTGACCTTAAGGTGCAACTTTAGTCTATAGGAGATAAACTGATCCATTACTATGTATAGCCAGGACCATAATATTTAATACATTCCATGTATAAACACCATGTACATGGGATATATTGACACAGACATAATCTACTAGGTGATTTTCCACTATCATCTCAAATAATACTCAGAACAAATCTTTGAAATTACCTGGTGTGAAAATGTGTTTTTCAATGGTTGAGAAAACAACACAGAAAACTTAACCTGCCAAAAGTTATTTGGGTGTAACTGGTGGAGCCAGGATTTGAGGGCTCACCTTTCTGATTTCTTCTACTTCTCTGATCATTCCTTTTCAGTCTGTCCTAATAATTCCTCTTCCTATACACACCCTCCTTCAACGTTGGACTACTTTAGGATCTGTCATATGCCCTCTTCTTTTCTAAGACTGCATGTTCTCCTTAAGGAAATTCTTTCACTTCCGTGGTTCCAATTACCATCTACATACAGATGATGCCAACTCTACATTCCAGTGAGAACTTTCTTATTCCTGTATGTATGTACATAGGTAGCCACTTGACATCTCTACTTTGGAATCTCTCAGATACTGCAAATTAATGAACCAATTCAAACCTGCTACTTTTATAATGTTTCTTACCATTTTGAATGGAGGGATTCAATTACTGAAGCCAGAAACCCAACAATATTACATAAATCCAGCCTCTTTCCTCTTTCCCATCAATCATCAAATCCTTTCATTTCTGCTTTATACTCTCTCCCAAATCCATTCATTTTCTAGTTATCTTCCCTGCAATCACTTGATGAGAGCAAAATAGTTTCCTACCTGCACTCACTGAATTCACTTTTGTCCTTTACTAATTATCTTTTCCATGTAATTGCCAAAATCATGTTTTAAAAATAAAAATATGTCAAAATTCTTCAATGAATACATGTAATATCCTTAGCCGGTAAATGGTTCTTCATTATCTGACTCTTGTTTGCATTCCAAACGTCATTTCACACCATGTTTTCTTCTCTGACTGCTTAAGGAAGTCTAGCTTTCTTTCAATTCTCTCTTGCTTCAGAACTTTGGAATATGCTGGTCCCTGTTCTGGAAACATTTCTCTTATCCTCAGCAATTTAATTTTCTTGTTGGTAATATCCACCACAGTTGTACCTGCTAACATCCCTCTTATGCTGTGAAATCTATGCGGGCAAGGCCCCATGGTTACCAGGTTTATCTTAGGATCCCAAGTGCCAACACTAAGCTATCACTTAGTGGCAACCTAATAAATACCATATACACATATATAAGGTGATTTTTTCCCCATCCCTCAGAAAAGGTTCTATCTTTCATGCTGGCCAAATCTCTCATTTTATGAGGCATTCTCTCAATTTCTTTGAATAAAAAAGTTTGACTGTCCTCAAATATCCTCTACCACCACTGTTTTAGATATTATACAGATCATCTGAGGGAATCAGTAAAAGTGTAAGAGAAACATGAAAATACAGATTTAGGATATATTCTGAGAACAGAATGTTACTGCACACAAGTTAACAGAAAAAAAAAATATATATATATAAAACAAAGTTGTAGAGAATATGAAAAAGAAAAAACAACTATGTAAGTGTTATACAAGTAGATACATGTGGTTGCAAATAAAAGTTTCAAGGTACAGCATCATACTTAGATTGTAATAGTACTAAATCACAAATATCTTAAATAGCAATGACAATTACAGATTCTGTAAAACTGTTAAATGATTCTAAAAGTGGTTCTCTGACAGATACTAATGTAGAAGAGGTATATGAAGAACTATTCATGGACTGTGAGAGCACAAACAAGTAGAACCTCTAAAGTAATCTATTATTATATATGTCTGATTTTTAAATATTTATTCATGACTAAATGTTTACATTAACTTTATTAACTATTACAGATAGAACTGTGAGTATTTGATCTACATCCCCCAAATTTACATATTCAAGCCACCTCAGAACCTTTTCTGTACCTTCTGAAATGAAGGAATGTCTTATAATCAGTATGACCTTACACAGATATATATTAATATTCAAATTAAATTCCAAATTAATACTTATGTTAGTAAGTACATTGCCTTCTCAAAAATTTATTTTAAAGGGTACAGGTAAATATTTAGGTGAATCAGTTCTATAATGTTTTTAAAGAAAAAAATCAATCATAGTAATTTATAATAATTCTTAGAGAGTCATATTATAAAATGATTATGTAAACATTAATGACAATATACAGCAGCATTTTAGGAAGAGACATGCCTTCACAGCTTTGAACTTCATTTAGAGGTTCTATTCTGGTCACGTTCCAGCAGGTCTTAGTTTCTAACCCAAATAAATTCATTATTCCCATAATTGTGCGATAGCAGAAGGCTATAATCACCTAAAAGAGATAAAATAAAAAAGATAATAGATATACATTATCTTTATAATTATAATTTTTCCAAAATATCATTTTATGATGGCTGCCCTTAACATTATAAACTTTGATGAACTTATTTAAATCATTTCATGTGGGAAACAGTCATTTAAAAATTTTATATACACACACACTATAAAGTTGTGTATTACTGAGTAATGCACAGCTATACAATTTATGTTGTGATTGACATCTCTGTAATATACAACTGAAACAGAATAGTAGCTGTAAAATCAAGCATTAAGTATATAATTAAAATATGAAGATAACAGCAAACATACAAAGCTTTACAGAAGTATTTTATAACATTTCTCTCAGGCCCTTGGACTTATTCTCTTCATAGTCTAAAAACCAACTCATAGTCTATAATACAACTGCATGTGGAATAATAGCTCTATGCCCATTAAGCATTAGCATTTGATTAAGCAGATTTAATCAACCAATCCTTCCCAATCTGAAATCTGCCTTAAAATTTTTAAAGACAAAGGAAATTAGCAACAAAAGATTACAAAAAAGTGCTGAGATTATTTTAAAAAATAATTTTATAGATTTGAGAAAAATAATGCAGATCACTGTGCGGGGGAGGGGTGTGGGAGGCGAGATAAAAAATAAAGGTTTCAAAGGGAGAGTAAACTATTTTGGTGGCCATCCTTCCAGTTTCTCCCTAGGCACAGAAGACAGGTAGCTGGTGCCACTGGGGCTTCCCTTGTGGCACTAGTGACAAAGAACCTGCCTGCCAGTGGAGGTTAGACGTAAGAGAGGTAGGTTCCATCCCTGGGTTGGGAAGATCCCCTGAAGAGGGCACAGCAACCCACTCCAATATTCTTGCCTGGAGAATCCCATGGACAGAGAAGCCTGACAGGCTGCAGTCCACAGGGTCACACAGGGTCGGACATGACTGAAGCGACTTAGCATGCACACATGCAGAATTATTCATTGTACAATATTATACAAGTAGTTAATGTAATATACATCAGTAAACATCATAAACTACTTTTCACATATAATATAGATTTACTATATCACTTAATTTTGCAAAACTGACATTCTGCTAAAATTATAACTTGTGTATTTTTCACAAATGTACAAAAATTTGTCACATTAAGTGTTTGTACAAAATCTAGAATTATACTCCTTTATGAGATGTCATTCAATATAGGAAGAAAGCGTGACTTTGAAGTCAAAATAAACAAAATATTCTGACTCTGCATGTTACAGTTTCTATGGTGTGATATAATCCTTCAGCCTCTGAACCTCAGCCACCTCATCTCTACAATGACATTAATGACCATCTTACAAGAGTGATGGGAGATTAGAGCTTACATATATAAGTGCTGGTATAGAGTAAGCATTAAATGCCTTTATCCTTTTAAAACATATTGTTTCACACTCATATTTTAAGATGAGAAATTAAGCTCCTTGTGAACACAAAGTATGGACATTTACTTCAACATTGAAGTACGACATAAGGCTGCAAGCAAATTTAAGTGTTCTCCATATTGTATCTATGCGACATGAAAATAAGACTGGACGAGTCCTTGTTGGCTGTTATTTACATGCTTTCAAGTTTTAAAAATGAATGAACTAATTATCATGATTATTTTTTTATAACATCAAAGAAACTGAAAATTGTGCAAATTATTCAATAAATTTTTGGTAAGTAAAATGAAAAAACTAGCTAATGTTTCAGAGACCATACTGATAGAAATTAATGGAAAAAAACCCAGAGATTTAATGATACAAAATTATAAAAATAACTCAAAACTAAAAATAATTATCAAACATAGGGAGAAGTTGGCCTAGTCCGATAAGCTAAATCCTTATCTTATTTACATACAGTAAGTCAACATTAACTAAAGTTGAAGATTCAACAAACAGTTTTTTTTTCTCTTTGATTTTTCTATTTTCACTAGAATTATCCAGATAATCATTAGAGGAAATAAGGTCAAAGTGCCTCTGAAAAGTAAAATGGGATATGGAGAAAGCTGCTGCAGAACATCCCTTCTTTCGTCTTAAATCTTATGTAGGTCTATACAATTGTTACTACCACAAATTACATTGAAAAGCATTTATAGAAATCAAAAAGAAATAAATCTGAGAAACCCCTAAGTTCTTTGAAATTCAATAACAATATTTAAATACCCAATGGATCAAAGAAGAAAACACATGGAATATTAGAAAATCACTTAAAGTAATCGAAGATGAAAAAAAAAGGCAATATTTAAATAATGTAAATGTCCACTTTAGGGAGTAGATGTACTTTTCTCTATTCCTAAAAGAACAACTAAAACTTCTGCGAATCACATAAATCAAACATAAGAAGAAAGGTAGAAAAAAGAAGGCACACTAGCTAGGAATCTCAGGACCCAAGGAATGACATGGTTGTTAAGTTCCTTGGACTTTCCTTTTGCCTTACTTTCTCAGATTTGGAGTCAGAGTCTGGCAACCAGAAATACCACTGGGGGCTTGCACGGCATTCAGAAAAGGCCTACTCTTGCTAGCCAAAGGACTAGGAAAGTGGCAGCCTAGAAATAGGTAACTTTTAGACAATAAAAATAACCAAACACTCAAAAATAACACACATATACATATATACACACATACACATATATATAGTACCTTCTCTTCAACAGAGGTCAAACGGAGTATGTAAATAAAAACAATCTAGGTTTTTAAATTCTCTAAACACAATGAATTTAAGCTACAAATTAATAACAAAGATAAATCTTCAAATACTTGAAAACTAAAAGAAACCCACTAAACCCACTAAAAAAAGTCCATGGACCAAGTAAGCAACCTCAAGGGAAATAAAATATATTGAATCAAAATTTTTTTAAAGTATAAGGTTTCCAAGTCCAGCATGGTAAGAAGCTTATAATTTGCCACTCCATTCTAATAAGAAAAAAAAATTAAACAAGCTGAAAAGTCAACTCTTCTTAGATCCAAAAGAGAAGTGAGGTCACTAGGCAAACTGCTTCTCCCAGACTGTAAAGGTTGACAGGCAAATACAGAGAATCACAACTTATGGAGCAAAAACCCAGGGGTAGAAACCTCCATGGGAACCAGATGGAGAGATGTAAAACCTAAATTATAATTGATGAATTGCTAGAGGCACAGTGTAGACAATTCTGAGAATCAAAAACTCCAGGGAGACCCAGTAATAGGGATAATGCCCACATATTTATGAATTTTATCTCTAGGAGATCACTAGTTTCTTATAGTGATATCAGAAAAAATCTGTTTCTGAGGGGGAAGTGGAAAGAGGAGCATTTTGAAATACACCAGAGCACTCTGTTCTTAACAAGGCCTGCCCTTGAAAGAGACTATTCTACCAGTAGGCCTAACCAGCTAGGGTTTTTAGTTCAGTTCAGTTCAGTCACTCAGTCGTATCTGACTCTGCGACCCCATGAATTGCAGCACGCCAGGCCTCCCTGTCCATCACCAACTCCCCGGAGTTCACTCAGACTCCTGTTCATCGAGTCGGTGATGCCATCCAGCCATCTCATCCTCTGTCATCCCCTTTTCCTCCTGCCCCCAAGCCCTCCCAGCATCAGAATCTTTTCCAATCAGTCAACTCGTCACATGAGGTGGCCAAAGTACTGGAGTTTCAGCTTTAGCATCATTCCTTCCAAAGAAATCCCAGGGCTGATCTCCTTTAGAATGGACTGGTTGGATCTCCTTGCAGTCCAAGGGACTCTCAGGAGTCTTCTCCAACACCACAGTTCAAAAGCATTAATTCTTCGGCTAGGGTTTTATCAGAGCCTAAACTACAGGGTCGGAGAAGACAATGAATGGCACCCCACTACAGCACTGGAAAATACCATGGACGGAGGAGCCTGGTGGGCTGCCGTCTATGGAGTCGCACAGAGTCAGACATGACTGAAGCGACTTAGCAGCAGCAGCAAACTATAGGGTGGCAGAGTAATACCCAATTCCACCTCTCTATGTGAGAGAAGGGAAATACCCAATTCCAGCCCACTCTAGTCATCCTGCTGTGCCTAAATGGGAAAGAAAAAACCAAGAAGCACTTGCAAAGTTCACAGTCCAGAGGTACAGGTTCACAAAAGATTGAGACCTAATTACAGAATGCTTCCCTTACACTATTAAAGGCCTATTTATGGCAGCTCTTTGTACCCAGTACTTCAAGCTAGCTATTAAGAGGCATCATAAGGCATACTAAAAGCCAAAACATAGTTTGAAGAAACAGAGCAAGTATCAGAACTAAACTTAGATATGGCAGGCATGTTGACATTGTAAGACAGGGAATTCAGAACAACAATAATTAATATGCTAAAGGCTCTAACAGATAAAGAAAGGAGCATGCAAGAACCAATTGGCAATGTTAGCAGAGAAGTTCTCTATACACTAGAACAGAATACACTACAACAGAAATCAAGAATGCCTTTGATGTGCTTATTGGTAGGCTGGACCTGGCTTGAGGAAAGAATCTCTGAGCTTTAGTATATTTCAATAAGAAACCTCCAAAAATGAAAATCAAAAATATAAAAGACAAAAATAAGAGAACAGAATACCCAAGCACTGTGGGACAACCACAGAAGGTACACAATACATGTAATGGGAATGCCATAGGAGAAAAGATAAAGAAACAGAAGAAATATTATGAATAGAAACAATGACTGGGAATTTCCTCACACCAAACTACAGGTACAGAAAGCTTAGAGAACACCAACCATGATAAACGCCAAAAGACTATACCTATTCATAAGTCATACATATTGAATATGCATATAACATTCAAACTACAAAAATTAAAGATAAAAAATTCCTTACAGAAGTCAGAAGAAAAACATGCCTTACTTAAGAAGGAATAAAGGTTGAGAAGTACCTCTGACTTCTCAGAAACTATTCAATTTAAGAAGAAAATGAAATATTTAAAGAGTTGAGAGGATAAAAACCAACTTAAAATTCTGTATCATGTGAAATTATCGTTTAAAAGTGAAGGAGAAATACTTTCTCAAACAAACAAAAATTGAAAGACTTTGTATGTTTTTAGAGAGATAAGAAAGATACAGATTAGAAAACTTAGATCCACAGAAAGAGCATCAAAGAAAGAATAAGTGAAGATTAAAAAACTTTTCTTTTTCTTACTCTTAATTGATCTAAAGTATAATAGCTTTGTTCAAAATAGACTGTGTGGATCACAATAAACTATGGAAAATTCTGAAGGAAATGGGAATACCAGACCACCTGACCTGCCTCTTGAGAAACCTATATGCAGGTCAGGAAGCAACAGTTAGAACTGGACATGGAACAACAGACTGGTTTCAAATAGGAAAAGGAGTACGTCAAGGCTGTATATTGTCACCTTAGTTATTTAACTTATATGCAGAGTACATCATGAGAACTGCTGGACTGGAAGAAACACAAGCTAGAATCAAGATTGTCGGGAGAAATATCAATAACCTCAGATATGCAGATGACACCACCCTTATGGCAGAAAGTGAAGAGGAACTAAAAGCCTCTTGATGAAAATAAAAGTGGAGAGTGAAAAAGTTGGCTTAAAGCTCAACATTCAGAAAATGAAGATCATGGCATCCAGTCCCATCACTTCATGGGAAATAGATGGGGAAACAGTGGAAACTGTGTCAGACTTCATTTTGGGAGCTCCAAAATCACTGCAGATAGTGACTGCAGCCATGAAATTAAAAGACGCTTACTCCTTGGAAGAAAAGTTATGACCATCCTAGATAGCATATTCAAAAGCAGAGACATTACTTTGCCAACTAAGGTCCATCTAGTCAAGGTTATGGTTTTTCCTGTGGTCATGTATGGATGTGAGAGTTGGACTGTGAAGAAGGCTGAGTGCCGAAGAATTGATGCTTTTGAACTGTGGTGTTGGAGAAGACTCCTGAGAGTCCCTTGGACTGCAAGGAGATCCAACCAGTCCATTCTAAAGGAGATCAGCCCTGGGCTTTCTTTGGAGGAAATGATGCTAGGGCTGAAACTCCAGTACTTTGGCCACCTCATGCGAAGAGTTGGCTCATTGGAAAAGACTCTGATGCTAGGAGGGACTGGGGGCAGGAGGAGAAGGGAACAACAGAGGATGAGATGGCTGGATGACATCACTGACTCAATGGGCGTGAATCTGAGTGAACTCCGGGAATTGGTAATGGACAGGGAGGCTTGGTGTGCTGCAATTCATGGGGTCACAAAGAGTTGGACATAACTGAGCAACTGAACTGAATTAAAATGATGCATGTACTTAAACTTATGCATAATAAACATAAATGACAGCAATGATTCAGGGTTGGAAGGGAGGAATTAGAATTATTTTGTTATTAGAAGGTCCACACACACACACACACACACACTGCCCTGAAAGTGGCTTAGTGTTATCTGAAAGTGATCTTAGATTCATTTTAAACGTATACTGCAATCTCTAGGTCAACCACCAAAAATGTAAAAAAAAAAAAAGAATTATAACTAATATGGTAAGAAAGAGAAAATGAAATAATATAAAATGCTCAGTTAGAACCACAAAAGGCATGAGAAGAGTGGACTCAAAATAGGAACAAAAAACAAGGGCAACAAATATAAAATATTGTAGCAACAAATATAGTTGATATCAATCTATGTCAATAATTACTTAGGACATCAATGATCTAGATGCACCAATCAAGAGACAGAGATTATCAGAGTAAATCAGAAAATCAAGACTCAAACATACTTTGTCTAAACTAACTTTAAATGTAAAGACACATATAGATTAGGAGTAAATGAAGAGGACTTCTCTGGTGGTCCAGTAGTTAAGAATCCGCCTGCCAATGCAGGGAACATGGGTTCAATCCCTGGTTGGGGAAGATTCCATGTGCCACGGAGCAACTAGGCCTGTGAGCCACAACTACCAAAGCCCGTGTACCCTAGACCACCGCACTGAGAAGCCTATGAAACACAAACAAGAGTAGCCCCACTTGTCCCAACTGGAGAAAGCCCTTGCACAGCAACAAAGATCCAGTGCAGCCAAAAATAAATGTTTTAAAAAGAGCGAATGAATAAAGTAAAAGATATACTATGCAAAAACTAATTAAAAGAAAAATCAGAGTAGCTGTACTGATTTCAGACACAGCAAAATTTAATGAAAGGTTATCAGGGATAAAAAGTGGTATTACATAATGATAGAGGGGTCAGTTCTAAAAGGAGACATGCCAATCCTCAATGTGCCTGCATCTAACAATGGGGCATAAATAAAATCAATAAGCCTCCAGCCAGGCTAAGAAAAAAAAGAAAGAACATAAATTACTAATATCAGAAATGGAAGAAAGGTCATCCTTATAGATCTCATAGACATTAAAAGGATAGTAAAAGAATAATGGGGCTTCCTGGTGGCTCAGTGGTAAAGAATCCACCTGCCAGTGCAGGAGACATGGGTTTGATCCCTGGGTCAGGAAGATCCCCTGGAGAAAGAAATGCCAATCCATCTAGGTATTCTGGCCTGGAAAATCTCATGGACAGAGGATCCTGGCAGGCTATATAGTCTATGGGGTTTCAAAAGAGTTGGACCTGACTGAGCAACTAAACCACTACAACAAAAGGAATAATGAACAGCCCTATGCCCACAAATGTGATAACCTATGAACCATCTCCATCTGTGAATCCATGGCGCCTTCCCATCTGGCTTGTCTATTACACTGGCCATTACTGCCCATACTAAGGTTCTATTCTTTAACTTCATGTGAGAATAATTTCTGGTATTTTTTGATTTAGGAAAGGAACTTTTGATGTGGTGCTCAACTATAATCAATAAACTTTATAGATCCCTTCCTTCCTATAACATCATCATTGTGATTATAACTTCTATCTGATAAAAGAAGAAACCCCTCTACAAACATTTGTCCCAAAATATTGCTTACCTCTGGATAAAGATGGAAGCGTTTCACTGTATTAATTACAAGGGGATATTCAGTGAGCCTGTCATTCATAATCATCCATAGTCCTTGCAAAAATGAAGGTGCTTCAACAATGGTCTTGAAGTAGGAATAATAAAGTCCCTTTTAAAAAGTATAAATTGTTAAAGTAAGTAAAATTTTAAAATACTTATTTTTCTAACTCTTTTTAGACAATTTATTCTGAAAAGGAAAAAAAAAGATCAATAATAAGACTTCCTAATTTCTACTTACTACTGCATTCTTGAATGCAGACAAAAGCATACCTTTTCAGGTCATCACTATACTATTCTTTCATATTTTCCATAGGTTTGAAAGAGTTAAAGGGATGTATTCAATGTTTTAAGGAATTTTTCTAACCGCACCTTATAAGTAAGCAATACATTTTAATTCTACCAAGCCTGATTTTTCCCCTGTATTCTGAGACACCTAGAGGCTGAGATCTGATAATTCTGGCATAGGTATGACTTTGTGTCATTGTACGTGTACAACTTTGCATAATTACGTATATTTCTCCAACTCTTTAGAAATAATAAATGATGGTCACAAGAGCATCAGATGGCACTTCATGCTTTCCTTTTCCTTCCCAGTTCCACTGACTGGCTCTGCACAAAGTGAAAGCTGTGAGCTACTGTTCATGACAGAAATCTTGTGTCATGAAAGAGGGGTTATTCTAGTGCATTACTACAGCATGTGAAATGATTATTTTATTAAGCTAGTAAAATCGCTATTTAAAATTCAAAGACTAACAAAAGTATGCTGCTTCATATTACCTGCTTATCAATTTTGTGCTTTCTTTCCTAAAAACTAAAGGGCCACATAGTTTGTAATGTATGTTCCTCTCAAAATCATTAAAAGTAACCTTCAACTCTACACTCATTCTGGCTTCATACAACTATAAGGTACTTTATTTTTTTACAGATTAAGCAACAGTAGAGACTATTAAAATTAAAGATTTGTTTTAACTAATATCTGAAAGGGCACTTTTTCATAATTTTAACTAGTATCAATAGAGCAAGTTCATATAAGGATCTTTCCTTTTTGCTTATGAGAGAAACAAGGCAATACAGTGAAAAGATATCTAATATGCATGTCTGTACTAACAGAAAGAGAAAACATACACATTTTTGTTAGTAAGTTATTATTTTTGTGTCTGGTACTGTGCTATGTGCTTCATTCATTTTCTCTTTCTTCATTTTCAATAAAATCCTATAAGGTTGGCATTATTTCTAATTAACAGATGAGACTGAGAATCAGACAACTTACTCATCATTATTCAACAAAGCATAGAACTGCTATCTGAATCTAGTGATCTGTCACTGAAGCCCAGACGCTGACACGGCTACATTTTCAGTTCAGTTCAGTTGCTCAGTTGTGTTCGACTCTTTGCGACCCCATGAACTGCGGCGTGCCAGGCCTCCCTGCCCAACTCTTTACTAAATAATATTTTATATCCTCTCTTTGGAAATAACACCTATAAGATATTAAACATTCAAATGTCATAGAAATACTAACATGTCCAACTCTTCAAAGCTTTTAAGTGGCTATACGGTGAGAGATTTAAAAAGCAACGGCTAAGATACCTAAATGAGGCCCATTTATAGACAGGGGTAGAATAGAGGTCACTAAGGAGCTAGGTGAGAAAGCAGGAGTGGGGAGTTATGTGCTTAACAGGTACAGTCTAGTGGTGATAATAAAGTTCTGGAGATGGATGAGGATTAATGGTTCCACAATGTAAGTGTGTAATGCCACAGAACTATATACTTAGAAATAATTGAAATGGTAAGTTTTGCTAATTTTTATTCTTTAATTAAAATTTTTAATTTAGTCACAATTAAAGGCAAATAAAAGGGCCAATTTCAGCTCTTCTCATGGCCCCTGATTAGCTCATCTGAAGAGTCCTGGCTTCTCTTTATTATAAATTCTGCAACTCTGGTTTTCTTTATCTTATTCAACCCCAACAATTATGTAAAATACAGTAATTACATTATCCATTTTACAGATTGCATGTCAAAAGATTTAAAAAATGATATCAAAAGTTCTCTAAAAGAAATTACCTGGAAATCAAGAGAGCTTAAAAAAAAGAAATTTAAAGTGCCAGCTAAAACTGGCCAACTCTACCCCAGGAGAAAGCCATTTCGAAGAATTCTGATATGTCTGTATCACTTCCTAATATTTTCCTTTCCTCAGCTATTATAATTGATCCTTCAGTTCAGTTCAGTTCAGTCTCTCAGTCGTGTCCGACTCTTTACGACCCATGAATCATAGTACGTCAGCCTCCCTGTCCATCACCAATTCCCGGAGTTTACCTAAACTCGTGTCCATCGAGTCAGTGATGCCATCCAGCCGACTCATCCTCTGTCGTCCCCTTCTCCTCCTGCCCCCAATCCCTCCTAGCATCAGAGTCTTTTCTACTGGGTCAACACTTCACATGAGGTGGCCAAAGTACTGGAGTTTCAGCTTTAGCATCATTCCTTCCAATGAACACCCAGGGCTGATCTCCTTTAGAATGGACTGGTTGGATCTCCTTGCAGACCAAGGGACTCTCAAGAGTCTTCTCCAACACCACAGTTCAAAAGCATCAATTCTTCAGCGATCAGCTTTCTTCACATCCAACTCTCACATCCATACATGACCACTGGAAAAACCATAGCCTTGACTAGATGGACCTTAGTTGGCAAAGTAATATCTCTGCTTTGTAATATGCTACCTAGGTTGGTCATAACTTTCCTTCCAAAAGTAAGCGTCTTTTAATTTCATGGCAACAATCACCATCAACAGTGATTTTGGAGCCCAAAAATGAAGTCTGACACTGTTTCCACTGTTTCCCCATCTACTTCCCATGAAGTGATGGGACCAGATGCCCTGATTTTCGTTTTCTGAATGTTGAGCTTTAAGCCAACTTTTTCACTCTCCTCTTTTACTTTCATCAAGAGGCTTTTTAGTTCCACTTCACTTTCTGCCGTAAGGATGGTGTCATCTGCATATCTGAGGTGATTGATATTTCTCCCGGCATCTTGATTCCAGCTTGTGCTTCTTCCAGCCCAGCATTTCTCATGATATAAGTTAAATAAGCAGGGTGACAATATACAGCCTTGATGTACTCCTTTTCCTATTTGGAACCAGTCTGTTGTTCCATGTCCAGTTCTAACTGTTGCTTCCTCACTTGCATACAGGTTTCTCAAGAGGCAGGTCAGGTGGTCTGGTATTCCCATCTCTTTCAGAATTTTCCACAGTTTATTGTGATCCACACAGTCAAAGGCTTTGGCATAGTCAACACAGGAAGAAATAGATGTTTTTCTGGAACTCTTTTGCTTTTTTGATGATCCACCAGATGTTGGCAATTTGATCTGTGGCTCCTCTGCCTTTTCTAAAACCAGCTTGAACATCTGAAGTTCACGGTTCACATATTGCTGAAGCCTGGCTTGGAGAATTTTGAGCACTACTTTACTAGTGTGTGAGATGAATGCAATTGTGCAGTAATTTGAGCATTCTCTGGCACTGCCTTTCTTTGGGACTGGAATGAAAACTGACCTTTTCCAGTCCTGTGGCCACTGCTGAGTTTTCCAAATTTGTTGGCATATTGAGTGCAGCACTTTCACAGCATCATCTTTCAATTTGAAATAGCTCAACTGGAATTCCATCACCTCCACTAGCTTTGTAGTGATGCTTTCTAAGACCCACTTGACTTCACATTCCAGGATGTCTGGCTCTAGGTGAGTAATCACACCATCGTGATTATCTCGGTCATGAAGAGCTTTTTTGTACAGTTCTTCTGTGTATTCTTGCCACCTCTTCTTAATATCTTCTGCTTCTGTTAGGTGCAGACCATTTCTGTCCTTTATTGAGCCCATCTTTGCATGAAATGTTCCCTTGGTATCTCTCATTTTCTTGAAGAGATCTCTAGTCTTCCCCCATCTTTTGTTTTCCTCTATTTCTTTGCATTATTCGCTGAGGAAGGCTTTCTTATCTCTCCTTGCTATTCTTTGGAACTCTGCATTCAGATGCTTACATCTTTCCCTTTCTCCTTTGCTTTTGCTTCTCTTCCTTTCACAGTTATTTGTAAGGCCTCTCCAGACAGCCATTTTGCTTTTTTGCATTTCTTTTCCTTGGGGATGGTCTTGATCCCTGTCTCCTGTACAATGTCATGAACCTCGGTCCATAGTTCATCAAGCACTCTATCAGATCTAGTCCCTTAAATCTATTTCTCACTTCCACTGTATAATCATAAGGGATTTGATTTAGGCCATACCTGAATGGTCTAGTGGTTTTCCCTACTTTCTTCAATTTCAGTCTGAATTTGGCAATAAGGAGTTCATGATCTGAGCCACAGTCAGCTCCTAGTCTTGTTTTTTTCTGACTGTATAGAGCTTCTCCATTCTTGGCTGCAAAGAATATATAATCAATCTGATTTCAGTGTTGACCATCTCTGGTGATGTCCATGTGTAGAGTCTTCTCTTGTGTTGTTGGAAAAGGGTGTTTTCTATGACCAGTGTGTTCTCTTGGCAAGCCTCTATTAGACTTTGCCCAGCTTCATTCCATATTCCAAGGACAAATTTGCCTGTTACCCCAGGTGTTTCTTGACTTCCTACTTTTGCATTCCAGTCTCTGATAATGAAAAGGACATCATTTGGTCAACTTCCACTTCTTCAGCGTTACTGGTTGGGGCATAGGCTTGGATTACTGTGATACTGAATGGTTTGCTTGGAAAAGAACAGAGATCATTCTGTTGTTTTTTGAGATTGCATCCAAGTACTGCATTTTGGACTCTTTTGTTGACCATGATGGCTATTCCATTTCTTCTAAGGGATTCCTGCCTGCAGTAGTAAATATAATGGTCATCTGAGTTAAATTCACCCATTCCAGTTCATTTTAGTTCGCTGATTCCTAGAATGTCGATGTTCACTCTTGCCATCTCCTGTTTGACCACTTCCAATTTGCCTTGATTCATGGACCTAACATTCCAGGTTCCTATACAATATTGCTCTTTACTGCATTGGACCTTGCTTCTATCACCAGTCACATCCACAACTGGGTATTTTTTTTTGCTTTGGCTCCATCCCTTCATTCTTTCTGGAGTTATTTCTCCACTGCTCTCCAGTAGCATCTTTGGCACTTACCGACCTTGGGAGTTCCTTTCAGTATCCTATCATTTTGCTTTGCTGCTGCTAAGTCACTTCAGTCGTGTCCGACTGTGTGCAACCCATAGACGGCAGCCCACCAGGCTCCCCCATCCCTGGAATTCTCCAGGCAAGAACCCTAGAGTGGGTTGCCATTTCCTTCTCCAACGCATGAAAGTGAAAAGTGAAAGTGAAGTCGCTCAGTCGTGTCCGACCCTCAGTGACTCCATGGACTACAGCCTTCCAGGCTCCTCCGTCCATGGGATTTTCCAGGCAAGAGTACTGGAGTAGGGTGCCACTCATTGCCTTCTCTAATCATTTTGCTTTGATATCCTATTAATTGATCTTTACTGTATTATAAAGAAGTCTGCCTTTAGGAAGGGAAGAGAATGTGAGAAAAGAATCCTCAAACACTTTTCTGTGGTAGATATTTTATTTTTTAGATTCCATATATCAAAATAAGTGGTAAAATAGAAGGGAATTGCTGGACCATATGATAGTTCTATTTTTAGTTTTTTGAGAAGCCTGTACACAGACTGCAGCCATGAAATTAAAAGACGCTTACTCCTTGGAAGGAAAGTTATGACCAACCTAGATAGCATATTGAAAAACAGAGAGATTACTTTGCCAACAACGGTCCATCTAGTCAAGGCTATGGTTTTTTCAGTGGTCATGTATGGATGTGAGAGTTGGACTGTGAAGAAAGCTGAGCACCGAAGAATTGATGCTTTTGAACTGTGGTGATGGAGAAGACTCTTGAGGGTCCCTTGGACTGCAAGGAGATCCAACCAGTCCATTCTAAAGGAGATCAGCCCTGGGTGTTCTTTGGAAGGAATGATGCTAAAGCTGAAACTCCAGTACTTTGGCCACTTCATTCGAAGAGCTGACTCACTGGAAACGACTGTGATGCTGGGAGGGATTGGGGGCAGGAGAAGACGGGGACGACTGAGGAATCAGATGGCTGGATGGCATCATCAACTCAATGAACATGAGTTTAGATGAACTCCAGGAACTGGTGATGGACAGGGAGGCTGGCGTGCTGTGATTCATGGGGTCTCAAAGAGTCAGACACGACTGAGCGACTGAACTGAACTGAACTATACACTGTTTTCCACAGTGGCTGCACCAATTTACATTCCCATCAACAGGGTAGGAGAGTTTCCTTTCTTCAAAATTTTCATCAACATTTGTTATTTGTAGACATTGCAATGGTAGCCATTGTGACTGTTGTGAGGTGATATATCATTGTGATTTTGACTTGTACTTCCCTAAGAATTTGTGATGTTGAGCATTTTTTCATGTGCCTGTTAGCCATCTGTATGTCTTCGCTGGAAAAAGTTTATTCACGTCTTCTGTCAATTTTTCAAAATTTTTTTTATATTGAGTTGTATGAGCTTTTCATGTATTTTGGAAATTAACCACTTATCAGTCACAGCATTTACAAATATTTTCTCCCATTCAGTAGGTTGTCTTTTAGTTTTGAGAATGGTTTCTTCCAGCTCCCCAAAAGCTTTTAGGTTTAACTAGGCTCTATTTATTTCTGATTTTATTTATTTTACCTTAGGAGACAGATCCAAAAATAAACACTGCTATAATTTATGTCAAACCATGTTCTGCCTATGTTCTATTCTGGGAGATTTATGGTTTCAGGTCTTACATTTAGGTCTTTAATCCATTTTGACTGTACTTTTGCTTACAAAGTGAAGACTAAAACATTTTTTATTTTAATAATAAACCTATAGGCCAGATTTCAAAAACAAGCCTATAGTTACCAAAGGGGAACTGTGGGTGAAGGACAGGGAGAGATAAATTAGGAGCTTGGGATTAACATACACACATTACTATATATAAAATAGATAACCAACAAGGACCTATTACATAGCACAGAGACCTCTATTCAATATTCTATAATAATCTACAGAAGTAAAGAACCTGAAGAAGAATGAATATATGTATAACTGAATCAGTTTGCTATACACCTGAAACTAACACAACATTGTAAGTCAACTATATCCCAATAAAATTCTTTTTAAAAACAGCAGAAATAAAATAAACCTACAATATTTTGAGAAACAGTACAATTCACCAAAATTCATTTCAGATCCTAATAAATTTGCACCTTAATATTCTTAAACTACAAATGAATTCATTAGAAGAAAGAACCTAACCATTTCAGTGCGAAAAGTCATCTCCCGTTCTAAGGCTGAGAGGTGAGAAAAATGACGATCATTTTCAAAAAGTCTTACCAAATGTACCCTAGAAGAAAAATAACATGTTTCAAAAGCAGGGCTAAACTATTATAAACAAAGTATAAAAACCATAAGATAGGAGAAAGAATAAATTTTTACAATAAATATTGAGATAACTTTATAGGTTGCCAATTTGTATATTTTTGGCATTTACAATCCAGCACTATAACACAGATAATTGTATATTTCCCCTTCATGAATCACTGCCTTGTCATGGTACAGGGGCTTGCATAACTCAATGAAACTATCAGCCATGCCGTTGTAGGGTCACCCAAGATGGATGAGTGGAGAGTTCTGACAAAACATGATCCACTGGAGCATGGAGGCCTGGAGAGTTGCAGTCCATGGGGTCGCAAAGAGTCGGACATGACTGGGAGACTGAACAACAACGATTGTAGATCTAAAACTCTTGTAGATTTCTCCATCATTCTTCCCATTCCAGGCATCTAAATCAGAACTGAGGCATGCTTTTGTTTATCTGTTATGTTTTACAAGTGCTTCTAATGTACCAGGTTTGGGGAATCTCTCTAACTGTTGAAAAGATTTAGAATATAATTTTAAATAAAATTATTTTAAGTTAAATCAGTTTTTAAATAAGCAGAACACTATATAAAGTGCCAAAGAAAACAGGACTGTACTTAAAGCTATTTCATCAGTATGACTAAAAAAAAATATGTAGGTACTGAAATAGGAGCATATGTGACAAGTAAAATTGTAGTCAGCAATTATACTGTCCTTAATTGTACAGTAGATGTTTTCCAATGAAGTAGAAAATAAAACAAAATTCCATATGGAACCCTGTCTTCCACTCACCTTCATTTATACCTAGGACATATGCCAGGGTATTACAAGCTGTAGGAAATGTTTCTTAATATTACAGTCGTAGTTCTATTAACAACATCGAATCTCCCTGCAGAACAATGGTCAGAAAAGCACTGTCCCAACAGGACGTGGGGCAGATCCCATTCTTCCCAAGAGCATAATCCTTGAGCTCAGGTAGAAATGAAGATATGTCAGAGGAAAATTATTTTACGTATAGTTTTTACAAATATATCATGTATGTAAAATAATGTGTATGTGTTTGCACACTGAAAGGCTCATTTAATTCTGTATTACCATTACAGGGTGTTTATCTTCATTTCTACGTGATTTGCAATTGACAGGTGCTACTAAAACTTTACATAAACCCGAAGTTTATATCACTGCTGCTGCTGCTGCTAAGTCACTTCAGTCATGTCCGACCCTGTGTGACTCCATAGACAGCAGCCCACCAGGCTCCTCTGACCCTGGGATTCTCCAGGCAAGAATACTGGAGTGGGTTGCCATTTCCTCCTCTAATGCATGCATACATGCTAAGTCGCTTCAATCGTGCCCAACTCTGTTTGACCCCATGGACAGCAGCCCACCAAGCTCCTCTGTCCACGGGATTCTCCAGGTAAGAATACTGGAGTGGGTTCCCATTTCCTTCTCCTTTATGTCACTAACAGCTCTCAATTACTATAAAATGAAAAAGTTTTTTACATGAAATAAACATGAAAATTATACTACAAAAGCTAGATATTTAGGAAATACAGTAGTAAACCTTTTGGTAAAGCAAAAATATTTTAATTGACAAACTACTATTCCCATAATGCATTCATTTATAAATGTTTCACACATGAGGTTTTTAAAAAGTTTTATACACACACACATATATATATGTTAACTGGTACACATATAGATATTCTATACATATAGCAAGCAGTTCATTTTTATATATACAAACAGTGATGGTAATTTTTATAATCCAAATGTTTATATATATATCAAACTGAAACTAATCTTACCAGTGCAAAATTGCCACAAAGGCAGCTGGAAAAAGAAAAAAGGAAAAAGTCATTAAAAGTTGCTTTATTATACTATGCCTTTAAAATTACTATTTAATAACTTTTAAAACAAACACTGCAATGTTGGAAGCTTCCAATCATGCTTCTTCAGCTCTTTTTCCATATTCTCACCACCCTGAGCTTAGTCCTACCACTCTTCACCATTTCTCAGATGTCTAGTTTTATGTCACAATCAGCAAACTATGGTCTATGGTCTGTCTGGTCTGTTTTGTCTGCAAGCTAAAATGGTGGTTAATTTTTTTAAGGGTTGTAAAAAATAGGAAAGAAGAATAAATAACAAAGACTGTATGTGGCCTGAAGTTTTAAATTTTTTTTACTTGGGTCTTTACAGGAAAAATATATACTCACTACATATGTTAACTTTCCATCTAATACATAGTAATACTATGAACCACTTTAAAATTAAACCTATACCTTCCCTCTCAACTCTGATAAGGTTTCATTAACTCTAAGATAGACAATGTCCTACTCAACTACATTTGTATTCTCTTTCTTATTCTCAAAGCAATTACTCTTAAAAATAATACTTAAGAAAAAAATCAAATATCCTACTAAGTCCATCTAGCTTTCCAAAATCTTCAAAATATTAGTTTCTCTCACCCCCTACCCTTAACCCACGTTCCCTACCCAACAAAATTGTAAGGTGTAATGATGTCAGTACTATAAACGCAAAGAAGGACTTATCACAGCTCCTTCTAAAGTTGTGACTAAAAGCCTGTCTCCTGTATCCTGCCTCTGTCAATTTCACCTCTGAAAGTGACCCAACCTTATACCTTACTGACAAAGACCATTTGACGCAAGCACTCTCAACATCTCTTATCTGCATTTCAACATTTCTCTATATAGTGATCTTTGCTTCTCTGTTCTCTACCATCTCAGAAGAGGAAGTATCTTTTCTCTTTTCTACTGACAGCTTCTCAAATTCATGCCTTTAGCTCCATCCTTCCCAATTATTCCAATACTGCACCATCAAATATTCACTCTCTTCAAACACCAATCTCACCCTCTCTCTTCAGTCCTCCCCTCCAGCCTTTAATGCTCCCAGGCCTTAAAATACTTCTCTTGATATAGTGGACCTTCCAACTACGAAATATCCTCTTCTCCATCCCCTGCCATGTCTGACAAGATAATCAGCCAACTTCTTTAAAGTTTCTATAACTCTTTTAAATGACCAATGGCCCTTCAGTTATCAACAGTCTCTTTCAATTTTTCTGCTTTTCAATCTCGCTGTAGAATTTCACCAGGTCCTTAGATTTCTTTCTCTATCAAGACTCATCATACCAATCTGCCAATTCTTCCCTTTTCTGACCATTTTGTTTTTATATGCTTCTCTGTTTTTTTTATTTTTCTCTTCTCTCTTAAAACGAAGTATGCAGGGGTTTTCCCAAGTATCTTTACTTTGCTCTCTTTTCTATCTTGGAAATCTCATTCATTGTTAATGTTTCAACTCACTTCTACATGAATAATTCCCAAGTCTACAATCCTCAGGCCTGACCAAATGTTCTCTCTTCCTCTCATCACATTCCTTTTCTCTCCTACCTCCCTCATCGCGTACCCAATTCCTCTCAACATGTTTCCATTAACTTTCACCTCTGACTTTTCTTCTCCATTCCTACTGTCGCTACCCTCATTGAGACCACTGCTGCCTAGGGCTTCCCTGGTCCAGTGGTTAAGAGTACAGTCTGCAATGCAGCGACACCGGTTTAATCCCTGGCCCCAGAGGAGCCCACATGCCGCTGCAGAGCAACTAAGCCTGAGCACCATAACTACTGAGCCTGTGCTCTAGAGCCTGGAAGCGCAACTACTGAGCCCACATGTAGCAACTACCGGAGCCCTGGTGCCTAAAGCCTGTGCTCCCCAACAGGAGAAGCCAGTGCACCCCAACTAGAGGAAGTCCACATGGAGCAAGAGACTTATTACTGCCAAAAAATAAAATAATAAATATTAAAAAGACCACTATCGTCTACATTTTAGCATACAACTGTTTTTTTCCTACCTCAGTCCATATCTAGCCCATTTTACACACTGCTGTCAATTCAGTCTCTCTGAAGCACACTTCTGATTGTGTCACTCTATTTGAGTCATTCAATGTCAACATCAAGAATGTACTAAATGTCACAAAACTGTTCACTTTAAAAATGGTTAATTTTATGTTATGTGCATTTCACCTCGTTTAAAAAAATTATTTTCCTAAAGAAAAGAATCCATCAGTGCCATCCTACTGAATGAAGTTCAAATGTCTTAAATGTAGACTTGAATTAGACTCCCCACGGCTGGTCCCAACCAATTTTTTGAACACTCTACGTTCTCTTTTTGTACCCTTACTTTTATTTCATATTTTCTTACTTCCATGGCTCTGATTCGTCTGTTCTGTAGGCCTCTAATACTTGTTCTTTGTTCCACACATCCAAATATTATCCTTTTCTGGTCCCAATTAAAATCCCACATTTTCCGTAAC
Organism: Nanger dama; assembly: GCA_917880005.1. Lineage (NCBI taxonomy): Eukaryota > Metazoa > Chordata > Mammalia > Artiodactyla > Bovidae > Nanger > Nanger dama. The sequence continues at coordinate 36,106,281 of CAKJTW010000022.1, forward strand.
TAGACATCTGACAAAATCTAAATATGAACCCCTATCTATTATTTCTCAAGTATTGTCTACATGCTCCAGATGTGGAGATCCATTCTACTTTAATATCAGCAATCAACTTACGATGGAAAAGAAATCACAGCTGACATTAGGAGACATCTATCTGTGTTTCAATATATAAGAGCAGCCAGTATGTGCAAAGACTAGGCTCAAAATTGATCTTAATGAAACAGCAAAGTTTACATCTTCAAAAATTAGGAATGCAAATAAAGAAAAATCTTTCAAGGGCTTAAATAAGAAGGCAATTTAGGCATCAAGCTCCTCAGCAAGATGAAAGTAAAGAGATACCAACATGGAGAAATATATTGCCTAATTTGATCCTATTTCCCCTATGAAAGATTCTCAACTCTTTAAAACCAACACATTATTTTGCTTCATTCAAGGTGCAGAAAAATATAAAGTCTGACCTCCCTCTCCCCCAAAGCTACCATTTTCACTAGGGATAAATGGCTGCCTTAAGATGACATTTTGTTGGCGACACATGAAGTTATCACTGTGCCTGCAAACCTTTGAAAATATTTTAAAATAAGAACTAAGGGGGCTCGGAATTCTTGTCAGCGATTTTCCAGATATTGGAACTCGCCATTATTGCGGCCAAACTTGCTTGTTAAACTGATATTCAAGATTCACGGAAACCACCTCCAACCTTAGGCTCAAGAGGGTACACGGTTCTCTCCATTGTGAGCCTAGCCTCCCGGGAGTGCTGGTCCCGGAGCTGTCGGGGCTCCAGCAAGGGGCTTTCCTCGGTCGGTTCCGCTCACCTATGCCGATGGGCCCCTTGCCCGAGACCTGCCGTCTTTGCAATAGTTGCGCCTTGTCCCAGAGCTGCTCCAGCAAAGAGCTGAGAAACGGAAAGCGGCCGTTCAGAAAATCGGGCCTCGTGACTATCTCCACTGGCACGCAATTCTGCGTTTTCAGGTTTCGGATCCTCCGCGGCGAATACTCCCGGGCGCCCCCTGGCAGGTTTCCCCTGCGTGTGCGCAAAGGCTGCTCCGGCCTTTTCACCTCCTGCTTCGGCACCTCCTTCGTCGGCTCCTCCTCCAACTCCCGCTCCCGCTCCCCACTTCCTGTGGCCCGGCGCCGCAGCCTAGACTGCGTGGAGCGGAGAGAGTGCGACGGCTCTGAAGCCGCACCTCTGAGCTTATTCCTCGTTTGCCCGACCATTTTCTCATAGTCCCCGTTCGGATGGGGCTGGTACTCTCTCCGGCGCCGGCCCGGCCCAGTCAGGCGAGGTCCGCAAGAGGCCTGGCTCGGCTCACAGCCTCAACGACTCGCCGCAGCGCCGTTGCAGGCTGCCCGGTCGTCAAGGCGACCGCGAAACAAAACCCAGGCTGCCTGGCGCCGCTCGTGCGCCGCTCTCGCGCGCAGCCCCACGTGCGCTTATCCTGCGCACCCTGCCACGTGCACCTCCCACGCGTTCAGCCCCAGGTGCGCTTATCCAAAGCACCACGCGCAACCTCCCACGTGCGCTACCACGCGTGCAGCCCCTTGTGCGCAGGTCCTTAGTACTGCCCCTCGCGGACTCTCCCACGTGCGCCCCCACGTGTCCATTCTGTAGTGAGCGGACTGCTCGGCGCCCCAAGCGCATCTCCTCGCGCGTTTCCCCGCGCATCTTCTCACGTGCGCGGCTCAGCTGTCATACCTTGCTAGCGAACAGGACTGAAGAACTTTCTTCGTTTCAGTTCCTTTCTTCGGGTTTAGCCTTAGCTTTGTTTTTGCCAAAAGGTTGTCTGTTTCAAGGTTATTAACACAAAAAGGAGATCTCAATTTTAAAAGTAACAGTAGGGGGAAAAAAAGCGAGGGAAGGAAGCGAGAGCGTGTGACGCGCCTGGCACTTATTAGGAGCGTCTCTCCTCGCCTCCTTGGAACACTTGGCTGGTATGGGACACCTAGAGTTCATCTCCTACACCAAGGCAGTGGCCCGAGGCTGCAGGCAGCAGGTGGCAGAGCTGGCGTGAACCCGTTGAGTCTAACCGCACAGCCTCTGGTTGAATGCGAATTCAGTGTTCTCCCCTTTGAGGACAGAGTTTATCCATCTATTCTGAAGTGAAATTGTGTCCCAAACCAGATTGCTCAGAATGCCTCAGCAGTTGAGCGCGGAGCTGTGCTAAGCACTATCACCTTTCTGAACCAGAAACCACCCGGGACCACATAAAAGGAGAAGCCCACAGTCACTGCAGAGCCATACCCGACGCCACAGCGACTGGCAAAGATGCACAGGGACCCTGGCGCTTGTCACGTCCTCTGCTCCTGGCTTTGCGGCCGGATCCCACACCGCCTCACGTCCCATCTGTTTCCCGACGGATCCAACTCCCTAAAACCCCTTTCCCCCTATCTGGTCTAGACGCCCTGCGGCTAGGTTAATTTCCCGGATGCCACACGGCTCAGAAATGCTCAGGACTCCCATTAGCCCATAAATGAAAGTTAAACTCCTTGGCTTCTTTATTGGCACCTTTAGTAGCCTGCCCCCTCTACCTTTTCAACTTCAGTTCCCACGTCCCCGGACACAGATCTTCCTCTCTAGTCATTCCAAGTGAGGTCTTCAATGTGACTCCGTAACTGTTCCTTTACTCACACCCTGAAGCCCTCTTGCGTTCTCATCCTTTTTGCCTGCCTTTTTCAGTTTTGTTGCTTTCCAGGCCCCACCCGGTTTCTCCAGCCCAGGTTAATTTCCCTATTCTGCAGGTCTAAAATCTTGTCACTTAAATTCAGTGTTATTATTAATTTGCTGGTTTGTAAGATTACCCGCAGCCGCCGCCCCCCCCACCCCCGCCGTCCCAAGGAGCCTTTCTACGTTCCTGGCACTGTGTTTGCTGCTTAAAATGCTAACGCATTTAGGGAATTCCCTAACAGTCTAGTGGTTAGGACCCCACTCTTTAATTGCTGAGGGCCCAGATTCAATCCTCACCCCCATCTCCACCCCCACCCCCGTGAGACTAAAAAATTAACAAACTGTTTTCGTATTTAATCGTATTTAATTCAGACAGTAACTGTATGAATTAGGAAACCGTGGACAAAGGATATAGTGATTTACCCAAGTTTTAACAACTGAAAAATCGTCCAACTCTTGAGTTTAAAATACAAGGCACATATGCAAATTCAAAAATACCTTATTTTTTCATATGACTATTCTAATATTGTTTTTGGAGTGCTATGATTATGTTTTCCTTTAATGAAAAGGAAATTATAGAATTATGTAACACATGAATTGGGTACATTTGCACCTTTATGTATGTGTTAGAGCATCTGGTTCTGGAGTTTTTTATTTCTCTTTATCATTATTATTGGTATATTTACAGGCTACTACTTATGGTATCAGTTTGGGAAATTTTATTTTCCAACAGACATTTCAAGTCAACTGAATTATACACTCTTTTGCCTGAAATCGATATGGTCACCTGTGCCTTTTCTAAAAATCAGTGTTTTCCCAAATAATCTGTTTATTCTTCAACTCTGTGATTTTTCCTAGATGTGCTTAAGTTATGTCTTGTTGAATATTTTCAAAGGTAATTTGAGGGTCCCTGTTGATAGATTATCTACTTAAGTGTTTTTATGTTTTACATCTTTGTTTTTTGTGAGGAGTGGGTAGTTTTCTGGGAGCAAAGAGTGGCTGCTACTGGGATGTTGGCCAAATGTCATTTTCAGTGACATTTTCTTGTATAACTCTGAACTGAAATTTATGATTTTGGTCTTTAGTCTGTTTTGTCTGCTTCTTCTGTTTCTCTCTTTGCAAATTAGTTTCTTCAAGTTTCATGTTGTCTTTTGGATCACTCCATGTGCAAACAGAATAAAGCATATGCTTACCCTTAATCTAGCCCTCAAAGGTTCAAATCTGGTCATGTTCTCCATTTAAAAAATAATTTTTATGATGTTCATTGTACTATTATTTACATAAGTGAAAATTAGAGCCTCCATGTCAAACAGTGAATTACAGAACACCGATGATGGTGAAGCATTACTAAATTCAGTAAAGTAATTTTAAATGAATATTTAACAGTATGCTGCTGCTAAGTCACTTCAGTCGTGTTCAACTCTGTGTGACCCCGTAGATGGCAGCCCACCAGGCTCCCCTGTCCTTGGGATTCTCCAGGCAAGAATATTAGAGTGGGTTGCCATTTCCTTCTCCAGTGCATGAAAGTGAAAAGTAAAAGTGAAGTTGCTCAGTCATGTCCGACTCTTAGCGACCCCATGGACTGCAGCCTACCAGGCTCCTTCGGCCATGGGATTCTCCAAACAAGAGTACTGAAGTGGAGTGCCAGTGCCTTCTCCAATTAACAGTATAGGAAAATACCTACAGTGTTAAAGATGGGCTTACCAGGTGGAGCTAATGGTAAAGAACCTGCCTGCCAGTGCAGGAGATACCGGAGATGTGGGTCGATCTCTGAGTCAGAAAGATCCCCTGGAGGAGGGCATAGCAGCTACTCCAGTATTCTTACCTAGAAAATCCCATGGACAGAGAAGCCTGGCAGACTACAGTCCATAAAGTCACAAAGAGTTGGACACAATTGAAGTGATTTAGCATGCATATAGTGTTAAAGGTAAAATAAGCAGCGTATATATGATTCAGTGTATAGTAAACACATAGAATTAACTGTGTCCCATGGACTTCCCTGGTGGCTCAGATGGTAAGGCATCTGCCTGCAATGCAGGAGACCTGGCTTTGCTCCCTGGGTTGGGAAGATCCCCTGGAGAAGGAAATGGCAACCCACTCCAGTGCTTTTGCCTGGAAAATCCCATGGACGGAGGAGCCTACATAGGTTTAACATAGAAGTAACCCCATACATAGGAGTAACTCCATAGGCTACAGTCCATGGGGTTGCAAAGAGTCAGATACGAATTGGGTGACTTCACATACTCCCCTCTAAATCTTTTACACAGAAGACTCATATATGGAAAATTACCAGTGTGTGACGTTTAGTTAGTAACTTAGTCACTCTAATATTTACCTCCTGATCTGAAAAATGCTGAAGCACTTAAAGCATAGTAAAGCATCTAAAGGAGTACATGGTTCCTTTTAAATTACTATATCTTGGGGACTTACCTGGTGGTCCAGTGGTTAAGACTCCAAGCTCCCACTGCAAGGGGCAGGGCTTTGATTCTTGGTCAGGGAACTAAGATCATCCATGTTGTACCTTGTGACCAAAAAAATAAGATAAAGTGCTCTAGAGTGACCATATTTAGAGTATACTGATGAGTATTACTTCCAATTAATGTTTTGCTCACCTATATTTTTGTCATTAGTTTTACGTTAGTTCTATTGTTAAACAGTAATAAGAATTCTGTGTTCACTAGTTAACTGAGAAAACTGAGCGTTGCCTAAATGATTTTGCATTATCTCAGAAAGGGGAGGGATAGACTGTGTATGTGAGGGGAAACATGCCACTCAGTTTTATTCTGTTGAACAGAATCATGGCATGTTTTCATCTTGTATAACTTCCCTAACAGTGTTCATTTATTTTGAGCTTGCTATTTTGGACACAGCTGTTTCAGTCATATTTAGCTACATGCTTGTTAATGACAATGACTTAAATCAATATTCCTGATACTCATTTTCTGCTGAACTGACAGTGCATTATAATTTTATATAATGCAGTATATTCTCAAATTATTTCTATCTTTTTGAAATGAAGATAATATGCAATTTAGCAAATTGTTTCCCTCACATAGAGATTTTCCAGTCATCTATGTTTAAAACTTGTCTCGATTTTCTTTTAGTAAAGCAAGTGCTTTTTATGACAAAATGCAGTGAAACTGTAAAACCAGCAGATGGCAGTAATGACTTGTAAATCAGAATTTTAAAAATTAACAAGTCATTTTTTTTAAATATGAAAAAATCACTGTTATTGTACATCAGTTAACTAAATAGGAAATGTAGGGAAATTCCAAGTTAACCCATAATAAAGATATTACATTGTGTATTTCATATATCAAAATAATTAAGATATTCATCATGGCCAGTGTTCAGTTTTCACAAATAGTGATTTTGCTTTCATTGAATCAGGTATTTTTAATCAAGTTTAAGTGTTTCAACTTTGCACAAATATATAGATATAAATTTAAGTGGATAGTTGAGTTACATCTATATCTAACTTAGTTATATGGATCTGGAAAGATTGAGATAATTAAGTGAATATTGCTTTGAAAATGTTATACAAGTTGATAATTTAAAATACTAATTTCACTTTAATAATATGCATACAAAATGGGGTTTTATTTGTGCTATTTCACAGTTTCTTATATGTTACTTTTTCCCCCCTTTTGGAACAAAGAGTTGAAATAGGCATCAGAGTGTTTACTTCTAGTCTGTCATCATTAACTAGTCCTAAAGATGAGAGCAAAATTCTTAGGATCTCATGATTATGTTAACTATTATTGAGCCACATATCCAAGATTTTTTCAGAGCGTTTAGATTTAGTGATTTTATTCATTTAAGTTTTTAAAAGGTGAACTGAATGAGATTCATAAGACTTCCTATAAATTCACAAAGATGAAAAAAATTCTGTTTATTCATGTATCTCTGTATTTGCCTCAAAAATAGAATAACAGTAGACTCAGTTTTCTTGGTGGCTGTTTATTTTCGGATTGGTCTGTTTCATCTATGTTAAAAGGTCCTTTCAAATTCATCTGCAGCAAGTTACTTCCACTAAAAGAAATGTCTTTGCACATGTATGTTTTATGAAACAACAGCTTCAGTCTAAAAACATTACATATCTTGCATTGATTCATTTTTACATAGTGCATTTGCTGCTATGAGTTACTTTATAGAACCTGTTTCAATTCTAGTTTTATGCGGGTGCTTGTTCATAGAAGAAAATGAAAAGTCATCAAATTGCAGTGAAGCATACAGCTTGAATATAAATACATCTGTATGTGACACTTTGCTTTTCATCCACAGGAGAAAAAGATATCTTGTAATAAGTTGAAATTTCTGGAAGTTCTAGTCCTTCTGTGTCTGTGAGGGTCCTATTCTCCTTTTAAAACTGTGTCTCTCAACCGCCCATACTGGTTAGTTCCCCAGACCTATATCAGATGAAATGAGATCTGCTTGACCTTAAACAGCCTTATATAGAAATGTTTTATTCAGAGGAAGGAAAATAATCCGTTAATTAATTGGGAGAATTCCTTCATCTCCCCCACAGAGAGACCACCTGATCGCATAATATGTACACACTGATTTGAGCAGAAGGGTACTGGTAATCATTTTTAAATGACTTAACCAATGCATACACAACCACGGACATATATTTACATCATACCCTCAGTCCATTTTTCCATGAACCCAATGATGATAGTTCCTTGAATAATTTCAACATATGGATTTAAAAAAATTTACAACCAAAATAACTAATACAAGTACTGCTACAAATAAGCAAAAGTCTTAGACCATATTAAAGAATGGACTGCTGTTTATGTATGAGCAGGTTAGACGCAAAATATAGCAAAAAAAGAAGTGAAACATAAGACACGTGTACTATGTTTTATATCTCATTGTGAAAGTGAAAGTGAAGTCTCTCAGTCATGTCTGACTCTTTGAGACCCCATGGACTGTAGCCTACCAGGCTCCTCCCTCCATGGGATTCTCCAGGCAAGAGTACTGGAGTGGGTTGCCATTTCCTTCTCCAGGGGATCTTCCCAACTCAGCGATCGAACCCGGGTCTCCTGCATTGGAGGCAGACGCTTTAACCTCTGAGCCACCAGGGAAGGAATGCAGACACTTTAACCTCTGAGCCACCTTGACTTAAGATTTAACTTTGATTATGACATAGTGGTAAAGAAATATCACAGTAAGATATTAGCCAGTATGTCTTGGCAATTTACTTCACCAGCTCTGATTTCTTCAACTATGAAATAAAGGCTTTGGACTACATAGCCTTATTAAAGGGCTTCCTAAGTAGCCCTAGTGGTAAAGGACCCACTTGCCAATGCAGGAGACATTAAGAGACACAGGTTCAATCCCTGGGATGGGAAGATCCCCTGGAGGAGGGCATGGCAACCCACTCCAGTATTCTTGCCTGGAGAATCCCATGGACAAAGGAGCCTGGCAGGCTACAGTTCATGGGGTTGCAAAGAGTCAAACATAACTGAAGCCACTTAGCATGCATGCACAGCCCTATTTAAGTCTTTTAAACTTGATTCCAGTTAATACTTGAACATATGTTTAGGTAGCTGGAAAAATATACATGTTGAGTTATATACTGCCTTGTACCAAACTCCCTTGTTAACTGTGCTTCTCTTCTCTCCTTACCTGTCTCTAGCTATGTGTTCAGATTCCACCTTGATGGTCTTACTCTCTGCAATATACCCTTCAATTTGTTCCCTATCCTGTCCTTCGGTTGCTACACCTCTCACTGCCAACTCAGATGAACTAAGCCTATCTCACTCTACCTACTCAGCTCAGTCCCAACCTGGCCTCCACTGCACCCCTAAACTCTGTTCTGGTTCTTTCCTGATTCTATATGATGTCCAGTCTCTTAGATACAGTTGACTTCATTGTTCCTGTTCTCTAATTACGTCCATCCTTTAGAAGCCTAAATGGCAACTATTATATAAAGGGAAGAGGAAACATCCCTAAATAATAAGTGTTTTTATGAAGACCACCAAGCGCTTGCTTTGGACATCAGAGTCCTGCTTTCACATAAATATTGACCTGTTCTTAAAAGATAAATGTGGAAGTTTAGAATTTCCTTCTTGTCATTGCTACAATCTGAAACTCTTCTTGAGACTCATCAGTGACAATGTAAAATTCGGTAGGAGAAAAATTGTTGAGTTACGTGTTTATGTTTCTTAATTAACATTACATAACTGGAGTCACAGAAGACAATGTATTGTATAAATCCATGTATATGAAATGCCCATCAGAAGGATATTCAGAGAAACATAAAGTAAAAGCAATGTAGGCCTTAATTTTTCTTTCTAAAATCTAGAAATATTTGTTATAGGGTTTAGCATAGAGTCTTAGTTATGAATACAGACAGGGTTTGAAACTTGGCTATCTCACTTACTTTGTAGGTCTCTGAGCATTTAATTTCTCTAAGCCTCAATTTTCGCATACCTCAAATGGGAATAATAATAGCACATACCTCAAAGAGTTGTTGCAAAGATTAAGTAAGATAATGTATATAAAGTATATAGATATAGTAAGTGTTTTATAAAAGTAAATAATTATTACCATATCAAGGCTCAAGATGGAAATGGAATTATTTATATCATCTTTTTCTTTTCCAGGGAGTCCAAAGAAACAGCTACAGTTCTTCCGAGGGAAAAAAAGAGGAGATAAAAATAACCCAATTTAAACTGAGAGCCTAAAACCATACAATGCTATCTAATAGGCAGAATTATCTTCTTTTTACAGATAAAAAAGAATTTTGAGGCAGGGAGAAGATTTTAGACTGCTCACTCTTAACTCACAAGTACACATGATTTACTTCCCTGGAAGTCCTCAAAGTTGACAAGTTGGGCCCTAAAAAATGGAAATGAAATATTTTCTGGATAGCTTTTTTATGTTTTAAAGTAACAGCTTTAGTGATATATAATTCACATAGCATGAAATATACTCTTTTAAAGTGTAGGATTTAGTGACTTTAGTATATTCACAGTGTTGTGGAACAATCACTGCTATCTAATTCCACATTTTTACTACCCTCCACCCCCAAAATACATCATACTAGCTAGCTGTCATTCCCATTTCTCCTTCCTTCTGTCCCCTAGCAGTCTGCTTTCTGTCTGAGTATCTTTCTACTGGGCATTTCATATAAATGGAATCACACAATATGTTGTCCTTTGTGTCTGGCTTCATTCACCTAGGATAATGTTTTCAAGGTTCATCCATGTTTAGCACATATCAGCACTTCATTTCTTCTTATAGCTAAATAATATTTAGTTACATAAATAGAACAAATTTCATTTATCTGTTTACCAGTTGATGGACATTTGGGTTGTTTCTACTTTTATGGATATTATGAATAATAGGAATATATATATGTTTATGTGAACATATGTTTTCATTTCTCCCTAGATATATACCGGGCATAGAACTCCTAGGTCATGTGGTAACTCTACCTTTAACATTTTAATGAACCACCAGACTGTTTTCCAAAGTGGCCAGCCATATCATTTTATATTCTCACCACCAATGTACAAGGGGTCCAATTTCTTTACATCCTTGCCAACACTTGTTACTCTCCATCTTTTGATTATAGCCATCATAGTGGGTGTGAAGTGGTAGCTCATTAGCTTTTTTAAATTGTTGTTGTTTAGTCATTGTCCTGTTCTGCTCTTTTGCGACCCTATGAACTATAGCCTACCAGGCTCCTCCTGTCCATGGGATTTCCCAAGCAAGAATACTGTAGTGGGTTGCCATTTCCTTCTCCAGGCGATCTTTCTGACCTAGGGATTGAACCTGCATCTCTTGCTTTGGCAGCTGGGTTCTTTACCACTGAGCAGCTCAATGGTAAAGGGCTAATTTTTTTTTAATTAATAGACTTTATTTCTTAGAATAGTTTTAGAATTACATAAAAACTGAGCAGAAAGTACAGAATTCCTATATGTCCCCATATACCCTTCTCCTCTACTGTTGCACACAGTTTTTCCTGTTATTAACATTTTGCACTAGTTTGATACATTTTTTACAATTGATAAATTAATATTGGTACATTTTTTATTAACTTATGTAATTATAGTTTGCAGTATGGCTCACTCTTTGAGCTGTATGGTTCTTTGGGCTTTGACAAATACATCATGTCATGTATCCACCATTATAATATCATCAGAATAGTTTCATCACCCTAAAAAGTCTATATGTTTCACCTTTTCATCCCTCTCTCTTCCCAAGCCTCTGCAAACCACTGATCTTTTTACTATCTCCATGTGCTTAGTCACTTAGTCACAACTCTTTGAGACTCCATGGACTGTAGTCCGCCAGGGTCCTTTGTTCGTGGGGGAATTCTCCAGGCAAGAATACTGGAGTGGGTTGCCATGCCCTTCTCCAGGGGATCTTCCCAACCCAGGGATCAAACCCAGGTCTCACACATTGCAGGCGGGTTCTTTACCATCTGAGCCACTAGGGAAGTCCACTATCTCCATAGTTTTGCCTTTTCCTGAATGTCCTACACAGTGGTTGTACCATTTTGCATTCTCACCAGCAATAACTGTTATTCTTTGTCCTTATCAGCATTTGGCATTGTTGGTGTTTTGGATTTTAGCCATTCTAACAGGTGTGTAATGGTATCTCATTGTTGTTTGAATTTACATTTTCCAAATGACATATGATGTTGAGCATATTTTAATATTTATTTGCCACCTTTATATATTTTCTTGGTATGTTGTCTATTCAGATAGATCTTTTGCCTGTTAAAAATATGGATTGTTTTCTGATTGATGAGTTTGAATAGGTCTTTGTATATTAATACAAGCCCATTATCAGATATGTGTTTTGCAAATATATTCTCCCAGTTGTGGCCAATCTTTTCATTCTCCTAGTAATGTCTTTTATAGAATACTTTTTAAAAAGTGTAATATAGTCCATCATATTAACTTTTTCTTTAGTGGAGCATGCTTTTGACGTTGTATCTGAAAATCCAAAATCACCTAGATTCTCTCCTGTTTATGTTCTAGGAGTTTTATAGCTTTGCATTTTACATTGAGATCTGTGATCCATCTGGGGTTAATTTTTGTAAAGGGTGAAAAGTCTTTGTCTAGATCCATTATTTTACATGTGGATATTCAGTTGTTCTGGCATAATTTTTTTTTTAAGTTATAGTTTCTGGCTTGGGAGAATGGCACTGAAACATGTATATTATCATATGTGAAATGAATCGCCAGTCCAGGTTCAATGCATGATACAGGCTGTTCAGGGCTGGTGCACTGAGATGACCCAGAGGGATGGGATGGGGAGGGAGGAGGGTGGGAGGTTCAGGATGGGGAACACATGTACACCCATGGCGGATTCATGTCAATGTATGGCAAAACCAATACAATACTGTAAAGTAATTAGCCTCCAATTAAATAAAATTTTTTATATTAAAAAAGAGTTATAGTTTCTCCACTGAATTGCGTTTGCTTCATTGTCAGGGATCAGTTGACTGTATTCATATGGGTTTATTTTCTGGGCTCTCCATTGTGTTTTGTGGATCTACTTGTCCCTTCTTTCACCAACACCATACTGTCTTTATTAATGTAGCTTTAAGTAAATTTTGAAGTTGAGTACTGTCAGTCCTCCAGCTGTTTTCTTTTTCAATATTTTGGTTGGCTGTTCTGGGTCTTTTGAATATAAACTTTAGAATCAGTCTGTTGATGGGCACAAAACTCGCTGGAATTTTGACTGAAATTGTGTTGAGTCTATGAATCCAATTGATTTTCACTCTTGAGTATCTGTATGCACACATAGAATATATCTCCATTTATTTAGATCTTTGATTTCTTTCATCAGAGTTTCATCATTTTCTTCATATAGATCTTATATATATCTTCTTATATTTATACCTAAATATTTCTTCTCTTAGATTTTGTTGCTGATATAAATGGCGTTGTATTTTTAATTTCAAATTACAATTGTTCATTGCTGGTGGATTAGAAATTATTTGATTTTTATTGACCTTGCACCCTGTGACCTTGTTATAATTGCTTATTGTTCTTTGTTCTTTAAGTTTTTGTTAGTAGCGTGTTAATATTATATATATTATATATATATTGAGTAAGAATGAAAGGGAAACAAATCCTTAAAACTGTAAGCAAACTGAAAAAAATGAACCCAGTTGTATTGCAAATGAATAGCATAACCATATAGGAAGAAAAACTAATCTAATTAACTACTAAACATGTCTTTTGACTCAATACCCTTAGTTGAGTGAGGAGGGAATGTCTACAAAGAGATCCTAAACTTTTTAGAAGATTTATTGTAGTTGTAAGAAATAAGTAATATGAAATTATTTGGAGTGTATAGTAGAATTGAGTGAATAAATATGTTGATGTTGCTGAGAACCAGGATTCGCACTGTGGAAGAAGGCAGATACAGATATGAAATGGGGCAAAGCCTGGAAAAAAAATACCCTATGGCAGTACATTGGAGTTGGATATAGCAGCATAAACTCTAATACATTTCTAATACACACAGTCAAGCACATACATATATTTGAATGTGTATGCTTACATACACTCATGTATTCCTAACTCTGTCAGCTGAAAAGGCCCAGAAGCATACCAGAGTGAGTACATCTGGCACCCAGATAATTGGTTTCTAATACCGTTTCCCAAACTAACAGAGGGATCTAGGCTCCAGTAGGAATTGTTGATTCCAAGGCTAAGGCAGGACAGGCACAAGATGAACCTGGAACAACGTGTTATGCCAGAAACTGAAGAAGCACTTTAAAAAAGCAAATCAGGACATGTCAAGAGGACACAGGAGCCAACTTAAGGGGCTTCCAATGACCAAATCTGGGATGTTTTGAGCATCAAAATAACTAAGGGTCATAATAAACTATAAGCCATTGAAAAATAGGAATTATTTTGCTGTTAAAGACAAAGAAAGAATAAGAATCTGTAGGTACCGGATTAAAGGAGACTAAAGAAATATAATAGCTAAATGCAATATGTGATTCTGAACTGGATCTGATCCTTACTGAGGGAAAAAATATGCTACAGAGGACATCACTGGTGTCATTTGACAAAATGGGAGTAATATGGTAGATCACAGTATCATACCATGGTCAAAATTCCTGAAGTTGCTAATTCTGCTATTGATATTTAATGGAATCATCTCAATTTTAGGAAGTATACTTTGAGTTACTTAGGAGATAATGGGGCATGATATATGAGCTTACTATAGGGATAATGGGGCATGATACATGAAGCTTACTGTCAGATGTTCAGAAAACCAACTTGTATGTATGTGTATATGCACTGACTACTCAGTATGAATCCAAATGATAAATGGAGCAAAAACTTAACAACTGATGAATCTGGGTAGAGAGTATACAGAGTTTCTTTTGTATGTAACTTTTATGCAAGTTTGGAATTACTCCAAATAGAAGATTTTGTTTTTAAAGGCTGGTGTTTGGCAGGCACAGAATATTAAGGTTAATAGAACAGACTTCTAAAAGCACAAGGTTTGATAACGTCAAGCATTTTGAGGGACTGTTACATGGAAGAAGTATTAAGACTTTGAATTCGGCTAATCTTATTTTGTGTCAGTATGCTTTGGGTAATACCATTATAGCACATCCAAGAGCTTATGACTGGAATGAGAGCTAGGAGTTCTTTAAACTTTATGGAGTCTTCAGAATCATTCAGTACAGAAAAGTGCAAAGACTGGTTCATCAGGTGGAGTGAATGAATGAATGAATGAATGAAAAGAACTGGGTGTAGGAAAAATGGGAACTGGTAGCAACTTGAGAGCAGTGTCTTCTCTAAAGACTTTCAAGTACAAAAAGACAAAACCGAAAAACCCTGTGTAGTACTCCTGTGGGTTGTGTCTGTTCTGGGAGTGACTAGTGGGGACCCCTAATCTTACCTAATCTTCCTCTTTTTATTCCAGGTGAGAAAAGGGTACCAAAAGTCACAAAGCAAAGTGTGTGAGATAATGAAAGGTGTAAGTGTGTGCATATATATCAAAAACACACCATATTTAATGAAAGAAATTAATATTCACACATTTGTACTTCTGTACAATTTTGAGTAATATATAATTTTAAGCTGTTTACAAATAGCATGTAATGCTTCAAATATTACATAATGTTGATAATACATTTCTAGCAGAAATAAATATATTGCACTTAAAAGAACTTCATTAGATGTTACTTCATAGTATTAGGCTTATAACTTCTTTTTTTCATAAAACATTTCCCATGCCCTTCCCCCAACCCCCAACACACACACTTCATTACAGTGACTGTTCTCACGCAATTCATTAAGCAAATAAACACAGCAAACAATAGAACTATGATAGAGTCTACTAAAAAGGCTAGATCAAATTTTATCCTTGAGGAAATGAAAGATTTTCTTTTAGGTTTCTGAAACTAAGAAAAGCAACAACTAAATATTGTATTTTAAAGTACCAGAGTAAAATACAAGTTGTATTTTTGTCCAGATGTACTATTCACCAAAATGTTTTTATTTTCTTATTATGGGGAGGGGGAATTAGAATTATCTAAGGGAGAGACAGAGAAATAAAGACCAAAAAATACTTAATGGTCTATCAAATATTAATAAATGAACCTTTGCATATTTAAGCATGATGAAGAAAGCTAAGTACTGGAATATTTTATAACTGACATGGGATAGTAGTGACAAAAGGATGTTATGATTTCCTAAAATTTTAAACATTTTAACCTTCCCTTTGCTTGTTTACATAAAAATCCTTATTCTAAAATAATATAAAAATTTATAAAATGCATCCTCCACTCAAGCCCAGCTCTCTAAGGGAAGTAGCTGAAACTCTTTTCTGTCCAGTGCTTTATTTCTGTCCAGTCTAGATGTAGAATATGATATTGTTTTGTTTGTAGTAGTTATCAATTCCATACACACTTAATAATGAAAAGTTTTCCTTAGTCAATGCAAAATTGAGTTAAAATGTTGTTTTTCTTGTAATATTTGATCCTGCACATTATACAACTGACATTTTGAACTTTAGTTACTAAGTCATGGTTTGAGTTTGACCATGTTTTCAATGGGGTGGTCAAGTCACTGTTTATTTTATTTGAAGTTCATTTTCCTCAATATTTTCAGCTTAAATATAAGCAGGACAGCCTGAAAAGCTAATGTGAAATTTAGAACTGGGATAATATCCTAATATCTCTGTGAAAATGTTTTAATCTCTGTGAATAGGCAGATGCTTTGCTACTAAGGATACTTATTATTCTTGGGCTTTTGGGGTTTCCATTTTACCAGGATGGGTACTGTGACTAGAGAAGTGCAATGACAAAGATATGGATAATAGTGGAGGGAGATGGTTTTGGAATATCTCACAAGTCAGTGTGACTCCTGCACAGGGTATTTACTAGATGATACATCATTATCGGGAAGCCTAATATCTCTTACTCTGTGCCCACCTACTAGAAATGATGGCTGACCTTTCAGACAATATACCATTCCTACAAATCCACAGTGTAATACAAATTCATTAATGTAGACCTTGTTACCTAATAATTTGTGATATGTTAGACACAAGCTGGATAGGCTTACCTTTATACTGCCAAGGGTAGGCAAGGGGCAGAGGGTAGATTTACTAAGTAAAAGAAATAAAGAGCTTACTCAGAATTATTGGTAAATGTTTTAAAAACATAGCACATATGTAGAGTCTACTAAGTTATGAATTAATTCTTTTGGGTTAGATAAAGCCATTCAGGCAGAGCTGCTTTTTAGCAGTACTACAAATTACCCAAGCTTTTTGATACTGTAATATACCTGGGGGATATACCATAAATCATGCTCTTTTTCATTCAATTGCCTTTCTCACTAATTATCTAGTTCTTGCAATTGCTTTTGATAAAACAGGCTTTATAGAGTTTTAAATGTTAAATATCCAAAGAGTTAAATAATAAACGAATAGCTCAGAAGGTCCCTTGTAGGGCAAACATCTATCCCTAGTTCCCATGACTAGTGACTGATCAGGTTAAGCTCCATTTCACTTGTGCTTTTACTTTCTTGTTCAAATAATGCTAAATACTTTTTTAAAAAGTATCTGATTTAGAATTTCAGGTGTGATTTTCCAAGAGCATGCTTTGGTGTCTTTGTCTCTGCTTTTTCTAAGTATGCTACTTATTTTTAGTCTTACATTGATTAATTACAAAATAAAGTTATGAATTCAGGACTTACTATCATAAAACAATATTTAACAAAAATATACAAACCTACTTTGAGACACACCAGTTGGGAAAAATGTCAAAATAGTATTAAAATGATCCTTTCATTCTCCTTGAAAAGAAAATTCAGATATGGGTTCACTTTAGTAGACCAGTCATTTATTAGAGTGTTAAGTAGCATCATATAAAATAGCATTTACTTTTGTTATTCCTGCTTTAAGTAGTAGTACTCTATATTAAAAACACTGACAAACAGGCCAACTATTAAATAGTAAATCCTTATCCTAACTTCTGTGGATATTTACTTTAAACATTATGCATAACTAACTTTTTAAAGAAATGCACATCTGAGCTATATTTGAAAGCAAACTACCTGTGAATACTATAGCATAATGTGCAAGAAGTTAGAAACAAGCTTACAGTGTCTGCCATAGGACTTTGAGATGTTTAGTTAATGCAGCTTCATAAAAAAACCTTGGGATACAGTGGAGAAAGGCAATTGCAAGGTCCAACAATAGCATCAGTTAGACAGGCTGTGCCAATTATACCTTGTTTCATAGGCTGGAAATGCCCAAGAAAGGCATTTGATATGGAAAAGCCTAACATTAAAACAACCAAATAAAACCCCACTTGAGTTTGATATGATAAATATATTACACTTTACTTTCAAATACACCTCTACTCTCAGCAGCAAGATTTCCCATCTCTTTGAACAGATTCAATACTTTCATAATTAGAACAAAGTAGAATGGATATTACATTAAAAAAAAAACAAAAGAGTATTGGGAAGCTTTGTGGAGAAGACAGGTTAAATCTTTTATCTAGAGTGCATTATATCTATAGCTGAAGGACCACAAACTTCATTAAACCTCTGTTATTAGGGAGATGAACTGTTGCAAAATGCCGAATATACTACCCTGATTGTAAATGCCTACATATATATGGCTCGAAAATAATACAAGCATAACTATGATATAGTTAAACTATTATAAATATCAAAATAAGGCTTAAGATAGCAAGAGTTGAAAATAAAGTGGATAAATTCTTTAGATTTACTTATAAGCACTTTTAGCATTTCAGTCAGGGTATCATTGTGTTAACATGCAATTTCCTATTATGGACCTAGAAGAATGATTGAGTCACTGAATATAACACAGTGAGAAAAAAGAACCAATCAGATATATGAACATATAACTATTCATGATCATAGGTTAAGTGGTTAAGTGGTGGCGATATGGGCACTGAGAATGGTCATTCATAAACCTTGTCAGTCAGTGGCAGTGGCTGATCAACAACAAAGCAAACTTATTGAAAATGAGAATTTGATCTGGTGCATTTTAACATCCATAAGGTTTTCCAAGGGGCTTCCCTGGTGGTTCAGTGGAAAGAATCTGCCTGCAATGCAGGAGATGTGGGTTCGATCCCTGGGTTGGGAAGATGCCCTGGAGAAGGAAATGACAACCCACTCCAGTATTCTTGCCTGGAAAATCCCATGGACAGAGGAGCCTAGTAGGGTACAGCCTAGGTGGGTCATAAAAGAGTAGGATACAACTTAGTGATTAAACAACAACAAAGGTCTCTCAAAGATGAAGTAAAAATGAAGGGGACTTTGGTACTCCTGGCAGAAAAATTCCTTTCAGAATAGGGCAACCATCTTTTTATTATAGCTGTTAAGTGAAAGAAAGTCTCACACGTACTTCAAGGTGTAGAGACTTTAGAGTGTCCCTCAGTGAATAAGTAGCAGTGTATTTACAATGCAGCCTAGAAAAAGAAAACCTCAGTTTTACAATGTAACAGACAGAGCCTCTAATTTCATAATTGTATATGGAAATTTTTTCCTACATAAATGGCAAATAATTGCAAGAAACAGAATTAGGAAGAAAGAAGACAAGACTGTGAAAAACTTGTCAGGTACTGGCCCTTCAATATTATAGAAAGAACTTTGTGAAGTCATTTCCACCTACTCATCCACAAAATAGGATGCATTAGCATTATCTCAGCTCCTTCCCCAGCAAACTAACACAAAGGAAAACTAAACATGCTTGAGCTACAGCACTATAAATATTTCTCTATTGGCTCTCATTTCCACAGACAGAATTGACTTAAGTTAGTCATTATGCATTATGGTCAGTATGTTATATGGTATTGCCTCTTTGAAGATTCTTCTAACCTGTGGAAACTGGAAAGAAAACCTATACATGTTGATTTTATACACTACTGCATTGACACAGCATTTTTAACCACTAGGAATAATGCACCTTAAGATTCATCTGCTTTGAATTATTAAACTGTCTGGGTAAATTGATATCCTTTTAGTTCCAGGACTTAGGCTGGCTTAGAACTTTAAACTGATTCTCTCTCCAACTCAAAAGCTATCCCCCAGCTACAGATGAAGCCTGGTCCATGGTGCTTTCCCTCAGTGGTAAGTTTTATTGTTGAGTCCAGCTCTCCTCTTTCATAGGTCCCATGTCTCCTGGAGAGCCCCTGCTCCAACACCCCACATCCCACCCACCCAACCCCGTCCTATATTTCCATACCCATCTGCACATTCTGGATCTGGACTCTCCTTTTAGAAGAGTCATACAAATGGCGTCATCACAGCAGAGGAATGGCGCAGTCCTTGGATAGCAGCATAGGGGCCCTGCTGGAAGTAGTGATGATACCGCGGCATGTGGAATGAGGGGAATGTCGGGCCACTCCCCTGCATGGAGCTCGCAATGGCTGATGGGGTCAGAGGCATGCCAAGTCGGCTATATGGTGGCAGAGAGCCCTGTATGGGGTGAGGAATGGGTGTTGCTATGGATGCCGTGCTGGTGCCCAGAGCAGTCAGGGACTGTGGGTGCTGAAATGCAGGAAAACTGGATGAAGACGATACCCAGGAGCTAAGAGACAAATTATCAGATGTTGTAAAGGCTGATCCTGAAAGAAAAAAAAAATCTCATTAGACCAGAAACTCTTCAACATGCAAATCAAGAATTACATTATCTGTAAGCATCAATTAAAAAATATAGATATAGATACAGATGTACAGTTTAAAAGAGAAACAGTTCAATCAGGAGGCATCTCTACCTTTCCACACAAGAGGATATCATTTATACCATATATGGAAGAGAGAACTTGATAAATAGAAAAAGACTTACTCATTAGATTGCCTGCATACTCTCAGAGAGTGGCTACGGTGCTAGCACCCTGCCTTAAGATAATGACCTGATTCCCTTTAAAGAAGTTCCAAATAGCTGATCACTGTCTTAACCTCCAGCATCCCCATAAGTAAGGCTGGACAGACAAGCCTCAACAAAGCTACCTGGTTGCCAAAGCCATTGTGAAAACCCACAGGAGTGTTTATCTTTTCTTCTTTAATTTCTTTTTTGTAGCTTCTATAACCCTTTTGTTTTTGAAATAATGAGAGCATTTACTATGTTGATTATATTTAAGACAGATACACAAAAATCAAACATATTTTAATGTGCCAGCTATACCCAGAAGTTGAAATGTGGGAGTAATAAACACCAAAAATAAATAATAAATACTTAGAAATTACTCTAAAAATGCATGATACTTACTTAAAGTTTTTCACACAACTACTGAAAGATGGAAGGAAAGGTTTTAGTAATTGGAGACACATGCCATATTCTGGGATGAAAAATAAAATGCCTTTTTAAAATTCATTTATTCCCAAATTGATTTCTTGGTTTAGTATAAAGCCAATGAATGGCTTTCCTGGTGGCTCAGATGGTAAAGAATCTGTCTGCAATGCAGGTGACTTGAGTTCAGTCCCTGGGTCGGGAAGATCCCCTGGAGAAGGAAATGGCAACCCACTCCAGTATTCTTGCCTGGAGAATTCCATGGACAGAGGAGCCTGGTGGGTTACAGTCCATAGGGTCACAAAGAGTCAAATACAACTGTGTGACTAACACCTTAACTTTCAAAGCCAATGAGATGCCAAACTTTTTTCCACGTTCAATTCAATTTGCAAAATTTTCAGGACAAATAATGTTTAGAATATTAAAATATTTTTAATTGTAACAAGCATAGATTTTCCCTACCAGATATAAAAAAATGTTATCATGTTTTAAAAACAAAATACTGTGTTTATGAAAATAGCATAGTGCTGAGCAAGATTAGAAGCCACATCAATAGAAAATAACAAACTATCACAATGTAAAAGAAACGTGCATATTGTATTATCATATACTTAGTATATAGTAGGGGGCTTCCAGGTGATGCAGTGATAAAGAATCTGCCTGCCAATGTAGGAGATACAAGAAATGTGGGTTTGATCTCTGGATTGGGAAGATGCCCTGGAGTAGGAAATGGCAACCCACTCCAGTATTCTTGCCTGGAAAATCCCATGGACAGAGGAGCCTGATGGGCTGTATGTAATCCACGGGGTCACAAAGAGTTGGACATGACTGAAGGACTAACAGACATTCAAAGCCTGAGCAAACATGCACATCACTACAGACTATGAGGAATGACAGCTTAGTTTCCATAATTTTTTATTAGCTAATTAACAAGTTGTAAGAGTAAGTTTTTCTTATATCACAATATCCAGAAGTTTAAACAAAGGTTGACAGTGAATTTTCCAACTGCATAATTACTAGTAGCTCATTTGGATTTATTTACAAGGATGTCATATGTTTTGTCTGTTTATGCTATTACTTATCATGGACATAAAAATATGTCCATATAAGGCTTTCCCTATACAAAAATCCCTGTGCTCAGGCACCCTCTAGTCTCTTTTGTCTGAACTCCCAGAAGCAAAGAGCTCCTCCCTTAACATCTGCAACAGAGGAAATTTTTAATACTCCTGGACTCTCACCACCCAGGACACCACCTCTACACAATATGCTCCAGTAGGAGACTCTTCATTTTGCAAATATTTTCCATTCTGATTATTGATAAGTAAAACAGATATTCCCTGATTTTCAGATTATAAAACAGATTCAGAAAGACTAAGGAACTACCCCTCATATCCACTAGTTCTTTGGTAGTAGATAACAGAGAAATAACTCCTGAGCCCTGACTCAGAGGCTCCGTGTACTTTTACTGGAAAACAAGGCACAGGAGAGCTTCAGGCAGCATAATCACTTAAGAGGTAAGGCAAAATAATGATCAGCCTCAGGCTGTCCCTTCCTGAAGAGGCTCCTGAAATACTCTGAAGCCATCTCTCCTCTGAGGACCAGAAGTCTCATCACTGCCCTGTCTTTGTTCTCCACTGGGCACTCTTGCTCTAGCAGTTGCATAGCCTGGAAGCAGTCTTACCTCGATTTTGTGTTGTCTGAACCTCATCTCCCAGCACATCCTCTTCGCCTCCATAGGTACGGATGGGTGAGCGGGCATAGGAATGCTTTTGAATCAGGCTCTCCACACTTTCCCTAGGTTAGAGAATGACACGTGGTGAGTAAACCAAAAAGTTAAGTAATCAGAGGAGAGGAGTCTTAAAAATGATTTACTAGTCAGTAAAACCATTTTCTCAGTCAAAACCCCACCATTTCAGAGGCAGACAACATTCAAAACATGCACATTTCATTGTAGATGGCTCAGAAATATGACCTCAAGCATATAAATATAAGAAACTTTGTGTCTGCTTCTCATAAATACAAAGAAACAAATAGGACACGATAGGGACAGTCCCCCGAAATTCTACAAAATTAGGAGCAAATGTGAACAAGGAGCTATAAAACATAACCACAGGAATATGGAGATTAAGGACGTTAAAAAAATAATGAATTTACCACAAGGAGTTGCAGTCCTGTGACTTTATCAGCTAATGAACACAAAACACTCACCTGATATGAACGGCACTAATTGAACATCCGATGAAATACTGGCCCATAGTTCAAAATATCATTAGTCATACAAAGACTCTGTGTTTACTAATAAAACCAGTAAGTGCATAGCGTATATGACAATTGCTGAGTCACTTACTCAAGGTCTTAATTCACTATAATATTAGAGCATGACTGTCTTTCTGGGTAATTTGGGTCATTAAGAAAAAAGTCAGTTGAGATGTGCAAACTTTAATAAAATGACAACTATAATATTCAAGCTGATTAATCTAATCTGATTAATCTAATTCAAGCTTTTAATCTAAGCCATGTGTCATACTGTTAGTATTTAAAATGAATTTAGGAAAGAATTAGTTATTTTCACATGAGAAAAGAACTTGCTTCAGATACCCTGGAAGACATCTTCTCTTTGTAAAGTCATAAAGGCTTGCTCATCAGTGGACTGAAATCATGGATGATGTATTTCTAAGGTGTATTCCACTGCCCATCCTAGGCATTTAGACTGCTCTCTCTCAGCATTTAAGTTCAAAAGCAGAGTGTAGTATCTACCTCTCTAAAAATGCCCTAATATAAAATTATTTAAACCTTTTTCACATACACCCAAGAAAAATTGTTTAAATAACACAATAAGTCGTGGCTTTGTGAAATATTTTGCTTCTCTATAAGAAGTATATTATATTCATTTTTTCCTTGGAAAATCACTGGTGTCATTACTTATTCTCATCTCTAAGAGGGAGAAAAATAAAAGGATTTTATTGAAGTGATTTATTTGTGTCAGGCCTGGAAGTGAACTGAAAGCAATGGCAGTTCTTATATAAAGGATGGCATAATTAAATTATTGCCTTTTAAGTGATTGAAAACAGTGGTGCAAATCAGGGCCATCTCTTCGAAGATGTTACAAAGAATAGACAGCCCATGTTGTTTACTTTATGTCTAATCCCTGTTTCCAGTAGGATGAAAAGTGCGAAGAATTTGTTTAGCCTGGAAGACTATTGTGAGGATTTCTAGACTACTGTGCTCTGAAAAATAAGGGATGACTCATTTAATGAGTTAAGTGATTTAGGTATTACAAGCTAGGACACTGCCTTGTAATGCTCAGTTCTGTTATATCCCAAGCAAGAGACAGTAGTTACTTTGGATTTTAATAGATAAATAAAAATGGGTAACATTATTGAAGGTTGCATTTTCAGTATCTAACACTAACTTATTTTTCCAGGCAAAAAGAATACATCATTATCTTTGGTATCTTTAAGAGATCTCTTCTGACTAATACGTAAGCATTAATTCCAATAATAATATACATGTGAGAGACACAATCATAGCCAGAAGGTAGGCAAGATAATAGGATAGCTTCAGTTATTATGTTGATTCTGCAAAAATGCTCTAGAAATATTGGAAGTCATCTGAACTATTTGTTCAAACTCCAGATAAGCAAAACCAACATACTCTCATCAGTATTGTGAGTTGACTGCCCTTCCTCCGTCTGTGAAACTTCAGTACAAATTTTTTAATGTTCAAAAAGCAAAATCTTCCCTTTTCCTTCACACTCTTCTTTGCACCACTGCTATACCTAATATATTCCTCTTTAAATGCATTTACTAGATGGATGGCAATTATGTATTTGCATGATCATCTCCACCACTACACTGTTGGCCTCTGATTGAGGGAGAGAACAATGCTTTATCTAGGCAGTGGCTCTCAAACTTTAGTGTTTTATGAACTGTTTACATCCCCCAAATTCTTGTTGAAATCTTAATCCCCACTGTGATGATTTTAGGATGTGCATTCTTTAGTAGACAATTAGGTCTTAAGGGTGAAGCCCTCATGATGAGATTAGTACCCTTATAAGAAGAGAAAGGAGAGTTTGCTTTAGCTTTCTTTTCCTCAACCATGTGAGGACACAGAGAGAAGACAGCTGTCTATGAACCAGAAAGCAGGTCCTCATGAAAAACTGAAGTCTGCCAGCTCATATTGATCTTAGACTCCCCAGCTTCCAATACTGTGAGAAATAAATGTCTATTGTTTAAATCACTCACAGTCTATGGCATTTCTGTTATAGTGGCCCAACCAGACTAAGATAGTGTTCATCAAAACTACCCAGAGGGCTGGCCAAAACACAGATTTTGGACCCTACCCTCGAGTTTTTGATTCAGTAAGTCCAAAGTATGGCCTGAGAATATGATTTCCAGCGTGTCTTCAGGTAACCCTGACGCTGCTGACATGGAGGTCACACTTGGAGAACCACCACCCTCGTGCAGTAGTTACTGGAACCTGCTCAGCTCAGATCCTAGTCCTGCCACTTGTCTTGTGTGCCTTTGGGCAAATCACTTCACTTCTCTGTGTCTCAGTTTTCTCATTTGCAACATGAGGATATTAGGTCTTAGAATTATTTTTACTTCTAATGGGAGGGAGGGGACATGGGTGTGCCTATGGCTGATTCTTACTGATGTAGGACAGGAAACCACAAAATTCTGTAAAGCAATTATCTTTCAATTAAAAAAATTAAAAAAAAATCTCACTAGGATTATGTGATACAGGCTTTAGACATTAGTCATCCTGTTGCTCATTTCACTTTTGTTAAGTAGTGCAGGCAATTCATTTTCTATTCACTGGAAACTTCTTGCAAATTATCTTTTACATGTGTGGGTTGTAACAGAGATGTGAAGGACTTGGTATATTCAATTAAGTCAATACTAGCCTGAACTCAAAGAATAAACAAAATAATATAACAAAAAAGAAGACTGAATGAGTTAAACACACAGGGTTTATATTGGCATTTGGCATATAATAAGTACAGAGTAAATGTTTATAGGTAACAAAATTAAGTTACTGTTAAGTATCAAAATCATATTCCTAAAGCTGGCTACATAATCATAATCATTTTAAATTAAATTGAGACTTCTAGTCACTATAACATGCTATATTTCATTTAAACCATCCTATAATATATATGTCACAGAGAAAGTTAAGCAAAAATTAAATGCTATTTCAATTTACATTCTAACTTTCTCTCTTTCTAAAATATAGACCTGGAAAAAAGCTGCATTCAGGGATAAAATGTCAGATTCATTAAAATCAAATCTAATTTATAGGAAACAAAATATTTAAAGTTACCCTTGCTCATCAGTTTTCTCATGTTATATCATGTTTTACTGAGCCTTTATAAATAACTGCTTGTCACAATATTTTTCTAAAGATTTATGCAGATAATGTTATAAATTACCATTAGATAATATATCAATATTTGTTGCTTCCACAAAGTACTTAATAAATGAAAACTTTAGATAATATAATTGGAAATGTACTATAAATCATTAATTTTAATTTGAGAACAGAAATACACACAATATATTTTGGAAAAACAAAGTAACTCTAATCTTTTTAAAAGCTCTTTCAGATTTTAGTTTATTTTTATTTATTTGACTTAATCTTACTAATTTTTCTTTTCAATAGTAATCTGCATTTCTGGTTTTATATCATTATTAGCAACTTAAGTAAACTGTACCACTGTGGGGAAAAATAGTTCCCTAAGTCTAGCCTTTGTGACTAGAACAAAGGTCTCAAGCAAAGTACAGATTATGCAGCCTCTAAAAATAAACTTTAGTAAATTGTGAGGCAGGGAACAAATATCCTTCATACAGATGGAAAGACACAAGCCAGAAAAAGAGGAGGATAAATTATGACGATGAATCAACTGTGTATAACTTTGGTACTCTATCAAATTCACTGGTTTGTTTGACACTGTTTTGTAATATAAATGTTTCCTCTTAGAAGCTGTGAATAAATAAGTAACATTTTAAATGCAGGAACATAGCTTGCTAGTTAAAAGAACATAGCTTGTTAGTGACTCCATGGACTGCAGCCTACCAGGCTCCTCCGTCCATGGGATTTTCCAGGCAAGAGTGCTGGAGTGGGGTGCCATTGCCTTCTCCAATAGATTTTATTTAAAAGCAGGCTTTAACCTGGTTACCAAACAAAATAACTTTCATTTTATACATATAGTCTCTTACACTAACTCTGTCTTCATTGGAGATGATGAAAAAGAAGTTTCTTTAATAAGCTGTGTAATCAGATTCGTTATCTGCATCTGGTCTCTGCCTTCTCCCATTAAATGAAGGTATGGCAGGGAAATGGTGGGCTGGATAGATGATCTCTAAGATCTATTATGGCTCTAACAATTTATGAACCTACAAATATATAAATAGAAGTAAAACTTTTAAAGACTCATTTTGAAAAAGTCCAGTACTAGTTGCAAAGAACCCTGCGCTCTAACGCTAAATCTTGTACTGACGAATTGTGTGATCTGGCAGATCACTCTCTAGGTCCCACTTGCCTCATTGGTATAATGATAGGGAAACTAAATATAGTTAAAAATCTTTTTGTGGTTCTTTTGTCTTTAGTGTAGATTCTACCAGAGTGTTTTTGTTTTGTATGTTTGTGTTTTCGTAGTCATACCACCAACCTAATGATACACATTTAAGTTCATGTTTTATTGTATTTTTAATTTTTTTAGAATTTAAAAAGCATAATTTTCTTATATGGTTCTTTAAAAAATAATTTACATGATTTCAAGACAAATCTAGAGCACATGGAGTATCCAAAGGCAAAAAAAAAAAAAATACAATCTAGTAGAATCTACACTAAGGACAAAAATAGCCATAAAAAGATTTTTAACTATTTTTAGTTGTCACATTGTTGGAGATATCTAGACATACATGTTCTGAGATTGCTATACTTCTATATGCTGTGGGATAAGCAAAGGAGCAATGACAGAATATTCTATCATAATTCCTGGTGTCACTGAGAACTAGAGGCTCAGCATGAATGAAAAGAGATATAGGTGTAAGGTCAGAGAGGTTCAGTAGAAACCTTTTCATTCTGAATAGAAGTGGAAAGGATTACTATGAACTCAAGTAGGATTTTACCTTTAAGGTACATGTAGGTATACACACACACGTACCCTTCATATGAGAACAGAGTCTGTCTGGGGAGAGGAGGATTCTGAAAGGTGGAGACTCACATTTGACTTATTTAAAGTTTGAGCACTGGATTTTTACACATTTAAAATATCATTATTTTCCCATTTTATAATGCAAGTTTGGGAAACATTGGGAAAAGTATTTTCTACTTCCTTAATAATAAACTGGATTGTGTTTTAGATGTTTTTCTAACACTTACTTTCCCAAATGCCTTTTATACTGTTTTCTAAAGGCCCTGCAAGTTTCTAGTTCTCTGAAAGAGAAAAAAAAATTACAACCTATTTTTCAATTATTCATAATGTCTGAGGCACAAGACAGAAGATATATAAAAGTGGCATAGATATTAAAATTTATAGATAATTTTTAAAAGTATGCATCTCCAGGTGGCTACTTTGTCATCCTGCTCTGCTGTCTTTCTGTTGGTTTGCACTGCAGGTGCTAAAATGACCCTAAGAACATGTCTCAAAACTACCACTGTGAAGACAGGAAGGATAAAGTACTGGCAGAGACCAGATCTCACCAGCTTTGTCAGTTAGCATCACCACATGGGCCTCAAAATGAAATTCCGAGTTTCTTCATTTTAAATATCATTCTAAGAAGGTAAAATTTCTGGGTAGGAGTTTTCCTTGCTGCCACCATTTCCACAGGCCCTTAAAGCTCTAAGCCTGGGATCAGCAAATTTTCTCTGTAAAGGCCGGATGGGAAATACGTTAAGCTTTGTAGGCCTTAGGATCTCTGTCATATATTCTCAGCTCTGTCACTGTAGCCTGAAAGCAACCACATATACATAAACTGAAATACACAAATTGAAAACTGTGATTGTCCTTTAATAAAAATTATAAACAATGAATTTTAATTTTATATTATTACATGTCACAAAATGTTATTATATAACTTTTTCAACCATTTAAAATGTAAAGACCATTCTTATCTTGAGGGCTATACCAAACAAGTGGTAGACAATAGGGTTTTCCAACCCCTGCTCTAAGTTATTTACCATATTAGAGATGGGCCCCACTTACCCCACACAGCTCTTATGAAAACTTTACTGCCTCAGAAACTCCACAAGCCAGCTTAGAGCTATGTTAGAACCAATACTACTTTCTTTCTGGCACCAGAAGTCCTTATCTCCTGTGAACCTCTTGAGCAGATCTGCCAAAAAAAATAATTGATGCTCCATTGCCTGATATAGATAAAACTATAGATTTTCAGAATATCAAATTTGCAACCTTGTTTCCAGAAGTTTTCTTCTTTGGCTAAACTAATAGAGAGTATTTGAGCTTTGAGCAAAAGGACCTGATTCCCACTGGGCTCGTGTCCAAATTTCATGTGTTTGAAAGTTTTGTTCAATGCCAGGGAGTTTTAATATATTTTATAGAGACTCTCAGTATGAATCCTGAACCACTAAGGTGAGATAAGCCTATGCATTTAATTTTCTGCCCCCTTGACATGACTGAGAAAACACAGTGGGGTACCAGCTGCAAACTGACATTTTAGTCACAAGAAAGGACGTGAAGGGAGCACCAAACAGCGTAGGTTCATTGCTCTATACGGAGGAAGGGGACCTGGGGGAGCGAGGGTGCAGTGGGGAAGAAGTGAAAAGCCCTCTGCCAGAGCTTAACCCAAACCCCACCTTGGAGCAGCAGAGATCAACCATAGAGGCAGGTCTCTGAGCAGCTGATGAGAAGCAGATTCTCACACTGCTGGAGGCTTTGAGAAAGGAATCCCACACTAGCACGCTCTCAGCTGCACACACCGTGGCTGAGGCACACTGGAAGGTGTGGGGCCAGTGACCACTATAGGCTCTGGAAAAGGGCCACGAGGTGGCTTTGCTGGGCATGCAGAGGGAGCTGCTGATTTCTAGCTGCTGAGGCAGACAGGGCAATTTAATCAAAGTTAATGTAAAGTTAAAACTCCCTTTCCCAAGGCTATCTCCTCCTACCTGCAACAACTTCCTAACCCGAACAGAATAATTATATTTCCACATGGGCATGCTCACAATAAATTTAAATTATTACCTCTTTTTCAGTCTGCACCTGAAAGATTTTATAGATTCACATGGTTTTATTCACAATTAATCTCAGCTCCTAACACTGAACGGATACTCCATTCTATACATGAGCTAAAGAAAGATAAGTGGACATTACAAAAATACTCTGCAATCCAAAAGAAGAAAACTAATTTAAAAAATGTAACAAGCAATCCCTTTTGAAACTGCCTTGTTCCAAGAAACAGGGAGAAGTATTTTAAGTCTCTAACTGTACTTTCAATGTTTTAGTGAGATTTAAGAACACCCTATATTGATAAAGCAGGGACTAGCAGACATGAAAAGGAAAGAGTCTGGACATATGAAAGTATATCTGAAAAATGACAATGTAGTAATTAACCACATTTTAAAAGAACTCAATAAGAAGAGCAAACAAAATACCTGATGCAGTGGAAAACAGACTCAACAAATTAGAAGATTCATATACAAAATCCTTCCAGTATCAGAGTAATCAGTTAAAAAGATAAAAATTATCAAACAATAGATAAGAGAAGTAGGGAATTGATGTGACATATATGTAACAGGAATTTTAGTATGTCTGAATAGAGCAGGCAGATTAGAAGCCAGAAGAGGAGAAAAAAATTTTCTTGAGCAACAACTTGATTTTTCAAATTGAAGGGCTCAATTATATTGTAAATATGAATGAAAAAAAATTTACAGCTAAACAAATACTGGAACAATTTCCGAATTTCAAAGAAAACTTTCTAAAAGCATATTTTATCAGACAGAAAAAAAAGACAATTTTCCCACAATGGAAAGACAGTGGGTTTAACATCAGCTTTTACCCTATCTACAGTATTTAAAAACTAGACAACAAAGAAAAGTTGAAAGAGTTCTGAGGAGAAAAACTGTGACCCTAGTCAAGTTTATAATAATGGCAACAGATCCTCTCAGATATATAGGAACTAATAAAGAGAATAACCCATATAGTCTTCCTCAACCAATTACTCAACATTTATCAACAGCTGAGAATAGTCTGAACACAATTTCAGTAATGAGTGCAACAGAAGTGAACATTAAACAATGAAATGAATAGGACTAGAATTAAATTTAAATGATTTCAGTTGATGGATTTCTGACCCTTACACTAACATTAAGAAAAAGAATTTAAAGAGAAGATGAAGAAGATACATGAATAAGAAGCTGGATTTTAAGTCCCAGATCATTTAAAAACAAAACTATAGCTTGAGGGAGGGGCACTACAAGGAAATAATCACATAATAAATATCTCCAGTATTCTGGCCTGGAGAATTTCATGGATTGTACAGTCCATGGGGTCACAAAGAGTCGGACATGACTTTCACTTTCACTTCACTTTCAAATATCTCCTATTTTACAAGAAAAGAAAATATATAGTTTCATTGCTAACAATAACATAGAAATATCAATTTTATAATTAAATCTGTCAGAATTTAAAAGCATATTTAAAAGAAAAATAATGAATAAGAGAAAGGACTTTGGTTTCAGACAAACCAACCTGGGTGTGAGGCTCAACTGTCACAAATTACACTATGTTAATTTGCATAAAGTATTAATCTCTTCAAGCTTCAGCCAAATAGGAATGATAATCATTCTTTATTACAGAATTATTTTGAAATATAACTGAAGTAAAATGTGTCAACTCTATATAGCCCACTGCCTGTAGCACGTGGTGACTGTGGAATGTTAACCATAATAAAGAGGGGAAGACTTGATAAATTCAACAGAAGACAGGAAGAGAAAATAAAAGGTAAAATGAACAGCTGAACTTAACAAACAGCAGAAATAGTTACAAAGAAACAAAACCAAACATATCAGCAGTTGTAATACTTGGAGACAGACAAAATTTTTCTGTTAAAACACAAAGACCTTCAGAGAAATTTTTTAAAATACAGATATTCTATATGACATTTTACAAAAATACATATCATTATTTACTCAACAAATATTTGAGTGTTTACTATGTACCAGGCACTATTCTAGGTTCTGGGGATATAGTAAGAAACAAAAGGCAAAGCACTGGACCATTCAGATATAGGGGCTGCATATGTGAGTAAAAAGGCCATAAATGGGGCTGAGATGGACCTGGCTATGTGGAAAAAAAAAAAACAACAAGCAAGACAAAGGTAGATGAGTTCAGAAAGATAACTGGGAGGGTCAGGATCAGACCTCTATGGAACCTTCCAGGCCTTGTCTGGACTTTAGGTTTTACAGTGAATGGGAAGACGAGTCACTGGAGAGTTCTGAGCAAGACTGATGTGATCTGACTTTTTTCTTAAAAGATCATTCTGATTGGTGAACTGAAAGCTGACTTAAGAGCAGTAAGAATGGACATAGAAAAATCAACAGAAAATTAAAAATCTAGGAAACAGATGATCGTGTCCTAGATAAGAGTGGTAGCAGCAGGAATGGTAAGAAGTAGTTGGACTTCTCTGGATATAGTCTGAAAAAGTAGTCAACTGTACATAGAAGTGAAAGTCGCTCAGTTGTGTCTGACTCTTTGTGGCCCCATGAATTATACAGTCCATGGAATTTTCCAGACCAGAATACTGGAGTGGGTAACCTTCCCTTTCTCCAGGGGATCTTTCCAACCCAGGAATCAAACTCAGGTCTCCCACATTGCAGGCAGATTCTTTCCCAGCTGAGCCACAAGGGAAAGTGAGAGATAAAGACAAGCCAGGAAGGGTGACTCCCAGTCTTTTGACTGAGCAATGGGAAGGATGCAGCCGAGAAGGGAACTGTAAGAGAAGCACAGATGTAGAAGTGTGTGATTGGGCATCCTGTCACAGATGTGTGAAATTTAAGGTACCCTTAAGGGAGAGGGAAAAAGAAGAGACAGCCTGAGCTTTGACTCTAGAGAAACCAGAACCAGAGATGTAAATTTGATAGAAGTCAGCATATAATGGCATTTGAAGGCAGGAAACTAACTGCTCATATCACTTGGGAAGAGAAGAAGTCCAAGGACTAAGGCCTGGACCATATTACTGTCTTACAGATAGAGGACAAGGAGAAGATCCAAGAAGTGGATGGAGAAAGAATGGCCAGTGGAGCAGAATAAAAACCAGAGATTGTGAGAGGTCTTGGAAGCAGAGGAAAAGGGAGAGGATAAATGACAATGTGAAACCCTTGTCACAGGTGAAGCAGGACTGAGATGTGACCATTGAGCTTAGCAGTGGGGAGTTTACTGGTGACCTGGACATGGGTGGGCTGGTGGAGCAGTAGATGAAACTCTAAAACACAGGGTAGAAGAGACAAAGGGAAGAGAAGAGCTGAGAAGAAAATGCACAGAACTCTTTTAAGGAGCTTCACTATAAGAAGGAGTAGAAAACTGGGAGAATCAGTAGTAGCTCAAGAGACACATGGCATCAAGAGGAGGCTGTTTTTACTTGATGAAAGAAATGTCAAGATATTTGTTTAATAATGCAAGAGAAGGGGGGTCTCTTGCTGTTAGAACAAAGATTTTTAAAAATTAAAAGGCAAATAAAACCAACAAATGTTAAGGTATAGCAATATAAGGTTAGACAAAGCAGAACTCAAGACGGGCATTAAATGGGATAGAAGTAAATGCATATTTGACTGATAAACTATGGAACAAACCAAAAAGTAGTTAAAGGTAGTTAATTCACCCCAAGAATTCCCCAGATGAATTTATGCACAAGATTGTAAAGGACCACTTCTTTGGATTTAAACTGATCAAGCAATAAAAAGCAGGAAGGTATTTCAGTTCATTCAGACTAGCAAAACCTGATAGTAAAAGCTGACAAAGAAGGAAGAAGAAACAAAATGTATCTCTGTTATGCAGACTGATACAAAAAGTCTTAAGTGTTAATAAAATATGGGTAAATTAAATTCAGCAATGCATTACAAGAAAAACAGAATCCAGATAGGATGTATTCCAGAAATACAAGGATGAAAGGATGGCTCACCATAGACAATATGACTAAAATTAATCCTATTGTTATTTACAGTAGAAAAATAATTAAAATTGTCTCCATGCATGTTAAAAGAGCATTTAAATTCAGTAACATTCAGAATAGCAAAAAGTTCTTAATTTAGGCATGGAAAGGTATTACTTCAATATGATAAAGCATATCGATCCAAAACCAAGAGCCAATGAAAACCGTATATAATGATAAAAACTAGAGGCATTACTAAATAAGTCAAGAACAAGAGAAAAATGCTATCACAATTACATTTTAATAGTGTTCTGGAAATTTTAGTCAATGTAATATAACAAGAAAAAGACATTGTAAAAAGCATGAATATTAGAAAGAAAAAGATAAAATTGTCATTTTTGCAGTTGATATGGAGATCTAAGTGGAAAACTCAAGAGACTAAAAAGAAAAATTATTAAAACTAATGTTTTTTAAGTTCAGTAAAATGGCAGGATGCCAATGACATATAGGAATCAATAACTTTTTATAGACTAGAAAATTCTATTTTCAAAAGTAAGCCACCCCTAAAATAACCTTCTAGTAGATGCAAGACAAAAAGAAAGCTATCATGAGCCATATATGTAATTTTAAATAGTCTAGCTGTCAAAGTTTTAAAAAGCAGATGAGATTAATTTTAGTAATTTAACCCAATATATCTGCAAAATATTATTTCAGCATGTTATCAATATCTTAAAACTATTGTTGAGATATTTTCCATCTTTTTCACACTAAATCCTGAAAATCAGTGTCTGGTTTTTGGTTTTGTTTTTTTTGGAACTTATAGTACTTCTCAATATGAAATAGCCACATTTCTTCACTAACCATCTGTGGCCATAAACTGGACAATTTAATTCTAATAAACCTAGCTATGTGCCTGAAAAAAAAATTTGTAGGACTTACAGACTTGAAAATACCCTAACTTCTAAAGAACATAAGAAGTTTCAGTAAAAAGACAAACATATGATGTATTCCTAGAAGTCTCAGTACTGTAAAGACATCACTTTTCTCCCCCAAATCATTATACAAGTTCAACACAAGCCCAATCAAAATTCCAATGACTTTTTTTTATAGAAGGCCGGACAAAATGATTCCAAACACTGGAAGTATAAATGTCAAACAGTATCAAGAAAATTTGAAAATGACAAGTAAAAAGATCTGGAGTTTGTCATATCAGATACCTGACTCCTCTTTTTTTTCCTGTTGCCTGGTAATGCCTATTCTACTTTCTCTGTCAGTATTCAGTACTATATATTTTCTAACATATTCCTTTCCCACTTGCTCTATTTGTTCAAAACAAAAAACCTAACGAAGAAACTTAATTCTGAACATTTAAATATCTTCATATCTTTAAATATCTTCATCTGTCCTTTCTCAGAAGTAATACTATGATTTCCCTTACTATCTTTCTTTCACTTAGTAAGTGTCCCTTCACTCCCCCAAAATAAAAAGAAAACACCAACTGACAGACTATCTGTAAGTTATATTTACTATATGGCACTAGCAGGTAATTCTCTCCTTGAGCTGCTGCTAAGTCGCTTCAGTTGTGTCTGACTCTGTGAGACCCCACAGATGGCAGCCCACCAGGCTCCCCTGTCCCTGGGACTCTCCAGGCAAGAACACTGGAGTGGGTTGCCATTTCCTTCTCCAGTGCATGAAAGTGAAAAGTGAAAGGGAAGTCCTCGGTCATGTCCGACTCTTCACGACCCCATGGACTGCAGCCTACCAGGCTCCTCCGTCCATGGGATTTTCCAGGCAAGAGTACTGCAGTGGGGTGCCATTGCCTTCTCCACCTTGAACTAAATAGCTATAAATCAGATCATACTGAGAAACCCTTTTGGACTTTTTGATTTGCTTCTTAGCTGTCCACTGTAGGTATATGTACAAAACATCTAATGAAAATACCTTCTACTTTTGTTAACGATACTAGTTTTCTTTTACAAATAAGAGTGATGTTGTCCCTGGGAGTAAGTGAAGAATGTGACACATTCAGGTATTTCAATAGAATTTCATAAAATGAGAGTGAGAAAATCAGAGTCGCTTTTAGAGTATCTACAAAGCTTGTGCAGATGTGGAAGGAATAATACTGTGAGTTTGGAGGTATAAGGCATACAGATCCAGTCCTAAAGGCATTTTTGTTTGGGTATCCCATACAGTAGCTGTAAATCTGGGACAGGAAACTTGAAATCATTAAGGTCACATATTTATAACACCATATTCAATTAGGTTAGAAAAGTGCAATTTCTGTCATCATGTCATAAAAAGATGTGTTTTTCTCTCAGATCTCTTATTTTACAAAAGCTCTCTATATTGTTACAAATAGGGCTGTTTTCAATCAGTTACAAGGGGCAATTCAATTACTAGATGGTTTAGTGCAGTAACTGACTCCAGACTAATTTAATTTCTTTAGGTCTCCAAAGATCAATTGATCTGATTTGTTCCATCCCCAAAGGCTGTTTAGGAAAAATTCAGACTTAAATACCTGGAAATGAAATCCAAAACCTTGGCCAATTTCACACTACTTAGGTCATCTTGCAAACTTGCAGCTAGTCTCATAAGATGCTCTTTTAGCCCTCAGACCACTGAAAGCTTCTAAGTTTCATGTACATTTGAGTGTTCCCGACATCAGGATGTTTACTCAGTGAAGTGGAAAATGTGGCTGCATGCATTATCAAGTCCGTCACTCTAAATGGCAGTCAGTCTGGGTACTTGTCTCTCATAAACATAAGTAAAACTTAAGGGGCTATTTTTATTCTAGAAGTATTTTATTAAGATTATTGAAAGTAACTTGGATGGAGTAAAACTATGCTCATCTCAGTTCAGTCCAGTTCAGTCATCAGTCGTGTCTAATTCGTTGCAACACCATGGACTGCAATATGCCAGGGTTACCTGTCCATCACCAACTCCCGGAATTTATTCAAACTCATGTCCATTGAGTTGGTGATGCCATCCAACCATCTCATCCTCTGTCATCCCCTTCTCCTCCCGAATTCATCATTCCAGGCATCAGGGTCTTATGAGTCAATTCTTCACATCAGGTGGTCAAAGTTTTAGAGTTTCAGCTTTCAGCATCAGTCCTTCCAATGAATATTCAGGACTGATTTCCTTTATGACGGACTGGTTGGATCTCCTTGCAGTCCAAGAGACTCTCAAGAGTCTTCTCTAACACCACAGTTCAAAAGCATCAATTCTTCAGGGCTCAGCTATCTTTATAGTCCAACTCTCACATCCATACATGACTACTAGAAAAACCAAATCTTTGACTAGACAGACCTTGTTTGGCAAAGTAATGTCTCTGCTTTTTAATATGCTATCTAGGTTGGTCATAACTTTCCTTCCAAGGAGCAAGCATCTTTTAATTTCCTGGCTGCAGTCACTGTCTACAGTGATTTTGGAGTCCCCAAAAATATAAAGTCTTATCACTGTTTCCATTGTTTCCCATCTATTTGCCATGAAGTGATGGGACTGGATGCCATGATCTTCGTTTTCTAAATGCTGAGTTTTAAGCCAGCTTTTTCACTCTCCTCTTTCACTTTCATCAACAGTCTCTTTAGTTCTTCACTTTCTGCCATAGGGTGGTGTCATCTGCATATCTGAGGTTATTGATATTTCTCCTGGCAATCTTGATTCCAGTTTATGCTTCATCCAGTCCAGCGTTTTCATGATGTACTCTGCATACAAGTTAAATAAGCAGAGTGACAGTATACAGCCTTGATGTACTTCTTTCCCAATTTGTAATCAGTCTGTTGTTGTATGTCCAATTCTAACTGTTGCTTCTTGACCTGCATACAGATTTCTCAGGAAGCAGGTCAGGTGGTCTGGTATTCCAGTATCTTTCTCAGTTTTCCACAGTTTGTTGTGATCCACACAGTCAAATGCTTTGGTATAGTTAATAAAGCAGTAGATGTTTTTCTGGAACTCTCTTGCTTTTTTGATGACCTAACGGATGTTGGCCATTTAATCTCTGGTTCCTCTGTCTTCTCTAACTCCAGCTTGAACATCTGGAATTTCATGGTTCATGTACTGTTGAAGCCTGGCTTGGAGAATTTTAAGCATTACTTTCCGAGTGTGTAAGATGAGTGCAATTGTGTGGTAGTTTGAGCATTCTTTGACATTGCCTTTCTTTGGGATTGGAATGAAAATTGACCTTTTCCAGTCCTGTGGCCACTGCTGAGTTTTTCTAAATTTGCTGGCATATTGAGTACAGCACTTTCACAGCATCATCTTTAAGGATTTCAAGTATCTCAACTGGAATTCCACCACCTCCACTAGCTTTGTTCATGGTGATGCTTCCTAAGGCCCACTTGACTTTGCATTCCAGGATGTTAGCCTCTAGGTGAGTAATCACACCATTGTGATTATCTGAGTCATGAAGATCTTTTTGTATAGTCTTCTGTGTATTCTTGGCACCTCTTCTTATATCTTTTGCTTCTGTTAGGTTCATACCATTTCCATCCTTTATTGTGCCCATTTTTGCATGAAATATTCCATTGGTGTCTCAAATTTTCTTGAAGAGATTTCTAGTCTTTCCCATTCTATTGTTTTCCTCTATTTCTTTGCACTGATGACTGAGGAAGGCGTTCTTATCTCTTGTTGCTATTCTTTGGAACTCTGCATTCAAATGGGTATATCTTTCCTTTTCTTCTTTGCCTTTTGCTTCTCTTCTTTTCACAGCTATTTGTAAGGCCTCCTCAGACAACCATTTTGTCTTTTTGCATTTCTTTTCTTGGGGATGGTCTTGATCACTGCCTCCTGTACAGTGCCACAAACCTCCGTCCATAATTCTTCAGGCACTCTATCAGAGCCAATCCCTTGGATCTATTTCTCACTTCCACTGTATAATCTTATGGGATTTGATTTAGGTCATACCTGAATGGCCTAGTGGTTTTCCCTACTTTCTTCAATTTCAGTCTGAATTTGGCAATAAGGTGTTCATGATCTGAGTCAAAGTCAGCTCCCAGTCTTGTTTTTGCTGACTGTATAGTGCTTCTCCATCTTTGCCTGCAAAGAATATGAGGTGAGGTGAAGTCGCTCAGTCGTGTCCCACTCTTTGAGACCCCATGGACTGTAACCTACTAGGCTTCTCCGTCCATGGGATTCTCCAGGTAAGAATACTGGAGTGGATTGCCATTTCCTTCTCCAGGGGATCTTCCTGACCCAGGATTGAACCCAGGTCTCCCACATTGGAGGCAGACACTTTAACCTCTGAGCCACCAGGGAAGCCCTGTCTGATTTTGGTATTGACGATCTGGTCATTTCCATGTGTAGAGTCTTCCCTTGTGTTGCTGGAGAGTGTTTTGCTATGACCAGTGCGTTCTCTTGGCAAAATTCTATTAGCCTTTGCCCTGCTTCATTCTGTACTTCAAGGCCAAATTTGCCTGTTATTCCAGGTATTCCTTGACTCCCTACTTTTGCATTCCAGTCCCCGATAATGAAAAGGACACCTTTTTGAGGTGTTAGTTCTCAAAGGTCTTATAGGTCTTCATGGAACCATTCAACTTCTTCATCATTACTAGTTGGGGTATAGACTTGGATTCCTGTGATAATGAATGATTTGCCTTGGAAATGAACAGAGACCATCCTATTGTTTTTGAGATTGCATCCAAGCACTGCATTTTGGACTCTTTTGTTGACTATGATGGCTACTCCATTTCTTCTAAGAGATTCTTGCCCACAGTAGTAGATATAATGTTCATCTGAGTTAAATTCACCCATTCCAGTCCATTTTAGTTTGCTGATTCCTAAAATGTTGACGTTCACTCTTGCCATCTCCTGTTTGACCACTTCCAATTTGCCTTGTTTCATGGACCTAACATTCCAGTTTCCTATGCAATATTGCTCTTTATAGCATCGGACTTTACTTCCATCAGCAGTCACATCCACAACTGGGTGTTGTTTTTGCTTTGGCTCCATCTCTTCATTCATTCTGGAGTTATTTCTCTACTGATTTCCAGTAGCATAGTGGGCACCTACTGACCTGAGGAGTTCATCTTTCAGTGTCCTATATTTTTGCCTTTTCATACTGTTCGTGGGGTTCTCAAGGCAAGAATACTGAAGTGGTTTGCCATTCCTTCTCTCATGAACCACGTTTTGTCAGAACTCTCCACCATGACCCATCCATCTTGGGTGGCCCTACATGGCATGGCTCATAGTTTCATTGAGTTAGACAAGGCTGTGGTCCATGTGATCAGATTGGTTAGTTTTCTGGGGACTGTGGTTTTCAGTCTGTCTGCCCTCTGATGGAGAAGGATAAGAAGCTTATGGAAGCTTCCTGATGGGAGAAACTGACTGAGGGGGAAACTGGGTCTTTTGATGGGCGGGGCCATGCTCAGTAAACCTTTAATCCAATTTTCTGTTGATGGGCGGGGCTGTGTTCCTCCCTGCTGTTTGACCTGAGGCCAAACTATGATGGAGGTAATGAAGACAATGGTGACCTCCTTTAAAGTTCCCATGCAGGCACTGCTACAGGCAGTGCCCCCCAAGCCTGCAGCAGGCCACTGCTGACCCACGCCTCTGCCAGATGCTCATCTAGTAAAATACAATTATTTTACATTTTCAGATTTTGAAAGTGCTTTCCTAAGTGTCACCTTACATGGTCCTCATAATAAAGTGTTCAGTGTTATGTTCTCCATTTTCTACATGAGGAAACAGACTCAGGGTAACTTCTGAGGATCACTTAGAAGTGATCTTACTTAACTTACTTACTTAAGATCTTACTTAAGTGATCTACTTAACTTAGGTAACTTCTCTAGGATCACTCAGCCAGGGAAAGGCAGAGCAGGGACTCTAACCCATGGCTTTGCCTTCATATACCATGCTCAACCCCTGACCTGAAACAGAAGATATGAGGCACACTATAAAAACACATCACTACTGCCCCACTGAACCACTGTCTTCATTTTTGCCTGATACCTGATTAGAAAGGGAGAAAAAATTCACCTATTATAATCCCACTTGCATAAATCCAGTGTGAAACAGTGCCTTTGGCACTCTAGAAACAGGAGATGAGAGACATCACATCTAAATGGAAGTAGTCTTTTTCAAACACCTCCTGGTGGCTCAGATGTAAAGTATCTGCCTACAATGTGGGAGACCCAGATTTGATCCCTGAGTTGGGAAGATTCCCCTGGAGAAGGAAATGGCAACCCACTCTAGTATTCTTGTCTGGAAAATCCCATGGACAGAGGAGCCTGGTAGGCTACAGTCCATGGGGTCACAAAAAGTCTCTGTAAATGTGGACTCCTTTGTCACCCACGCTGCTGATACCACTTTCTCACTGATTTGGATCTTATGGCCTATTTGCATGCCTATGTTCTACCTAATTGAAGAGTTACCTCCTTGCCATCCATTTTGCAAGGGATTTTCAACCACAAGCTCAAGTTCCTTTCCCTGATCTCAGTACCCCCAGTCACTTGTCAGGCTCTTCAACTAACTAATCTT
Organism: Nanger dama; assembly: GCA_917880005.1. Taxonomy (NCBI): domain Eukaryota; kingdom Metazoa; phylum Chordata; class Mammalia; order Artiodactyla; family Bovidae; genus Nanger; species Nanger dama. Next base: position 36,147,294 of record CAKJTW010000022.1, read on the forward strand.
TTCTACTCAAATGCCTGCCCAACTTTCAGTCTCTCCTGCTGGATTCTTTTGCCTCCCCACTGAGCTTCTATATCTTTCCCCTCAAAATCAAAACCATACTGTTATGCTCTGGCATTGGGAAGGATGATAGAATAATCAGACAAATGTTGCTAAAATTTATAATAATCCTTTAATTTGAGTTGCCAAGACAGGAAAGAGAAGTGCTGAGGTCAGGACATATGACTATGTGGTAGGTAACACAGAGTGTCACAGAACGATGTAGCAGTTGGTGGGGAAATCACCTAAAGATTTGGAGATAAAATAAACCAGAGGGCTGGTAGTTAGGGTACTCCACCTGTCCCTAAAGATTCCAGGACATATAAGAAATTAAATACAGAGGATGAAAATCTGATGATTTTCATCAGATTTAAAATGTGCCTACAATGTGGGAGACCCAGATTTGATCCCCTGGGTTGGGAAGATTCCCCTGGAGAAGGAAATGGCAACCCACTCTAGTATTCTTGTCTGGAAAATCCCATGGACAGAGAAGCCTGGTAGGCTACAGTCCATGGGGTCGCAAAAGTCTTTGTAAATGTAGATTGATATCTTCATTACCTCCATCATAGTTTGGCCTCAGATAGATGATAAAATCTGATGATTTAAATATAAAATGGTGACTATTTTATAATTTAAATTTGCAAAGACAGTAGAATTTAAATGTGTTCACCAAAAACAAAACAAAACAGAGTAGGTACAGAAAGTTGCATAGTACACTTAGGGGGTACAAATAATCAATTAGGTTGAAAAAAATCTTTTCTTTGAAAACTTTTTTTACATTCATATTGGGCAACTATGCATCTCAGTATAGTCATTACTCATCACATAAATGTGTGAACCATTTTAATTAAAAATTAGGGTAAATTACAGGCACATGATTGTCACTTGCCTCAAAGGTCCTGATATCCAATAACTTTCCCATTAAATATAAGCATTCTATACTGTAGATAAAATATGCACCTTGATTTAAACTGCCTTTTTTTTGCTTCAGAATTCCAAGCTACTTTTATAGTCTTTATGTTAGCAAATATATCCACTTCAGAAGGCAAAGGCTATTAAGATTCTATTTTCTCTGTGGATTTCCACTTAAGACATGAAGCTTAATATCATCAAGAGGACTGAGTCTTTGATAACAAACAAGCCCTATTTTTTGAAGCTGAATTAATGTCCTGTTCAAAGAAACCACTTCATTCAGAAATGGAGCATAGAATAGATCCAGCTGCAGTGGCTGTCAGAACTTCAGCAGTTGCATATCTGTAGGGTTTATAACTGAAAGTGAAGGTGGGGCAGAGAACGGGAGACTCTACAGAGTACTGGAGACTATATACAGTAAAGTTATGTCTCTTTGGTGTTTCGAGGAGTGTGCTCTTACAAACTTCTGCTTTTCTTTATCTTATCTGGGCAAAAAGTAAACAGAAAATTCTCATTACCTTTCAATGTCCGTGAGCCTGGAGGAGTCCCGGAATCCTTTGGCAAAAGGGTTGCTATCTATTTTCAGCTTGGTTATCTGGAAAGGGAAGATGAGTAACGAAACAGTGTCATGTCTGTGGTCAAGGAAACAAAATCAGAAATAAAAATTTGTTCATTTTCCATCATAGCACCCCAAGAATGTCTAAGAATATCTTAATGTCACTCAGAATTGTGACAAAGATTGAAATTGCTAAAGAAATTCACAAATTTGGGTGAATTGGTCAGAGAAGGCATCAAGGAAAAGGAAGTATTTGAGGACAGAGTATCTGTTCCTAAAACAGGCTAGAAGCCAATAAACAGAGACAGTTAGAAATGGGGGCCTTTATGAACAGTGTGCGTGATGTGAGAAGTATTTAAGAGTAGTGAAAGGCTAGAGCTGGACTAGCGAATGAGGAAACTGTCCAGAATTGGACAATACTCGGCAGCATTGGTGGGCAATGGGGAATAAAAACAAGAATGTCGCCTCATGCTGACTTGACAGCCTCATTTGTTAATACCATGGGCACCTATATATACCACAATAGATACCCCAATAATAGCTTCATGTTCAATACTGTACTGAAAAATATGACATAAATACATGATATAAAGTTTTCAGCATATAAATTTATCCCATTACCCTTCCCTCTGACTAAATTAGAATCAAATTAATGGGTCTCCTGTTACCCTCCCATAGAATGTTACTTACAGACTCTATGCTTATATGGAAAAAAGCATTTCAAAAATATTCTTATCATAGTCTGATTCTTATTAGAAAGTCTGAAGTATTAAGTGTCTATGCTGTGCTAGCCATAATTCCCACAGTACACAATATTAATGTAGAAAGATCTATTAAAACATATGTACTTCATGTTTCAGGAAAATACATTAGGTACAAAGAAAATAAGTAAATAAAGGAAACACTAATTAAAAGATACTTGACTTGCAAAATTCCTGAGTATTAGAGCTAAAAGGCATGGAGGAGAATGTAGGACACAACTAGTTAGTATCTGAGCTAGAACCACAGACAACTTTAAAGAGAATCACAGCTTATTTGTGTCCAAATGAGAGCCCACATTCATCTTTGGAAAGAGAGAGAAATATACACAGAATTGTCTTAACGTGAAAAAAAGTTAGAGGTTGAGGGACATACCTTCCTCTTTCAAAGTAAATCGTAAACACACTTAAAAACTGAACAACAATCAACAACAGTTTGAAATATTGTTTTGCCAACACTTTTCCCTTGATCAGAATGTATCTACTGTTCACTTTAAACCATTAACACCTGAAGAATTGCTTTATTCATTACAAAAGAAAATCATTGTTTTTCTTTCTCAGGTTTTCTCAGTATGTGCTAATCAATGTGCAAACTACAAAAAGCTATAGCCTCACTCAGAATAGAACTCCCCACACTGTCCTGGCCAGAGAAGCGCTATTTCTCTATATTAATATTGGCAAGTTGTAAGATGGATTCTTTGATGTTAGTTTTTTTCTTATACAAGTTATTTATTTATTTTGATTTTCTAGCATATTTTATTTATTTATTTACATTTTATTTTTAAGGACACTTGGCAGTACCTCAGAAATTCCTATTTTTAGCCTATGACACTTACTCTAGAGCAGCCAAAAATAAAATTGCTAATTTCCTTTTAGCTTAGTTAATGAAAAATGGTAAACAGTGAAGAAAATAACCTAGATAAGTAAGAAACCTGTTCTTAATGGCCAGCAACAGGACTTTAAGTTGAAAGAAATATACAGGAACTGCTGAAGTTGTCCCTAATGTATGGCCATCAATAGTTTGTAGAGAACCCTCTCACACTCAGCCACCTCTTTCATTAAGGGCATGGATTTCTAAAGGGTGAAGTCCATTTTAACCATTCTTTTCAGACTAGGATTTAGTACTGAAGGTCAATTTTCAGGGCAAAGGCAAAAATTTTGTTTGAAATAAATTATAAACATCTTATAAAGCCCAAGCAATCAATATATTCTAGGATTATAAATTATCAACAAGATTTTTGAATCCTCAAAGACAGGATTTTTTTTTGTCTCTTTCTACTGAATAATTGAAAATATTTCAGATTTCTAAATTGCTTTATAGATCATGAAAACACTTTCAAAATAATTCATCAACAAGACTGAGAACATGCAGTCCCTAAAATCCATGGAGCAGGCAAAGGGATACACAGCTGACCAGAACTGGAAGTCATTTAAGTGTTACTAAAGAGGGTAGCGGAGAAGGCAATAGCACCCTACTTTAGTACTCTTGCCTGGCAAATCCCATGGACAGAGGAGCCTCGTGGGCTGCAGTCCATGGGGTCACTAGGAGTCGGACATGGCTGAGCAACTTCACTTTCATGCATTGGAGAAGGAAATGGCAACCCACTCCAGTGTTCTTGCCTGGAGACTCCCAGGGACGAGGAGCCTGGCTGCCGTCTTTGGGGTCACACAGAGTCGGACACGACTGGAAGCGACTCAGCAGCAGCAGCAGCAGCAGAGAGGGTGGCGCCACATCCACTGCAGTGTTAGCGACACTCGGGGTGAGCCAAACCCAGACATTTTCAGACCGAAACTGTGAGGCACATGAGTCAAGCCAAGGCTCCTTTCAAGCTTAGTTCCTACAAACTCATTTATAAGATTAAAAAGTGAATGGATTTGCCAGTGGATAAAATTTTCTGAAGACAGAGGCAAATAATATCTGATGGAGAAACAATTTTCAACAAAGTATTTATGCAACCATCCCTCTAAAATGTGAACCAGCTCAGGAATTCCCTGGCAGTCCAGTGGGTAGGATTCAGTGCTTCCACAGCCAGGTCCTGGGTTCAGTCTGTGGTCAGGGAACTAAGATCATGCAAGCCGTGCAGTGCAGCAATAAATAAATACATTTTTTAACAATGTGAACCACACCAAGCTTTCTTTGAGTCTTCATAAACTAGAAGAATATAACATATTATCCATATAATAACTAAAGACCTTCTACCCACTTTGTCCTTGAAAAAGATTTTGAGAAGTGCATTTGTTGCTATCTGTATTTCCAAAAGGTAAAGACTATTAGCTAAGAATGTGATGACTGAGGAGTTACTATAGAGAGTAAATACTTTCAGTGTGTGTTGTCAGCTAATGTGTCACCGTATCTAGTATTATCACTATAACTTTGAATGAGAAGTAAATCCAATTCAACACAGGTTTTCAGATTTCTTTGGAATTTTCTTTTATTTATTAGAATTTTTCTCTTTCCAGTATCTTCATAGTCTTTCTTTCATCATCCTCAAGAGTATCAATGGTAACTTTTCTACTGTATAGTTTGATATAATTTCAAACTGTAGCTTCAAGAATAGTATATACAGCTAGATTTACCAATTGGTTCAGCAGTGGTTTAACTTTAGTGTGTTAGTTAGAGAAGCATCTCAGGACATTAAGCCAGTATTTACTTTCTCTATGGGCCATGTTACCTAATTCCTGTTATCTAATAATTACTTTTGAAAGTTAGAGGATAAAAGCTGAATAGATCTCTTACTTCAGTTGTTTGGGGGCCCTGAACTAACCACTACAGTCTTGAACAGGCTTTATGAAGTCCTGATTAGCAACACAGGAACTGTGGGTTAAACTTCTTAATGAGCTCAGTGCAGTATCACTAGACTCAATCTATCGGGGTGCCAACAATAAGTTCCCCAGAAATGTTTGTTGAACTTTGCTTCAAAAACAAGCAGTCAGAAATATGATTTCATGTTTACCAGTTATCGACTAAGTGATATTCTTTTAAGTTTATATAAAAAGCATTTCATTTTGTTTTCTATTTTCAGAAAAAGATTTTTAAATAGCAAAGTTTTAACATTCTAGTTAATCAAACATTTTTAAAAGTTTAGGCACAGATTTTATCCCTTAGATATTTAAATAAAAACCAGTAGCTAACAGAAATTCATTTTTGCAGATATAGTTTTACATCCCTTTATGAAATTTGGGAGAACTGAAAAAGTTATACATTTGAGAACTGGTGAAAGAAAGGATCTGAGTTATATACAGTGATTTCAGTTGGACATCATTTTCGTAATATAAAATGCCTGCAGATTGTAATGCCATTGAACAACGTCACCCGTGTCAAAGGTAAAACTAAAAGAAAGATCCCAAAATAGTCAATTACTGAACATAATATGTATAGAACCCATGTGAAACAACAGAAATGTCTTTATGATTCAACAACAAATTTTAAAAACACAGTGTTTTTCATTTGGTGAGGAAAAACAATTAGCAGGTAAGGACAGTAGTATGTGCTTAAGAAATCCTGCAGTTTCAAGTATATCTGCTGCTGCTAAGTCGCTTCAGTCGTGTCCGACTCTGTGCGACCCCATAAGACAGCAGCCCATCAGGTTCCCCCGTCCCTGGGATTCTCCAGGCAAGTGTATCTACATACATGGAAATCACGGACTGAAAGTGAAAAGTGAAAGTGTCAGTCACTCAGTGTATCTGACTCTTTGTGACCCCATGGACTGTAACCCGCCAGGTTCCTCCGTCCATAGAGTTCTCCAGGCAAGAATACTGGAGTGGGTTGCCTTCTCCAGGGTATCTTCCTGGCCCAGGGATCGAACCTGGGCCTTCTGCATTGCAGGCAGATACTTTACCATTGGGCACCAGGGAAGCCCATTCCAGCAAAAATATACCCTTTTTAAAAATGTATTATCTTGAAAATATGGATCATAATGCATTTCCTAACCACAAAATTCACTTTTCCAACATCTCCTTTATCTATAGATAAGTGTATGTGTAAATAGAGGGCAGATTTTTACACTGTCAGCTGCACCAAAGGGAAAGTGACTTTTTCCAATAGTTATTATTCCATGTGATATCACTGGACTCTGAGTAGAGCTGGGGTTCCCAACCACAAGGTGAAATTGGCCCTCAGAGACCATTTCTCCAATTATCAGGAAAAGATCTGTCCAAAGGCATTTAAAAATGAAACCTGACCTACACTTCAACTCTACAGCAATGGCTTGCCTGCTCAAAAACAATGTATGACCTTTAAATCTTAAATTATAAAATAGTTTGTTGAGAGTGTAATGTATTTAGCTTTAAACTAATAATGTAAAGAAATGCAATCATTTCCTCACAAAAGCCAGAGGAAAAAAAATAGCAAAAATAAGGGAAAAAGTACCTTTTTCATTTCTTACAAATAAAACTACCAGACACCATAAATGAGAAGCTTTTTCACAAATTCTATTGGAAACTTTGATTTGGCTTTTAATATATATGAAAGTAATGTCTATCCAAAGTTTAAGAGATATAAATATGATCTTAAGTGTGAAATTTTAAATCTTTTCTTTATTTTCTGTTATTTAGCCATGAAAATTTATTTTATATTGTTCTTAGTATATATTTAATTCCTATATATTTATGTTTATTACAGGTAAATCAGTAGACAAGCATAATATAGCAGTGTTTATTTCTATGCTTCTACTTTTAAAGCCATAACCCCTAGCACAATGCTAGTGTGTGTGTGTGGGAGAAGGGGGCAGGATGTACATATACATACACACACATACACACACACACACATGTGTGCACACACGTGGCATTGTGCTAGGGATTATGGCTTTAAAGGTAAAAGCATGGAAATAAACTCAGACCTGGCAGGATCTATTGAAAAATCAGCTCTGATTTTAGTCATTTTTATTGTGGGTTATTTAGCAATGAAATGATATACTAATCTTATCAATCACTACACTTAATGATGCAGTGAAAGCTAGATAGGCACTGGTAGGTGGATTTTTGAGCCCACTTATAATCTTAACTAGAAATAAACATTTCTCAAGAGGAGTAACTAGTATTGGGATATGTGGTTATTAGAATCTTAACCTATTTTAACTAAGTATTTTCAAATTCAGTTTCCCAGCCCTTACACTGTCAGTGGTCACTTTCGTAATCCTGCAATCTAGCATGATGCTTTCAAAAAGTAGGAAGTAACACCTAAAAGGAATTACCCCACTTACCAGATCTGTGATCTTGGGCTAGTGTATTAACCATTCTGAACCTCAGTTTCTTCATCCACAAAATGGAGCTTATAGGGCCTTATTCAGGGGATTAGTATTAGAATTAAGTGATATATTATTAAAAATATATAGAGTTTTTTTTTTTCCTACGTTAAAAGTAACATCCAAACCATGAACCTTTGGTGGATACTGGTTTAGGGGAAGGGGCTAGGGGTTATAAAGACATTTGTTGGTCCATCCTGAAATTTTTAATATGAACACAGTTTTAAATGTGTTAATGATATTGTGATTACAAAATACTCTTATTGTCAGTCTGGGCTTGTAGAAGTACTTACAAGTATCATGATGCATACAACTTAGTTTCAAGTGATTGAGAGGAGGGGAAAAGTAGATATCTAAACAGAGGTTAAGAAATGGAGCAGGGAAGGTAAAGCAAACTGGAAAAATGTTAATTGTTGAATCTGGCTAGAGAGTACATGTGCTTCACTTTACTATCTGTTTCACTTTCGGATTTTGAAAATCTTCCAAATAAATGTTGAGCGGGAACAAAAGAATTCAATGAGATAATGTCACTAAAGCATAGAGCTCCTATTAGAAACAGCTAATGCCAGTGGATATTCTGTCAATTTAGAATGATTACCATCTTGTTACACTGACTGCTGTCAGTGTGAGGAGCTCCTGCACATAGCAGGTAAGCAGTGAGCACATGCTGAAAAGAAATTAACATAAAGAACTAAAACCCTTTAAAAGGATGTCTTAAATCCATCAGGGTCACAAGCTGAGAGGAGGTGAGGTTCTGCTTTGTTGGGGACACCAAGTACCTAAAGCTTAGAGGTTAAGAACACTGACATTTGACACCTAACCATCTGGATTTAAATCCATGATGGAAACAGCAAGGTCTCATTGGCTAAGTTATTTAACTCCATGCCTCAATTCTTTTGGCTATAAAATGCAACACAAAAATACTGGTGTTCCTATCTCAAGATATCATTGTGAGGATTAAATAAGACAATGTACTTTAAATGGTGCTTTGCACATGGTAAGTACCAAATATTAGCTATTATTATAATCATGTAGATAATAGCCTCCTGTTCCATTTTCTGTGATATGAGAGGTCCTGCCAATATTAAGGATTGCACTTTTGCCAATTAGACCAAATCTCAGATGTTATACTTAAAATTCCCTTATTTTTGTTCTGTCCATAATTTTCACAGATAATTTTCATAAAGCAATGAAGTTTTCACATGACACATTTTTGTTTCATTCTCAAACATCAACAGGGTCTCTTGTATTTCCCTAATAGCTCAGATGGTAAAGCATCCACCAGCAATGCAAGAATCCTGGGTTCAATCCTTGGGTTGGGAAGATCTCTTGGAGAAGGAAATGGCAACCCACTCCAGTATTCTTGCCTGGAGAATTCCATGGACAGAGGAGCCTGGCGGGCTACAGTCCATGCAGTTGCAAAGAGTTGGACACAACTGAGCAACTAAAACACACACACACGCAATGTTATATGAGTCTTTCCCTGGTGGCTCAGTAGGTAAAGGATGTGCCTGCAGTGCAGGAGATGTGGGTTCAATCCCTGGGTTGGGAAGATCCCCTGGAGAAGGAAACGGCAAACCACTCCAGTATCCTTGCCTGGAAAATCCTATGGACAGAGGAGCCTGGAGGGTTGCAGTACATGGGGTCGCAAAGAGTTGGACACAACTGAGTGACTAATACTTTCTTTTTTCGATGTTTATAGTATAAAAGATACTAATTCAGTTAGTATAAGTTGAATGAATGTTTCAGGAATCTTTTCTGAACCCGTGATATCTACATTACATGTGTCCTCAAATAAATTTAAAATGGTATTGTTGATGTCAGTGTTCTAGATTCTAAGAAAAGTATCATTAGTGTTTTAGGCCTCTCTGGGCTTCACCCTATATCCAAATTTTTAGTGTGGGCATTCTCTGAAAGTTGCCACTCTTGTGTTATTTTAGGGATAATAAAAAGGTTATAGAACTTTGCTTTCACTTAAAGATAAATAATATGATAGCATTCATACATTGATTTCATTATTTATACATTATTTCTTTTTTTTAAACGTCATTAACTTTTAAAAATTCATATGGTGACAAATCCTCTTTGGACATTACAGAGACAGTCTAATAGTCACAACATGCCTTTTTGATAGAGTGCTTTAGAGTTTCTAAAAGCGTGTTTATGCACAGCATCTCATTTGAGCTTTACAGGAATTCCCTAAAATGGTCCAGTTCTTAGTCCCAGTTTATAGGCAAAGAAAATGGCAGCCACAGTGATGAACTGAAGTCTACTCAAAGTCATATAGAAAGTCTTCAAGTTTATGCTGACCATTAAAGAAGAATAAATTGTGAAGAATCTTAATAGCACCCAGTCCTTAGCAACATTTTGATAATTATTTAAAAACTTAGTCTAAGCCTTGCTGCTGCAGCTGCTGCTAAGTCGCTTCAGGCGTGTCTGACTCTGTGTGACCCCACAGACAGCAGCCCACCAGGCTTCCCCGTCCCTGGGATTCTCCAGGCAAGAACACTGGAGTGGGTTGTCATTTCCTTCTCCAATGCATGAAAGTGAAAAGTGAAAGTGAAGTCACTCAGTCGTGTCTGACTCTAGTGACCCCATGGATTGCAGTCCACCAGGCTCCTCCATCAATGAGATTTTTCTAGTCAAAAGTACTGGAGTGATGCATAAATTTTAAATATGATTTATAACAGGGTAGAAAATAAAAACTCAATATTATAAATTAGATATTTTGATGTTTACATAATATAGTTTATTATCTACAGAGGTATTTAAAATCATTCTACTATAATTATCTTAGCCTGAATTTCAGCTGAATAAGTCTCACAAAATATCTAACAAATCAATAGTTTGGGTAGTTGGCTAGACTGTGTGTGCTAATTTAGCAGAAAAACTGAACTTTAAAATTTTATGAAGTTGTGAATATATGGTTATGTACATCATGAGGCCCTACCAAGAGGAGGTAAAGGAAACTGTTAAGAAGTCAGTTTGGGATAGGTTTTGGCAGGAGAATGGGCAGTAAACAGCTTGACTGGGAAGGTAAAAGTTCTAGGAAACACAGACCTTTCAAACACTGAGCTGCAGTCACTCAACATACTTGGCGGTCCCGAGGCTGATTCTCCATAGCTTTCTTCAAAGTAAACTTCTGTTTTGAGTACTGGGATGGCCCTTCTCTCCAAGAAGATAAAAGCATCTACTAAAACCTCATCTTTTTGGCAAAAAAAAAAAATTGTGAAGGGTACACTCACCAGTTGATTCTGGTAGGCAGTGACCGCTGTAAAAACTGTTTCTGGAAAGATGAATGTTCTGAACTCTTCAGACTTCAGATTGAGTAATGAGGCTGTGTGGTCTTTCTTCTTAATGATGTGCACCCGTGGCTGGTACTTATGCATTGAGTTCAAAATTATCTACAATAAAGAATGGAAAAATACAGTACTGAATTTTAGGTTTTTATATTGCTTCTGCTGCTGCTAAGTCACTTCAGTCATGTCCGACTCTGTGTGACCCCATAGACGGCAGCCCACCAGGCTCTCCCGTCCCTGGGATTCTCCAGGCAAGAACACTGGAGTGGGTTGCCATTGCCTTCTCCTTCTTAAATTGTTAAACAGGTCTAATTACAATGAGGCAAAGAAAGGATCATAAAATCTACAGTTTCAAATGTAGTTTTAAGATTAAAATCTACCCTTTCCATTCTCCAGGCAAGTAATTTGTACATAATACAGCAGAGTCATCACTGTGAATCACAGTTTACCAAAACAACTGCAAATAACACAGGTTGTTTCAAGTGTTCTTTCTAAAATTATAGAGGAAAAAGTCATCTGCAGGATAGGTTTATAAAAATAGTTTTTGTTTTTCAGTCTGGTTAGACCAAAGGCAGTATGTCTCTAAATTTTCTAAAGTAAGAAATTACATATTCAAGGAAGCTAGATTGTTACTTGGGACAGTGGGGGTTTGGGGGTTGGGGTGAGTGGCAGATCAGATGGTAGGGAAATACAACTTAAAAGGTAGTGAGGTGTGAGATAGACTTTGGTTGTAATACTGAATCAATACTTTCTCACTCTTTTATTCTTGGGCCAAGTGATCTTACCTTTCTCACCCCATTTTCTTAAATGCAAAAGCATTTAAGTTTTAAACTCACAGGAGATGTGGTGAGAATCAGATGATGTAACTCTTGTAAATCACATAGCAAATAGGAAGTACTCAGTAAATATAACTGTATTATCATCATCATGTCTGATAGCTTCATTGATTCCAACTTCCAGTTACAAACTAAATAGGAATAATGACAGCTGTCTTCCATTCTATAGCTAATAAAAGTTGCCCAATACTTAGAAATCAGAAACATAACCTTGTTTACAAAGGCACTATTTTTCATGTATCATTTAAATAAAATACAATTGCCATTATGAAATTTGAGCAACAAATTTACTTTCAGATATTAAAGATTTTCTACACCTCCCCCAATGCCACACCCAGACAGCTACCTAAGTATACAAAATTGAGTATGTTTTTCTTGGGATAACAGGGCTCATATTGTATGCCCTTCACCCCAGGAGCCTAGCAGAGAGCATGGCTCTCAGAGGAGGTGTTTGATACATGCTGTGGCAGGAACAGGGTCAACAGCATGCAGTATTGTCACTCTCTTATTTCCTTGGCTAACTTGGGTATATGGGTGAATGTTAATGCTGGTTGACTTTAGGAGAGTTAAATACTAGTCACTGTGAGATAACTGATAGAGAATCAATCTGTTTCTCTACTGAGATATACACCAACAAAGTTACAGGGCATTAACTGGCATTGAATTTTGAACATGCCATCTTTTTATGATCCCAAATCTGAATAAGAATTACTGAAGCAAATGAGAGCTTAAAATGAATCAAAATAAACTTTAAAAAGTTATCTCTTTGTATAATGCATTTATTCCAAGGAATTCAAGACATCTGTGCTCAGTCCTAAAACTGGAATAAACTTGAAGTGATAAAGCCAAACATTTGCCTCCTGAAACTGGTATAAGAAAAACCTGAGCATTCACTGTATGTTCTACTAAGAAGATAAGAGTTTTCAAATCACATACACACACGCATACATACACACTGGAAAAAGCCCTAAGCTTTAAATAAGGTCCCCTCTTCCTTATTTATACCCGCCCTAGGTTAATTTCCTTTAGGAAGGGGTATTGGGACAGACTCAGACTCAAGACTGAGTCTCAGATCCCAGGGCTTCTTGAACCTCTGCTCAGGCTTTCTTGGATCTAAGAAACACTGATAGAAATGTAGACTTTATTTCATTGGAGAAATAAATTCCTGGAAATAAGAAATTTTGCTATTATAAAACCAAAAATGTATCTGTAAAGGGGGGCTTCTTCAGGGCTGATTCAGAGAACTTGTCTAAACAACACAAGATCTGAAAAATTTCCCTGTAGTTTTCAGAACATACTGTTTTCTGTTGAAAAAGAGTTATATTAATAATAAAAATTTAAAGCCAAAATGGATATTAGCAATCATCTAAGATTTAGGCAAACAATTTGTCACGGTCTGATCTTGGCATAATCAGACTAGAACCCAGAGCTCCTGAAGTATGGCTTAGTGCTATTCCTCTCCATGAAACTGATGCTGAAAGGAAAACACACCAATTCTGGACAGCTGAGTTGTAGGTTAACCTAGTTACTCTGACTTGGTCAGGATAAACAAGGTCTCCTGTGGGCATATGGATGGTGGCAGTGCCTGAAGTGATTTAGTTGGTTTTAGGTTCAATCCAATTTTTGAAACCATGTCTAGAGCTCTCTGATTTATTATCTATGTAACCATTGTTTTTGAAAAGTGTTGAGACTCTTATCCAATAAAAATTAAAACCTTAAGTAACAAGAGCCTTAATCAAAGGGATAAGAGAGAGAATAATTATATCAGAATATCTAAGCCAAGGAGAGAAATTATGAAAATACCAACTTGCTTTCTGGCAAACAGGGCAAAGAAAAAAAAAAAAAAGAAACAGTATTCTCCTCATCAAAAAGAAGCATGCATGTCTGTCTGAAGTTTCCTTAGCATAAAATCTAAAACATTTTTTAAAATGTAAATCTTTACTTAAGCACATGAAATAACATCACAGATAGTTCCTTAAAAAGCATTCCTAGCAATTGCGTAAAAGCCTGTGTCAATGGCTGTTCTAGTAAATGTTGATAGGAGCTCAGAATTCCAGTTTCTCTTTTCTCCACATTTTGATGAATTCTTTATTGATATATAAAATCAAATCGTTTTGTTTTTAACTGCAAGACTTCTCTGTGTTCTAATATTCATAAGATTCACTACAGAAGAGATAGGTAATAAGCGAACAGCACTTTTCCAAATTTATTTGTACGTAAAACCCTTTGGTCCCATTGTATCTCACAAGAATGTATTCTGCAGAACACACTTTGGGAAACTGCCATTGGAGGTCTCAGCCCCATTCCCTTTATGCTGTTATCTGTCACTGATGGAAATTAAATATTTAATCCAAGAATGGGCTGTAGTAACCTCAAAATGCACATTCCCTTTGTTTAGCTGGCACAGGTGGTAAAGCATTTGCAGAAGTGGGATTCCACAGTGCCAAAGGTCCCTGACCCTCTTACATAGAAGTGGCATACAGCATCTCTGTATGTATCAGGGTTCCCCAAAGAACACAAGAATGTTCTCACAGAACGACTCAGAGCTGGAAGGTTGGAGGGGGAAAGGGGAAAAAGGAAGAGACTTCAGCAGAGAAGGTTTCACGTGGCTTCTCCATTCTGCCCCAGGGAATCCGCGTAGCCCAAGCACTACTTACGTGGCCATGTTGATCCAGTTCATTGTTTGTGAGTTTCACCTTTTCAAAAGACACCATCTGTTTGAGTAGCTGCTCGCCAGTAAAAGGAGAGTCTGGATGGACATACAACCTAAGAAAATTATGACAGAATTTTATTGAGACATGGATAATACTTAATACATTTTGTATTATTTGCTGAGCAAGTTGTTTTTTTAAAGGGTTTTTTTTCCCCATCTAATTAATTAACTACTGGTCTGCTTCTGTCAAATATAAAATTCAATTGTAGATATTTTCAAAGGAAAGTCTAGGTTATACTAATTGCATAATGAGCTCCTAGCATAAACATTGCTAAAAAGCAGTAAAGACAAATAATTTAAAAGAGGAAACAATTCTAGAGAATCTATCCATTTAAACTCAAAGGTGGCTCAGCTTAAAGTTTGTTTTCCTTATAAGCATGACAGTGCTTAATACAGTGACCCGGGAACTTTTAATAGATCACATAGTCTATTTGCTTCTCCGGCTACCTTAATATTATTTCTTTCATCATTACCTAGTTAAGTGCTCGCTAATGAGAGTGAAAACAAGCTGGGTACGCTTCAAATTATTTAATGTATTTATCTGTAAATAGCCTAAGCACTCCCCCTCCCCATAAAACGGCTTTGATGGTGGAAAAATGTACTTATCAGGTATTTGCCATTTATTGATCAGCTGCTATGTTTTTGCCTGGCTTTTACCTACTGACAGTTAAATGCAAGTCATTTGCTTTACCTGCAAAGCTTTAAACTAAGTACAGCTCTTTGTAAATCACAATCCTAATATCCACTTAACATAAGCTTTTCTGAAGTCATGGGAGATTATAGACCTAATAACAGGGGAAGGAAATGTCCTTGATCTAATGGGATAAACCCCTTTATCCATGCCACAGGTTAGTCATATTTTGTATCGAATCTTTGTAACTCCCATTAAACATACATATTATGGAGGGAACAAAGGAAAAGGAAAAAGTTAAAAAAAAAAACCTTTCCTAACAATATTCACGTAAAGAATAAGAAGTCTATGCCACGGTTTGTCACACAGAGGACTAACAATAGAAGAATTGGAATCACAGGCTGCAACTCACAAAGCCCACCAGGATCTATGCAAAAAACAGGCTAACAGTACTGAAGATTCTTACCAGACCCATACAAGAACTTTAAAGGCTTTAGGTATTTGTCTGCCTGAATAATTTTTTAAAGGAGTGCTCAGAATTGCCTTTCAATTGAAGTATTCTTCAATGACACAACCATAATATTAAATAGCTTTTCAAATATCACCCTTCCACTCTATATACACAGTTGTTTTACTAATAAGCACCACATCCTGATTAGAAAAGACACTGATGCTGAGAAAAACTGAAGGCAGGAGGAGGAGATGACAGAGGACGAGATGGTTGGATGGCATCACCGACTCAGTGGACGCGAGTTTGAGCAAGCTCTGGAAGATGATGAAGGATGGGGAAGCCTGATGTACTGCAGTCCATAGGGTCGCAAAGAGCCAGACAGGACTGAGGGCCTGAGCAACAACAACCACATCCTACCCACTCCTCCAAAAAGACTAAAAATATTTAGTCCTAAAAGTTGGTGAGATGGTCCCTCTTTATGTATCAATTTACCACATATAATAAGATTAATAAATATTCATTTAGTTAAATATCAACTTTTTTAAAAAGGAAATGTCCTATGAAATTTATTTCATAAATTTATTTATGAAAATAAAACATTATTTAGGTTATATACAATGTCTTGCCCATTACTATGATCAAATGATACTGTCAAGCATCATTTCTTCTGATTAGAAATAATTGACTGATGAATTTTAGTCTAAAATAAAGTCTTTCAAAGAGCCAGAATTGCAAGGAATTTCTACCATAAGTACAAAAATTATCACCTCCCAAATTCTTTACCTTTCCCATATGTAGCTAGAAATTATAGCAGTGTCTTTCAATAGCAATGAAAAATAGTTGCTTGTATAATCTAGAATATTTCTATCCTATAAGGCACAAACATTTTAATCTAATATCAATATAAATAAACTGAACTAGGATGAACGAAAAAGCATACAGGAAGCCCCGCTTCTCTCAAGTCTCGTGGGACTTAAAATTCCAGCAATAGCTTAAACATGCTTCAGTTAAGATAGTGTATTGGTACATGCTTTCTTTTTCCAGCCAGAACAGATTAGTAACATAAACAAGGCATGTCATATTCCCAACTGGCCTAAACCAGTTCCCCATACCTTTAGATAGGAGGAAAATGTATGCTAAATAAGAGTGATTAACTTCTTAGAGGAAAGACTTAAAGAAAAAAAAAAGAAAAGGGGTGGGAGAGGCAGAAAAGGGGTGGGAGAGACTGCTTGTAAAAATAGTTAGGAATCTGCTAAATTACTCCGCTGTCTCCTTTCTTCCTCTCTCTCTTTCCCCTTTAAAAAAATTGTAAATATTGGAAAGAAGCTCTAGATTACTGTGAACTGACTAGTTAATAGTAGAGAACACTAATTATATTTATTTAAATATCTACTGTAAATTTGTCATTTACAGTCACTCAAAATGAGTGTCATTAAATTTTTTTTTAGTCCTGATTGTTATTTAATATATCGATTTGGAAAGGCTGAGATCCTTCCTAGTCTTTTGTGGGAATGGAAAACTCAGAGAGGCTCCTTTTAATCTCATCTCTAGTGTATTTAACAGACTGTAAGCTTAATAATGTGATCGACTACTAAGTAAGCTTAATATTCCATTGAACTGTATGTGTAAATTATCTGTGTTGATTCTGTGCTTTGATTTAAGACTCCAAACTATACACTTACAAAGAACCACACTTTGAACCATAACATCAAAGTTCCTAAACCCGTACATTTAAATGAATTCTTAGCCTTGATATGAACTGCCTATCAATTATAAAAATGATATAGTCATAAAACAACTTTAAAGCTGTAAGTTTTGGTTTTAGAGCCCTAAATGTATAATCAGCTATGTAAATGTAAAGTGTAAAATGTAAAGATTCATTGTTTGTATTAAAGAGTGCTTGTTAGATTTCTGTTCTTCAGCTAGTCATAGTCACATAAAGTAAAAATACAGTTTTCTTCCCTCCAGAATGCTCATTTGGGCAAAGCAGCAGCAATAAGGGTTTGCATGTGATTTGTTAAACAGGGTTCTCCGGGAAAAACATTACCAATGACTAGCACAAAAATGGACATGTTTTGTTTGGGTCATTACCTAACATATTAATTGAATAATTTTTCAGTAAAAGTATATTAACCTGATGTTGAATATTTATCCACTGATTATGGAGAAGGGAGAAAAAGAGTTTGTTTTTCATAAACATCTCTGAGCCTTTTATTAGTCAAAAAAAAAAACCCACATTTACCAAAATGATGTTTACTATGTGAAGTTATAACCACACTATAACAAATATCTACTAAAAGCTACGAATGTACTAAAATGCACACTTTTAAAACGAATTTTAGGGCAGTCACTTCATCAGTAGGTTTATTCTGCTGGGTGTTAGCCAAATAGAAATGAGGGGTGTCATATGAAATGGGTCCAGATTTCTAACAAACATTCCAATTGAAATTTAAGAAAAACTTTGAAATAAATTATGAAGAAAGATAAAATTAAAGGCAGTGTTCTGAGTAGAAACTCTGCCTTTCTCAGAGACTAATCCATATTTTGTATAGTTAATCCTGGAGTGCCTGGGCTTGGAACGCTTTCTTACCAGAACTCACGACTTTAAAAACAGACCTGCTAAAAATTCAAACAGCCAGGGCAGGAGACATTTTGCTTGGCTGAAAATCTGGAGACACAAACCTGGCTGGCAGTGGAGGGTCCGCTTTGCCGGCCACTAGCCAGGAGGACCGGTGGTAGGCATAGCGGTACCTCTTGTTGTCCACAGGGACGATGTCCATCAGGACTATGTACTTGGCCTCAGAATCCACACCGGAAAAGGACACACGGATGGTAGGAAACATCCTCCTGACACAGTGAGACAAAGAGAATCACCAGAATTAGAGAGGAAGAGAGGTCCCTTCCCTCTCTACCCAGCCCCCAAACTCTTTGTTTCCTGTAAAGCCACAGAGATGTGAATACAGAGACTGACCTTCTCCCAAGCCTAGATAATCTTAAGTGTCATCTCTACAGGAGTCCTCATTAATACCCAAAGGTCTGCAATTAGGGAAAATCCTGTGCTATATCATCAAGCCCATTAGGCTCTGAACCGAAGTCTCCAGAGCAGAGAGTCCTGTAACCTCCTTATGTTGCAGGGAGAAAACTCACCCCTGCCTTAGTAGAAAGCCAGAGCGGAGTTCTCAGGTTGGTTTTCTTTTTCGGGACACTCCGAGAGGGTGCATCCCAGAGACCTGAAAGCTGGAGAGTCGGGCGCCGAGGGGCCACCGACCCCTCGAGCCTTAGCCCCAGGCCCAGGAGCTGCCTTCCTGCCTTCCCTGAATCAGCCCGGACTTCTGCGTCTAGGGGCCGCGTACCAGAGCTCCTTCCTACCAGGAGTGTGGTCACTTCAAATTTCATTCTATCTCCCTGATTTTAATTTTTGTTTTTAATGGGAGCTTCTGCAAATAAAAGGAAGATAAAAGGTGATAAAAGGAAGCCACACGCCTCCCCCCACAACACGGAGCAGGCCGCCCTGCACTGCAGCAGACACAAGGTCCCGCTTCCCTCCAGATGCAAACTCAGAACCTAAAAGACAAAACTGGGCTGCAGGGACGAAGAGAGCCCTGGGTGGGGTAGGGCTTCCTATAGCCAGATCCCAAGAAAGCAAATGCCTGGACATCTGTCTTAGTACATCTTACCAAAAGCAAGTCAGTGGAAGGAAACCCTCCTTGAGCAAAGCTTCCTCTTCAAGCTCAGTACTAGCAGTTTCACCCAGTTCCTGGAGACTCCCTATGCCACATAGGGCACCGTTCCCCCCCTCCCCACTCCTCAGCCGACAAGGCCCTCCTGCTACCTGCCAGACTTGGTGATGATCATCTCCGTGCCTAGCTCATGGAATTTGTCCCAGAGCTCCTTGGTCTCCAGGCTGCAGGCAATTTTGGCCATTTCCTCGCTGGGGATGATGGGGGTGGTAGGGATCAGTGGCTCAGTGCACAGAGAGGAGGAGGAGGGGCTGCTGCCGCCCGCACCACTGCCGCCAAACTCCCCGTGAGCATCTAGGCTGGTCAGCTCTCCCAGGGGCTGAGCGCAGGAAGACTTCTCAACAAATTGTTCTGCAGGCAAAAAGAATGGAGAATGACAGCTAATTCTGTCAATCAGAGAAAGAAGGACAGCAGCACAACTAAAACAGGTGCCTAGACTCGACTTTGGAAAAGTTATGCTCGGGATCTCCAGGAGGGCAGTGAAAACCATTCACTATATAAACCGAGCCCGAGAGTCCTGCGGAGTGGCCTGGCTCCGGCTTGCTTGCTTACCGAACCAAATCAGTGAGTTCCAGAACCAGTTCTTGTTACCATTACTTGAAACCCACTTTGGAGAAGAAAAAATGTGAGGAGTGGATAATGGGGACGACAATGATCATGAAGAATTAAAATCAAATTTTCCTGTTGTTATCCCTCCACATTCTTCTCAGTTTGTGGGCCCTGGTACCAGTTCTTCCTCTCTGACAAAGAGGAGACACTTTTTCCACGGAGATCAAAGCAGCGAAAATATCAGCTTCTTCCTCACTTTGAGAGGAACCTCCCTTCCCTCCTGAAGCCCTCTCCCCAGAAGAGAAAATGAAAAGGGGGTGTGGTTTGCTGTTGTGTTGGGGATGTTTGTTTTTTTTTTAATTAAGTCACTTCACTTCTTTGCCCAGTTCTCAGTTTCTCAGACTTTCAGACGTTAGATTGGAACATTTTTATAATTTCCCTTCCAGTCTGAGATCTTATGAAAGACGAACATACTGCTTGTTAAATCACGGGAATACACTCTCCAATTTTTGCACTTGGCTTGAAACAATTACTTGAGGGACAATGTGTGTATTTTCTCTCAAAAAAAAAAAAAAAAAGTTCTGTGAGGAAAAGAACCCCAAACTCAGACCAGCAGAATGTTAAAGTAGGAAGAACAGTTTTCCATCAACCATCAGGCTGGAATACCGCTGCCTACGAACCAAACATTCTCCTCCACAGCTGATAAGGGCCTGGGAATACACCAGTCACTTTGATGGAATACAGGAGGAGTTTTGTAATTGGCCCAATTATCTTACGTCCCTTAAAAAGAAACTACTTGAATCGACAATGTGAAACTGAACTCCAAAACAACTCTGTTCTAAGTGCCCTGAAGGAATTGAAACAAGTTCTAAGTACACACACACACACACACACACATATATATATATAATGTTTTATTTCTCTTTGACTTGGGGCAGCAAGCAAGAGGTAGAGAATTTTAACCTTCTCTTACAATAATAATCCAACTCATGGAAAATTTTTTAAATAATAATCAAATTAATTATCATATCCTTGTTTTCAAATTCAAAGAGAATCATGCGGTCACAAAATTATATTTTCTACTAATATTTTCAGAAACATATTCACATAACATATTTATAGAGAATTAAGTAGCCTTAAAATTTTTCTGACAATTGAAAAAGGCAAATTCCCTAAGTTCCAAACTAACCAGTGTGTCAGGGTTGGGAAATGGAAGAAGGAAATGATACAGAAATGTTCTAACACAATATTTTATGTCAGTTATATCTCAATTTTAAAAATTTTATGACTTAGTTGTCTGAGGTGGTCCTTTTGAATAGACCTAATGTATTTAAATGAGCAATCATGAGACACCTCTGACTCCCACCCTACAGCTTCTTTAGCATCTCAATAGTGCATTCTCTCTTAACAGGTATTTCACGTGCTGGAGTCCTTGGCTTATAGTCAGTAATAGTGTTCTGTTGAACTGGCCCTAGAAAGGGACTAAGATGCCTTCAGGTTCTTCCAGAGCCTGTCTCAAAAGCCCCAGGGGAGGAAGGATGCTCATTTTACAGACTGGAATGAAGTGGGGGTGCTTTGAGCTGCCAATGGTTTTATAGTTTAGAATTCAGAGGAAGGTATTTTTACCCCCCTCAGGAAAGTAGAGAAGGAAGCAATGTTGAAATGACAGTAAAGCTGAAGCTAACATGTTTCCCAGTCTACTGTACATCTGTCAGGAATTTTAACCTGAAATTCTCTTTTCCTGCTAGCTACCAAACAGTAATGGGGGCATTTATTTATAAAGATTTTGGAGGCCTCCTAAATAGGAGTGGATAATGTTGGAAAGGGCCACAAAGTTAACTTTGAAATTGGTGGTGAATTTTTTTCTAAACAGTTGGAGTTTATCTGATTGGTTATTTCCATTTCTTTAGCAGGTTTAGACTTACACGGGAGATTAGATGGGAAGAACCAGGGAAAGGGAGTAAAAACCCTGGAGGAGAGACTTTTGACATGTTTTCTGCAGATCTTCCTGTTTCCTTTGCCTTGGTTCTAAGTTTCTGCAGGGATTCTAGCTCTCTCTTCTCTCTGCTGAGGCCCCTTATTTTTCTTCTCTAACATTTCATCTTCCATATAATTATTGTGTTTCAAGGTGTGAGATGTTAAAATGTTGAGAAAGGCAGGGAGAAGGAAAAAAATTGAAATTAAAAAGTTTTTAAAAATTACCCTAAGTTTATTTGATGCTTTTCACTGTTTTAGGGCTACCAGATGATCGGGATGTGAACTAATTATTACCCAGGGCCCCAGAAAGTGATGATGAGAACACTTCTTTCTCCCAGTTGTGAAGGGACTTGAAACACATCTCCAGCAGCTTCTTTCTCACACAATGCACTCGTGCTAAGAGGAGTATAGTCACTTTTCTCCCTTTTCTCTGAGCATAGTGTCTTCTATAAATGGTAAAGGTTGTTAAATAAACAGTATAGCTAAAAGTTGAGGAATCTGGGAAATGATTACTGGCTAATGTTTTTGCCAACCTCCACTGAAAATGACAGCAGCTATGAAATGTCTTACTGATATATCTGGAGCTTCTCGGAAGAAAATGGTTCATTTCGGTAGAATTGGCTTATTCTACAGCACCTGACCGGGGTCTTAAGGAGCTGAGTTTGTGTAATCTATTCAAGTCAGTGAAAAAGCAAAATTAAACTAGTTTCTTGTGAAGTGACAGTCTCCTTGGTTGCAAGTGCACAAGCAGGTGTTAGATGCATCATTAATTCTGTCGAGTCTTAAAAGGGGCTTTTTATCATTATTAATCCCTAAATCTTTATCCCAAAATGTTACACACACACACCCCCACACACCCCGGATGTTCGACTTGACAAAAGGATTCTAGACAAATAGGTAAGGAAAGCGACATATGAGGTATGAAACTGGTTGCATATAACAACACTGTTTACTCCGCAAAGAATCTGGGTCTAGAGAGGAAAAAAAAACTTCCCACCCGCAACGTATAGTCTATGACCCACGGGTCAGAGCTGCCGCGCAAGCCGGAAAAGGTGGCCACCCTCAAAGCGTCGTGCACTAGGGGACAGAAGGACAAACGTGCAGCCCCCACCTCTCACCCCCCTTGCCTGCCCATCCCGGAGAGTCTAGCAGCCCGACTTACCCAGTGGTTTGATGGTGTTCTCCGTAGTTTCCTTCTCTTTGGAGCCGCCGCTCGACATCAGCGCGGCGATGGAGAAGGCGTTGGCCCTAGAAGAAAGCTGGGGCTTGGGCGATGCCGTGAACTCCATGGCCCCCAGTGTGCGGTCCTGGCCAGGGACCGGGCCTGCCGAACTGCTGTCCAGCTTCCCCCAAAAGAGACAAAGACAGAAACACAGCGCAAAGTTTCCAAGTGCAGCCAGAGGGGAGCCAGGGACTCTAGATGAGTCAGCCCCAGCCTCCCAAGAGCTCCACACCGGTGTCTCCTTTCCCCCACCGCAAGAGTCTTCAGCCGCTGAGACTTCGAACTAGCCAGAGAGTACCAACTGCGGGCTCAGCCGGGTGAGCGAGTACAGGGACGCTCCGCAGGGGCACAGGCTGCGCCGCCGGAAGCTGGAGACTAGCATGAGCTGCGCAAAGCCCAGAGGTCCTGCAGCACCCGCTCCACGTCTTTCCTCCCTCCCCACTCTGGGGACAGTCGAAGCGGCTCAGAGTCGCTGAAAGGGGGGCGGATGCCTGGGAGCCCGAGCGTAGCCGTGCGAGCGCGGCGGGGCGCGGAGGACTCTGCGCCCTGGAGCTCGAAGCCCTGCGCCTTAATTTGCTGGCAGCGGCGATCCCGGCGGCCGGCAGCCACTCAGCGCTGCCACACGTCACCGCTTCCTGATTCCGCCGCCGGGGGCGGGGCTGCAGGCCCGGTGGGGAGGGTGCGCCCGGGGCGCGGTGCCGGTGTGGCCTCACGCACAGCCCGGTGGAACCTGGCATCCGTTCGGGGAATGGGGTGCCACCACCAGGCTAGCGCAGCGACCGCGGATGCAGCCCGTCAGGCCTCGCAGTTCCGGTGTGGGAGGGAGGTGCTCGCTGTCGGGAGAGGGCATTTTTGTCTCAAGACCTGGGATCCTAGGAGTGGCCCACTGCAGAAATCTAGACCAGAGGAAGCCTCGGGGAGCTCTTGATTTTCCCATTCTTTTTTTCTTACTGGTAATCAAAGTTCCAAAAGAAAGTTAGAGAGTGCTAGAAGTAGGACAGAAACTGGCGCCGCAGAGTCGGTGCCAATGGGACAGATCCCATTTGCCGGGCAGCGTGAAGGGCTGGATCCCAGAACCCGATGGGCTTCAGAATCTGACTGCTAGACAGTGGGTCTGGAGAGAAGCAGCCTTGAGAACGATGCGCTAAGAGTGGGCTGTAAGCATTTGGCAAAGGATGCTCTCAGAACCACGGCTGCTTCTGCACACTGGTGCGCCTCTCATTCGGGGTTCCCATTCCCGAAAGGGACTTGAAACTCGGGCCTTGACGGAAGGGAAGGTGAAGGACGGTCGACGTGCTGGTGGCGCGGGACCCTGCGGGGCCCATGCGACGCGCAGTGGGAGAGTGCAAACCCCACAGCGCCCGGGCGCGCCGCACGCCGAGCCGTCAATCTTCACGAACTCGGACTTCCCACGGCCTTGTGGTGGTCGTCTTGCTGGCCTTGCTAAGCTTGAATAACTCAAATTCTCCAAATTCGCGGGGTAATCCGCTTCACTTGGAGCCGTGTAAACTCAGGCTGACACACACACTCAAGCTGTACATGTAAATATTTGCGCCCCTTTCCAATTGGTCTGGCGATTAGGAGCCTCTTGGTAGGTCTTTAGAAAAAGAAAAAGAAGAAAGAGAAGAAGGAAAACAGCCCCCCATTTCTCACCCCCACATTTTCCTCTCTCCATGGCACAGACATTCTCCACCCCTTGAAATAAACTTATGAGGGAGAAAAGCTGAAACTCAAAAGTTGAAATCAGCCATGTAAGTAACATGATGACAGGTGGGGGACTTGTGAGTTAAGCCTGTCTTGTCACCATGTGTGAATAGTTTCTAACAACAAACTGCATAACGGTGACTAAGGAACAATTTTGAAATATCTCTGTGTACAGAGAGTGTATGTGTAAATTTGGGGGAAATTCGTCAAACTATAGATTTTTGTGCTGGAAACGATTTATACTGTCTGCCCATGTCCATTTGCTTTCGACAGTGAGAAATCGAGTCTGGCTAGCAGGGTGATGCATCTCCCCTAAAATCGACCCAGCCAGCTAGAGGCACAGGACCTGCACTCCAGGCAGAGCTCTTGATCATACCCCAGCCCTGTAGCTGTGCCTGGTTTCTTCACACGGGAGATCCATAGTAAAGGAACGCTGGTTGAGAATGCCTTCAGCTTAAACCTGAGTAAGAATAGAGGCAGCACCACTTCATGTGCCTGAAGATTCGTGTCTATTCTTGAGGCTCTGGTCCTTTGCTGTTTTTGGACAACCCAGACCCTTGGATTAATAAATCTTCCCCCAGCAGGCAAACACACTCCACCTCAATCATGCAACTGTGACATTTCCTTTATTTAAATGTAAGGCGCACAAGCTTGTTCCTGTCCTGTCTCAAATGCTTAGAGTTTGGCCAGGAAGGAAGATTTCTATCAAGAGCGGTTGTCTTTTTTTTGGTGGGGGGCGGGGGAGTGGGGTGGGGTGGGGGGGCGTGGAGGGTGTGTGTGGCATTGTTGGGATGAGCGATGGCATAGTCTAGAATTTTACGCTTCAATTGGGCATCGAAAATCTCATTTGCTGGTTTTAGTTTTCAAAAACTTATTGTGAAATTATACCTCTATTTTTTTTAAAAATGCATTTCTACACAAAGAAAGCATCATATCTTTTCTTAATTATCTTAGTGGTTGAGGCTGGAATTTGAATAATTTCATGACAGGGACAGTTTTGGAAAACTTGGCAGACCAGGGGAAAAATGCTTTGCCCAGGGTCAGTTTCCACTTTTCCAATTGCCCACGCACTCTTAGTCCTGTTCTGGGTCTTTGGCGGGCAGCGAACTTGGGCTGTTCATCTTTCTAAAGACAAAATAAGGAGCTAAGCTAGCTAAGCTAGTGCGTGGAGGGAGGCGACAAATAAGAGGAACTGAAAAGTCCACTTTAAACAAACTCGGGGCTCGAGAGGTGAGCCTTTGGGGATCCCTAAAAAGCAATGCATCTTGTTGGTGTTGAAACCACAGCAATAAAATGTATACTGCAACATAATTATCTGGGGCGCACTGTCCCTGCTCTTAGATTTATTGCCTTTGCAAATCAATACTGTGCTGTAAAAGCCGGGAACCGGTACTTGACAGGGAGGTGCCATCACAGAGTGATTAAAAGCCCACCCGAAGAGAAGATCGCCCGGTTCTGAGGTCCCTTCGTGTTAGCGCGGGTTAATAGGTAAAGCCACCGATGGAGTTGGAACTAAGTAATCACATTAACACTTCCCAGAAGGTCCTTCTTAGGCTGACGTTGCGGGGCAGGGGGTGGGGGGGGGGGGGGTGAGTCTGGGGAGAGAGAGGTCCGGAAAGTCCATTGCACTTGGAGAAGACTTTGAATCTTGACTTTAACCCGCTTTAGCCCTCCCTGAGACTCGGTATAAGTTACCTTAATTTCTTAAAGCCTTAGTTTCATCATCTGAATTATTTCTACCTAGAATATCGCTGTGGATTAAACGAGATAAAGTGCATAAAGCGCCTGAACAGTTACCCCAGTATAAATGAAATATAAATACAGGATTTTATTGTCTTTAATTTTTGAACTGCAATTTTGCTATCTCAGAAATGTTTCTTTCGCGTGCTCACATGCAGGTATCTGTGCAGACAGTTTTCGGAGTGTATGGATTGGGGTCTCATGGTGATAATGGACGGTTATTTACAACTTGCTAAACTTTGGAACTCAGGAATTAAAATTTGAGGTTATATACCTGAAATTGGTTATACAGAATTTGATTATATGGAGGACCGGAAGGTGTCTCCTTATACACAGCGCCGCTTCAAATTTTCCTCTGTAACCTCTGAAACTCAAAAGTTGGTCGACTTCAGAACTATGCGGGAAGAAACGATTTCACGATTTCGGCCAATGGCTTCTCGCTTAAATGAATGTTACAGCTAATGCAGAGCCCTCCTTTGACAGCCGGAGCTGCAGGACCCGGTGCCCGACCGAGAGCTCCTCCGGGTACCCGAGGGCGAGAAAGAAGACCGGTTTCTCAACACCCGGGCAGCTCTACTCTCGAGATCCCGTCCCCATCCTGTCCTCCGCTCTTTTTGGTAAACGCCTTAAAAGCAAAAGAAATGGGCTTCGGTGCCTTTGGATTCCTAAATTCGGTTTACCGAACAGGAAACCCACCCGAAGTAGTGTGGGGAGCGCGGCCGCAACTTCCGTTGAAAGCAGCTGCTACACGTCCCGGGGGGCGCGCCTAGAGTAGCGCGCATCGTCGTCGTACAGCGTAGGGAGCGCGCAATGCGGCCTCGGATTTCATTGTGCGAGGAATGGAGTGGTCCAAACATTTCCTCAGAGGAACCGCGGAGTTCCGCTGGAGTTACATGAGCACATCCTGATGGAGTTAAGTTTTCTTTAATCCAAGTGTCTGCAAGAAGCTCCCCGTTCAGCTTTGGCTGCAAGAACGGGCCGGTCCGCCGGATCTCCGGTCGACCCCGGAGGCCCCAGGACCGGGGGAAGCAAGGCACCCCACCCAATTCCGTTTCTAAGGGCGAGGCAAAGATCAGTTCTTCAAGAGGCGCGGCCAGAGTGTGTCATCTGACGGTCCCTGTATGGGGATGGGTGTATAGGTGGGTGGGTGGGTGTTCGCACGCGCGCTCACGTGCGGCCGGGACCTCACTCTGGCGCCCAGCTGTGGAACGGAGGAAAGGGATGTCGTATGGGCCTAAGGCAGGTCGCATGCATCTCCAGGGCCTACGCCCTCAGACAGTGAAGGGAAAAATTCTTCGAAGGCCAGAGACCCGCGCAATCCTGAGGCTCAAGGAGGCCTATGACTGTGGGTGCGCGCCACCACCTGGCGACTGGAACTTGCACTCCCGGGGCCTTCTCGGGTTCCCATCGCGTTGCGCCACCGAACCTCATCGCGGAGATCAGGTGCGGAGTCCCAGAGCCTCCTCACAGACTGTTCCCTCAAGGCTGCGACTCTCCAGCTCCTTCCCAGGAGCTTGAGGCTGCAGGACCTAAGCGCCTAAGCGCCGAAGGCCTCCTCCTGACCAGGAAAGAACTTGTCGCTAGAATTGGGTACACAACTAGCAGCGTGATCCCAAGAACAGCAAAGAAAGATCTCTTCTGACCCTGTGAGCTAGGAATCCAGATCTGTTCTCTTTCACCCCTTCTCCACCCTCCCTCCTCTTCCTCCACACGTGCTCGCGCCCGTCTTTCCAATCCTCCTTTGGGACATCCTCACCTTCTGTCTCTCAAGGCCTGGCTGCTGACCAATCATGTATTTAACACTTAGATATTTCGTACATCATGAATTTTTGCATGAATTTTGATTCTTTAAATTACTGCATTAAAACATTATTTTTTGTTAGCCTTAAATTTTAGGCTTCATCATAATCTTAGCTCGCTTAGGGAAGTTAAGAATTTGATCGAAATTATACTGATAATAAGCAGTAGAACGGAGGTTCCCACGTAAATCTCTAGTTTCGAAAGCATCCCCTCCCCCGTCGCTATTATCACGCATATGGGACTGACTCAATGGGAACTCCCGCTAGGAGGAGGAAAGCGGCTAGAGGATGATCCCCTGCTTCAGGATGAAGGTCTTGGCCAAGTGACCTGGTCCGGCAGTGTGGAGGCGTGAGGCTTGCGTGGATAGGGGAAGGCAGTAGCCAGACAGGACGACTAAGCGTGCTTCCTGAGCTGTGGTTTCTTACGTGTTTAAAAACAAACTCGAAAGTAAATGAGGCAACTTCCATAGAAGAGCAACCACAGCTCTCTTGGAAGCACCTCTTCTCCCGCAAAGCAGCGTCAGTTTTGCAGATATCAGATATCACCTAATGAAACTTACAGCGGTTACTGCATTTTGGAAGGTGAGCCAGCCTTCCAGCAACTAAGTGATTGCTGGAGGAGGTTCTGCCTTTGCTTTTCAGGAGCTGGAACCTGCCATTTGGTGACATACTTGTCCAAGTCCTTATCAAGAGGTTTGGGAGCTCAAGGCAGGGAAGACCCAGGCAGGAAGTAGTCCTGCAGGGTCTCTGCAGCCTGCTCCCATTGCAAGTCTACCCAGAAGCAATTTGATTGAAGCTCATCTAAGTCTCTTCCCTGTGGAGGGCAAAATACACTCAGTAACGACTTGGGTGCCTGTTCTCAAATGTCAGCATGTTCTAGATGACTTGAAACATGTATTAATGTAAGGGAACAAAGATGTATGTATTTCACAAAAGATAAAGAGTGCAGAGTATTTGTTCATTTATCTGCTATTACCTGGTACTTACCCTGGGCTGGGTAATGTGCTTAGTTGGATGAATAA
This sequence comes from Nanger dama, assembly GCA_917880005.1. NCBI lineage: Eukaryota > Metazoa > Chordata > Mammalia > Artiodactyla > Bovidae > Nanger > Nanger dama. The sequence continues at coordinate 36,176,485 of CAKJTW010000022.1, forward strand.
ACCACTGATCAGAACCCTAATATTTCTGCCTCATGCAACTCACAGTGTGGTGGGAGACAATAATAAGCACATAAAACCACACACAACACACACACACAATAGAGCTTGTGATAAAGACTTGAGGAAACAAGAAGCAGTGATCATTGCTGATTAAACCTATTTTTGCTTATGGATATTCCTTCCTTCTGGACTAGGCACTGGTTTATGGGGGGGGAGGATGGTGTTGGATAATTTGCATAAGATTCCTGCCTATCAAGGATTCAAAATCTAGCTGGAGATTATAAAAGAGCATTACTGTGAAAAGTATATATTACAGTCTTCTCAACATTGAACTGAAAGATGTAGGGGCATAAAGACAGACTAAACAACTTTAATTTAAAAAGCTTGCAGAAGAATGTATAGGGCCTGGCATTAGAAACACTAGAAACACCAGTTTGGAGAAAATGCCTCCATTTCCATATCTGTAAAAACAAACTACATTAAGTGTGTTGTGAAAATTAATGTCTTCGTGAGTGTAAAGTACTTCACAGATATTAGCCAACTCCTGAACTTGGGCAAAGCCCCTTTTCAGTTTAATACATATTTACACATTTGTAGTGGATACAGATTAGATCTGATGGAGAACTGTGTTCAAGAGCCCCAGTTTCCACATTGGAATTGTAAGGAATGTAAGAAACAGCTTTCTCTCTGGGGTCTATGAAAGTGTCTGGGTCTCATTCAGTTTCTGTGGTGTAAGAGAAACCCATAGGTTGCCACTAGGAAGGGGCTAGGTCCCTAGAGATGCTCAGACACTTGGCCTCTCTGTCGTGAATGCCCTCCTTGGAAAGGCTTGAAGGACCACAGTTGGCCTCTGGACTGCATTTTCTTCCATTATCTCACTGATTGGAAGACGTTCTATGTACATTTCAAGCCTGAATGCTAGTTTTTCAATGTATTACAAAGAGCTATTGCCTACTAATATGTGTTAGTCTCTGCAGTAGGCTTTCCAAGAAATAGGTAATGTTGATAATAATATCAGTCGCGTAGCATTATCATGTGCATTTTAAAGCTGCAGAAAATGAGGCTCCGAACTCTGAAAGCGAAGTAACTCGCTTGATCTGGGCACACGAATAGGTAGTTTCACGGGGAAGAGCAGTTGATCTTGGACTGTGTGAGCCGAGTTTTTCGGCTCCACAATCTTAACCTCTAACCCACATCGAATGCTATCGCTAACCTGGCTAGTTTCCAGTTCTGGAAACAGAGGCAGTTTGGAGGAAAGGGCTGAATTTTCTCAATCTATTTGTAAATAGCAGCTCCAGAAACAGCGTAAACATCTGCCTGTCTTTGTTGTTGGTCCACCTGCTCGAGAACGTTGGTCCTCCAAATGTGGGCAGATATAACTCGCTTGCCCATGGTCCACTCTCCCCGCGCGCAAAGAAGAAGGAGGGCCAAGTAAAGGTCTTTCGTTGACGCACGTAGACCGCGCGCGAGTCCAGGCGCTTTGTCACTATTTTCTTCTTTCCTGGGGTTAATTACCGATTAATCTACAGGTTTCGAGGCGGCGGCGAGGGGGATGGATCTCCAAGGGCGGCCTTGGAGATCGTGCACAACTTGACTGGGCTCTGCGCACCCCGCAAGTATGAGAGGAAGACTTGCAAGCGTTGGAGATTCGAAGCAGCTTTGTCCTTTGCTAGTCAAATGACCCTGGGCTATCTGGACCGCTCTAAGCCTTAGTTTCCCTAGCGCGAAGCGAGAGGCTCTCACAGTGCCCGGCGCCGGCTGAGCCGCGGCCCCAGTCATGCAGATGCGATGGCAGGAAGCCGACACTCTGCAACAGAGAGGCGCAGACTCACCGAGCCCTCGAGCTTGCAAGGCTGACTGTCGCCTCGCGGATCCGCTGGTTCTCTCCCTCCAACCCACCCTCTCCTTTGCGGCTGTCATAGGGTCATAGGGTCTCCACGTTGGAGAGACCATGACCGACCAGAGTGAAGGGGACAACCGCACTGTACGCCCGACTGCACCAAGTTTCATCACTTGGTGACGCTAGAGGTGGATTCACATTCCTAAAGACGCTTCCTAAAACGACGCCGTGGGGCGTCCCTGCGAACGACCGAACGGTGGAGAAGCAGACCCTAACCCGCCTCTCTGCACCGGTCCTCGGGCCACCCTCCCGCACACGCGGCTCCCACCCAGGACCCGAGGCCCAAGAGAGTACCCTCGGCTCCAACCGCCGCAGTCCCTGCTGCCGGGACGCAGACATTCGAGTTAGAGCCCGCCACTGCCAGTCCCTGCCTCGTCGGCGCGGTGACGGCGGCGCTGGCGGCGGCGGGGCCTTCCCTTGGCTGCCCCGCTATTTAATCAGGGCTATTATCAGACTGGGCTTGCAGGATGGCGCCGGCCGAGCTTTACCCCCCATTAGCGTAGGGCAGGGTGGGGGCTGGGTCCCCAGACCGCCGTCTGTCCCAACGCAGCTGCGGCGCTTCTGGGGCGCTTTGAGAAAGGCCGAGCCGCGGGGTCTGGTGGCGGCTAGCGCTGTCTCAAACCAGTTCTTCTCAAGCTGACAGTTTATTAGACTTTTATTTCCTACCTCCCAACTCGACCTTTACTAGCTCTTTGGCGTTGGAGCAAACCACTTAACTTTTTTGAGACTCAGTTTTTCATCTGTAAAATGGATCTGCTTAGATACTTAACTCAAGGTCCTCTTGAAGATAAACTCAGATGATGCATCTAAGATAAACTAAGAAGGTTCAGACCACAAATGGTGTTAATACTATTATTACACTAGAATTATATGTGTGTATGTTTTTAAAAAGCATTCCCCACCCCACCCCCGCCCGTTTAATAAAAAAAAAAAGTGTAGAGGGACCAAAGAAGTCCAAAGATTACTTAAGGACTTGCTGGATTTATTCATGACTTGCTGGGATCAAATTTCTCCTCTGCCACTTGCTCTCCGTGTGACTCTGGGGATTTCACGTCTCTTAGTGCCTCTTTACCTTAGCTGTAAAATGGATGGAATACTACCACCTTCGTTATTAGACTGTTGGGCACAGTAAATAAGAGGATGCATGGGGCTTCCCTAATGGCACAGATGGTAAAGAACCCACCTGCAATGCAGGAGACCCTGATTTGACCCCTGGGTGGGAAAGATCCTCTGGAGATGGGCATGGCTGCTCCAGTATTCTCACCTGGAGAATCCCATGGACAGAGGAGCCTGGCTGGCTACAGTCTGTGGGGTCGCAAAAGGTTGGACACGACTGACTTAATACATGCCCGTGCAGAATGCTGAGCACAGAGTAGGGTCTCCGTAAGCATAGATTATTAGTTATTAGCAAAGTGTTTTTACAAACCACGCTCTTTAGGTTTGTTTTTAATATTCCTACAAGGAAGCAACTGTCTCTTGATGTTAAGGAATTTTCATGTTGGGGTTGGGCTGTCAGGTTTAGGGCTGAATATCCGGTCTGGAAATGCCAGGAAAGAGAATCATACAACTGTGTCTTCTAGCCTCTTTGCATTCCCATCACAATGCCCTATTGACGTGGTCCATTTAAAGGTAAAAGTCCCAACAGCACAGTCACTGTTATTTTCAGATGGCTGCTAAAAATTAGCACTCTCAGCAACCCCAGTATTCTCGGCAGTAGTTTCTAATCAGTAAAATACAATTAACAAAGCAAGACTAATTATTAAAGTGATCTTCTAAGTAGTGAATGTTTGTGGATATTCTTAAGTGGGATGTGCTGGGCACAGAGCCCAATACTTATGGACTGTGTTCAGCTTCAGTCAGTACTGGTCTCACCTCATCGGTCTCCCCAAAATCCCAGAGGTGCTTTTGAATTGACTTTCTTCTCTGACATGAAGTAAACGGCCCATATAATGGTTATTTCAAGTGCTTATATGTGCTTGGCAATACCCTAAGCACTTTACCTGTTTTATCTCATTTTCCCCACTTTACAGATGAAGAGATGGTAGAATTTCATGGACAAAGGCACAGAGAAGTTATTTAACTTACTATAAATCACACAGCTAATGTTGGTGGACTATAGGTTTAAATTCTTACTTTCCTTTCTCCTGTGCCCCCATCTCCCAGCACTTATAGCCCTTTCTCTTTGCAACTCCAAAAACACTTTAAAACCAATGTATCTGGAAGAAATCAAGCAAACAAAATACCTCAGAAAGTTCTGTGCTTCTAAGGAGGCACCTAGGAATAGAAGCTACCATTCGTGGCAGGATTCTGAAGGCCTTTACTAGTCAGGATGACTTCTTGTTCGTCACTTGTCCTTTGTGCCACAGTACATTCTTCTGGAAGATGATTGAATGCTTCTTATATAACTGCTAGTTATAGTGTATAAGTAACATTTGTGTGTGTGTGTGAAAGTTGCTCAGTTGTGTCCCACTCTTTGTGACCCCATGGTCTGTAGCTTGCCAGGCTCCTTTGTCCATGGAATTCTCCAGGCCAGAATACTGGAGTGGGAAACTGTTCCCTTCTCCAGGGGATCTTCACAGCCCAGGGATCGAACCCAGGTATCCCGAATTGCAAGGCAGATTCTTTACTGTCTGAGCCACCAGGAAAGCCCTAACATTTGCCTAGACCTAATGTATATCAAAGTCTGTGGTAAGTGCTTTTATATACATCATTTCATTGTAAAATACATTTCATAGATTTTATTTGATAGGAAATATTTTCTGCATCACAGGGCTTTTGTGACGGCCCAATGGATCACAAAATTAGGAAGTATTTTTAAAAAGTGACGTTATTATAAATGGCTATTCTTGAAAAATTCTGAAAAAAATACTTTTGGGGGAGAGTGATTTTTCACTGTGTGGCTCAAAGTCTACCTGAATCCAAAGCACCTAAGAATTCTGTGTATTTCTTTCTTCTACTCAGAGTGACTAGACTCAGGTCCCTTGTTGCCTCACAGACCACCCCAAGAGACTCCTGAATTCCAGTCTTTCATGGCATTACAGTCTTCCTATTGACCACATTTAGCCTTGTATTTGACCAGAGCCAGTGAGAAACAAGAAATTCCCAGCACTTCTGAGAAGCCATCTGTGATTAATCAAGATGTCCCACACTGAAACTTACAACTTTCATAATTTCCCACCACACCTTTAACAGGAAAGGGTGGCCTCTTATTCTGATACGTCTGTTGTTTCTGTCAAGGGTAAATACTAGAAAAAGCATGACTGACTATGCACAAGTTGAAAAGAAAAAGAACCACCAGCAATTACCCCCCTTCCCAGCCCACCTCACCACTTACAAACACGTTACTTAGAGGGCTGTGAGGTCCTTAGCTTGGATTAGTATATAGCAGGGACCAGGACATTGTGGAATGTTTGAAAAGGCCAACAAGGTCAATAAAATTCAGCCTCTCCCATCTTGTGGATGAGGAAATGGAAAATTGAAGCCTAGATCATAAAGTGACACACCCAAAGTCACTTATGCTGCTGGTCATATCCTTGAACCAGGTTGCTTGACTTCAAATTAATGGTGATTCTCTGACACAGTCCCTAAGGGACTCTGCTTAGGGGCAAGAAAGACTTCTCATTGTCTATCATTGTTTCCTAATTTATGTAGCTACACTCTTTCAGTCAAGGCTCACGCATATTAGGTTTTAGTGATGCTCATGAAGTCCAAAGGACCCAGTCTGAATTCTGCAGCAAGGCTTCATCTGGGCATGAGCACAGAAGAAAACTCAGAGTCCTGCCCTTGGCATCAGGGTTTGACTTCTAGAGCGGTTCCTTGTCATCTGGATTGTATTGTACAGCAGTCATGTTTGGATTTCAGGTTGCCAGGCCTACAGGATTGATTTGCTCATGGGAGTAGAAGAGAGGGATTTACATATAACCAGATAAAATGCAAGTATATGAAACACAATTTTGAGGAAAGGGGAGGGATTGAGATAATGTGTACACTGGTTAGGATTCTGTGTTGTTCAGTTCAGTCTCTCAGTCTTGTCCAACTCTTTGCGAACCCATGGATTGCTAGTGGCAAACTTTTTCAGCTTAGTTTAACAATAAAAGGAATTTGTCAGCCTATCTATTTAAATAGGTAAAGTGTGATTCAAGGCACAAAGGAAATCTTTTTCTCATTTCTGCTTCTTGGTGTTGGTGGTAAATTTTCTTAGGCTTTTTTTTTTGTTTTGAGATCACAAGATAGCTGTCTGCTGGTCTCGTGGCTATGTTCTTCCGTCTCGGTACCTACCTATTAGGAAATAGTCATCAAAGGAGTCCAGAAAATGTCATTTATATCTCAATGGCCCTGGTTTAGGATAATGTGCCTTGAACCCCTCAAACCATGATCCAAAGGATTGGGGTTCACTGATTGACTTGTTCGGGAGTTTGTAACCCCTGAAGTTTCTGGGTAGTGGAAGTTCTCCCAAACCATGTGACTGAGACCAGAAAAGAGGTGACTTCATTAAGGAGAAATGAGGTTACTATTGGCCAACATGAGCTTGGGAAACCTTGCTAAAGAAAAGTGTTTTTTTGTTTGTTTTTTTTTTTGCTTTTCAGGAAACTTAGGTATTGTTTCCCAAAGGAAGCTTATGAGAACCCAGGTTGCTTCAGATGTTACCTAGTTTTGTACATCTTTCCAACAACAAAAATAAATTTTATCATTTTCAAATAGTTTTTAAAAAATCAAAAGAATAATAGTATTTTTGTGACATATGAAAATTATATACAAAACTCAAATTTCAATGTCCACAAATAACCCGTTTGTAGGGGTTAGCAAACATTTTCTGTAAAGGGCCATATAATAAATATTTAGGCTTGCAGACCATATGGTCTCTGTTACAATATTTCAACTCTGCCATTGTAAAATAATAGCAGCCATAGGCAATATATAAACAAACAAATGTGGCTGTGTTCTGATAAAAATTATATTTATGGACACTGAAATTTGAAAGTCATAAAATTGTCACTTGTCACAAAATATTTTTCTTATATTGATATTTTTCAACCATGTTAAAACGTAAAGATCATTCTTGGCTGTGCTGTGCTGCTGTGTTAGTTGTGGCCAACTTTTTGTGACCCTATGGACTGTAGCCCGCCAGGCTCCTCTGTCCATGGGATTCTCCAGGCAAGAACACTGGAGTGGGCTGCCATGCCCTCTTCTAGGGGATCTTCCTGACCCGGGGATTGAATCTGTGTCTCTTAACATCTCCAGCATTAGGAGGCAGGTTCTTTACCACTAGTGCCACCTGGAAAAGTGGTATTCTTGGCTATTCAACCACCAAACAAGTGGTTGGTCAGATTTGGCCCATGGGCCATACTTTGCAGGCCCATTTTACTGGCTGCCTTAGGCCAATGGCAGAGCTGAGTAGCTGTGACAGAGACCACATGGCCTAGGAAGCTTAAAATATTTACCAGTTGTATTAAAAACCTTTGCTGCTACTTACTCTAGAGTGATACTTTTCATGCTTCAATTTGCATACAGAGCACTTGGGGATCTTGTTAAAATACAGATTCTGATTCTGCAAGTTTGGATCAGTCTGCATTTCAGCAAGTTCTGAGATGGCCCACATTTGGAGGATTTTTTCAATCCTTCTTGAAGCCTCCTATAACAGAAAGCTGAGAGGAACTCCTCTCTCACTCCACACCCACTTGTTGAATTAAAATCATTTTTTCAGAAGGCTAGGGATCTGCCTATTATATAAACAGATCCTAACTCTGTCGTTCTTTTGAGAAGGATTAATGTAGATGCTTTAATGAAAATTCAGTAACAAATTCACCAAGGACAGGATTAGCCTAACAATTGATTCAGAGCTGGTGAGATTTTGGTGACATCTGTTCAGCCAAGGATTCATATTATATTTTAAAATTTTTATTTATTATAGCACACAGATTATTTATTTGTTGGTTAGTCTCCAAGGAATGAACGCTGCTCATACTATCTTGATTTCCTGTAGAGACAGTGATTTAGGTATATGATTGCTGGTTGACGAGCACATACACCACATTTTCCCCATTTTAGTTATACGTTTATGATCTGCCATATCTGCTAATGTACGTGCATGTGCATCCTCAGTTGTGTCCTATCTTTGCGACCCCATGCACTGTAGCCTGCCAGGGTCCTCTGTCCATGGAATTTTCCAGGCAAGAATACTGGAGCAGGTTACCATTTCCTTTCCAGGGGTTCTTACTGACCCAGGGATTGAACGCACTTCTCTTGTATCTCCTGAACTGGCAGGCGGATTCTTTACCACTGCACCACTTAGGAAGCCCCAGTTAATGTACAGATAGGTTTAAAGAGTAAGGCTTGGGTTTTCATCTGTTCTTTATGTATTAGCAAGGTAAATTTTCAGTAAAACCCCATTGAATCCTTTCTTTGTTGACTTTCTCCTTCTTTCTTCCCTCCATTCTTTCCTTTTCTTGATGGCCATTGTCTTCATTTTTTTTATTTCCAACTTTAGTAAACGTCTCAAGCATTAACCATCGAAAAATATGCAGCTTTTATATTAGAGCTAAGAAAAAAGGGGGATAATGGAGAATCTTTACCAGACATGGGATTTGGGGATTTCAGAATGTGAGGACAACTGGAGCAGCCAACCTGAGAGCCCTGAAGGGTGGAGACTGCACAGCTCTGGAAGTGGAACACTCTCACCCCTAATCGAGTGAGGAGCCTGTGTTGTGATGTGTGATGTGTCAGACACTGTTCAAGCAGCATTCATGACACTGTGGTCACATGAGTGGAAAAGCACTGTTCGTTTTCTTCCTTTTATACTTGCTAATGACCCAAAGTCAGCTTCCTAATTCAATCTGTGCACTTGGTCATATAAGCCAGGCCTGTCAGTACTGTCTGCTTCTTGTGGGAGCTTGATAGGAGATGGGGGGATGGAGAGGAGGGTAGAAGTAAATGTTCCATTTAAAGCCTGCGGGGAAGTGTTGGGCAGGTTGCAGAACTATTAATCTATTATTAAGTTTTATTTGCTTCATATTAGATCCCGGTGGGTATTTTATTTTTATTTAAATTTGTGGAATTTCTTAGGAAAAGAAAAACTGAGTAGGTGAAAGTGAATAATGATAATTTTTAGAAAGGCTATCTTGAAAGTTGTTAAATGGTTAGACTTATTTAACTAAGTTATGTTGATAGAGAAAAGCAACCTTCTCCTACTAAAAATAAAAACAAATGAACTTATCAGAATTGGGTAGAGAGAGCTTTCTATTCTTGACTTGATTCTACCATAATGCAGAATGATTAACCTTCTAGCTTAAAAGGCTGCAGAGTAAAAGAAACCTGAAAATGAAAATCCCCTTAGACCTCTTAGAATAAATTATGTGGATTTGCTAAGTACACAGACTGGCCCTCTTAAAAGGAAGATAACCACTTTAACTATTGCTTTGGAAAGAGAATCCATAAGACCAATTACGAGTCTTATTTTACATTAGTGATTTTACACCAGTAAAAATAACCACCTTGGGTCCTTCACAAGGTGTTGTTTTAAAACAAAAACCAAATGAATTTGGAATCTGTTTACATTTCAAAGATAAAACAGCAAAGAATAGTAAAGAGCCTGCCAGACCAGGAGTCAGAAAACTGCGTTCTCTCCACTCCTGAGTAACCCCAGCATGCTGTGAACCTCAGTTTTTCATCTATGAAAGGTAGAGAAAAACATCTGCCCTGCATTCTTCATGGGTTTTTTTTCTATTAGTTGATTGTGGTGCTTTTGTGAGGCACATTTGAAATTAGAAGAATATGAAATTTCCCTTTGAAAATCATGAATTGTAGCAAAAGATATTTTGGAAGGTTGGAATAGATTTATTGAGATGTAAAAGCATTTACCTGACTAGAGATAAAATTATATTCCACTTTCCTCTTTCCTCTCCTAACCTCAGCTTTCTTAAAGTAAAAATTATATATAAAATACCAGGAAGGGAAGGAAACCGGTCTTTAAAAATATTTTTGTTCTTTTTGGCTACATTGCATGGCTTGCAGGATCTTACTTCCCTGACGCACTCTCTTGTCAGTGAAAGTGTGGAGTCCTAACCACTGGACTGCCAGGGAATTCCCTTGGTTTTTCTTTATGCTGATCACAGGTTCTGTGGTAGGCAGCCTCCATGATGGCCCCCATGAATCCACCTTTTGGCATCACATCCTTGAGTGGTCCACTCCTATATTGTTCCAAGATTAGTCTGTGTCAGTGATGGTGCATCACTTCCAAGATGAGGTTATAGAATGCTGAAGGTTTCCTGTCCCTGTTTCTCTTTCTGTCCCTCTGAGCTGTCTCTCTGTGCAGAACAAGCTGCCATGTTATGAGCAGCCCGATACAGAGTCCCATGTGCCTAGGAACTGAAGTCTCCTGCCAACAACCAAGGTTAGAAGCAGATCTTCCAACCCACATCAAGTTTCTTGATGATTCAGTCTTGCCCAGCAGCTTGAATTGCAGCTCCATGAGACATCTTGACTTAGAATCACCCAGGCAATCTGCTCCCATATCCCCTGCCCTTGGACACAGTCTGAAATAGTAAACATTTGTTATTTTAAGATGTTAAGTTTGGGGGTAATTTGTTAGGCAGCAATAAATAACTGATACAGGTTTTAACAGGAAGAGAAAATGTCAGAGATGCATCTGATGAATTCTTTTAACTAGAGAATTTAACCAAGAAAGCCTATTGGGTACACATTTCCTTACTCATCAGTTTAGCTCTGATAAGGATTTGAGAGGTAAAATGTCAAGATATAGTAATTTAATCAAATAAAGTGTGTTTTGACGTTGATGCTGCCCTTGACAAATCATAGCAGACACTTGAGACAATTGTGCAGCACGGGGAGAAGAGGAATTTACTGACAGCAAGGTGGCTTAGCCAGGCTCTAGTCAGGAAAATAGTCCATGCCAGGGAGCTCAGTAGAGAGAATTTGAGATGGGGATCCAGGTACAGAGGTTGAGAAGGCTAGCAGAAAATGGAGAGGAAGCTTGGACTGCAATAACAAGAAATTGCTACCGCCCCTGTGACTGGAGAAATTAGGAGCTGTCATGTGCCAGGGACTGGAATAACAGTGTGGGCTATTCGGCCAAAGTTGAAACCATAGAGAAGAAGCTACACTGATAGAAATGCTGCCCTAAGTACAGAGAGCTAGAGAGAAGCACTGTGGCCCTTCTCCCTTGGCGGGGCTCCATCACCCACCAGCCCTGCAACCGGTAGCCTAACTAGAATCCATTTAGAAAGAGAACCTTGGAAATACAGTTTGCCAGAGTTGTCCCCCTTGCGAAACAGAGCAGGGAAGGTGTGAAGAATAGATCTGATAGCAAACAGGCATATGGCTGGCACAATCCACCATTTCTGCTAATCAACAGCTGTTCCATATTCCCACCCATTTTTATTTCCCAGACACTATCAACCACATGCCTCTATCATTCACACAAATAAAGACTCTCACTCTCTTTAGAAGAGGAGACACAAAGTCTTATCAGTCATTTCAGAGTCCACTTCTACCCATTCAAGGTATAGAATCACCAGGTGATACAATTCTCTCTTTTAGGATCAGATGTGACTCCTATGGTCTGGTAATTTATAAGTAATTTTCTACAAAGACAATAGAGGAGGAGAAGGAAAAGAAATTATTGTTTGTGTGTATGCACGCTTGCTAAGTTGCTTCAGTAGTGTCTGATTCTTTGCTATCCCATGGACTATACTCCACCAAGCTCCTCTGTCCATGGGATTCTGCAGGCAAGAATACTAGAGTGGGTTGCCATGCACTTCTACAGGGCATCTTCCTGACCCAGGGATTGAACCTGGGTCTCCCATATTGCAGGCAGAATCGTTATTGTCTGAACCACCTGAGAAGCCCATTGTTTCTGTATATATTATATCATATTATGCATGTGTGCTAAGTTGCTTTAGTTGTGTCCAACTCTTTGTGGCCCCATGGACTGTAGCCTGCCAGGCTCTTGTGCCCATGGAATTTTCTAGGCAAGAATACTGGAGCAGGTTGCCATGCCCTCCTCATTATATCATATCACATTACATTAAATTATAATGTCTTATATATGTACAGAATTACAAAATATGCATCATTACTATAGTCCTCATTTCTATAACTGATTATCAGGCCAAGTTAATGTTGATATTTATCACTTTCTTTTTTTAACCACACACTTCATGTTCCCTTTGTCCCCAGCTTGCATCTCAGTTAGAGATTTTTATTTGGTGAGAAGAACCAAAATTTCATTCTTGAATTTTCTGTGGTCATAGTGCTATTGCCTTTATTGAATTGTTGTAGTTCTCCATTAAACTTATACAGAGGCAATAAGAGGTATCCCAGTGAGTTTTGGTTCTAGAGAGTTCTCCACACTCCCATTATGTAGCAGCAACCTAATTCCTCCTTTGTAATTAAGATCCAGCATCTCAACTGGCATTGTACCCCTTTATCTTCCTGTTGGGTTGGTGCCATGAAGAAGACAGATTCAGAGCCAAATTCAGCAGAATCATTGCACTGTCTCCTAGTGAAAGCATTTATCTCCTAGGAAACTCTAAAGAATCATAGCCCAAGGTCTTGGGGCTAGAAAACTAACACTCTTTAAGGAGTCATTAAGTGTAGAGGGCTCACTGCTTGATAACTCCTCCTTCCATTCTTTTATATCTAGACCACTGTATTATGGCTATTGGAGAGAAAGCACCACATTGGTTGTAGTTCAGAATGTATATTATCCTGAAGGACAGCATCTCAGGTAAGTAGAATAATGCCACACTCCCCTCCTGCCCACCCCCCCAAGAATATGTACATATGTACCTTAATCTCTGAAATCTGTGGCTATGTCAGCGTACAAAGCAAAAAAGAACTAACGTTACAGATAGAATTAGAGTTCATCTTAAAATAGGAAGAGTAGCTTGAATTATACAGATAGGCCCAGTGTAATCAAAAATGTGCTTAAAAGTAGAAGAGAAACAGAGGAGCAGATGTGATGATAGAAGCAAGGTCAGAGTAGTGGGATATGACATGGACTCAACTCTCCTTTAATTGCTTTGAAGATGGAGGAAGGGAACCATGAGCCAAGGAATGCAGATAGACTCTAAAAGCTGAGAAAAGCCCAGGAAATCCTGGACTCCTGGATTCTACCTAGACCTTACGGAAAAGAACGCAGCCCTACCAAAGACTTAACATGAGTGGGACCTGTACTGCAGGAATATAAGATGATAAAATTGCATTGCTTAAGCCACTAAGTTTGTGGTGGTTTTTTAACTGAAGAAACAGAAAACCAATATAGTACCTCAGTCTCTCAGGGTGTTTATCTCTCAGTGCTATATAAATCTGCAGTAAGCCATTCTACTATCAGGCCAGATGCTTATGAATGATGGGCTTTATCATGAGATCAGTAAGTTCTATGAGAGTGATTTCATTGCTGGATTTTTCTCACCATAAATGAGTCCCTTCATTAGAAATGTAATGGTGAATTAATCCCACAGGTGGTGGTGTTGGCAGGGACACTAGCAGAGAATCCAGGGAGTAGCCAAATCAACTGGATAGGGTTACGCCCCTGGTTAGTCTCTCCTTGTACCACCATGGCTGTTTGGTACATGGACCCCTGGCAGTTTTGCATATGGGTCCACTGAGCAAGCAAGCGCTGGAGTAACTGAGGAAAGAAGGTAAATTTCATCCACTGAATAGGTCATCTTTTCCACCTGAATATCAAGCATCTTCTCTGTGGCAGACACCCTTTGAAGAGTATTCACGTGGGACTCAATTATCTTCATACTCTGTAGCTATTCTAGGTAATTCAGCGGCCTGAATTATCCTGAAAGTTTATGATACTTTCTTGTAGTCAACCTCATTCTTTCCAAGGCTTTGATCACCTGGGCAAAGTAAGCCATGAATCTTGTCTGTGAATAAGAGTAGACCCATACCTTACGACATCTCTCCTTCCAGGCAGACTAGACAACCAGATGTACTACTTCAAGATTTTTTTCACTGAAAGTTCCCTTCCTATAAGGCCACTCTAGACTGTAACTTTTAGTGTGGCAGCTGGCATTCCCTGTTAGAACCAGCTTGTCGTGCATATTTATTTGTAAACCAGGCCCAAGTGTTTTCTTCCTTCAACAAGGAGCTGGGACTCCTCATGAGTTCCATAGAATTGGACTGAGGGAAGTGGTGGTGCATTGAAGGAAACACCCAGAGAGTCTAAGAGTCAACTACCTGTTCAAGCATTTCACTTGATCCTTCCAGGCCTGCTCAAGAGCAAACGTATATATGCCATTCCCCCTTGATAACGGGTTACTTTCTTGTCCACTCTAACTTGTGGCTTGCTGGCTCAGATAACACTGCAGTTCAATGAGTGGCTCTGTAGTATTAAGTGTTCAATCTCTTTCAGGGCCAGTAGTAAGTAAGAGACTATTCTCAAAAGGAAAAGTTCAGCAGTGTGGAACATGGGCTAGGTTCCAGAGTTTAGGGGTCTGTGCAGGATCTCCTTCTTGTGGCTTACCACAGAGCCCACACAGCATCATTCTTTGTAACAGGTACTTCTGGCACTAACGTGTCTGTGAGGTCAGAAGATCTGAGTCACAGAGAAACTTGTATCATACCTTGGAGAATATAAAGAGCCTCTGAAAATTATTGATTAACAATCTCACAGGTAACTCAGTAAAAGACTTGAAGCAGGAAATTTTGATGAGGAGTCTATTGTCTTCAAAATGTAAGAGGCCCACCAAGCATTGTGCCACCAAAGTGAGAATCAATTCATTTTTCATTTTGATCAAAATGTTGGACTTGTCTTTCACCAATGTGTTCCTGATCATCTAAAAATGTTTTTGAGTGATAGGTCCATGATTTTTATGGGATTACCTTTTGCTTGCTAGACTATATGTATCTTACTAAGGCATACAAAAAGATCTTCACCACCCAGATAATCACAATGGTGTGATCACTCACCTGGAACCAGACATCCTGAAATGCAAAGTCAAAGGGGCCTTAGGAAGCATCACTATGAACAAAGCTAGTGGAGGTGATGGAATTCCAGTTGAGCTATTTCAAATCCTGAAAGATGATGCTGTCAAAGTGCTGCACTCAATATGCCAGCAAATTTGGAAAACTCAGCAGTGGCCACAGGACTGGAAAAGGTCAGTTTTCATTCCAATTCCAAACAAAGGCAATGCCAAAGAATGCTCAAACTGCTGCACAATTGTACTCATCTCACATGCTAGTAAAGTAATGCTCAAAATTCTCCAAGCCAGGCTTCAGCAATATGTAAACCATGAACTACCAGATGTTCAAGCTGGTTTTAGAAAAGGCAGAGGAACCAGAGATCAAATTGCCAACATCCACTGGATCATCGAAAAAGCAAGAGAGTTCCAGAAAAACATCTACTTCTGCTTTATTGACTATGCCAAAGCCTTTGACTGTGTAGGTCACAACAAACTGTGGAAAATTCTGAAAGAGATGGGAATACCAGACCACCTGACCTGTCTCTTGAGAAACCTGTATGCAGGTCAGGAAGCAACAGTTAGAAGTGGACATGGAACAACTGACTGGTTCCAAATAGGAAAAGGAGGACGTCAAGGCTGTATATTGTCACCCTGCTTATTTAATTTATATGCAGAGTACATCATGAGAAACACTGGGCTGGAGGAAGCACAGACTGGAGTTAAGATTGCTGGGAGAAATATCAATAACCTCAGATATGCAGATGACACCACCCTTATCGCAGAAAGAGAAGAAGAACTAAAGAGCCTCTTGATGAAAGTGAAAGAGGAGAGTGAAAAAGTTGGCTTAAAACTCAACATTCAGAAAACTAAGATCATGGCATCCAGTCCCATCACTTCATGGCAAATAGGTGGGGAATCAGTGGACACTGTGGCTGATTTTTTTTTTTGGGGGCTCCAAAATCACTGCAGATGGTGACTGTAGCCATGAAATGAAAAGACGCTTACTCCTCAGAAGGAAAGTTATGAATAACTTAGAGAGCATATTAAAAGCAGAGACATTACTTTGCCAAAAAGGTCCGACTAGTCAAGGCTATGGTTTTTCCACTGGTCATGTATGAATGTGAAGAGTTGAACTATAAAGAAACCTGAGCTCCGAATAATTGATGCTTTTGAACTGTGGTGTTGGAAAAGACTCTTGAGAGTCCCTTAGGCTGCAAGGAGATCCAACCAGTCCACCCTAAAGGAAATCAGTCCTGCATATTCATTGGAAGGACTGATGTTGAAGCTGAAATTCCAATACTTTGGCCACCTGATGCAAAGAGTTGACTCATTTGAAAAGACCCTGATTCTGGGAAAGATTGAAGGCAGGAGGAGAAGAGGATGTTAGAGGATGACATGGTTGGATGGCATTACCAGCTCAACGGACATGAGTTTGAGTAAACTCCATGAGCTGGTGATGGACAGGGAGGCCTGGTGTGCTGCAGTCCATGGGGTGGCAAAGAGTTGGACATGACTGAGGAACTGACCTGACTGATCTGACTGAAGGCATCTAGGATACTTGCCCTTACTGCTTGCCAGGTCCAGTCACCATGATGTTATTAATGTGGTGGGCCCAGCATGATGGTCTTGGAAGGTTAAATGATCAGGGACCCAGTGGATGATATTATGACAAAGAGCGGGAGAGCTCACAGAGCCCTGGAGTGAGACAATGAAGGTATACCACTGTTCTTACAAGCTTCTGTTTTGATTGTGGGTATGCTCAGTCGTATCTGACTTTTGTGGCCCCATGGACTGTAGCCCACCAGGCTCCTCTGTCTATAGAATTTTCTGGGCAAGATTACTGGAGTAGGGTGTCATTTCCTCCTTAAGGGGATCTTCCCTTCCCAGGGACTGAACCCGCAGCTCTTGTATTTCTTTCAATGGCAGGTGTGTTCTTTACCAGCTGAGCCACAAGGGAAGCTCATCTGTTAACTGACACAGAAAGAAAAGCATTTGCCATATCATGAGTTGCCTAATAAATACTAGGTGCTCTGTTAAATTTTTCCAATAAATATACATACATCTGAAACACCAATTACAATTGATACACAAGTTTATTAATTTAACACTAATTTCTATCCTCCAAATGGAGTCATTCTCTACCTGACTTTTGCCCAGTCAAAAACAGATGGGTTAAATTGGATAAGAATAGGAGTCATCACCCCTGAATCTTTCAAGTCTTTTGATGCTACCATGAACCTCTGCAATTCTTCCAGATGCATTGTGTATTTTTGGTTTATTATTTTGATTGAAAGGGATAATTCCAGGGTCTTCAACTTGGTGGTTCCTGCCAAAGTAGCCCTTACATCAAGTCAGGGAGACAATGAAGATATTTTTTCCATTCTCTCATAGTATGTCTTTTCCAACTATGTTCTCTCTGAGAAAATAGCTACATGGATAGGGAAGTAGGCCTATTCTAGGACTGACCAGGACCCAAACTCCATTTATCACCTTAGACCTCCATAAACCTCCCAGTGTATCTAATGGATCCAAGTGAAATGTAGGCTCAAAGCCAATGTCTAATAACTTCTGAAGTATTGGTATTAATGGCTTTTTTTCCTTTTCCTGGGGCATTGTGGAGATGTGAACAGATAATTAAAGAAAATATTGTCAGACCGTGTTCATGTTATAAAGCCTTTATGGAATTTCTTTCACTTTCTGGTGGATTTTAGTAAATAATCACAGGAAATGTTGTATGTAACTCTTCAGATTATTTGTATTCTTTATCTGTGCCCCTTTTCTTGTACCATAAAATTGTAAGTTCATAAATGTTTTGGTGCCTATAGACGTTAATATGCTTTTTTGTATCCTAACTATAAATAAATCAGAAATAATGTATTTTGGCAACCTACTTAGAAAGAAAATAAATCTGAATGAAGACAGCACTGGCTAAAAAATGTGGTCATAGACCACTTTGGGGCAGATGTGGAGAAAGATTTACAATGTACACTTATGGCAATGGGACCTGCTTTTAGCTAAAATTAAGGACTCTGGGTCTGCCCAGTGGCTTAAGTTTGGAAACTAGATGAAAGGTCTTTCTTTACTTCATGTTATGGCAAACACAAGTCTGAGTTATGCTCACTAAACCTACAAGTTTTCTGATGATGTAAATCAAGTAATATTTCGCCAGGCAGTCTACTTCTTTCCTAGAAGCACCATGATCAGTTAACCAACATCATTAATTCTTCTGTGTTTAAACACTCCAGTTGCCATTCAGCCATGCTATCATGATGGCACCTACCTTGCTGCCACTTGGCCACTACTTGTCTGAAATCCCATCATTCCCACTGAAATCAGCATGCCTATTTCAGTGATAATATCTCCCACTACCACTGGGTTCCTGCCTCCCCAGTCATTTTTTAAATTTCATAATAGACTATATCCTAACACCTCCTAGAAATGCAGGGGTAGGTTTTCCATAATAAATTCACTGTGATATATTCATCTTAGTAAGCTTTCAGATTCCTTCTTCTACTTTATACAAAAAGTTCCAGCATCTTGATCTCATTGAATATAAATCATCAGTCTATAGGTTCAATTATCCAAACAAGCAAAATGTTAGGGTCATTTGCAGCCAGGTAGGCTAGCATATTAAATTCAGAAGTTTGGATAAGTGTACCCATATTCATAAATTAACTTATACTATATTGGTCTAATAATTATTGATACCCACACTGGTGCCCAGGTTCTAACTAATATAAGTTATCAATTGAAAATGTTCAGTATATAAGCTATATATCTTCCCACACAGACTTTACAATTCTCCTCTTGAGGTGTGCTGGGATCTGATCTTTTCTCTAGATCTGGAGGTAATGAGAGAAATGGGGAATGGTTTTGCAAAGAAAAAGTATCCTCTGGGAAGCAACTTCAAAGAGGGAAAATATGATCTTAACCTTCATGTAAGAGATTCGCTGATGCTACATATTCAACTTTCAGTAACCCAGCACAATTCATTTCAAATCTGGTCATTAGCTACATGTGCCCTGAGGCTATAAGAAATTTACTATTTTGAGGCTGCTATAGCATATCTGATTCTCAGGAATGCCTTGAGTTAAGAGTTAAATCACTGAGCTTATCATTTTATTTCCGTTAGTTTCCCAGTACTATTAGAAATATCCAGCCCATTTCATGAGTTTTTCTTTATTAATACTGTAGTGATCGGATGAGGCAGCTATTTGATCTCTGAAAGACTTTTTTCAAACAGCAGTTTATCCTAGGCAACCACATGTAATAACTGAAGTCATCTTGATGTCATTGTATGTTATGTATCATCAGTATTCATTCCCCACAAGCAATGGGCCTTCCTGAACAATGCAAACACTTCCTATTTAACTCCATCAATCCCCTTCCAACCTTTTATGGTATTGTTAGCATATGTTTTACTTTACATATTCTATGAACTCCACAGGCACAGTTATTGTTATTATCTTAAACAATATTTTAAAAATTTACCCATGCATTTCTAGCTTTTCCCAGTGCTTTCATTCTTTTTATTTAATTGACAATTAAAAAAAAATTAACTGGAGTATAGTTGATTTCCAATGCTGTGTTAATTTCTGCTGTACAGCAAAGTGAATCAGTTATACATATACAGATATCCACTCTTTTTAGATTCTTTTCTCATATAGGTCATTATAGAATGCTGAGTAGAGCTCCCTGTGCTATACAGTAGCCCCTTATTATCTATTTTATATATAGTAGTATGTATGTATATGTCGATCCCAGTCTCCCAATTTATCCCTCCCCTTTATAACCGTAACTGTTTTTCACATCTGCGACTCTATTTCTGTTTTGTAAATAAGTTCATTTGTACCATTTTTTGATTCCACGTATAAGTGATAGCACGCAATATTTGTCTTTGTCTGTCTGACTTACTTCACTCAGTATGATAATGTCTAGGTTGATCCATGTTCCTGCAAGTGGCATTATTTCATTCTTTCTTATAGCTAAGTAATATTCTATTACATGTATGTACCCCATCTTCTTTATCCATTCCTCTGTAAATGGGCATTTAGGTTGCTTCCACGCTTTCATTCTTTCCCTGAAGTTCTATATTTTCATCAGAGATTACTGTCTTTTAGTCTAAAGAATTTATTTTGACTTTTTTTTTTACAGCTGAGGTAATTAATTTTCTTAATTATTTGTAACAAATGTCCCATACTAATATAGATGTAAATAATAGAGGAAACCTTTCAGACTTGGGCAGGTCTATTCAGTCTACCATTTACTAAAAATACTGGGCAGAGCTATGGAAAAGCTTCAAGGTATACGATCTCTATTCCTTTGTAGTATAATTAAGTTTTATCTAGGTGTAGCAATTTCCTCCTCTTTCTTCCTTGGGCAAAGGTAGAGTGAGGGTCTCCAGTTGTTGGGATTGCAGAGCTGGCTCAACAGAGGCTCTGTCTTCTGGGGCACACAGGTGAATTTTGCACGAGAGGAAAATGGTCACAGCAAGTGCTATGTATAAGAGACGTGGAGGAGGTGATGTGGGAATGTTGCCTGGAAAGGCTTCCCAGAGAAGACTTTGAAGGATGGCTGTGTGTGTGTTAGCCGTTCAGTCGTGTCCGACTCTGTGACCCCATGGACTGTAGCCTGCCAGGCTTCTCTGTCCATGGAATTCTCCAGGCAAGAATACTGGAGTGGATTGACAGATGGTTAGGAGTTCATAACCCAACTAACAAAGCCAGTTAGAATTAATGAAGCAAGAGTTTCTTTCTTCGATTGAAAAGAGAGTGTTGGGAAAATGTAGAGGCCAGAGGAAGTGGTGCTTAGGTTCCACCTCACATACTACTAGACACACCATCCACATCTTTGCCTAACAATTAAAGGAAAAATAAAAGCATGCTTGTGTGCATGTGGCTACAGTAGAGAATCATTTTACACATATGGGCATGAACTCCAAACAGGAAAATAAATGACTTTCAAATCATGTTAATAGTCATGTGGTTACAGTGTGCTTGGGCCAGGAGCTGCCTGCAGAGAGAGATGTGACTTGCCCAAAAGCTAACACTTGAGTAAAATGGAGATGCATAGTAGAAAACCAGGCCATCCCACTGTGAGAATCCAGGCAGTAACAAGATATCATACCCAGTCGGGGCTTGTCTTCTTCAAGGTCTGGCTCTTAATGACCTCTCAAAATAGGCTAGCCATTTCTGTGATGCCTGGAGCAAGGTGCTATGTGGACGTCTTTTCTAATCTTTTCTGATGACAGGCCTGGTGACCTTCAGTGGCACACAAACTTTTTGACGGAAAAAAAAAGTATAAAGTGCAGAAGCCTAAACAATGCAGTTCCCAGGATTAGCAGACCATGTCCAGCCTTCACCTTGAATTCTTCATCTTGCTCAGTTTCCCATTAACATGAGACAAGGTATTAAAAAGGTCGGGGTTTTCAACCAGACCAGGGTGCTTGGGTCTATCTTTGCAGCAAAATTAAAAGCCTCACTTAAAAATTTATTAACAGCTCAAGAGGCCAAAAAGAAATCTAAAAGTAATGTTCAAGGAAACAGTTTGTGGCCTGGAGAGGGGTGCTCATGGTATTAATGTGAAACTACCTGTACCCATTCTCCTTTCAATAGCATGTCAGGGCACAAAGCCTCCCTTATGAGATCTGACAAGCGTATGTTCTAGAGGAAGCAGAGGGGAAGCTCTCCGTTCATATGACTAATTAGACGGACTTCATGCTGGGTTGCTCTTTTTTGATGCAGGTCCTGGTCCTAATTGTCAGTTTGCTCCTCAGAAAGTAAGGTTGAGTTCAAATGCTTATGTGCCCTGTTTTCTTTTAGCATTCCTGACCTGAAACTGATGCGGGGTGACAGGGAACAGACGGGAAAGAGACTTCTCGTTGCATTCAGAGTAAACCTTTTCAAGTTCCCCACTTGGAAGACCAGACCACTAGCAGCAGCTTTTACAGGCTATGTTTATCAATTAACATGGCTCACACCAGCTGGGAGTTCTGCCTAGGCGCGCGAGCCTCTGTGATGGGCAGCTCAGCCCAAGTGAAGAGACCAGAGGCGCTTATTGGTCATGTCTGCTTGGATAGCTATCCAACGGCCAAGGCTGGCACAGACATGGCGATGTGTTTAGGGATAATATTGGGAAATGAAGTATGACAGGTTGATTGCAAGAATGGCTGCAATTCTTTATCCCTCCCTATAGCCATACCCTTTGCAGTGTTCCTCTTATCAAAGGTTGGGGTCTATTGTCCCACCTTTAAATCTGGGCTGGCCTTTTGATTTGCATTGCCCAGTTGATTAAGGTGGAAGTGAGTTTATATCAGCATCAAGGCCAGATCTGGAGAGACCTGAGCCCTGATGCTCTATCTCTTGAGACAGTGCTTTGTGCACTAGTGGAAGACTGAGAGATCATATGAAGCAGAGCTGAAGCATCCCAACTGGGGTCACCCTAGATCATTCTACACCCAGCTGACCCACCACCTGACTGCATAATCAAGCCCAGAGAGATCAACCCAGCTTGACTCAGGCCATAATCATAAGTACCACACAGCCAAACTGTATGTAGACTTAAGAGCAAAATGAAATGCTTATTGTTTTCAGTGAATTAACTTTGAGGTGTGTTTTAGTTCAAGTCTTCTGGGAAGCAGATACCAAGCTGGAATTACAGATACAAAGGATTTACTGGATTAAATGCTACTGAAAGATAAAGAGGAGAGACTGAGAAGTTGAGAGCCTTCAGGTTGAGACAACAGGTCTGACCACTGCGGAAGACAGAAGGAAGGAAAGATTGAGTAGTTAAGAGCTTCAGGCTGCAGCACAGGGCTAGAAAATTCTGGCTGGCCTGACCACAAGTTCTTCAGCCAAAGGAACCCCATGTGAAAGGAATCTCATGTTTTGCAGGAGTGGGTCTGTATTATCATGCCCACTAGGTTCAGTTATTGGAAGTGTGAATCATACCCTTACTGACTTGGGGATGGATACAGGGGGGCAGCAGATGGGCCATTAATCAGTTATACTCCCCATAGCAGGAAATACAAATGGCTTAAGTTGGTTTGTTACCCAACATTGAGGCCACAGATATACTCATCAGTTCAGTTCAGTCACTCAGTTGTGTCCTACTCTTTGCAACCCCATGGACTTCAGTATGCCAAGCTTCCCTGTCCATCACCAACTCCTGGAGCTTGCCTAAACTCATGTCAATTGAGTCAGTGATGCCATCCAACCATCTCATCCTCTGTCGTCCCCTTCTCTTCCTGCCTTCAATCTTTCCCAGCCTCAAGTCTTTCCTAATGAATCGGCCCTTCATATCAGGTGGCCAAAGTATTGGAGCTTCAGCATCAGCATCAGTCCTTCCAATGAATACATTCATACACAGGACAAAAAGATTTCTGTTCCTCTAGAGGCTTTTGTTGTGAGCTTAGCCTATCTTCACCCTAGCATGTCTCTGTAACTAAAATGAGAGGAGAATCTTTTCATTGAATAACATCAAAATGTTCAAAGGTTTTGGCTAACTGTAGCTTCTAGACCAAGAATGTCCTGTTAAAAATGCAACAGACTCAGCATTCCATTCCTCTAGAAGGTACTATTTTGTTCATTATTTTGCCCAGGAAGGTGTCACATAGTGTCCACCATGGCAGGCCAGGAGGAAACAGAGCCTTTGCTTAAAAGGCTTTTAATTACCTAGATTTGAAATTGGCTTCAACTTGTGAGATAAAATTTGTGGAATATTGTTGTTGATGACAAATCCTTTATATATCTGTGTGGCCTAGATTAGCATGCCTCATTATTAATTGTTTTTATAAGAGCAGTTTAATTACTAAGCATTTATAATCACAATTATTAATTAGTGTTTTATAGATATCTGGGAAGAAGGTACAACCTCAAATTCAATTAACAATTATGGAGCTCCTTTCATTGCTAGGCATTTTGCCAGGTACATATTTTATTGAATTCTCACCCAAACTACAGGAGGTACTTATTATCTCTGTTTGTCTCGGTGACCATACTGCTGGTAGCTCAAAGAGCACAGGCTTGGAGTCAGGCTTCTGACTTCATGATTCATGTACTCCATAATCATTCACTGAGCATCCAAAGTATTCTAGGAGCTGTGCTATTTGATAGTAATGCAAACACAGTTCCTGTTCTCAAATCATCTGCAGATTAGTAGGTAAGACATATATTACATTTTTATGGGCCTCAGTGAGATACATGTTATAATTCAGAGAAGCATAGGGCACTTAAGACACAGAAATGAAACCTCTTTTGGGATATTTGTGTTCTCTCAAAATTTGTATGTTGAAGTTTGAACTCAGTACTCAGATGTGACTGCATTTGGAGACTGGGTCATTAAAGAGGTAGTTAAAGTGAAATATGGTCATATTACTAATCCAGTATGACTAGTGTTCTTATAGGAAGAGGAGATTGGCCACAGACGTGTACACACACAGAGGAGAGGCCATATGAAGAGACAGGAGATAACAGCCACCTGTAAGGCAGGGAGAGAGGCTGCAGGAGAAACCAAACCTGCTGACACCTTGATTTTGGTCTTCTAGCCTCCAGAGCTGTAAGAAAACAAATCTCTGCTATTTAAACCATCCAGTCTGTGGTGTTTTATTATGGCAGCCCTAGCAAACTAATACAGAACCTAATTATACTGAGTGGGGTAGTGGGAAAAAGCTGCTACAGGAGGATCGCAGAGAGGCATCAGGAGGTGAGAGTGGTCATGAAACTGAGATGAGGAAACATGGCATTTAGCCCCTGCTGGCCGTGGCATCACTGAATAGCCTTTAACAAGTCACTTCCTTCCTCTGGGCATCAGCTTTCTCATCTGTGAAATGAGAGCATAAACCTTGAAGAGGGTTTCTAAAAACGTTTCATGGAACACTGGTTCCTCGAGACATTTCTCAGAAGAAGAGAGAGGGAGGTCTCTGTGGGGAGACACTGTACACTGTATGCTACCCTCCCTTTTGGGTGTTCAAAACACTGAGCTGCATGTTGTAGGTTCTGAGAAGTCCTGTTTTATGCAGAGTTCACCTATTTATTTAGCCACAAAACACCATTTCCATAGCACATTCCTTAATACTAATGTGGGTTCCAAAGTAACCATGCTGAGCCATTCAGGTCCAAGTTTCTTATCTCTCTGTTTTCTGACTCCAATACTTAGGGCTTTAAATATTTAAAATAAAACATTTTAAAATGTCCCAAATACAAAGTCTTCAGAGTCTAGGGATTAGACCTGTGACTTACAAACCATTAATCCAAAGAGGTAGTTCTAAAACCAGAAACAAATGGTGGAAAGGAGATGGCATTTATCTGGTTTGTATTCTCCTACTTGATATTTTTCTATTTATTTCTAGTATTTAAATCTAATTATTTTTGATTGTCTTATTTCTTTAGCAAAGTCATCAGACATTGAATAATAGTGATGATAGTGGAAATCCTTGTTTTTGACCTTAATGCCAACATTCCAGTGTTGCACTATTAATTTGATGTTGACTGTCGATCAAAAAACCCTATTCTTTACTATGTTAAGGAAATATTTTTTTATTTATAGTTTTTAAAGAATTTTTGTTAACAGAAGTTCTGTTGTCTTTTAACAAAATCCTTTTGGCTTTTATAGATATAATCATTTGCCTTTAGCCTTTGAATTATTAGTGTTTAACAATTATTCATTTGTTATTCATTTGATGAAATTACCCTTACACTATTAGGACAGTGGTAACTTAGTCATGATATATTGTGTTATTGTTGTTCAGTCGCTCAGTCGTGTCCTACTCTTTGCGACCCCATGGACTGCAGCATGCCAGGCTTCCCTGTCTTTCACCATCTCCCAGAGCTTGCTCAAACTCACATCCATTGAGTTAGTGATGACATCCAACCATCTCGTCCTCTGTCATCCCCTTCTCCCCTTGCCTTCGTTCTTTCCCAGCACCAGGGTCTTTTCTTATGGGCCGACTTTTTGCATCAGGTGGCCAAAGTATTAGAGCTTCATCTTCAGCATCAGTCCTTCCAGTGAATATTCAGGATTGATTTCCTCTAGGATTGACTGGTTTGTGGTGTGTGTTGATTGACTTCAGAATTTCAACTGAATATTATTATTGACTTTCAGCTGACTATGTGTGTGTGTTCAGTCACTTCAGTTGTGTCTGACTCTTTGTGACACCATGGACTGTAGCCCACCAGGCTCCTCTGTCCGTGGGATTCTCCAGCCAAGAATACTGGAATGGGTTGCCATGCCCTTTTCCAGGAGATCGTCCCAATCCAGGAATCGAACTGGAGTCTCCTGAATCTCCTGCATTGCAGACAGATTCTTTTACTGCTGAGCCACAAAGGCTCCACTGACTATAATCGGATGTATATATTATATAAGCATGTTAAACAAAGCAAAATTTTGAATAACCCATCAAATTACACCAGGATGCTTTAGTTACCTTATATGATCAAACTGCCCAACTCTGGTTCAAGGTGATAGCAGTAGTCAGCTGTTAATCTATTGGAACACTCAGCAATGCATGCATAGAATTTGATGAAATATGGACAACCTTCTAAAGAAAATTGCCATGCAAATCTCAGTCTACATACATTATGTGTAGGAACAACACATATTATAAAGAGTTGTTTTTTTAAGGCCAAATTATAAAATAGGACAATGAAAAAGGAATTAAAAATATGTTAGCAATTATCTTTGCAAATTCTCCTTTATTAAGCCACTTAATAAAATATTAATATATAAAAATTCTTTTTCTGATAGGTTCAGTTCTGGCTGTGAAAACACTACATCTGATCTCAGTTAACAAATACACCTAATGTGTTCTTGTTGCAAGATCCTAGATTTAAAAGTGGTATCTTATCTAAGGACTTCCCTGGTGGTTCAGATGATAAAGAGTCTGTCTGCAATGTGGGAGACCCAGGTTCGAACTTTTTCTCAGATTGACTTTTAGAATATGTAAACAACAGAGCTAGACTAATTATTATGATAAAGTGGAAAAAAATCGCCAGAATGGATATTCTATATCTCTTATCTTAATAATGTAAAATAAAGCAAAGAAAATAAGACACCAAGGAAATGGCATTAGAGTGATTTATTTGGTAGTTAACCAGTTTATTTCAAATTTATTACTGATTTAAATGCTAACTCAGATCTTGATAATAATACTCAGATACACATCAATGACAGATTATTAATTTATGCTTATATCAGCAGTATTTCCCATCCATGGAGATAATCAGGCTTTGGAGATCTTCAGAAAACACACATACACATATACACATTAAGTCCCCTAACATCATTAGCCTCTTAATTTCTCTTACACTATAGCAATAACCATGGAGCTCAGCTTGTGCAAAAGTACTGTTACAGAAGCCATGGAAAAACACCTTTGTGGTTTTTTCAATCCTGAGAATTCTTGGACAACTTCTTTGCTAAATGAGGAGCGTGATGCAATGGATCATAGAATATTAGGGTTAGAAGGGCCCCAATTTACTGTTGATAGCTCAGTTGCCTTTATCACATGCATTCCCTTATTTTTTGGACATCACTGAAAGCACTAAAGGCAAATGCTATATCAAGAAATCGAAGAAAAGTCTCAGATAAGAGCAGAGTAGTATTCTCTTATGTGTAACCTATGTGGACCCAAACTAGAGATATTCTCTTATTGAAATTACAGAATGCCAGAACTGAGTGAACTTAGAGGTCCTTTTGTTCTACCAGTTTGTTATAAAGTGAGTGCCAGAGTGCTTGAGTGATATGGTTTCTCACTATAGCATAGTGCCTACAAGCTCATCTGTCATGTTTCTTTGACTGCATTTACCAAACTCATGTTAGATTCAAAGTATATGACAAGCCAGGGTATGTGGACATGAATGCTGTGTGCCATTCTAAGCCTAGCACAATCCTCTTCTCTCACTTCCTAGTCAAACACAAAGGATGCTGTGAAGGACTCAGGAACTTCTAGAAGCTAGAAGCCCAAATGATGAAAAAACTGATTTCCCTAAAATAACACATTAAAGGCCGGACACTCAATTGGACCATGACATGGGTGAGAACTATAGTGCTAGGCTACTAAAATTTGGGGAATTGTCTGTTACAGCAATTAGTGAAATTATCTAATACACTAATGGTGTAACTTGGTAAAAAAGTTATAAACAGGATTTCTAATATCCTGCCCTTGCTCTCAATTAAATACCATTCTTTAGGCAGAAATTATTTATCTGGACAGGAATGTTTTTCTTCCTGAACACCTTCCAGGAGAGAAGAAATTGAACTTTTGCAAAGCTGAGTAACAAGCTATGGATGTGATCAAACTTACAAGTTCTCAGTTTTTCTGATAGTAGCATGTACTTTTTTTCTTTCAGATGTGGTTGTTGGGCAGTTGTCCAATGTGAAATGAACTGTGCTTTTTTCTAATTGCTTTTAAGACATGGAAAGTGAAAGAAAGAAAGAAAGAAAGAAAGAAAGAAAGAGAATTTGCTCAGTCGTGCCCGACTCTTTGTGACCCTATGGACAGTAGCCTGCACCAAGCTCCTCCGTCCATAGGATTTTCAAGGCAAGAGTACTGGAGTGGGTTGCCATTTCCTTCTCCAGGGAATCTTCCCAACCCAGGGATCGAACCCAGGTCTCTCGCATTGTAGACAGACAATTTACCATCTGAGCCACCAGGGAAGTCCTTAAGACATGGAGGAACTTAACAATGTTTAGGCACCTCTGGAAATTTCTCAGGAGTCAAGGGAAATGACTCAATCTGCTTGGGGAAGATGGTCTCATCTGCTTTTCATGATTCCTTTTATTCTTATCATTTTCTTAGAAAATGATTAAGAACACCCTAGGTGGGGAATTTTCCACTTGACTCTCTGGTCTGCTGATAGAAAATGGAGCTTCCATTAAGCTATGGATGGCCTGTCTCCATAAATTTGCAAATGAGCCTGAAAATCATCTCAGTTTCATGTTCATGGAGAGATGGAGAGAATGTTTGCTCTTTATAGCCACTGTATTAGACTCACTGTTATATCTCATTGTGCTAATAAAAAGGGTGAATTCTGTTTCTTACTCGGAAATAATGAGCTTTTCAAGTGATGTTTCCTGTGAGATATGTTTTTCTGTCCTTGTTACTTTTTCCAATATGTTTTTCTGATTAAAACTTTTTTCAGACTATGATAAAGGATAATTTACTTTTAGTCTTTTGTATCACTTATTTTACACTTCTTTCTTAGCAAAATAGAACTTTGGGAAAAAATAAAATTCTTGACAGAGAAAGACAAACATCATATGATATCACTTTTATGTGGAATTCAATAAAATGATGCAAATGAATTTGATGAACACTTTAACTTGAGTTGACCAATTGGCATGTTTTTCAGTCCTCAGATAGATGAATTGTAATTGACTCCCTTTGGAGATTATCTCATAATCTTCAAGGTGGATTATAAAGCAGTTTGACTTAAACCAACATCTGTTTGAAGAAGTTAGAAAAAGATCAGCAAAATAAACTCAAATGAAGTAGAAGGAAATACATATGATAACAGAAATTAATAAAATGGAAAATATAGATACAATAGAGAGGGTCAACAAGACCAAAATTTTGTTCTTTGAAAAGACTACTAAAGTTGATCAGAAAATAAGCTGGCAAAACTGACCAAGAAAAACAAGAGAGACCGCTCTTATTTTCCAATATATTTGTTTCAGGGCTATAATTTTCCTTCTTAAAAACTTTTTGGCTACAACCCACAAGTTTTTAAGTGTAGATATTTTTGGTTAGCATTATATTCAGATGATTTCTAATTATATTATGATTTCTTCTTTGACCCACAGTTTATTGAGGAGTATATTTATTAATTTTCAAGCACATTGATTTTATCTCATTTTTAGGTTTATTTCACTGTGGTCAGAGGTTATTCTTTACAAGATTTCAATCACTTGAAATTTTGATGAGATTTTCTTCATGACCTAGTATTAACATAAGTACCATTTTAAAAAATATTCTGTTTGTACTTGAAAGACACATATGCTGTGTGATATATATGTCAGTTGGTTAAAGTATATAATCATGTTGTTAATGTTGTCTATGTTCTTCCTGCCTTTTGTCTGTCAATAGGGATACAGAAGATTTCAGCAGCATGATTACAAGTAACATCAGTTTCTGAGAGAGATGATTATAGATTTGTTTCTTTTTCCTTATAACTCTGTCAGAACTTCTCTTTATATATTTTGATGGCATATTTTAGGTATATGTATACTGGTGAACAAACCTTTTATTATTATATATTGTACTTTTAATCTCCAGTAAATATTTTATACCTAAAGTCTACTAGTTTAATATTAACATAGCCACATAAGCTTTCATTTGGTTGTCACTTTCACTGACTATGTATAAATATTATACATAACATATCTGTGATTATTTACTGTTCTATCGTTCTTATTTCTCATGTTCTAGATGTGCCTCTTATATGCCATATATAGTTTTTTCTTTCTAAACCCAGTCTCACTAGCTTTGTCTATGATTACTATTTATTTCATTCTTTTCAGCAGTGAGAAGTATTATAATACAGTACTATGACTACATCTGTTAAAAAAATGTAGACCCAATTTAACAGCTTGGATGTGGGGTTGTAGACAGTAAGACTTGATTGCAGCTACTGACTGAGAAAATTCTTACTGAGTTTCTGGACGGTACCCAAACAAGTCATAAGACAGACAGGATCGTCTGAAACATTCTTTTTCCCCTTTTCCTGAGACTCATCTTATCTGACAGAACACATGAGGTCATGAGATGGGAAGCAGGAGTGACCTGCCTGGCCAGTCAGCTCAGGCCCATCCACCCTGGCTCCTTACAAGCGACAAATGCCAGGGCCAGATAGCCCTGACATCCAGGATGCCCTGAGGGGTGTTCCGTTCCTTCTCTGATCCTCAGTGACTGGAAGCAAAGTGGCCACGTGCAGATTCTCAGCCTTCTGTGCAGATTTGGGGCGGTGGTGTGGGACAGGAGTGCATCCACCTTCAGTGTTTGTGTAAGTAGATTTCCATCTGAAGGATGACAGCATTTTCCCCCTCTATCTCAGATTTCAAATCATGATGACGTGATTTCAGTGCTTCATTCTCTAGCCTGATAGATATGATACCTAGAGCTGATGGAGCTCCCTATGCAGTCTTGACTATACTGCTGCTGCTGCTGCTAAGTCACTTCAGTCATATCCGACTCTATGCGATGCCACAGACAGCAGCCCACCTGGCTCCCTCATCCCTGGATTCTCCAGGCAAGAACACTGGAGTGGGTTACCATTTCCTTCTCCAACGCATGAAGGTGGAAAATGAAAGTGAAGTCCCTCAGACGTGTCCAACTCTCAGCGACCCCATGGATTGCAGCCTACCAGGCTCCTCCATCCACGGGATTTTCCAGGCAAGAGTACTGGAGTGGGGTGCCATTGCCTGACTATACTATTTATATTCAATTGTACCTCTGAATCTGTCTCTTGCATGTGGGGCATGAGTGCCATGAATAATTCTGCCTCTTATTCAAATTTAACCTCCTTTATATCCTGGCATAAATTATGCATTTTATAAAATGATGGGGACATGAAAAAGGAGTAAATAATGTTTAAAGTAGCTGTTTTACTGAGGAATGTGGAAGAGTTAGAGAAAGTTGGTGATACAAGAGAAAAGATTCTTTCACATTTGTTTACATGTCTTTTCTTTGAGAACTTACTGCTGTAGAGAGGTTAAGACATGCTTAATTTTTATATATAACTTGAAGTCCAAAGTGGTGTCTTCTTTTTGTCCCCAGTTTATAATGCAAGTTATTATTTTTCATGAAATTCCTCCTCCAGTAGTTCTTAGTATTTTGCTACTGAAAAGAGTTCAGTTCAGTTCAGTTCAGTCACTCAGTTGTATCCGACTCTTTGTGACCCCATGAATTGCAGCATGCCAGGCCTCCCTATCCATCACTAACTCCTGGAGTTCACTCAGTCTCACGTCCATCGAGTCAGTGATGCCATCCCGCCATCTCATCTTCTGTCCTCCCCTTCTCCTCCTGCCCCCAATCCCTCCCAGCATCAGACTCTTTTCCAATGAGTCAGTTCTTCTCATGAGGTGGCCAAAGTACTGGAGTTTCAGCCCTAGCATCATTCCCTCTAAAGAAATCCCAGGGCTGGTCTCCTTCAGAATGGGCTGGTTGGATCTCCTTGCAGTCCAAGGGACTCGCAAGAGTCTTCTCAAATACCACAGTTCAAAAGCATCAGTTCTTCAGTGCTCAGCCTTCTTCACAGTCCAACTCTCACATCCATACATGACCACTGGAAAAACCATAGCCTTGACTAGACGGACCTTAGTCGGCAAAGTAATGTCTTTGCTTTTGAATATACTATCTAGGTTGGTCATAACTTTTCTTCCAAGGAGTAAGAATCTTTTAATTTTGTGGCTGCAGTCACCATCTGCAATGATTTTGGAACCCCCAAAATAAAGTATGACACTGTTTGCAGTTTCCCCATCTATTTCCCATGAAGTGATGGGACCAGATGCCATGATCTTTGTTTTCTGAATGTTGAGCTTTAAGCCAACTTTTTTCACTCTCCTCTTTCAATTTCATCAAGAGACTTTTTAGTTCCTCTTCACTTTCTGCCATAAGGGTGGTGTCATCTGCTTACCTGAGGTTATTGATATTTCTCCCAGCAATCTGGATTCCAGCTTGTGCTTCTTCCAGCCCAGCGTTTCTCATGATGTACTCTGCATAGAAGTTAAATAAACAGGGTGACAATATACAGCCTTGACGTCCTTCTTTTCCTATTTGGAACCAGTCTGTTGTTCCATGTCCAGTTCTAACTGTTGCTTCCTGACCTGCATACAGGTTTCTCAAGAGGCAGGTCAGGTGGTCTGGTATTCCCATCTGTTTCAGAATTTTTCCACAGTTTATTGTGATCCACACAGTCAAAGGCTTTGGCATAGTCAATAAAGCAGAAGTAGATGTTTTTCTGGAACTCTCTTGCTTTTTCAATGATCCAGTGGATGTTGGCAATTTGATCTCTGGTTCCTCTGCCTTTTCCAAATCCAGCTTGAACATCAGGGACTTCACGGTTCAAGTATTGCTGAAGCCTGGCTTGGAGAATTTTGAGCATTACTTTACTAGCATGTGAGATGAGTGCAATTGTGTGGTAGTTTGAGCATTCTTTGGCATTGCCTTTCTTTGGGATTGGAATGAAAACTGACCTTATCCAGTCCTGTGGCCACTGCTGAGTTTTCCATATTTGCTGGCATATTGAGTGCAGCACTTTCATAGCATCATCTTTCAGGATTTGAAAGAGCTCAACGGAATTCCATCACCTCCACTAGCTTTGTTCGTAGTGATGCTTTCTAAGGCCAACTTGACTTCACATTCCAAGATGTCTGGCTCTAGATTAGTGATCACCTCCATCATGATTATCTGAGTCATGAAGATCTTTTTGTACAGTTCTTCCATGTATTTTTGCCACCTCTTCTTAACATCTTCTGCTTCTGTTCGGCCCATACCATTTCTGTCCTTTATTGAGCCCATCTTTGCATGAAATGTTCCCTTGGTATCTCTCATTTTCTTGAAGAGATCTCTAGTCTTTCCCATTCTGTTGTTTTCCTCTATTTCTTTGCATTGATCGCTGAAGAAGGCTTTCTTATCTCCTTGCTATTCTTTGGAACTCTGCTTTCAGATGCTTATATCTTTCCTTTTCTCCTTTGCTTTTCACCTCTCTTCTTTTCAGAGCTATTTGTAAGGCCTCCCCAGACAGCCATTTTGCTTTTTTTTCCTTTCTTTTCCATGGGGATGGTCTTGATCCCTGTCTCCTGTACAATGTCACGAACCTCATTCCATAGTTCATCAGGCACTCTATCTACAGATCTAGGCCCTTAAATCTGTTTCTCACTTCCACTGTATAATCATAAGGGATTTGATTTAGGTCATACCTGAATGGTCTAGCTGTTTTCCCTACTGTCTTTAATTTAAGTCTGAATTTGGTAATAGGGAGTTCATGGTCTGAGCCACAGTCAGCTCCTGGTCTTGTTTTTGTGGACTGTATAGAGCTTCTCCATCTTTGGCTGCAAAGAATATAATCTATCTGATTTCAGTGTTGACCATCTGGTGATGTCCATGTGTAGGGTCTTCTCTTGTGTTGTTGGAAGAGGGTATTTGCTATGACCAGTGCATTTTCTTGGCAATATTCTATTAGTCTTTGCCCTGCTTCATTCTGCATTCCAAGGCCAAATTTGCCTGTTACTCCAGGTGTTTCTTGACTTCCTACTTTAGCATTCCAGTCCCCTATAATGAACAGGACATCTTTTTTGAGTGTTATTTCTGAAAGGTCTTGTAGGTCTTCGTAAAACTGTTCAACTTCAGCTTCTTCAGCATTAATGATTGAGGCATAGACTTGTATAACTTTGATATTGAATGGTTTGCCTTGGAGACGAACAGAGATCATTCTGTCGTTTTTGAGATTGCATCCAAGTACTGCATTTTGGACTCTTTTGTTGACCAAGATGGCTACTCCATTTTTTTCTGAGGGATTGCTGCCCACAGTAGTAGATATAATGCTCATCTGAGTTAAACTCACCCATTCCAGTCCATTTTAGTTCACTGATTCCTAGAATGTCGACGTTCACCCTTGCCATCTCTTGTTTGACCACTTCCAATTTGCCTTGATTCATGGACCTGACATTCCAGGTTCCTATGCAATACTGCTCCTTACAGCATCAGATCTTGCTTCTGTCACCAGTCACATGCACAACTAGGTATTGTTTTTGCTTTGGCTCCATCCCTTCATTCTTTCTGGATTTATTTCTCCACTGATCTCCAGTAGCTATTGGGCACCTACTGACCTGGGGAGTTCCTTTTTGGTATCCTATCATTTTGCCTTTTCATACTGTTCTTCACATCAGGTGGCCAAAATATTGGAGCTTCAG
This sequence comes from Nanger dama, assembly GCA_917880005.1. Lineage (NCBI taxonomy): Eukaryota > Metazoa > Chordata > Mammalia > Artiodactyla > Bovidae > Nanger > Nanger dama. The sequence continues at coordinate 36,211,225 of CAKJTW010000022.1, forward strand.
CCTTAGCATCTATCCTTTCAATGAATATTCAGGACTGATATTCTTTGGGATTGATTGATTTGATCTTGTAGTTCAAGTGACTCTCAGGAGTCTTCTCCAACACCATGGTTCAAAAGCATTAATTCTTCAACACTCAGCCTTCTTTATGGTCCAACTCTCACATCCATACACGACTACTGAAAAACTGTAGCTTTGACTATATGGACCTAGCCTATATAAGCCCATTTAGTTTTCTCATCTGAAAAACTTAAATGACTGGAAATTGTTAGATCTTTCAGTTCTTACATTCACTCAACATATAATTTTTAAGTAAAAGAAAATATGACTAATGGTCTCCTTAGATTCTATAAGAGAGACTAAGTGTACCCCAAAAGGAAAAGCTGTCTTAGATCATTTTCCCCAAAGAAAGTAAACTCAGGCAATGAATTGCAGACACTGCCAGTCTTCTAGAAATGATGAATCTTTTTCCTTCATATCTGTTTTCCCTAGAAAACCATGGTTCATTTCTACTTGTACTGGGCAGAAATAGGAAGGAAATCAAATTAAAAAGGAAGGGTAAAAGCTTGATTTTAAGTGAATTTATTGAGAAATACTAATTCATAAAGTCATTGCTTGCCTCCCACTTATTTCATTTTTAACTTCCCCTCCCCTCTCCCACCTTTTCCCTTCCTCTAGGGTCTAGGCTTTTATCACTGGGATCATTGATAAAAGTCCTACTTTGTTGTGTGACATTGCAAAAGGATCTGTGTACCCAGGAACATTCTCACCATTTCCAAAGTATCCAATTTTTGTCTCACTTGCTCTGTAGAAATGTTTCCCCTTGGGGTGTTCTTACTCACATGAGTGCTTTAAGTCTACATTAATACACTTATTTCAACTAGACCTTTAATCAATATTTCATGGGATGTATTGAGAGGACCCACTTAATCTCTTTTAGTCTCTGCAGGTGTAGGAGTGAGAGAACTCACTGGCCCGAGAAGACTGGTGTCATTTACACACAAATGTAGATGTTCCTATCGATCACAGGCTTGTTAGGATAATACTTGTGATGAATCATTTACAAGAAGGGGACAAGGCAGCTTATGTTTTACAGAGTGGGACTTTTGGTTCCTTAAATGTCTATCAGAGTCCCATTACTGAAGAAGTCAAGGATAACTATTGGGTTGACCTCCTGGCAAGGAAAAATACTAATACAAATAAAACAGCTTGCATAGGCCATGAAGGATTCTAAAATTTGTGAACTCTGATATTTTGAAGAGATCTCACAGTTTTATCCTCTACAGACAAATGAAACTCCATGAGTCAGAGAGTTGGAGGGCCTTTAGAAAGGTAATTTCTTTTTGATAATGTTTATAGTATGGTGGTAAGTTGTCTAGGACTTGGAATTAGTAAGACTTTGCTCAGATTCTGGCTTCTAGACTTATTATCTATATGAATGTGGACATTTTACTTTATGCTTCTTAAACACCACTTCCTGAGCTTAAAATGTTTAATTAGTAGCTCATATGTGTTAAGCACTTACCATGTGTAAGATAATAATAATTGTCTCGATTCTTTTTTTTTTTTATTTTTTTAAATACTTTATTCTACATTACAGTACTGTATTTGTTTTGCCATACATTGACATGAATCAGCCACAGGTGTACACGATCTCCCAATGCCGAAGCCCCCTCCCACCTCCCACCCCATAAATTCTTAATATATTATTTTTATAGTCTTCAAAATAGTCTTAATAGGGAGATAAGACTGTTGACTACTGTAACTACATAGTAAGTTTGCAGTGGAATTTTTTCTACTTTTCTTTTGTTTTCAAAATTATTTTGGCTATTTTAATTCTTTTGAGACTAAGGTTGCCTATAAATTTTAGAATAAGCTTATGTATACCTTTGGCTTCCCAGGTGATGCTGTACTGTGTGTGCTAAGTCATTTCAGTCATGTCTGACTCTTTGTGACGCTATGGACTGCAGGCTGTCAGGCTTCTCTGACCATGGGATTCTCCAGGCAAGAATACTGGAGTGAGTTGCCATGCCCTCCTCCAGGGCATCAGGGCTAGTGGTAAAGAATCTGCCTGCCAATGCAGGTGATCCTTGGGTTGGGAAGATCCCCTGGAGTAGGAAATGGCAAACCACTCCAGTATTCTTGCCTGGAAAACTCCACAGATAAAGGAGCCTTGTAGGCTACAGTTCATGGGTCACAGAGTCAGACACTGCTCAAGTGACCACACACGCATATCTATAGAAACATTGCTGTGATTTTGGCAAGAACTGCATTAAACCTATGAATCAATTTGGAGAGAACTGATAATGTATGATATTCAGTCTCTAATCCATGAAAATTGTACATTATTTAGGTCTTTGATTTCTTTCATCAGCTGTTTGTAATTTTCAGCATATAGAGCCTATACATGTTTTGTTAGATTTATATAAGTGTTTCATTTTGAAGAGTGACTGTATACTTTATATATGGTATTATGTTTTTAATTTCATTTCTCACATGTTTACTACTATAGAAATATGGTTGATTTTTTTTTTTTTTAATTTGTATTCTGCAAACTTGCTGAACTCGGTTCTAGTTTTTTTGTTTGTTTGTTTTGTTTTCAGAGAATCCTTGGGATTTTCTATGTAGTCAATCATGCTGGCTGTGAATTGTTGTTCTTGTTATTGTTGCTTAGTTGCTAATCATGTCCAACTCTTTTGAGACCCCATGGACTGTAGCCCATCAGGCTCCTCTGTCCATGGGATTTTCCAGGCAAGAATACTGGAGTGGATTGCCATCTCCTTCTCCAGGGGCTCGTCCCAACCCAGGGATCAAACCCCCATCTCGTGCATAGGCAGGAAGATTCTTTACCACAGAGCCAATAGGGAAGCCCTGTTGTCTGTGAACAGGGAATGTTTTATTTTTTTCCCTTTCCAGCCTGTATGCCTTTTATTTCCTTTTCTTGCCTTACTACACTGGCTAACACTTCCTGTTTTATATTGAATAAGAGTGGTGGAGGCCATCTTGCTTTGTTTCAAATTTGGGGGAGAAAGCATTTCAACTTGTCATCATTAAGTATGCTGTGATTTGTAGGATTTTTGTAGACTCTATATCAAGTTGAGGAAATTATCCTCTATTTATAGTTTGCTGAGAGTTCTTATTGTAAGTGGATGTTGAATTTTTTCCAGTGGTTCTTTTTTTTGTTTTTTTGCCTTATTGATCTGAGCATGTGTGATCAGTCACTTCAGTTGTGTCCGACTCTGTGACCTCATGGACTGTAGCCCACCAGACTGCTCTGTTAATGGGATTTTCCAGGCAAGAATATTGGAGTGGGTTGTCATGCCCTCCTCCAGGGTCTCTTCCCGACTTAGGGATCCAACCTGTGTCTCTTATGTCTCCTGCACTGGCAGGCAGGTTCTTTACCACTAGTGCCACTGGGGAAGCCCCTTGATATGATAATGTTTCTTCTTATTTAGTCTATTATTATAATCATTGATTGATTTCTAATTGTTGAACCAGCCTTGCATTCCTAGAAAGAATTCCTCTCAGTCAAACTGTATCATTTTGTTTATATACTGCTAGATTTGTTTTGTTAATGTTTTGTGGAGAACATTTGCATCTATGTTTACAGGAGATATTGTTTTGTAATGTTTTTGTCTGGTTTTGTTATTGAGATGAAAATTTTAATACTCCATTTGTGAGTTGGTATGTAGGAAGGCTACTAATTTTTCCATTTTGCTGTTATATCCAGTCACTTACTTGAAATTTTGTTTCAATTCTAATAACTTTTGTTTTTTTTTATATTCTAGGTATACAATTGTATCTTCTATTTCTAAAAATCACTTTGATCTCTTCCTCTCTTCCAAATTTATACAGTTTTTGTTTGTTCTTGAATTCTGTGCATTACCTAGTGCCTCTGCAATCCCTACAACAATTTTACTAATTTATATTTTATAACTATAACATTACACAAGGTATCTGTACATAGTATTACTAATAAATTTAACCTCCTTCCCATTAGAAATGATATTTCCTTAAAATTGAGATATTATTGATATATAACATCATACTAGTTTTAGGTGTACAAGATAATGGTTGAATATATATCAATACTGTTAAATGATTACCACAATAACTAACGTCTGTCATCACACACAGTCACAATTTTGATTCTTGTGACGAGAACTTTTAAAATTTATTCTCTTAGCAACTTTCAAATTTACATTATTAATAACTATAGTCACCATGCTGAACATTATCTTCCCAGGGCTTATTTAATCTTACAACTGTAGGTTTGTACCTTTTGACCACCTTCATCTGTTTTGCGCTTCAGCAATATGTGAATTGTGAACTTCCAGATGTTCAAGTTGGTTTTAGAAAAGGCAGAGGAACCAGAGATCAAATTGCCAACATCCACTGGATCATCGAAAAAACAAGAGAGTTCCAGAAAAACATCTATTTCTGCTTTATTGACTATGCCAAAGCCTTTGACTGTGTGGATCACAATAAACTGTGGAAAATTCTGACAGAGATGGGAATCCCAGACCACCTGACCTGCCTCTTGAGAAACCTATAGGCAAGTCAGGAAGCAACAGTTAGAACTGGACATGGAACAACAGACTGGTTCCCAATAGGAAAAGGAGTACATCAAGGATGTATATTGTCATCCTGCTTATTTAACTTATATGCAGAGTACATCATGAGAAACATTGGGCTGGAAGAAGCACAAGCTGGAATCAAGATTGCCAGGAGAAATATCAATAACCTCAGGTAAGCAGATGACACCAGCCTTATGGCAGAAAGTGAAGAGGAACTAAAAAGCCTCTTGATGAGAGTGAAAGTGGAGAGTGAAAAATTTGGCTTAAAGCTCAACATTCAGAAAACGAAAATCATAGCCTCTGGTCCCATCACTTCATGGGAAATAGATGGGGAAACAGTGGAAACAGTGTCAGACTTTATTTCTCTGGGCTTCAAAATCACTGCAGAGGGTGACTGTAGCCATGAAATTAAAAGATGCTTACTCCTTGGAAGAAAAGTTATGACCAACCTAGATAGTATATTCAAAAGCAAAGACATTACTTTGCCGACTAAGGGCCGTCTAGTCAAGGCTATGGTTTTTCCAGTGGTCATGTATGGCTGTGAGAGTCGGACTGTGAAGAAGGCTGAGCGCCGAAGAATTGATGCTTTTGAACTGTGGTGTTGGAGAAGACTTTTGCGAGTCCCTTGGACTGCAAAGAGATCCAACTAGTCCATTCTGAAGGAGATCAACCCTGGGATTTCTTTGGAAGGACTGATGCTAGGGCTGAAACTCCAGGACTTTGGCCACCTCATGCGAAGAGTTGACTCACTGGAAAAGAGTCTGATGCTGGGAGGGATTAGGGGCAGGAGGAGAAGGGGACGACCGAGGATCAGATGGCTGGATAGCATCACTGACTCGATGGAGATGAGTTTGGGTGAACTCTGGGAGTTGGTGATGGACAGGGAGGCCTAGCATGCTGCAATTCATGGGGTCGCAAAGAGTTGGACACGACTGAGTGACTGAACTGAACTGAAACCCCACCTCTGGCAACCACCGTTCTGTTCTTATAAGTTCAGGATTTCTTAGACTTCAGGTGAAGTTAATCATTTATATTTGTCCATATATCATACTATTTGTCTTTCTCTGAGAACCCTAATGCTTAAATTCACCATTAAAATAATAATCTTTGATTTTATAGTTATCTATCTTTTTAGTATTTTGTTTTCTATTTTTTTAATTTATGTTTTTATTATTAATTAACTTCTTCCTTGTTTAGCTTCTTAGTTTCACTCATTGAACACTTGGTATATTTATTTTCTGACTTTTAAGTTTCTTCTGAATACTCTTTGGTCACATTTCATAGATATCAAAACATAATGTTTTCATTAACATTTATTGCTAAATATTTATCATTTCAGTTTTGTTTTCTTCTGGCTTCTAACCCCTGCCAACCACTGATCTTTGTACTGTTTCCATAGTTTTGCCTTTTTCAGAATGTTATATAGTTGGAATCAGTATATAGCCTTTTCAGATTGACTCCTGTAACTTAGTAATATGAAGTTAAGCTCCCTCTGTGTCTTTTCATGGCTTGATAGTTCATTTCTTTTTAGCACTGAATAATAATCTATTGTCTGGATAAACCAAAGTTTATTCACTCATTCACCTACTGAAGGACATCTTAGTTGTTTCCACTTTTAGCCAATTATGAATAAAGCTGCTATGTATCCTCGTGTATGTTTCTTTGTGAACACTTTTCATCATTTGGGTAGATACCAATAAGCACAACTGCTGGATCATGTAAGAGCATGCTTAGTTTTGTAAGAAACTGCCAAACTGTCTCCCAAAGTGGCTGTGCCATTTTGCATTCCTATCAGCAATGAAGGAGAGTTCCTGACACTCTACATCTTTGCCAACACTTGGTGTTGTCAGTGTTTTGGATTTTGGCTAATAGGTGTGATTGGTATAGCATTCTTATTTTAATTTACATTTCCCTAGTGACACGATATGGATCATCTTTTCATGTGGTGTTTTTTTGTCACCTGTGTATCTTCTTTGTTGAGCACTGCTCTATTACTCTATGGCTGTTTTTAAATTTTTATGAATATCTCTGGAAATGCATTAATGTTTTGAATTATAAAAGCAACAATAATTGTTATAAAATTACAATAACATGGAAGTACTAATAGTAAAAGCAAAAGACCATTCCGACCCCCTGGAAAAGTCATTAATGAATATTATACTTTCAGATTTATTGATGCACAAATAAGTATGGTTTTCAGTATAATATGACTATACTATACATATGGGATAGCATGTTTAAGTTTATTTTGCTTTCCCTCTCTACTGCCACAAATTTTAGTTAAAATCATTTAATTTTAGTTTCACTGTTCATTTTTAATTCCAGTTTTTGCCTCAGCATTTCTAACAATTTCATTAAGTTCACAACCACATTAAAATCCTTTAGCTTTTATTTGTATTTCTGTTATCTTTGCTTATCATCAACCATTTTATTTCAAGATTTACTCTTTGTTCATTTTGTTTTACTGAAGAATTTCCTTGCATGTTTTTTGAATATTGAAGATTCATCTATTTTATCATAACATTAGGTGATAATATCATTATCTTCTAGTATTCTGTGTTGAAAAATAAAGTTGGACAGTGGCCAAATGCTAGTTCCTTCGTAAATAATTCATTCCTTTATTTTCAGGGTGAGTTAAGAAATTTGGGGAGTATGTGTATAGATAAACATTTATTCATTACTTTTGCTCAGTGATCAATAGTGAAGTCCCAAGTCTATTCATCTCAATTGTCCTGTATTGTTTCTTTTATTGATTTTTTTCCCTCCTCCAGTCTGTTATCTCTTTCTTCCTTTTATTTTGATTGGATCTTCTAAGTATATCCTCTAAGTCTTTTTTATCATGTTTTAAATTTCTTTATTTTTCTCTTTTTTGGAAAATTTCTTTGCTTTGTACTCCAGATCTTTAATTTGGCCATTGGGTAGTCCATTTTAATTACTTCAATTTAAAACATTTCTTTGAGCAGTTGTTTCCTTTTTCTTTGACTTCCTCTTTTAAAATAACATCTTATCTTGTTCTTGTTTTATGAACAAAACATCAACCTGAAAATTTTGGAGGTTGCTAATTAGAATTTTTAAATTTTGCTTTCAAATTTCGTATCTTTTGCTTTCTTCAGTATTGTTTTTTCTGACTATTCATCTTGGCTCTTCCTTGCCACCTGTGGTTTTTCTTAAATGCTTGGTGATCTCCCATTGCACATTTAAATTTATAAATGAAAGACTTGGATGAATATTTGGTGTTGGCATGGATTTCCTTTTTGTGCATATCTCTTTCCATAATAGGTTTTTCTCCTAATTGGAAGGAATGAGTGTCGATGGACCTGCTTATCTTATAGACAGGGATATTTATCGTTAGAGTGGATTAGGGAAGCAAGTTGGGCTTCTACACACTTGTCAAAGTAAAGATTTTACCTTGATACTACAATACTTTGGAAATCCTTAATTCTTGGAAAACTTTCTTTCTTCCCTACCTACTTTCCCTGCATGATCATTATGTAGGACTAGAATTTCCCAGAGCTCTATTCTACTTTTTCTCTTTCTAAACTCAAAAATGTTAGGACACCCTCTTCACACAGCCCCCAAAGGCAGAATTGCCACCATAGAAAGTATTCTTGAGGCTTTGTCCTGGAGGCAGACACCGTGGCTAGCCTTCCTGTCCATATGCAGGCGTGGACAGGGACTACAGACCAAGCTGTTCAGCAAGGAATCCCTTAATTGTCCTAAGGATTGCCCCATGTCCATGATCTCCTCCAGTTCTGGTTTCTATTCATTGCTTTTGAAGATTCTAGAACTCCTGGGGATGAATAGCTCTCTTCTCAGCACCCTTTTCCCCATCCTAATTTGTATATAGTTTATTTCCACTCTGGTTTCTTTATCAATCTGATCTTATTAGTTTTCTAATTTCTAGAAATTTCCCCAAACATGTGGTCTACTGGTGATATCATTTCTTGTTCCTCAGCTTGTTATAAATGTTTTTTTCAATTATGTATTTTGTGTCATTTCAATTAGATTCTGGCAGAGAGAGGAGGTAAATGTGTGTACTTAAGCATGCTGCAGTTCACGGGGTCGCAAAGAGTCGGACACGACTGAGTAACTGAACTGAACTGAACTGAGTCTGCCATATTGAAACGGAAGTCTTCACCTGTTTTTGATCAAGTTAAGTTTCTACAGGCAAAGCAAATGTAATCTGTCACCAGTATGTAGATTCTAGTTTAAATTATCTTTTAGTTTCTAAATTAAATCCCTCAAGCGAGAGTTCTTATCCTAAGGCTTATGGATCCCTAGAGATCAATTAAGCCCTAAATAGTCTCTAGGGGATTATAGGAGAGCAAACTAGAATAAAGCCCTTTGAAAACACTTTTTCATGGACTACTTAAAATGGAAATGGACAACTAATGGAATATAAATAAAATCTAAAAACTGCACATATCATTCAGGAAAACTTTATGCAAGATAACTTTTTCCTAGCCTTAGGTGAAATTTTAACATACAGGAAAGTTCAAAGAGTTGTGCAGCAAACATTCATATACTCACTTACTTTGGACAATTAATATTTAACTCTGTTTGCTTTATCTCCCATCTATCCTTTCCTCTACCCATCAATAAATTCTTCTTTCCTTTTCGATGTATCTCCAAAAAGTTTGAGTCATTAATGTACTTTAGGAGGTACTTTAAGAATGACAAAGTATTTTCTCTGGTTTTCCTTTTTCTCATTTCCTTTCTCTATTTTTATCATCATAGTCTTATGACACTAATGGAAGAGTTTCCTTCTGGACATATTATTTTTATCTGCTTGGTTGGCTAATTGGGTGGGTGTTTAGACATGCAAACCAGATTGGCTGCTTAAAGGACCAGTGGAAAGCTCACCTTTTCTGCAAAGCCTTCTTTAATTGAATAGGTTGACAGTCCTTTTGCTTGTGATCTTGGAGCACTTTGGGCAAATCTACTGTTATCAGATTGGCATTGTGATTATTGGTTTATATGACTGTCTTCTCTTTTGACTATAGGATCCTATATGTGTATGTGCGTGTGTTTGTGGTTGTGGGGGGCAGTGGATTAGAGACTAGGTCTTGTATATCTCTGAGTCCAAGAGCTGAAACAGCTCCTAGAACAAATTAATAAACCAGGTGGTGAACAAATGAATCAGTGTTTGCCCACTTTGACTAGAGAAATCAGTTCACAATTGGTTTTTATGATCATTGAAAGGAAGTGAAAGTGAAAGTTGCTCAGTCATGTCCTCTATGATCCACTTCCCAGAATACTGGAAATAAAAGCAAAAATAAACAAATGGGGTCTAATTGAAATTAAAAGCTTCTGCACAACAAAGGAAACTATAAGCAAGGTGAAAAGACAGCCTCTGAATGGGCAGCCTTCTGAATGGGAGAAAATAACAGCAAATGAAGCAACTGACAAACAAACAACCAATCTCAAAACTATACAAGCAACTTATGCAGCTCAATTCCAGAAAAATAAATAACCCAATCAAAAAATGGGCCAAAGAACTAAATAGACATTTCTCCAAAGAAGACACATGGATGGCTAACAAACACATGAAAAGATGCTCAACATCACTCATTATCAGAGAAATGCAAATCAAAACCACAATGAGGTACCATTTCACACCAGTCAGAATGACTGCGATCCAAAAGTCTACAAGCAATAAATGCTGGAAAGGGTGTGGAGAAAAGGAAACCCTCTTACACTGTTGGTGGGAATGCAAACTAGTACAGCCACTATGGAGAACAGTGTGGAGATTCCTTAAAAAACTGGAAATAGAACAGCCTTATGACCTAGCAATCCCACTGCTGGGCATACACAGTGAGGAAACCAGAACTGAAAGAGATACATGTACCCCAGTGTTCATCGCAACACTGTTTATAATAGCCAGGACATGGAAGCAACCTAGATGTCCATCAGCAGATGAATGGATAAGAAAGCTGTGGTACATATACACAATAGAGTATTACTCAGCTATTAAAAAGAATACATTTGAATTAGTTCTAATGAGGTGGATGAAATTGGAGCCTATTATACAGAGTGAAGTAAGCCAGAAAGAAAAACACCAATACAGTCTACTAACACATATATATGGAATCTAGAAAGATGGTAACAATAACCCCGTATGCGAGACAGCAAAAGAGACACAGATGTATAGAACAGACTTTTAGATTCTGTGGGAGAGGAAGAGGGTGGGATGATTTGGGAGAATGGCATTGAAACATGTATACTATCATGTAAGAAATGAATCGCCAGTCTAGGTTCGAAACAGGATACAGGATGCTTGGGGCTGGTGCACTGGGATGACCCAGAGAGATGATATGGGGAGGGTGGTGGGAGAAGGGTTCAGGAGTGGGAACTCATGTACACCCGTGGCAGATTCATGTCAATGTATGGCAAAACCAATACAGTATTGTAAAGTAAAAAAAAAAAAGAAAAAGAAAAAGAAAATTTCCCGTTTATTTATTATTTTTATAAATTTATTTATTTTAATTAGAGGCTAATTACTTTACAATATTGTATTGGTTTTGCCATACATCAACATGAATCCACCACGGGTGTACACGTGTTCCCCATCCTGAACCCCCTCCCACTTCCCTCCCCGTACCATCCCTCTGGGTCATTCCAGTGCACCAGCCCCAAGCATCCTGTATCCTGCATCAAACCTGGACTGGTGATTCATTTCTTATATGATATTATACATGTTTTAATGCCATTCTCCCACCAAGTTTAATTTTAGTGTCCATCTCAGTGATGGGACTAAAAATTTGCATATTGATCCAGCTTCTCTGTTTGTTATACATTTCTTTGAGCCTAGGTGATTCAAGAACCTTCCCCACTAAAGAAACACAGGGCAGGTATTAAACATTTTTTTTATGAAATATGATGTGCTTGCCACTATACTAGGTAATTTACATTGGTTATTTTTGTCTAAGTGTCTTCCAACTAAGGGAAGATTGTATTTGCTGGTTGAAATCATTTAGTTGAACTGTCTACATTGCTCCTGGATCTTGGTGGTTCCTTGCTGATTTGAGGAAAAGGAAACCTTCCTCTTCTTTTGTGTTTGTCTTCATGTTTTAATATTGTATTCAAGAAGTGCTAGGGGCTCACAGGAATACTGGGTTCAGAACCATAAATATTTACTTTTCGAAAATGAAAGTGCTTCAGAGAGTTCCTGGGTGGGAAAGACCAGGGGAAGACTCGGGTCCAGGTTTGTTAGGTTCCTGATCTTTTAGACAAAGGACACAGACCCTTTCCTTTACTTTCTCCTTGTTCTCCACAGGGAGATGTAGCTCTTTGGTAGCTCTGGGTGTTCATTTGACCAGATAAAACAAGTGTGGCCTAGGAGGGGATTAAAGTGTAATTTACCTTGGAATAACACCACAGTCTGGAGTCCTTTCCAAGCCAGGTACACCTGCAGGAACATCCCAGAAGCCTGCCTCTGTCTCGTGGCACCAACACATTCCCCAGACACCACTGGGTGGCTGGGTTCCCCAGGATGCTGCTTTAGGGCAGTCTCTGCTTGCAGGAGCAGATAAGTGAGCTTAAAGGGGCCTTTTATCAGCTACTATGTTCACAGAGGCCATATGATCTTCAAGGAGCTGCTTAGAGATTTAAAGCACTGATGTGACAGGGATGCTTTGATTCCAGTGATCCAGCCATTTCCTTGCAGCCAGTGTTTACATAAACTTGAAAAAATCTGCCACTACTGTTCATCGCTCTCATTTTTCAGCCTTAATGGTAATTACATTCCAAGGACTAGGAGAGATTTAGCATCCTTCAAGTCTGGGGTTAGAGTCTCCTGTAGACGTGGCACTGAAGTGTTGTAGTCCAGCTCTTAGGAGCGTGGGCAGAGTGGGCAAAGGATACTACTCTCAGATGGAATTTTGAAGTCAGCCCCCGGGAAGATTAAATTTGTTTATTGACTATTAGTGTATACGCACATTTCTGACTTAAAAGACTCAAAGTATCTTGTTTTAAATTTTTGATTGGAGAATCGTTGCTTTACAATGTTGTGTTGGTTTCTGTCATGCAAAAACATGAATCAGTCATAAGTATACTTATGCCCCCTCCCTCTTGAACTTCCCTGCAACTCTCCACTCCACTCCACCCCCTCTTGTTTATCCCAGAGCACTGGGTTGAGCTGCTGGGCTCTACAGCAGCTTCCCACTAGCTATCTGTTTTACATTTGGTGATGTCTGTGTTTCAGTGCTGCTCTCTCAATTTGTCCCTCCCATTTTTCCCCTGCTGTGTCCAAAGTCTCTTTTTGCTTTAACATATGAATCAAAATTCTAGAAGAAGAAGTTGTGACTTTCTCACTGCTCCGTGAGAAGACTATGGTCTCTTTCCCAGGCCTCCTGTTATTCCCCTCACTCATCTTCCTTCCCAAATTCAGATTCTTTCTTCTTGCTTTTATGGCCCTTCTTTCCAATAGTAAAGTTGGGGCTCTGTGAAGGAGAGAGAACTGTCCCCTAAGTACAGATGCCAAACCAAAACTATAGAAGGTATTATTAAGAACTGAGACAGTTTCCCTCCACTCAAGGACATGTGCTTGCCCTTTGACCTTGCTTCTCCCTGCCTTTCATTTCTAATGGGACCTTGGTTGTCCCTGTTTTTGTTCAGTTCCAAAGTTGTGTCTGACTCTGTGACCCCATGGGCTGCAGCATGCCAGGCTTCCCTGTCCTTCACTATCTCCCAGACCAAACTCAAACTCATGTCCATTGAGTTGGTGATGCCATCTAACCATCTCATCCTCTACCACTCTCTTCTTTTGCCTTCCATCTTTCCCAGCATCAGGGTCTTTTCCAATGAATCAGCTCTTCACATCATGTGGCCAAAGTATTGGAGCTTCAGCTTCAGCTGTCCCTACCATCATCTATTTTTCATCCTTGATCAGTCTTTCCTGTAAGAAACCCCAGTCAACCCCTATGCCTACTTTCATGTAAGAGCAAAGGGAAAAGCAAAAAGATTTTGGACGGGAGAATAGAGTTTGGTGTGTGAGAATAAATTTTTTTTTCTCTCTCCGCTCCTTTTCCCAAATGAAGACCCTAAGGATGAAGCTGTTGGACACTAGCAGACCATATCCTGGTCTTGAGCATGTCAGCTGCTTCTTGGGCAGTTCTCTGGTTTCTGTTTGGCACCCTTGGTGCCTCTGAATCCTGGCCCTGCTGTGGTACTTTGGTGAGCCTTACCTTCAGGCTGATCTTTGGAATGACGCTGAGGGGTCTGAGCACAGTCACACAGACGAAAGGAACTGAATCCTGTTCCCAGAATCCAGAGCAAGGATCCTGATGGAGACTTCTTCCTCTCCAAGGCTGAGCCTCTGGCAGACTTCTTTTCCATCTGTCCAGAAAAACCAGATTTCAATAAATAGTTTTAAGAGCTTTATCCTGCTCTTGCATCCAAGAGCTGGCCCAGAGCACAGCTCTTGGCTTTTCTCTAAACCAGTTCATAGGGCTTAGTATATGGATACCAGCATTCTTCAACTTGCCTATCTTAAGTAGAAATCCAGGGGCAGATGCAAGTTTTGTGAGGCTTGAAAGCTTGCACATGACATTTTAAAACCACCAATCTGAGGGAGGTAAGATGAAGTAGAAGATAAAGTGGAAAGAGATAGCAGTCTCGGCAACTTGTTTTTAAATGACTTACTTTAGCAACTTAAACAACATATGACCAGGTTAGCACATTACTGATGGTCATTCAAAGACTAGGAAAGAGAGAGCTTGCTCAAGTGAGAAGCCCTTCAGTCCATGCTTCATTAGCTTCATTGTAAACTTGCTTCTATAAGAATGTTTTCCTCTTAAAGCTATGAAAATATATTCTTCCTGTCCACCAAAACATATTACTTTATGTTTCTAAAAAGCTTTTCAAATGATCTTTCTACAATTTAGTCACGTTTTATCCCAGTAATTCTTCTTTTGGCAATGTAATCTAAAAAAGCAACTAGATTAATGAAACAGCTTTAAGCGCAAAGATGTCTATTGCACCATTACTTATAATGTAACAGAAAAACTTCAATAACTAGCAACATGGGAATAACAAAGTACAATGTGATATATTCATTTGGTGGAATATTTTATCATTAGTGCCAGTGATTTTTCTTTTCTTTACCAAATACATATAATAATTTGGGAAAATATTAATATACCAATATCATCAGAAAATAGTAGCACACAAAAGTTATATAAACAGCCAATTGATAACATTGTCTTTTGCATTTCCAGCTCTTTTGAAGTATCCTTGCATTACACACATCTTCTTAGGTGAGCAGAAGAAAGTTCTGAATCTCTTGGATCTTTGGAATTTCCAAAATTGAGGACCAACATCACACTAGAAAAAAGTGTCATTTAAAAATATCTTCCAATTTTATATTGTTTTTTTAAAGATAATTCTTGATATTAATGGGAACATGAAGAACACTTGTTGAAGAACACTTCCACACTTTTATTTATTGCTGATTGAAGGATAATAAAGATAGCATTTTTGAAATTATTTTAGCATTATTAATCAAAAGCCTTAAATATACTCATACCCTTTGACACAATAATCCCAATTCTGAGCTTTCTATTACAAGGAAATTACAACATATATAAAGGTAGTATATACAAGGATGCCAACTGCAATGAAATATATAGTAGGGAAACATCTGCTGTTGTTCAGTCACTCAGCTGTGTCCAACTCTTTGAGATCCCATATACTACAGCACACTAGGCTTTCCTGTCCTTCACCATCTCCTGGAGCTTGCTTAAATTAATATCTGTCGAGTTGATGACGCCATCTAACCATCTCATCCTCTCATCCCCTCCTCTTCTTACCTTCAATCTTCCCCAGCATCAGGGTCTTTTCCAATGAGTCAGTTCTTCACATCCAGTGGCCAAAGTATTGGAGTTTCAGCTTCAGCATCAGTCCTTCCAATGAATACTCAAGATTGATTTCCTTTAGGATTGACTGGTTTGATCTCCTTGCAGTCCAAGAGACTCTCAAGAGTCTTCTCCAACACCACGGTTTGAAAGCATCAACTCTTTGGCACTCAGGAAAGCATTACTAACAACATAAAGATCCAACATTAGAGAAATTATCTTTAAAAGTCACTGTGTATCTGTAATGATATATTAGCCATAGAAATGGAAAAATAGGTAAGAAAAAAGGCTAAAATACACACAAGGACATATAATGGAGCTATAAGTGAGGTTGATTAAAAAAAATATGTGAAAGAATTTATTTTGTTTATGTACCAGTCACTGTTTTAAGCTCTTTATGAATATTTAGCCATTTAATCTTCATAATGACCCTATGGGTTTGGTTCTATAATTATTCCCACCTATGGGTGACAATGGGCAAATGGCAAAGAGGTTGGGTAACTGGTCCAACTCACAAAGCTGATGAATGGTGGAGCTCCAATTCTCATTCAGAAGTCTAGCTCCAGAAGTCTCTGCTCTATGCTGTGCTGCTTCAGACTTAGCCCTAAGCTATTTATTAACCAACAAAAAGCTGGAAATTAGACCAGCTACTCCATTCAATGTTATTAACAGGAGAATAAAACAATTCAGTTTAAGCTCTTCCTGATGCTAAAACCAGAAAGAATACCATATAGGTAGAATGTGGTGTTACTTAATGAACTTCCGTGGAGGAGAGGCCACAGCACAATTTATATGCCAGTTTTTATACTCTGTCCTTATGGTGGACTGAGCCAAAATACTTGATATAAGTCATCTCACTAAAGAATCTGAGCATTACTAGACTGTGGTAATCACCACTACCCACACCCAAAGGATACTTCAGCAAGAGTGATTCTAAAGGGTGAGGGTGGAGATAAGGGAGCTGTAGCAATGTTAAAATGCATTAATAAGATACCTTATTCAAGAATCAATTAAGAAATATCTGAAAGAATAAATTGGGTGCATAGTCCTCTTATTGTACTACATAAATACTGTTCCTCTCAGTCAGAGCTTAAGATGCATGCTAATTTAGTAATCCTATTTATCCTCAAAATTCTGTGTAGGTTGACAAATTGGGTATATTAGCTACTTGAAGAGAAGTAAAGGGACTTGCCTAAACTGTAGTCGAGGTGTTCTACCCTCTTTGTCCAGGACTGTGCACTGTCGAGCATTGGTGAAAAGGGCTGCAGTCTTCCATCCCTTCCCCTCAGACATTCCGCGAGGCTCTGCAAGTCTGTGAGTTCTCAAATGAGCGGCTGGAACACTCAGCTATTGTGGGGCAGGCATAGCAAGTTCCTTTGCTCTCAGTCAGCAGGGATGAGACTGTAACTTGCAAACTGATGAAAAATACTAGTTTAAAAATGTAGAAGGGTCCTTTAGACTAGATATTTATCCTATCCTTATACCTCTTTCTTGTGACAGACAGGGAGGCCTGACATGCTGCTCTCAGCAAAGTAACGTCTCCGCTTTTTAATACACTGTCTACATTTGTCATAACTTTCTTGCCAAGGAGCAAGTATCTTAATTTCATGGCTGTAGTTACAGTCTGCAATGATTTTGGAACCCAAGAATATAAAGTCTGTCACTGTTTAAATTGTTTCCCCATCTATTTGCCATGAAGTGATGGGACCAGATGCCATGATCTTCGTTTTCTGAATGTTGAGTTTTAAGCTAGCTTTTTCACTCTTCTCTTTCAACTTCATCAAGAAACTCTTTAGTTCCTCTTTGCTTTCTGCCATAAGGGTGGTGTCATATGCATATCTGAGGTTATTGATATTTCTCCTGGCAATCTTGATTCCAGCTTGTGCTTCATTCAGCCTAGCATTTCACACAACATACTCTGCATATAAGTTAAATAAGCAGGGTGACAATATACAGCCTTGACGTACTCCTTTCCCAATTTTGAACCAGTCCATTGTTCCACGTCCTGTTCTAACTGTTGCTTCTTGACCTGCATACAGATATTTCTGGAGCCAGGTAAGGTGATCTCCTCTTTAAGAATTTTGGTATTCCTGTCTCTTTAAGAATTTTCCAGTTTGTTTTGACCCACACAGTCAAAAGCTTTAGCATAGTCAGTGAAGCAGAAGTAGATGTTTTTCTGGAATTCTCTTGCTTTTCTTGCTATCCAACAGATGTTGGCAATTTGATCTCTGGTTCCTCTGCCTTTTCTAAATCCAGCTTGAATATCTGGAAGTTCTTGGTTCACATACTGTTGGAGCATGGCTTGGAGGATTTTGAGTGTGACCTTGCTAGCATGTGAAATAAGTGCAATTGTGCAGTAGTTTGAACATGCTTTGGCATTGCCCTTCTCTGGGATTGGAATGAAAACTGATCTTTTCCAGTCCTGTGGCCATTGCTGAGTTTTCCAAATTTTCTGGTGTATTGAGTGCAACACTTTCACAGCATAATCTTCTAGGATTTGAAATAGCTCAACTGGAATTCCATCACCTCCACTAGCTTTGTTTGTAGTCATACATTCTAAGGCCCATTTGACTTCACATTACAGAATGTCTGGCTCTAGGTGAGTGATTGCACCATCATGGTTATCTGGGTCATTAAGACCTTTTTTGTAAGTTCTTCTGTGTATTCTTGCCACCTCTTCTTAATATATTCTGCTTCTATTAGGTCCATACCATTTCTGTCCTTTATTATGCCCATCTTTGCATGAAATGTTCCCTTGGTATCTCTAATTTTCTTGAAGAGATCTGTAGTCTTTCCCATTCTATTGTCTTCCTCTATTTCTTTGCATTCATCACTCAGGAAGCCTTTCTTATCTCTCCTTGCTATTCTTTGGAACTCTGCATTCAAATGGGTATATCTTTCCTTTTTTCCTTTGCCTTTCACTTCTCTTCTTTCTTCAGCTATTTGTAAGAATTCCTCAGAAAACCATTTTTCTTTTTTTGCATTTCTTCTTGGGGATGGTTTTGATCACTGCCTCCTATACAATGTTATGAACCTCAGTCCATAGTTCTTCAGGCACTCTTGTCTATCAGACCTACTCCCTTAAATCTATTTGTCACTTCCACTGTACAATCAAAACGGATTTGATTTACGTCATACCTGAATGGCCTAGTGGTTTTCCCTACTTTCTTCAATTAAAGTCTGAATTTGACAATAAGGAGTTCATGATCTGAGCCACAGTCAGCTCCTGGTATTCTCTTAGCTGACTGTATAGAGCTTCTCCATCTTTGGCTGCAAAGAATATAATCAATCTGATTTCAGTGTTGACCATCTGGTGATGTCCATGTGTAGAGCTGTCTCTTCTGTTGTTGGAAGAAAGTGTTAGCTATGACCAATGCATTCTCAAAGGCTAAACTGTTAGCCTTTGTGTTTCTGCATTTTGTACTCCTAGACCAAATTTGCCTGTTACTCCAGGTATCTCTTGAGTTTTTCTACTTTTGCATTTCAGTCCCCTATGCTGACAAGATTGCTGAGAGAAATATCAATATCTCAGATATGCAGATGATACCACCTTTATTGCAGAAAGTGAAGAGGAACTAAAAAGCCTCTCGATGAAAGTGAAAAAGTTGCCTTAAAGCTCAATATTCAGAAAACTAAGATACTGTCATCTGGTCCATCACTTCATGGTAAATAGATGGGGAAACAGTGTCACACTATTTTGGGGGCTCCAAAATCACTGCAGATGGTGACTGCAGCCATGAAATAAAAGGACGCTTACTCCTTAGAAGGAAAGTTATGACCAACCTAGATAGCATATTCAAAAGCAGAGACATTAATTTGCCAACAAAGGTCCATCTAGTCAAGGCTATGGTTTTTCCAGTGGTCGTGTATGGATGTGAGAGTTGGACTGTGAAGAAGGCTGAGCGCCAAAGAATTGATGCTTTTGATCTCTGGTGTTGGACAAGACTCCTGAGAGTCCCTTGCACTGCAAGGAGATCCAACCAGTCCATCTTAAAGGAGATCAGTCCTGGGTGTTCATTGGAAGGACTGATGCTAAAGCTGAAACTCCAGTACTTTGGCCACTTCATGCAAAGAGTTGACTCATTGGAAAGGACCTTGATGCTGGGAGGGATTGGGGACAGGAGGAGAATGGGACGACAGAGGATGAAATGGCTGGATGGCATCACCGACTCAATGGACATGAGTTTGAGTAAACTCTGGGAGTTGTTGATGGACAGGGAGGCCTGGCGTGCTGTGATTCATGGGGTCTCAAAGAGTCAGACATGACTGAGCGATTGAACTAAACTGAACTGATGATGAAAGGACATCTTTTCAGGGTTTAGGCTGTTGTTTTGTTTTCTTTGGGCGTGATTCCCACTTCTTGCCAGATGTCACTGTTATGTGACATCTGTGAGATATGAGTTACTGTCATCAACCAGGACCTATTTTATGTTCACTTGCCATGGGCATTTTATTGGAACTCCTAAATAAATATACACATATGCGATTACAGCTAATTGGAGAGGACCAATCTGTCTTTTCAGTGTAACCTGCTGTGCAAAATACCACCCTACAGTCCTTTTTATTAATTGTAGCAGGGAGCAGATTTCATTTCACTAGGGGCAGGCCATGATTCCACCTATGCTTTTTTTTTTTTTTTTTAATTAAAGGCATGTGTTAAGTGTGTTATATATATTTGCATTTTTGTTAAAGATATATTTGATTACAAATATTGTGTTGTATATGTTTGTATACACAAGTGATTGCTTAGTCTCTAAGTCGTGCCTGACTCTTTGCAACCCTATGGACTGTAGCCCATCAGTCTCCTCTGTCCATAGATTTCTCCAGGCAAGAATATTGAAGTGGGTTGCCATTTCCTCCTTCAGGGGATCTTCCAGGGGTTGAACTGTGTCTCCTGCATTGGCAGGCTAATTCTTTACCACTGAGCTACTTGGGAACCCCATATGTATACATAGATTTTTTCCAAATGTTATGTGTGTCTATCTGGCTTTGTATGTATTAGTCTGTCAGTTGTGTCTGACTCTTTGCAGCCCCATGGACTGAAGCCCGTCAACCTCTGCTCAATGGAATTCTTTAGGCAAGAATACTGTAGTGGGTTGCCATTCCCTTCTCCAGGGGGATCTTCCTGACCCAGGTATCAAACCTGGGTCTCCTGCATGGCAGGCAGATTCTTTACTGTCTGAGCCACAGGGAAGCTCTTATCTGGCTTTATAATAGCTATTTTTGGACAATGATAGGTTAAGTGTGAGTTTTTCTCATTCATTCCATTTTACGTTTTATCAGTTCAGTTCAGTCACTCAGTCGTGTCTGACTCTTTGCGACCCCATGAATCACAGCACGCCAGGCCTCCCTGTCCATCACCAACTCCCAGAGTTCACTCAGACTCACGTCCATCGAGTCCATGGTGCCATCCAGCCATCTCATCCTCTGTCGACTCCTTCTCCTCCTGCCCCCAATCCCTCCCAGCATCAGAGTCTTTTCCAATGAGTCAGCTCTTTGCGTGAGGTGGCCAAGTTACTGGACTTTCAGCTTTAGCATCAGTCCTTCCAAAGAAATCCCAGGGTTGATCTCCTTCAGATTGGACTGGTTGGATCTCCTTGCAGTTCAAGGGACACTCAGGACTCTTTTCTAACACCACAGTTCAAAAGCATCAATTCTTTGGCGCTCAGCCTTCTTTACAGTCCAACTCTCACATCCATACATGACCACAGGGAAAACCATAGCCTTGACTAGATGGACCTTAGTTGGCAAAGTGATGTCTCTGCTTTTGAATATGCTATCTAGGTTGGTCGTAACTTTTCTTCCAAGGAGTAAGCGTCTTTTAATTTCATGGCTGCAGTCACCATCTGCAGTGATTTTGGAGCCCAAAAATAAAGTCTGACACTGTTTTCACTGTTTTCCCATCTATTTCCCATGAAGTGATGGGACAAGATGCCATGATCTTCATTTTCTGAATGTCGAGCTTTAAGGCAACTTTTTCACTCTCCTCTTTCACTCTCATCAAGAGGCTTTTTAGTTCCTCTTCACTTTCTGCCATAAGGGTGGTGTCATCTGCATATTTGAGGTTATTGATATTTCTCCCGGCAATCTTGATTCCAGCTTGTGCTTCTTCCAGCCCAGCGTTTCTCATGATGTACTCTGCATATAAGTTAAATAAGCAGGGTGACAATATATAGCCTTGATGTACTCCTTTTCCTATTTGGAACCAATCTGTTGTTCCATGTCCAGTTCTAACTGTTGCTTCCTGAACTGCATACAGATTTCTCAAGAGGCAGGTCAGGTGGTCTGGTATTCCCATCTCTTGAAGAATTTTCCACAGTTTATTGTGATCCACACAGTCAAAGGCTTTGGCATAGTCAATAAAGCAGAAATAGATGTTTTTCTGGAAATTTCTTGCTTTTTTGATGATCCACCGGATGTTGGCAATTCGGTCTCTGGTTCCTCTGCCTTTTCTAAAACCAGCTTGAACATCAGGGAGTTCACGGTTCAAGTATTGCTGAAGCCTGGCTTGGAGAATTTTGAGCATTACTTTACTAGCATGTGAGATGAGTGCAATTGTGCGGTAATTTGAGCATTCTTTGGCATTGCCTTTCTTTGGGATTGGAATGAAAACTGACCTTTTCCAGTCCTGTGGCCACTGCTGAGTTTTCCAAATTTGCTGGCATATTGAGTGCAGCACTTTCACAGCATCATCTTTCATGATTTGAAACAGCTCAATTGGAATTCTATCACCTCCACTAGCTTTGTTCGTAGTGATGCTTTCTAAGGCCCACTTGACTTCACATTCCAAAATGTCTGGCTCTAGATTAGTGATCACATCATCATGATTATCTGGGTCGTGAATATCTTTTTGTACAGTTCTTCTGTGTATTCTTGCCACCTCTTCTTAATATCTTCTGCTTCTGTTAGGTCCATACCATTTCTGTCCTTTATTGAGCCCATCTTTGCATGAAATGTTCCTTTGGTATCTCTCATTTTCTTGAAGAGATCTCTAGTCTTTCCCATTCTGTTGTTTTTCCTCTATTTCTTTGCATTGATCACTGAAGAAGGCTTTCTTATCTCGTCTTGCTATTCTTTGGAACTCTGCATTCAGATGCTTACATCTTTCCTTTTCTCCTTTGCTTTTCGCCTCTCTTTCTTTCACAGCTATTTGTAAGGCCTCCTCAGACAGCCATTTTGCTTTTTTTCCATTTCTTTTCCATGGGGATGGTCTTGATCCCTGTCTCCTGTACAATGTCACGAACCTCATTCCATAGTTCATCAGGCACTCTATCTATCAAATCTAGGCCCTTAAATCTATTTCTCACTTCCACTGTATAATCATAAGGGATTTGATTTAGGTCATACCTGAATGGTCTAGCTGTTTTCCCTACTTTCTTCAATTTCAGTCTGAATTTGGTAATAAGGAGTTCATGATCTGAGCCTTTACATTTTATAAGCCTTTTCAATTTGAAATTCACTTTTCTCTTTAGCTCTGTAAAACTTCTTTGGTTATTTATTTGATAATTATCTTCTCTGCATTTATTTGTTATCATCCATTTAGCTCTTCTCTTAATGGATATTGGACCCCCTGGTATGATGCTCTGTGTCTTTAATCTTTATGGGCTTCCCAGGTGGCTCAATCCACCTGCCAGCACAGGAGACTCAGGTTCAATCCCTAGGTTGAAAAGGTCCTCTAGAGGAGGAAATGACAGCTCACCCCAATATTATTGCCTGGAAAATCCCATGGACAGAGGAGCCTGGTGGGGTCACAAAAAGTTGGACATGACTTAGTTACTGAGCATTCATGTACATTCTTATTGCTCATATGTTTCACCCCTTGGCCATTTTACTTTTGTGCTCTGAGAGGTTTTCTAGGCTTTCCTCCAATGCTTCTCTTGTATTTTTATTTCAGAATCATATTTTTTGTTTTTCTTAATTAATTTATTTTTGTTTGCACTGAGTCTTCACTGCTGCATGAAAGTTTTAGTTGCAGGGAGTTGGGGTTACTCTTTGTTGTGGTGCATGGGCTTCTCATCACAGGCTCTAGGTGCACAGGCTTCAGGAGTTGTGGCACACAAGCTTAGCTGCTCCATAGCATGTGGAATCTTCCTGGACCAGGGATTGAACTCGTGTCCCCTTCATCGGCAGGCAGAGTCTTACCAGTTGTGCCAACAGGAAGTTCCCAATCATATTCTTAATTTCCAAAACTACTTTCTTGTACCCATATCATCCTTTAGCATAGTTTCCTATTCTTGATTTGTAGATTAAATGGTTTTTTAAATCTCACTGAGCCTGCTGATTAGATTTATATTTTTAAATTACTGAACTTGAATTATGTTCACGTTCAGTTTTCCTTGCTCTTTCTCTTTCAAACTGCTTTTTCTCTCCTAAAGTGTCTGGATAACTTTGAATGTTCATTGATATATCAGAGTGTGAACTAGGCAGGCAAATCTCTATTCATGGGCATGGACTTGTTTCTGACAGACATGTCTTTAAGGTGAACAGGTGGGGAGCGAACCATTCTGCTTCCAAAAGCCAGGATGACGACTGCTTTACTTTTAGGCACTAACACCTCCAGTAGTTGCCTTATTTCGCTCCAGATATAGTGTCATTTAAAAAAAAAAAAGAAAGAAAAGAAAAATGCCACAGCTGTCCCTCTCCCCTTGTCTTTTTTTTTTTTTTTAAACTAAGGATAAATGTCTACCTGCCTGACATTTGTGCAAGGAGAGAGGTATTTTCTATTTTGTTTATAGCCCTTTCACTCACTCCCCGGTTTTCAGCTCTGCTTCTTATTTATGCTCTTGTGTGTGCTCCCTCTGAGTCCAGAGGTTCTGTGGTTCTGCTGCTTTTGGGTTCATGCAGCTTCCTCAAGGTCACTGTTTCCCAGCTGTGCTTCAAACCAATGATGCCTCTACATTTACTTTCTATCATCTGAAAATTTGTTATAATCTCTTATCTGTTGATGAGTATCCTTCTATTGGCTTGCTGTTGCAGGTTTATGCCATTCTGTTGCTTTACCATCATTTTTCTAGGGACCAGGTGATAGAGAGTCTATCGTGGGCATTTAGTCTGTCATCCTGAAGTAGAATCCTTTAATCTGTTTAAGAACCCCTTAAATTCCATGGACAATGTTTGATTTCAGCCAAGTGTTGAAAAAAGTAGAATTTACATGGAAATAGAGAATTGTAGAAGATAGACCAAACAGAGGACAAGTTTGTGCAGTAGTGTGGAGATGGGTATTGGCCATGTTAGGTGTGAAGAATAATGAGTATGTTAGCCAAGCAGAATCCCAGAGTTCCAGAAGGAGAGTCATGGGAAATAAGACTTAAAAATAGTCTGGATCTAGAGTTTTTAGTTCTAGATGGGAAATTTTGGCTGTTTTGAGCAGAGCAGAAAGGCAATGAAATCAGTACTTTAGAAAGATTTATTTGGCATGATGTGAAATATACTTCGGAGGGAGATAGACTAGAGGCAGAGAGCCAATTAAGAAACAGGTATAATCATCCATTTATGAAATGAGGGATGGTGGCAGCAGGGAGGAAAATTGGGAAGAGATGGCAAATTAGAAATAAGAATCTATAGTACTTAGTGAGTAATGAGCTATGGAGGATAAGATGATTATAAGTTTTCAGGTCTGGATAACTATGAAGAGTTACTGGCATTGATGTAGTTCTAAAAGTCACAGGTCAGTAAGTAAGTAAGTGAAGTCGGTCAGTTGTGTCCGACTCTTTGCGACCCCATGGACTGTAGCCTACCAGGCTCTTCTGTTTATGGGATTTTCCAGGCAATAGTACTGGAGTGGATTGCCATTTCCTTCTCCAGCGGATCTTCCCGACCCAGGAATCGAACCCAGGTCTCCCGCATTGTAGACAGACGCCTTACCATCTGAGCCACCAGGGAAGTCAGCCTATCCTAATTCCACCTCCTCTCTCTGCTAAGAGTATAATCTTTGTTTCAGCCTAGGTTTTTACAGGCGGTAATAGCCGTGGTGGTAGTCGCAGTGATGATGGTGGAGACAGTGATGGAGAAGAGGCCGTGGCAGGAATCGTGAGGATGGCGGCAGTGATGATGCTGAAGGTGGTGGCAGGGGCGGTCGGAACACGGTGGAGGTGGTCACTGTGGTGGGGCTTGCACGCAACAGTGAAGCCGGCAGTGGCGGTAGCCAGGGGGTGGCGGTAGCAGCAGCAGTCACGGTGGCAATGGAATGGTGCTGGTGGGAGCTTTGGAGGGGATGTCGGTGGTCATGATGGAGGTAATGGAAGTGGTGGTGATGGAGAACAGAAGTGGTGGTGGGGATGGCGGTAATGGAAACAGGGGAGTAGTGGTGGTGTGATGGGGGTGGGGAAAGCGCCGATGGCTTTAACGGGGGAGGGGGTGGTGTGATGGTCCTGATGGGAACTGTGCTGAATGGTCATGGTAGGGACTGCGGTGGTGAGAAAGGTGATAGTGAAAATGGTGCTGAGGAGGATGGACGTGTTCGTGACAGTGCAAATAATTGTGGCGGTGATTGTGGTGTGGGTTGTTATAGTGATGGAGGGAGTTAGAACAGTGGGAATAAGAGGAATGATCATGAAGCTAATATTCCCGGTGACTGTGGTAGGTGTGGTAGTAGATGGCACGTCTTAGCTCTGCAGCTTATAAGTTTAAGTCTTGAATTTACCCTTGTCTACTCATATTACATTCAGGAGAGTAGGAGAAGGCTTAGTTGTCCACACAGTTGTGTGACCCTGTCCTACCCTTTAGTCACAGCTGATTAGACTAGAAGTAGACATCCACCTCAGAAGACAGTCCTTAGGCTGGCTGAGCTAAGATTTTTAAACCATTAGAGTTTAATTATGATACTAGAATATTGTAGCTATAAGATGTGGATACTTGAATGGAAAAGACTTGTGGAGTCAGAGCCTGAGTCATCACCATGGCAATAAAATGCTGCGTAGTGTTAAGAAAGAGTTCACTAATTTATTTTTAATTAAAATAAATAAATAAATGTTTAAAAATTAAAGAAAAAGAGGTCATAAGTTATGAGTAAGCTGAAAAGGGCAATGTGCCAATAGAGGCAGGAAATGAACTAGGGGGCAGAGAGAAGCAGAAATGAGAGACGAACAGCAGCCTCCTTCCTAACTGACAAGGTCCAGGCCTCATGGATTCCCAAAGGGACCATCCAAGTCTATTCTGGTTTCAAGTGGCCGTGAAATTGTCAATTGTATCCTTTCCATAAACTTCTTTATTTGAATTGCTTTGTGTGAGTTTCTATTCCTTGCAATCAAATATCAAGAACTAAGATATTTATGAAATAAATTGCTTATTTTTTTCCTGCTATATGCAAACTTCAAGGTCACTAGGCCCTCAGTTCAGTTCAGTTCAGTCACTCAGTCATGTCCGACTCTTTGCAACCCCATGAATCGCAGCACGCCAGGCCTCCCTGTCTAACACCAACTCCCAGAGTTTACCCAAACTCATGTCCATTGAGTCCGTGATGCCATCCAGCCATCTCATCCTCTGTCATCCTCTTCTCCTCCTGCCCCCAATTCCTCCCAGCATCAAGGTCCTTTCCAATGAGTCAACTCTTCGCATGAGGTGGCCAAAATATTGGAGTTTCAACTTTAGCATCAGTCCTTCCAATGAACACCCAGGGCTGATCTCCTTCAGAATGGACTGGTTGGATCTCCTTGCAGTCCAAGGGACTCGCAAGAGTTCTCCAACACCACAGTTCAAAAGGATCAATTCTTCAGCACTCAGCTTTCTTCACAGTCCAACTCTCACACCCATACATGACAACTGGAAAAACCATAGCCTTGACTAGATGGACCTTTGTTGGCAAAGTAATGTCTCTGCTTTTGAATATGCTATCTAGGTTGGTCATAACTTTTCTTCCAAGGAGTAAGCGTCTTTTAATTTCATGGCTGCAGTCACCATCTGTAGTGATTTTGGAGCCCCCAAAAATAAAGTCTGACACTGTTTCCCCATCTATTTCCCATGAAGTGATGGGACAAGATGCCATGATCTTTGTTTTCTGAATGTTGAGCTTTAAGGCAACTTTTTCACTCTCCTCTTCCACTTTCATCAAGAAGGTCTTTAGTTCCTCTTCACTTTCTGCCATAAGGGTGGTGTCATCTGCATATCTGAGGTTATTGATATTTCTCCCGGCAATCTTGATTCCAGCTTGTGCTTCTTCCAGCTCAGCGTTTCTCATGATGTGCTCGGCATAGAAGTTAAGTAAGCAGGGTGCCACTATTAGATGCTTTTGTGTTTGGACTCAGCTCTTTCCTCAGGAGCTTCTACATTGAAAAGATCATGTACCAGAAAATTATATTTAACATCAGGCCCATTTCACACAGAGTCCAGGCTTTGTTTACTGTAATCTATTACTTACTAATGCCCCCTCAATATTTCAAAATTAGAGTTCCCTCACCTAGGAACACAGGAGAAGGCAATGGCACCCCACTCCAGTACTCTTGCCTGGAAAATCCTATGGACGGAGGAGCCTGGTAGGCTACAGTCCATGGGGTCGCTGAGTCGGACACAACTGAGCAACTTCACTTTCACCTTTCACTTTCATGCATTGGAGAAGGAAATGGCAACCCTTCCAGTGTTCTTGCCTGGAGAATCCCAGGGACAGGGGAGCCTGGTGGGCTGCCATCTATGACGTCGCACAGAGTTGGACACGACTAAAGTGACTTAGCAGCAGCAGCAGCACCTAGGAACACACATCCTGCTTCTCTCATGGCAGCAATGGCTCTAGACACCTATAACCTCTTGTATGCTCTTATTTTTCTGGCTTGCACTCTCTTGACTTACACCTCGACCCTCCTTCTCTGCCTTCTTCCTCCAGATGCCAAACTTGTACTGTCCGTCTGTCTATGGTTTTGACTCACTCAAAAGATCCTGACTGGTGTCTCTCTCCCAAGGATGGATGAGTACAACCGACTGATAAGCTACACTTAGAACTGATGCTCTACACGTCTGCCAGGTTGGTGAGCGGGGAGGTCGATCTTTATCTACTGAGTACATGTATCAAGTATTCTACAGCCTGTTAGCTCAGCATGACTGCCTTTATTCTATAGATGACAAACCTGAAACTCTGGGCAATTAAGGCAATATGCCCAAGTTTATATGAGTGTGGCAAATGAGTGGCAGATGAGCTGGCGTGAACCCAAATGTGTTTGACTTAAAACATGTTTTCCTTTAAACTGTGCTGATTTGCCAGAGATGAAATAAAGCCAGTATTACTTGAGCACTCTAAAAGTACCCTTTAATGCCCATTCAACATCCATTCTCCCCTTACTTCTTCATACCAAAGCCCTGGTTCTGTTTGGTGTGGAAATATGTTCCTCTCAAAGACTCCATAGTCCAGGCTTCTTGAAGCAAGGAAGCGTGGGCATGTGAAAGCTGGTATGAAAGTCAGAGGTTTGTATGGGGCTTGTAGGAAAGCTAGTTAAAGCTCCAAGTTGGGAGGGGAGATTTTCCCCCTTTATTTTTCTTGCTGCTTGGAGTGGAGCTCTGATAATCGCCTTAGACATGCCGCTGCTGCTAAGTCACTTCAGTCGTGTCCAATTCTGTGTGACACCATACATGGCCGCCCACCAGGCTTCCCCATCCCTGGGATTCTCCAGGCAAGAACACTGGAGTGGGTTGCCATTGCCTTCTCTAATGCATGAAAGTGAACAGTGAAAGTGAGTTCGCTCAGTCGTATCCGACTCTTGGTGACCCCATGGACTGCAGCCTACCAGGCTCCTCCATCCATAGGATTTTCCAGGCAAGAGTCCTGGAGTGGGGTGCCATTGCCTTCTCCAACCTTAGACATGATGAGACCCTAAAGGTGGAATCCACACTCTAGGGTAGTCTGGCTCCCTAAAGGCAACAGTGCTGCCATATCAGTTTTGTTTCTGGACTCTTCTGTGAAGGAGATATAAACACCTATTTTGTTTGAGCTACTTTTATATGTAGTGTGATTCAAGCACCTCCTATGTGTTACACTGCTCTGGCACTCAAACCTTTGGTTGCCCCCATTTCAGATGAAGACCCTAGGTTCCAAAAAGCATAAATAATTAACTTAAGCTCACACAGATAGTTCAGTGATGTGTCTTGACTTTAGAGCATATTGCTCTAATAGAATGAAGTCTAAACTCCTTAACATGAAATATGAAATACCCATAATATAACCATTGTCTTTTCTCTCATCTTACATTTTGTTTTTGGAGCGACTTCACTTTCACTTTTCACTTTCATGCACTGGAGAAGGAAATGGCAACCCACTCCAGTGTTCTTGCCTGGGTTTATTTTATGCTTTTGAAAATGCTGTTTCCTCTGCCTAGAATTATCTGCCCCTAATTTTCCACTGGGAATCTCCTACTCATTCTTTAAGGTGAAAGTGAAGTCGCTCAGTCGTGTCCGACTCTTAGTAACCCCATGGACTGCAGCCTACCAGGCTCTTCCATCCATGGGATTTTCCAGGCAAGTATACTGGAGTGGGTTGCCATTTTCTTCTCCAGGGGATCTTCCTGACCCAGGGATCGAACCTGGGTCTCTGGCATTGTAGGCAGACGCTTTACCGTCTGAGCTACTAGGGATTGCACTCATCCTTCAAGACCCAAAGTGCTACCTCCTCTGAAATCTTTCCTAAACAACTGTCTCATGACATAGGTCTTCCTTCTTCTGTGTCCCTACTGCTCCATGCTGTGCCTTATTAAGACACCATGTGGCATATAGCATGGTAATTGTCTGCATGCCTGTCTCCCTTCTAAAATGTCAGCTTCTTTAGAAGTCATTATTTTCTACCTCTATATCCTCAGTATTTGTTCACTGCCTAGCACATAAGAAGAAAATTTTTATTGAATGACTGCTCAAATGAATAAAAGTAGGCATCAAGTTGCATGGTACCTTTTAGTAAAGTTCAGGTGCTAAACATCACATAACGAGACTTGTGTCCTCATATGTCTCCTAGGCCACCTGGGAAGCATGGGGAGCATGTCATTGGGGGGCTGCTATTGGTGGGCATTCATGAGAGCTCATGTTTCCATGGAGGCTCTTCAGTTCACTCTACTTTCATTCCATAGCCTCTGTATCTAAAGATGATTGTGGCTTATTTCCAGTTCAAAACATGGTTTTGTTAGGGAATGTGACTGAAAAGATCATAAAGATAGATCTGATTCTTGTTTGAATCCTTTCAAGAAATTAAATCAGTTCTGACACAGCATTTTTTTCAAGATTTTGAAAACTTCAAATCCATTTTAAACTAGATTGTGATCGACAAACCCACTGGAACATTAGCAAACAGTTAAATACTAATTAGCCAAGTCCCTGCTAATCTCCCAGCTGTCAAAAGCATAGATAGAAACAAAAGCTTCTATTAAACCTGAGTTGGTCCCTGAGGAGGAAGAGGTCAGAGGGGAGTGTTCAGTCAACTGTGAGATTATGTGAACCAAGTCTTAAGTGATAATCATAAAAAGCATGCAAATATCCCTTTACTTATTTAAAAGACATTATATTGACATGAAAACTCTCCTTTTGTCATTTTCTCCATCATTTAACCGTCACCCATTATTTTTAGGATGAAGTTCAAAACCTTTTCCTTGACTTTCTACCACCCCATAGGATTTCCAGTTGTCTTTGTCACTTCCTCCTCCCCTTCTTGGACCTCCTGCTCCAGGCTATGAGCCCTTAGATACAGAAAGTTGGGGGAAAGACACATGGATCTCCATCCATGGAGATCCTAAGATTGTGGATGGTGGTAGTGGTGGCAGGATGGGAAGTGAATATTGAGAACGGATGGTGAGGAAAGCTGCTGCTTGAAGACCCAAAATGGGCTTCACAGAAAGACTTCAGATCTACCGCTATGGGCTAGTTCTCTGTGTTCACACGTCACTGCCCTCCAGCATTTCTCCTGTTTTTCAGAATTCACGCAAGGGCAACCCAGTATTGCAGTGCAAGTCCTTCATTCAAGTGAAGTCACACTAAAGCCTATCTATCCCCCATCCCATTGCAGTAAGAGACTTTTCTTTTACTCCTCGGTATATAGGTGAATTTCCAGGTGGAGTGGAGAAAGCAGTGTCCATGTTACATAAATCTTTACAAAACTCTCACAGGCATTTAAAATTCCCCAAAGGTTAAGAAGCATCCATTTAGAAGAGACTAATGTGATTGATTAAAACAGAGCTTCTTAAAGTATGGCTTTTGGACTACTTATATTAGGATCAACTGTGTGTGTGTGAAGTCGCTCAGTCGTGTCCGACTCTTTGCGACCCCATGGGCTGTAGCCTCCCAGGCTCCTCTGTCCATGGGATTTTTCAAGCAATAGTACTGGAGTGGGTTGCCATTTCCTTCTCCAGGGGATCTTCCCGACCCAGGGATCAAACCCAGGTCTCCCGCATTGTACACAGACGCTTTACCATGTAAACCACTGTTTTTAATATAAATCCTTAGACCTTGACTCAGAACTCTTGAATTGGAAAATCTGGGTTGGGCGCCTGAGAAATTGCATTTAAAAATCCTCTCAGAAGATGTCCTTTATCAGATGAGAAAAACTGACTTTAAATGGATCTAAGTTCATGTTAATTGGTACTTTATAATTACGCATATTCCTGAATACTCAAAGTTGAAAAGTTACTGCCTTGAGTGTGCCTGAAAGATAATTATATCATCAGAATTAATTATAATTTGTCCTCCTTCCTTCAATTTTTGCATTTTTTTTCTTCTCATCTTACTTTGGCTATATTATAGAACAGGAGTTGTCAAATTTTGGTCCACAGCCCTAATCCAGCCACCATCTATATTTGTATGACTCATGAACGGTTTTTACATTTCTAAATGGTTGACCTATAAGTACCTACATAATATCCTCTACGTTGCCTCTTGGCAGTCACAGTCTAAAATATTTCCCAGCTTTACTGAGAATGTTTGATGACCCACCAACAAAGAATGAGAGCTCCTGTTCTTCATATTCCTGATTGTCATCTTTTGGTATTGTCAGAATTTTTTTTAGCATCTAATTTTTTTTAATACATCTGGTGGCTCAGAGGTTAAAGCATCTGCCTCCAACGCGGGAGACCTGGGTTCGATCCCTGGGTCAGGAAGATCCCCTGGAGAAGGAAATGGCAACCCACTCCAGTGTTCTTGCCTGGAGAATCCCATGGACAGAGGAGCCTGGTAGGCTACAGTCCATGGGCTCACGAAAGAGTCTGACACGACTGAGCGACTTCACTTCAGTAGGTGAATAGAAGTGTCTCGTGGTTCTAATTTGCATGTTTCTAATGGCTAATGATGTTTAGTATCTTAATGTGTTTTTTTGCCATCTGGATATCTTCTTTGCTGAAATGTCTGTTCAAATCTTTGAACCTTTATGAAAAACTGAGTTCTTTCCTTATTGTTGAGTTTTAAGAGTTCTTTATATATTCTGGATACAAGTCCTTTGTCAGAAATACAGTTTGCAAATATTTAATTCTGTTGAGTGTTTTATGCAGAACAAATTTTTTTAATTTTAATTAAGTCCAGTGTATCATTAAAAATATTTTTCCCCATGTCATGCTATTGGTATTATATGCAAGAACTCTGTTTAACCCAAAGTCACGAACATTTTCTCCCGTGTTTTCTTCTGAAAGTTTTGTGGTTTTACAAAATTTTACTTTTATAGTTATAATTGGTTAAGTTACTATTATAAGACGTGAAGTAAAGTTTGAGTTTCTTTCTTTTCTTTTCCTTTTTTTTTGCATATGGGTATTCAGTTGTTTCAACAGCATTTTTAGAAAGACTATTAGTTAGACTATTAGACTATTTTAGACTATTAGTGCTTAGCTTTCCTTTAAGTCCACCCCAAAAAAAAAAAAACCAAATTTATAAGGGAGTCTCTTTTTGTATAAACCCCCCAACTTTACTCTTCAAAAATTACTTTGATTATTCTAATTCATTTACTTTTCCATATAAATTTTAGAGTCAGCCTATCTATATATTAAAAAATTCTGTTGGATTTTGATTGCAATTGAGTTAAATCTAAAGATCAATTTGTGGAAATTTTAACTTTTAATTTTAATTAAAATTAAAAATTTTAATTTAAAAATTTTTTAATTTTAATTTTTACTTTATTTTGCTTTACAATACTGTATTGGTTTTGCCATACATTGACATGAATCAGCCACAGGTGTACATGAGTTCCCAATCCTGAACCCCCTCCCACCTCCCACCCCATATCATCTCTCTGGATCATCTCCATGCACCAGCCCCAAGCATCCTGTATCTTGTATTGAACATAGACTGGTGATTTGTTTCTTACCTGATAGTATACATGTTTCAATGCCATTCTCCCAAATCATCCCACCCTCTCCCTCTCTCACAGAATCCAAAAGTCCATTCTATACATCTGTATCTCTTTTGCTGTCTCGCATAGAGGGTTATTATTACCATCTTTCTAAATTCCATATGTATGTGTTAGTATACTGTATTGGTGTTTTTCTTTCTGGCTTAATTCACTCTGTATAATAGGCTCCAGTTTCATCCACCTCATTAGAACTGAGTCAAATGCATTCTTTTTAATAGCTGAGTAATACTCCATTGTGTATATGTACCACAGCTTTCTTATCCATTCATCTGCTGATGGACATCTAGGTTGCTTCCATGTCCTGGCTATTATAAACAGTGCTGCGATGAACACTGGGGTACACGTATCTCTTTCAATTCTGGTTTCCTCACTGTGTATGCCCAGCAGTGGGATTGCTGGGTCATAAGGCAGTTCTATTTGCAATTTTTTAAAGAATCTCCACACTGTTCTCCATAGTGGCTGTACTAGTTTGCATTCCTACCAACAGTGTAAGAGGGTTCCCTTTTTCTCCACATCCTCTCCAGCATTTGTTGCTTGTAGACTTTTGGATCGCAGTCATTCTGACTGGTGTGAAATGGTACCTCATTGTGGTTTTGATTTGCATTTCTCTGATAATGAGTGATGTTGAGCATCTTTTCATGTGTTTGTTAGCCATTCATATGTCTTCTTTGGAGAAATGTCTATTTAGTTCTTTGGCCCATTTTTTGATTGGGTCGTTAATTTTTCTGGAGTTGAGCTGCATAAGTTGCTTGTATATTTTTGAGATTAGTTGTTTGTCAGTTGATTCATTTGCTATTATTTTCTCCCATTCAGAAGGCTGTCTTTTCACCTTGCTTATAGTTTCCTTTGTTGTGCAGAAGCTTTTAATTTCAATTAGACCCCATTTGTTTATTTTTGCTTTTATTTCCAGTATTCTGGGAGGT
Organism: Nanger dama; assembly: GCA_917880005.1. NCBI lineage: Eukaryota > Metazoa > Chordata > Mammalia > Artiodactyla > Bovidae > Nanger > Nanger dama. Next base: position 36,245,867 of record CAKJTW010000022.1, read on the forward strand.
GGATCATAGAGGATCCTGCTGTGATGTATGTCGGAGAGTGTTTTGTCTATGTTCTCCTCTAGGAGTTTTATAGTTCTTAACTGTTGAGTGTTTGAATTCATGGATACATGAAAGTATCTTCATTTACTTAGGTCTTCTTTGATATTTCATCAAATTTTGCAGTTTTGAAGATAGATATTAAGCTTGGTTTTGGTTGTTGTTTTGTTTTGTTTTTTGACTTTATGCCTGTTTTCTCTTTTTTCAAGCTATCTGAATAGTACTTAATTTTTTTCAGCTTTTAATTGTTGATTGCTAATAAATAAGAATACAGTTGGTTTTTGTATGTTGACCTTGTGTCCTGTGATTTTGCTAAACTCACTTGCAAGTTCTAGGATATTTTTGGTGTTGAATTTTATCAAATGCTTTTTCTGCAGCAGCTGATATATGATCATGTGGACTTTTTTGCTTTGGTCAATTAATATGGTAGATTATATTGGTTTATTTTTAAATGCTAAAACTGCCTAGTGTTTCTGCAGTAAAAACCTTTTTTGGGTGATGTATTGTTTCTTTTACTGATAGCTGGAATTGATTTGATGATGTTTTCTTAAGGATTTTAATCTCATTTATAAGGATTTATGTCCTTAGTTTTCTTTTCTTGTGCAATCTTTGTCTTGTTTGGTAACAGGTTAATGCTGCTGCATGATATGACTTGGAAAATGTTTTCCCTTCTTCTATCTTCTGGAAGATATTGTGTCAAATTTCTGTTATTATTTCTTTATATTTGTTAGAATACACCAATGAAACCATGTGGACTGAAAACTTTATTTTTGGGGAGTGTTTAAACTAAATTTTGCACTTCTTCAAGAGACATAGACTAGTAGGATTCTGTTCCTTTGTGGATGAATTTTGGTAGTTTGTGACTTTCAAGGAATTGGACCATTTCATCTAAGCTGTTAAACTTTTATCCATAGGGTTGTTTAATATTTCTATATTATTCTTTTACTGTCTATGGGGTCTATATTGACATTCTCTTTTTCATTTTTGATGTTGGTAATTATTGTCTTCTTTACTTTTTCCTTTCTGTCAATCTGTTCATAGTTTTACCTTTATAATAATTGTTACAAAGAATCAGTTTTTAATTTCATTAATGTTCTTCGTTGCTTTTATCTTTTCAGTTTTAGTGATTTCTGCTCTTATGTTTATTTGTGTTTCCTTTCCTCTATTTGGACATCTGTATCTTAATTGTTATACTATCACAGCTTAACACTTAACCACTTAATTGTTTCGACTCAAATAATTATAGTATGTCTTCAACTAGTTATTTTAAAAGAAAATAATACATATGTCATATGACTTTTTAAGACCTGCCTCCTTGAAAATTTTTCTCTGTTGGTCATACATGGAAGCCAACCTAAAATTCTTAGGTTGGAACATTTTCCCTTTAGAAGCCTATAGATGTGGCTTCACTGTCATCTAGAATTAGATTATAGAGGTATCTGAAGCTACCCTTATTTGTTTTCTGTCTTAAGAAACAGATTTTCCCTTCTGCTAATGACATTTTAAATTTATCCTTGTAGTTTAAATTTTTCTAAGAAGTGGCCAATTTCCAATAGTTTTTACCTGATTTTGATCTCCAGGTCTTTATTCAGCTCAGAAAAGTTATTAGATGATATTAAAAGTTATTAAATGATTATTGCTTTATATAACTTTTTTGTTAAATAATAGTTCTGGTCTCTTCATAGTAAATACTATTGGTTATTCAAATAATGATTTACCATTCCTTATTCTATATTTCTATTGACTTTGAAGTTTTGTTTTTAAAATTATTTCTCTGCAGTCTGTAATACCTTTTTATTTTGTTACCTCTTATTTTATTCTCTTGAATTTACATTTTTAAAAATAGATTTGCTTATATTTATTAAGGTTATTTCCTGTTGTTCTCTTTTGTACATGCCAATTAGTTTTCTGAAACTTTATTCTGAATCTTACATTGGACATTTCCTAGGTTTATGCTTTTGTTCTGAATCTTTATTACAATATTATTTTCCCTCAGTTTTGCAGTAACCCAGTCACTGTCTCGAACAGGGCCTGGCATACAGTAGAGGTTCAGTGGACATTTGTTTAATGAATTAATTGTGAGGAAGGTGAAATCTTTCTAGACACTGGGTATGTGGATCAACCTTGGGCCTGCTCTTACGGTGCTTATGTAATGGTCTAATGTCCCTTTTCAGATCTACAACTGCAGGCTAGTTGGTGTGCATAGTTTCCAATCTAACTCCTAGCTTACTACTACTATGTCTTTTTTCATTCAGATGCTATCTTCTCCTATGTCTGGTGTCCACCTATAGTAATGATGGAATGCGGGGGCAAGCATCATTTCCATGTCTACCAATGTTCATCTGCACGTATCTATATCTATAATAGTTTCTCATGGTGGTTACCTATCCCATGTACAATGCTCAAATGAAAGCTTCCTATTTATATTTCTACCTAACTGATATCTGGCTTTTGCTCTTTGGCCGTACAGAGATGTGAAACAGAACAGAGAGATTTATAGGCAGATGTATTCAGTCATTGAAGGAAAGACTTATGACCAATTTTCTGGGTAGTACAGAGAGACTTTCAGAAGTTTCTGAAATCAGTGGTGGTATAAAATACAATATCATTTTACATTTCATCACTTTTTGGTATTCCTATTAATTTATTGAGAAGTTGGACACTATTAAACACAGAGCTACTAGCCAATACCATTTTGCGCTAGAACTTTATTTCTAGCCTACTTTAAAAATATTAGAATTTATTTTAAAATTTGGCCAGAATCTAGGGCATTTATTTTGAATGAAGACACATTGCTGTTATTTCTTATCATAGTCACCTCCTCCTACACACTCTTATACATAAATATGCCAAAACTAAATACTCACACTGTGCACTCACTACAGTCAGTTGATAAAGAATTTTGAAACAATTCATAAATATTTATTAGAGTAAAATAATAGCAACTGTTGCCAAAAATAGCATCCCATTTAAGTATATTCACAGCAGATGAACTCCAGAATCACTTTGTGCTGATTCATTTTTTCATTTTATTCTAATGCTGACATGTTATTCCCTCCCAAATCACTTCAGAGCTATCAACTCCTCTCCCTCATGAACTCCCAGGCCAATTAGCAAACCCTTATGTATCGTATTACACTATCTTTCACAGTGTCTACTGATTTCCAAGTCCAGCACAATCTATTTCTAGTCTGATTCTTCCCATAGGAATTTTTTTGCAATTCTTAAATGTCAAAAATTTATTTTCAAAATAAAAGCAGATAAACAAGTAGTAGAAAAATGTGTTACTTTCTTCCCAAGAAAGATTACTGCAAAATGTCAGAAAAACTAAGACTGCTGATTTATCATCTACAATAATCCTGTTTTACACATTGATCTTAACCAATCCCAAACTTTTTCCCTTCATAACTGAGAAAAAATAGTTGGGGAAACTCCACAAGGTACAGAAACAAAGGCAGAGAAATGCTCAATTAAAAAAAAAAAAGAAAACAGGAAGCCATAGGCTATATATGCATACACACACACAAACATATTTTCATTTAAAATGTTTTAGCAACCAGCTTACTGATCAATTCTCCTCACCTTCTTTTGACCCTTTTTACAGTTAACATGGTCTAAATCATTGCATTTACTGTTTTTAGATCTGATGTTTTTCTTTGTTTGAACAATGGCTGTAATCATGTTTTCTCAGGTCTCTTAGAAGTTATACTAATAAGAAGTAGCAGACAGTCCTCTCCCATGCATTTGAAAAGCAGATTTCTCATGTGGCAAGACAAAAAGGAAAAAAATATCATTTAACATAAAATGAGGCCCTATATCTGAGACCCTGTGAGGTCATGTCTGTACAGCAGATTTGACTCCTGCTTAAGTTTTTCTTATGGAGGCAGGAGTGATTTGGTGATGACATAAAGGGGCCCTGATAGGGGACTGTCAACTTTTTCTTAGGTGACAAGACTAGTTCAGAAAAACAAAAATTATCCAATCAGCTCCTCCCTGGTTTTCCCAGGGCAAAATTTGAGAAGCTTGTCTAAATCACCCCCAACTGCCTCCTTTGAAAATAGGTGTTGATGTGAAAAATTAGGACTCTGGTTCTTACCACAAGCACTGCCTTTCTCTTCTCACTGGCAAAAGAATGAATACAAAGGTGGCCCAAAGTGCTTCTTGAAGGTTTATTTCCAAGCTAAATGCCAGGTACAGTCGTGCTCTCAGTACCATCAACTGGGTCATCAAATATGTGTCAGAAGATATACACAAGTATGTGTATGTTTGGGGTTGGGGAAAGATTAATTTCAAACTTGACAGAAGAATTTGTCAGGAGGATATCTGTTTTTGTTTTGTGTAATGCCTTAATGAACCATCTTGTAAAAAGACCCCATAGAGAGTGGTGTGAGGTCCAAGTTAGGCAGAGAGAAACAAGCTATTCTGCCTCCCAAGTTGGGCTTCCAAAGAGATCTCCAGAAGGAGAATAGCTGGTCCCAGAATAGGGAATGGGGGGCCAGCAGAGTAATAGGACAAGAGGCTGGAGAGAGGCAGCCTGGGAAAGTAGCTGGTAGTTAACAGCCAAAGAGAAAAGACAGTCACACAGACATTCCCAATGGTAGGTATGTTGGAGATACTTTTAATAATTTAATCGTTTAATATCTGCTCTTAAGTTCTTTGTATTACATAGTTGATTCATTCTTAGTCTTGTGCAAACCCTGTATTAACGAATTCTGAGCTCTTCATGGTTCCTGCAAGATTAGTACAAGGAAAAATACAAGGTTAGGTTCCTGTGAGCCTCTGGTCAAACATTTTCATCACTGTCAGTATATAAACTTGTCTCATGTGTGTTTCTATTTAAAGACATCTTTTAATATATTGTTGCTTCATTAACATTAAACTTATGGCCAGTGGCACTATAAATTGTGATTGGAAGTCATTTATCTATACACATATTGTCTCTATAAGGCACATCGTAGTCTCTTGCACTTAGGAACACTAGACTACAATTCAACACTATGCGTCAGTTCAGTTCAGTCGCTCAGTCATGTCCGACTCTTTGTGACCCCATGAATCACAGCATGCCAGGCCTCCCTGTTCATTACCATCTCTCAGAGTTCACTCAGACTCACGTCCATCGAGTCAGTGATGCCATCCAGCCATCTCATCCTCGGTCGTCCCCTTCTCCTCCTGCCCCCAATCCCTCCCAGCATCAGAGTCTTTTCCAATGAGTCCACTCTTCGCATGAGGTGGCCAAAGTACTGGAGCTTCAGCTTCAGCATCATTCCTTCCAAAGAAATCCCAGGGCTGATCTCCTTCAGAATGGACTGGTTGGATCTCCTTGCAGTCCAAGGGACTCTCAAGACTCTTCTCCAACACCACAGTTCAAAAGCATCAATTCTTTGGCGCTCAGCCTTCTTGACAGTCCAACTCACATCCATACATGACCACAGGAAAAACCATAGTCTTGACTAGATGGACCTTCGTCGGCAAAGTAATGTCTCTTCTTTTGAATATACTATCTAGGTTGTTCATAACTTTTCTTATGCATGGGGGCATTTTAAACAGTGAAACCATCAGCAGAAAAGCAGAAAAATGTGGTGAAAATGGCACTAAATGGACTGCAAAGAGAACTCTCATTTACAGTATGAGCTGAAACAAGAAGGCAGAGTGTTGCCTTGTTCTCACCTCAGCCAAGACTGTGCATGTTGGGTAACTTAAATACTTTTCCACTCTGCTCATGTTCATGAATAACCACTGTGAGTATTGATTTTGGAATTACAAAACATTTTTATCAAGTAAGTGAACTCATAGATGAGGAATCCTCAAATGGTGGAGACTGACTTTATTTTGATATAATCTTTCCTCATGGTGACCCCCAAAATGTTTGTAAATGCTTGCTTTACACCACTTCCCATTGTGTTCACTTAGGAGAAATCAAGGAATTAGGGTGATGTCCCATCACTGGGTTGATGTATGTCAGAGTTCCTGATACCTAGTTAACACTAATTATTGCTGTCATTTTTCTTAGTATTTCATGAAGTGGGATATAAGATAGCAACCCTCTTTTTCATATATACCTTATAATGCATACTTCCTTTTCATGATTACTCTTACCATTTTAAGTTTCATCTATGTAAAGGGGGAATATGTATGCATCTGTGTAGGAGAGCAGCATGCAAAGTAACCTGCTCTGTGTAAGCTCTATAAGGAGGGTTTTAGCTCCAGAATCCTTGTTTTTATTTGCCCCTACTCCTTGCTCCTAAATTCATTCTCTGTCACCAACAATGCAATTGTGATGAGGACATCATATGATTAGTCACTTCTCTTAAGAGACTGCTGTCAAAAAAAAGAACCTTATACAGGGATCCCTTGCTTTTTGAAAGTTCAATTTATGCCACTTTGCTTTTATGAAAGACCTTCATCAGTTCCTGTTTTTGCTATTCAAAAGGAATTTTCTCTTTTATGAAGAAAAGTGCTTCTTTGCTTTATGTCATTTCTGCTTCGATTTCTTAGGAATGCTCTCCTTTCGGATAGTGGAGGAAATATGTATTTACTATTTGCATCTTAGTAAATACTCTTCATCTACTATTCCATTTAGTAACCTAATTTTCCCTTCTTCCTCTCCACTCCCTTCTTTCCTTCCTTCTTTCTCCTGGAGGTAATCAATGCTAAAAGGAATGCAAACCTTAATCAAAACACTCATGGCTTCAAGAGAGGGCTGTCCCTCTTACAGTCTCCTTTGGCAACCCTTTGTTAGGACAAGGAGCTTGTGGCCAAACTTGTAGTCTCAGTCAGAAATTCTAGCAACTGAGATCCCTAGCACATATAAGTCCCCAAATTCGAAAGTTTTGTCCAACAAGCTTACTCTGGATTGCCATACAGATTGCCAATGTCAGAACCATCTCCAAATATCCTATTAAATCCTCTAAATTAATTCTCTGTCACCAGCTGTGCAGTTGTGATCAGTTCAGTTCAGTTCAGTCACTCAGTCATGTTTGACTCTTTGAGACCCTCATGGACTATAGCAGGCCAGGCATGTCCATCACCAACTCCCAGAGATTGCTCAGACTCATGCCCGTCAAGTCGGTGATGCCATCCAAGCTTCTCATCCTCTGTTGTCCCTTTTCCTCCTGCCTTCAATCTTTCCTAGCATCAGGGTCTTTTCCAGTGAGTCTGTTCTTCACATCAAGTGGCCAAAGAATTGGAGTTTCAGCTTCAGCATCAGTCCTTCCAATGAATATTCAGGACTGATTTCCTTTAGGATTGACTGGTTTGGTTTGTTTTGAGGAGAGCCAGTCTCCATTTCTATATCAGCTTTCTCATCAATACAGTGGGAGAAACAAACAAACAAACATCCTGGGCTGGAGGCCAGGCCTTGTGGACTTGTCCCAAGGTTTTGCCACTACCAGGATGGGTGACCTTAGCCAGGTTCCATTACCAACCTTAGGTTGAAGCTTTATTCTCTATAAATTAAATTTAAAAAACTGAGGTCAACTTTAATGTAGGACTGACAAATTTAAGGGGGAAAAAGTTTACATGTGTTAAATTCTAATCAAAGTTGAATTTCAGAGAAACAACAAATAATTTTGTGTAAATATATCACATTCAGTATTTGAAACATGCTTCTGCTTAAAAGGGCTTCCATGGTGGCTTAGATGGTAAAGAATCTGCCTGCAATGCAGGAAGTCTGGGTTTGATCCCTGGTTTGGGAAGATCCCCTGGAGAAGGGAATGGCTGCCCACCCTAGTATTCTTGCCTGGAGAATCCCATGGACAGCGGAGCTTGGCCGCTGCAGCCTATGGGGCTGCAGAGTCAGCCATGACTGTGTCTCTGTGTAGCCGTCATCTCTTGGCACGTGCTGCTAGGTGTCTATGAGGCTTTGGGGCTTGTGATCTGTATCTGCCTGATACTCAGTGTGAATGACCTTCAGAGAATAACAATTACTGCTCTACCTTCATGTCCAAACACTGTCTCTAGTTCCCTTTTGGCTAATTCTAACTCAGAGCAATGTAGAGAAGAGGCTCGAGGACAACAGTTCCTGCTTAACCAACCTGAGGCGGCACAGCCATATTCAGGAAATACAGAGGAATCTATTGAAAAGTTATTTGAATTAGTAACAAAATTTGGCAGGTAACAGGGAGACAAAATAATGGCTTACCTATATAACAGTGATAATGAGTTGGAAGATATAGTAGGAAAAATCCCATTTGGCAACTGAAAACATAAAATACTTAGGGATAACTTCAGCAAGAACTGAGCGGTGTCTGTCTATGTGTTACATACTTCACAGCATCACTGAGGAACATAAAAGCAAATTTGAGTTAATGGAAATGTAAACCATGTTTTCTTGTGGAAACTTGGTATTGTAAAGATGTCAATTCTTTACTTAATTTGTACATGTGGTACAATTCCAATGAAATTCCAGTAGCATTACTTTAGAGAACACATAAAATATTTTAGAATTCATCTGAAAGAGTAAACGAGACTAACAAAGAAAATTTAGAAAAAGAAGAATAATGAAGGAGGACTTGCCTTGCCAGATGTGAAGACATGTTTTAAAGTTATGATAAGTAAAACAATACAAGATTGACACCTAAAGAGACCGACATACCAATCACTGGAATGAAATACCGAGATTTGAGAAAAATGATATTTCAAACCACTAGATAAAGAATAGACTATTTAATAAATGATATTGGGGCAAATAGTTAACCAGTTAGAAAAAAATGAAGCTGGGTTATCAGAGACTCAGCACACAGCAAAACCCTCTTCTGCGCAGCCCCTGCCTTGCCACGCACACTGGCACCCTCCATCGGGTGTTTGTGGTCCCTCCCAGCTCCCTTCTGCCGTGTCTCTCCTGCCACAGTGCACTGCTCCGCGTGGCTCTCCTCCTCACACACCTTCGCTTCTCTCCATGCCTGCACAATGCAACCTGCTCCATAACCTGGCGCTCAAGACGCCACACCCTGGCCCCTGCGCCTGCCCCTGCCCTCAGGTATCTTCACTACCACTTCCAGTGCGGCCCCTCCAGCCTGCTTCCTGCTGTTGCCCTCTCTCAGTGGGTCTGTCCTGTTGTTTTGTTCTTCCTGTTGATTCCTCCTCAGCTGCTCTGCCTGGTCAAAACCATCCCACCATTTGGCTCTGCTCAGATTATACTTTATCTGAGAGACTTTTTTAACAGTCTTCCTGCCATTACAGTATGTTCACTCCTTTATTATAGCACATGCCTGATACCTCAGTTCTTTGTATGAGAGCTGGGTCTTTTCATCCACGGTGTGATTTTCCACAGTGCAAGGAACTCGGTTTGCATTTGATTAACTGAATTCACCCTGCTGCGTAGGCTGCATAGGAATTGACAGTTTTCAAAGGACTTGAGTGTACAAGTGCTCTCACCACTGAAAATAGTCTAAGTATTGTATTTTTAATGGAATAATCCTTTATTTATATAGTGTTCTACCATTTATTTATAAATGTCTTTCACATAATGAGAACCAGTCTGAGTAAATATTTGCATTTTCCTGGAGAAACTGATTTATCTAATGTTACATGGATAGTTAGAGGGCAGAGTTGGGGTATAAAATCCGGTTTCTTCCTTTCCAGTGCTGTGCCTTGTTGACCTCAGTGGTTCCACTGGGAAAGAACCTCAAGGTCTTAAGTTATGAGAGGGCATCACTCTAATATCCACTGTCTTCCTCCAGGGTTGCAGAAATTATGACTGCAGGTTTGTTTAAAGTCTGAGTAGAATGGAGCTTCTTTTGTGATTAATTCATCAGGCATTTCAGTGTTGCCAGTTCACGGATGTCCCACCTGACCATCAGACTTTTGTCCCCTAGTCTGTGGAGTGACTGTTAGGTTTTCTCCTTTCTCAAGTGCGGGAGGGCCTCACTGCTTCACGGCTGACATGGCGGGCTTGCCCGGCCTCCTTCACGGAGGTCATTGGACCCTGTGTATTTTCCTACAAATGTCTCTGGCATTTGAGAAGCGAGTGAGCCCCACAGCGCCTGCTTGTTCACAGAGGGCCTTATCAGTTGTTGATGAGACCCTGTCTAGGCTCACAGACAGGCAGTTTCCTCCAGCCCCAGAGCCTGAGCCCGCTGTGGAGCCAGAAGAAGGTGATAAGCCTCCGAGAAGATTTTTTAGGAGCCTTGCCTATCTTTCACACCAAGTCGCCAGGGTACATTTTCCATGGTCGCCATTTACAGATAGGGTGGCTGCTCTGGATAAGGCAGGGGCGGCCGTGGGGGGCGGGGATGGGGAACAGTGAAGGGGGCAAATGGTTTCTCCAATTAGCCACCTTCGGGTCTCCCCCAGGACCCTGTAAGATTTGTCTCAGAAAACTTTTTTTTTTTTTCTTTTTCATTGTAAAAATTCCTCCATAGCCAGCTAAGCAAACCTCTGAGGCTGGCTTCAAAGCAATCCAATAGGGTAGACCCAGATCCTGATGGTAAAAGTTGAATCTTGTTGAGCCTTAACTGTGGGTCATGTTCCTTCTGCAGCTGCCAGACAGGGGGTCTGTGGCCATAGGGGAGGCAGGACTGCCACACAAAAGCCTGATACAAAGCCCAGTGTTTTAGAACAGTCAGGTTACAGGCAATATAGTATAGAATCTACATGAATCAACCCCTTGAGGACCCCTCTAGTCCCTCCTTGCCAAGTGTTCAGGCAAGGCAGCCAGAGGAAAGCACAGGGAATAGCCTGTGCTTGACTGAAAAGCAAGACCCGTTCATTTTCTTGGGATCCAGAAGATCTGTCTTCTCTTTGGAGTCTTTCTAAGAGCTATAAATCAGTGATGCCAAGGGTGTACTGCTGATTTTCAGCATTCGAAAAAAGTTAAATGAGGGCTCCTTATCATGTTTAGAAAATACATCTTGTTTTCTTGTTTGGACAAGTAAATGTGTTCTAGCTTCTACAAAGAGAATGTAAGTACAATCCATTTTTTAAATGGAGTGTTTCAAGTTATTTAAGTGCCTATCCATTGCATTGTCGCATTTAATTGTTAATAACACTATTTTCCAATGAAGAACTGAGGTTCAGGTAGTTAAACCACATGTCCAGAGTCACACAGCTAGCAGAGGCAGAGAGGGATTCCACTGAGTTACTTCTTCCTTCCATTTCTTGCTGCTTACTGTTTTTTAACGATTAGTTTTGTTTTGATCATAAGAACAAACAAGATGAAGTGTAGCCTTTTAGGGTCAACCGGGAAAATAAAGCATGAGGTTTATGATGCAACAGTATGTGTGTTGGCTGATGTGGAGGGGAACAGGTGGGTGGCTGTAATATAAGGTGGGCCACTCTGAAGTAGAGCTATTTTATAGGATGCCACTAAAAGACTGCTTACTCCTTTTCTTGATTTGTTTTCCCAGTGATAACATGAAGACTGTTACCACTGCTTTGAAATACACTTTGTTACGTTTCCCCCGTCAGCTCACATCATAATCTCAAAAATTGTGTCTCTGCTATCATGGTGTGGGGCAGGCAGTTTCGGTCTGGCCTCCTGTTCTTGGGTGAGATGGTGCCTATACTGACTGCAGTACAGTGACAGCCACATAGAAAATGGACAAGTGGTAGCCATAATGGTCATTATGGTCATTATTGTTTCCAGTAAGCAGCAATTAGTATGAGAATGGACTGGGTCCTTTACTGCAAAGAGAAATGCATAAACACAGTACAAATGGAAAATACAGATGATATGACTTCATTTAAGGCTCCCAAACAGTCCCAGAGGAAAAAGCACTAATAGCCTGTGGGACCACTTTGTAAGTAGGTTTGCAAGGTAGCAGTCCTATTCCTCCATGACTAAAGCTTGGACACTCTTCTTTCTGGTTTCTGTTTATTCTAAGAAACCTGAGCCTTGGGGAGAAAGACAGGTGGAAATGCCTTTCTGATCCCCTGGGAAGAAGGAACTAATTAGTAGTCTGCAGAAGAGATCCCCAAGCCTAATATTGACCTTCCTGTCCAGCTTCCTTTATTTTGCAACTTGATAACTCAAGGCAGCCACAGTGAAGACCACCAACTACTCACCCTCTAGGCAAAATTCCTCACTGGAACTTGGATTTCGAGTTTACTTTGAAGAAATGATGTGGGTACCAGCAGCCACAGCTCACAGTGTTAGCACTGGTGGCCACTGGATGCTGCCCAGTCCCAAGCAGCTCTCTTTTAAACTCAGCCTGGAATGGTTACAATACTTCTTAGTGACCCCAACAGTCTTTCTACCTTTTGAATTCAGGGGACAGACTCTGTCACTGAAGGTGCTCTGAGAATCTTTCATAGCATCCATGGTTTACTTTTCAATACAGTGCTGGGAGAATGATTAGAAACTTTGGTGTTCTGGATTTATTTGGAAAAATAACAAGACGAGGACAGGGTGGGTGGTAAGCACATGTATGTCTACTTTATTGATGATGAAATAGAAGACAGAAGGTTACACTAACTCTGAGAATTTAAATCCTGAAAGGTTCCTGGAGCCCAGAGAGCAAAATGCCTGGGTTTGTCTGCTTGTGCATTTAACACAGCTTGACTGACTAGCAGGAGGGGCTGTATTTTCCAACTTTGTGCTCTAATCTGGGAAGTATGCCTCAAGGGGACTCTAAGGAGCTGGTTTTAGTATCCCTAAGGCCCAAAGTCTGTGACTCAATACCCTCTCTTGACCGCTAACACTGCCACGTGGATGTCACACCTCTCTTACTTATGGTGCGACTTTACCCCAGAGATCTCTGTCTCACCAAGAAGGAATGTGTGAATTGCCCCCTGGGGACTCCCCATTATTTGAGTTACTGCATGTCCCAGCATTTATGAGTCTTCCTTCTCGCATATTTTTACTGGTAAAATGAAGAAAGAAATTTTCCATTTGAAAAATAAATACAAAATGTAATTTTATTTTTTTAAAGAAAGGCATAATTTGTTCCTTCTCTACAGTAAAGTCTCTTTTATCCATCATCTAATCAACTAGAAATTCAGTAACCCAAGTTTAAAAATATATATATATCAGTTGTCTCAATAAAATGAGGACAAATAATCAACACTGCTCCACTAGGAAAAAATGTGAAAGCAGTTTTCAGAGAATACAATAGTGGAACCAGTATGCTTTTCACTTAATACCCAAATCAGTGTTTCTTAAAGCATGTGCACTGGGATAACCAGGTATCAGAGGCCCCAGGAGGAAGGGCCCCACTTCCCTGAACCTTGGAAACTTTGAAAACCACTGCCTGCCACTCCCACATCTGCTGTACCAAGATCTTGAGGCTTGGTTCATAATTCTCAAAGTTCTTTCGAAATAATTCAGTCTCATTTGATTGGCAAATGTAGCTTTGCTGCGCTGCTGCTGCTAAGTCACTTCAGTCGTGTCCGACTCTGTGCTACCCCATAGACGGCAGCCCACCAGGCTCCTCTGTCCCTGGGATTCTCCAGGCAAGAACACTGGAGCGGGTTGCCATTTCCTTCTCCAAAACGTAGCTTTATTACCCTTTAATTCTTTGAGAATTAATTGGCTCTTTGGTGCAACTGACATAACTCAGCCAGTTATTGGCATAACTAGTGAGTCACAGAGTTCTCCTATTTTCTCTGGAAAAGTTTGGGGCTTTTCGCGTGTGTAAAAAGGAAGGTGATTTATTTTTTTCCTTTTCCAAATTTGCTGAGTTACTTTCAGTGAGTGTCAAAGATGGCCTTCATTTTATTCACTAGTCAGTTTTAGGCTATTTAGACTTCCTTTTGCCTACTGAAGTGACTTCAGAATTTAAAGTAAATATTTACTTTAAAAATCTGTGTCCTGAGCAACCCAAATGTCCACTGATAGATGAATGAATAAGTAAAATGTGATACTTAAATGCAATGGAATATTATTTGGCTATTAAAAGGAGATTCTGACACATGCTACATGTATGAACCTTGAGCCCATTATGCTAAGTGAAATAAACTAGACAGAAAAAGACAAGATATTGTACAGTGTCACTTGTGAGATACCTAGAGCAGTCAAATCAAATCCATAGAAAGAGACAGTATAATGCTGATTGCTAGGGGCCGAGGGGAAGAGGGGGTGAAGAATTATTACTTCATGGGTGCAGGGTTTCAGTTTCACAAGAGGAAAAGAGTTCTGGAGATGGATGGGGATGATGGTTGTACAATAATGTGGAAGTATTTAATGCCACTAAACTGTCAAAAAAGAGACATGGTTAAACATATTAAATTTTATGTTATATATATATATATATATGTTGCTACAAGTTAAATATTTTCATGTCCTGTGGATATTACCATCCCTTGGCCATGATTTGGGGGGTTTTGGATGGAAAATGAAGATGCAGCTGTCTCTCCAGAGCACTTGGGGACAGCTCTGAAGCTTTCATTTCTGTCAAGCAGATGCCAGAGTTCAGTTGCCTGCAGTCAGGATCCCTGATGTCCAGGACACTTAACAGAGCCTTTTCCTGGGTCCATGTTTTTCTTGACAAAGTGATAATGCTGCTAATTAGTGAGGAGACCTGCGCCCCAACAGCCTGACAAGCTGGGCCCTTGGCCACTGGGCTGGAGAGGGAGGGGGCAGAGGGCTGTCTGCAGGGCCAGCTTGGGGGCTTAAGCTGATCTGCTTGGGAGCAGATGAGCACCCAACAGACAAGAGGCAGGGGCTAGAGGGAAGAAGAGGCAAATAGATAGAGAGGGCAAGAGGGGAATGTTTTGCTGACAGAAAAGAGATATATTTTAGACTGACTTCTAATGCTAGCTATGCCTTAATCTCATTGCCAGAGCACAATGCTCTCAGGATAACCTGAATTAGTGTCTTCTATACTCTTCCTCTGGTAAGGACCCAAGGAGACTGCAAGAGAGTGTCTCTCTTCTCTCTTTGTGCTTCTTTCTAGATAATCAAAACCCATGAGGATTCTTTTTCAAAAAAAATTTTTTTAATGTATTTGGCAGTAGCCGGTCTTAGTTGCAGCATGCAAACACTTAGTTGTAGCACATGGGATCTAGTTCCTTGACCAGGGATTGAATCTGGGCCCCCAGCGTTGGGAATGTCTTATCCACTGGACAACCATCAGAGAGGTCCCCATGAGAATTCTTAATGAAAAGAGTTAAACAAATCAGAGGACCTTAACAGCTAAAGGTCACCTCCAACTGTGTGGCATCCTGCCCTTTCTCTTCTCTTCTGTCTCTCCTGGGAGAGGCTCTAACATCTTGAAGACCATTGTCCTCACCAACCTCCATAATGCAATTGTGAGTTGAATAGCGGCCTCCAAATATATATCCACCCAGAACCTGTATATATCATCATATCTGGAAAAAATGCTTTCACAAATGTAATTAAGGATTTGCAATTTGGATTTGGAGATAAGATCATCCTATATTATCCAGGTTATCCCGAAGTCCAATGACAAGTGTCCACGTCACAGGAAGGCAGAGGGAGATCTGAGACACAGAGGAGAGGCCATTTGAGGTTAGAGAAAAATTGGAGGGATGTAGCCACAAACCCACTTGACTTCACATTCCAGGATGTCTGGCTTTAGGTGAGAGATCACATCATCGTGATTATCTGGGTCATGAAGATCTTTTTGTACAGTTCTTCCGTGTATTCTTGCCACCTCTGCTTAATATCTTCTGCTTCTGTTAGGTCCAGACCATTTCTGTCCTTTATCGAGCCCATCTTTGCATGAAATGTTCCCTTGGTATCTCTAATTTTCTTGAAGAGATCTCTAGTCTTTCCCATTCTGTTCTTTTCCTCTATTTCTTTGCATTGATCACTGAAGACTTTCTTATCTCTTCTTGCTATTCTCTGGAACTCTGCATTCAGATGCTTATATCTTTCCTTTTCTCCTTTGCTTTTCACTTTTCTTCTTTTCACAGCTATTTGTAAGGCCTCCTCAGACAGCCATTTTGCTTTTTTGCATTTCTCTTCCATGGGGATGGTCTTGATCACTGTCTCCTGTACAGTGTCACGAACCTCATTCCATAGTTCATCAGACACTCTATCAGATCTAGGCCCTTAAATCTATTTCTCACTTCCACTGTATAATCATAAGGAATTTGATTTAGGTCATACCTGAATGGTCTAGAGGTTTTCCCTATTTTCTTCAATTTCAGTCTGAATTTGGCAATAAGGAATTCATGATCTGAGCCACAGTCAGCTCCTGGTCTTGTTTTTGCTGACTGTATAGAGGTTCTCCACCTTTGGCTGCAAAGGATATAATCAATATGATTTCGGTGTTGACCATCTGGTGATGTCCATGTATAGAGTCTTCTCTTGTGTTGTTGGAAGAGGGTGTTTGCTATGACCAGTGCATTTTCTTGGCAAAACTCTATTAGTCTTTGCCCTGCTTCATTCCATATTCCAAAGCCAAATTTGCCTGTTTCCTCAGGTGTTTCTTGACTTCCTACTTTTGCATTCCAGTTCCCTATAATGAAAAGGACATCTTTTTTGGGTGTTAGTTCTAAAAAGTCTTGTAGGTCTTCATAGAACCGTTCAACTTCAGCTTCTTCAGTGTTACTGGTTGGGGCATAGACTTGGATTACTGTGATATTTGACGGTTTGCCTTGGAAACAAACAGAACATTCTGTCATTTTTGAGATTGCATCCAAGTACTGCATTTCAGACTCTTTTGTTGACCATGATGGCTACTCCGTTTCTTCTAAGAGATTCCTGCCCGCAGTAATAGATATAATGGTCATCTGAGTTAAATTCACCCATTCCGGTCCATTTTAGTTCGCTGATTCCTAGAATGTCAACGTTCACTCTTGCCATCTCCTGTTTGACCACTTCCAATTTGCCTTGATTCATGAAGTGACTTAGCAGCAGCAGCAGATGGACCTAATATTCCAGATTCCTATGCAATATTGCTCTTTACAGCATCAGACCTTGCTTCTATCACCAGTTACATCCACAACTGGGTATGGTTTTTGCTTTGGCTCCGTCCCTTCATTCTTTCTGGAGTTATTTATCCACTGATCTCCAGTAGCATATTGGGCACCTACTGACCTGGGGAGTTCCTCTTTCAGTATCCTATCATTTTGCCTTTTCATACTGTTCATGGGGTTCTCAAGGCAAGAATACTGAAGTGGTTTGCCATTCCCTTCTCCAGTGGACCACATTCTGTCAGACCTCTCCACCATGACTGTCTTGGGTGGCCCGACACAGCATGGCTTACTTTCATTGAGTTAGACAAGACTGCGGTCTGTGTGATTAGAATGACTAGTTTTCTGTGATTATGGTTTCAGTGTGTCTGCCTCTGATGCCCTCTCACAACACCTACCATCTTACTTGGGTTTCTCTTACCTTGTACATGGGGTATCTCTTCATGGCTGCTCCAGCAAAATGCAGTCACTGCTCCTTACCTTGGATGAGGGGTATCTCCTCACCGCCACCCCTCCTGACCTTGAATGTGGAGTAGCTCCTCTCGGCCCTCCTGCGCCTGCACAGCCACCACTCCTTGGATGTGGAGTTGCTCCTCTAGGCCACTGCCCCTGATCTTGGGCATGGGGTAGCTCTTCCCGGCCACTGCCCTTGACCTTGGATGTGGGGTAGCTCCTCTCGGCCACTCCCACATCACTACAAACAAAGCTAGTGGAAGTGATGGAATTCCAGTTGAGCTGTTTCACATCCTGAAAGATGATGCTGTCAAAGTGCTGCACTCAATATGCCAGCAAATTTGGAAAACTCAGCAGTGGCCACAGGACTGGAAAAGGTCAGTTTTCATTCCAATGCCAAAGAAAGGCAATGCCAAAGAATGCTCAAACTACTACACAATTGCACTCATCTCACATGCTAATAACATAATGCTCAAAATTCTCCAAACCAGACTTCAGCAATACGTGAACTGTGAACTCCCTGATGTTCAAGCTGGCTTTAGAAAAGTCAGAGGAACCAGAGATCAAATTGCCAACATCTGCTGGATCATGGGAAAAGCAAGAGAGTTCCAGAAAAACATCTATTTCTGCTTTATTGACTATGCCAAAGCCTTTGACTATGTGGATCACAATAAACTGGAAAATTCTTCAAGAGATGGGAATACCAGACCACCTGACCTGCCTCTTGAGAAACCTATATGCAGGTCAGGAAGCAAGAGTTAGAACTGGACATGGAACAACAGACTGGTTCCAAATAGGAAAAGGAGTCCGTCAAGGCTGTATATTGTCATCCTGCTTATTTAATTTATATGCAGAGTACGAGAAACGCTGGGCTGGAGAAAGCACAAGCTGGAATCAAGATTGCCAGGAGAAATATCAATCACCTCAGATATGCAGATGACACCACCCTTATGGCAGAAAGTGAAGAGGGACTGAAAAGCCTCTTGATGGAAGTGAAAGAAGAGAGTGAACAAGTTGGCTTAAAGCTCAACATTCAGAAAATGAAGATCATGGCATCTGGTCCCATCACTTCACGGAAAATAGATGGGGAAACAGTGGAAACAGTGTCAGACTTTATTTTGGGGCCTCCAAAATCACTGCAGAGAGTGATTACAGCCATGAAATTAAAGGACGCTTACTCCTTGGAAGGAAAATTATGACCAGCCTAGGCAGCATATTCAAAAGCAGAGACATTACTTTGCCAACAAAGGTCCGTCTAGTCAAGGCTATGGTTTTTCCAGTGGTTATGTATGGATGTGAGAGTTGGACTGTGAAGAAGGCTGAGCACTGAAGAATGGATGCTTTTGAACTGTGGTGTCAGAGAAGATTCTTGAAAGTCCCTTGGACTGCAAGGAGGTCCAACCAGTCCATTCTAAAGGAGATCAGCCCTGGGTGTTCTTTGGAAGGAATGATGGTAAAGCTGAAACTCCAGTACTTTGGGCACCTCATGCG
The DNA here is from genome assembly GCA_917880005.1 of Nanger dama. Lineage (NCBI taxonomy): Eukaryota > Metazoa > Chordata > Mammalia > Artiodactyla > Bovidae > Nanger > Nanger dama. Next base: position 36,264,665 of record CAKJTW010000022.1, read on the forward strand.
AAGAGTTGACTCATTAGAAAAGACTCTGATGCTGGGAGGCACTGGGCACAAGAGGAGAAGGAGACAACAGAGGATGAGATGGCTGGATGGATGGCATCACCAACTCGATGGATGTGAGTTTGAGTGAACTCTGGGAGTTGGTGATGTACAGGGAGGCCTGGCGTGCTGCATAGCATGGGGTCACAAAGAGCTGGACATGGCTGAGTGACTGAAGTGAACGGAACTGAGCCACAAACCACTGGTAGTCTGTCTGCAATTTAGGAGACCCCAGTTTAATTCCTGGGTCAGGAAGATCCCCTGGAGAAGGGATAGGCTACCCACTCCAGTATTGTTGGGCTTCCCTGGTGGCTAAGATGGTAAAGAATTCACCTGCAATGTGGGAGACCTGGGTTCGATCCCTGATTTGGGAAGATCCCCTGGAGAAAGGCATGGCAACCCACTCCAGTATACTTGCCTGAAGAATTCCTATGGACAGAGGAGCCTAGCAGGCTACAGTCCATGGAATCACAAAGAGTTTGACATGACTGAGTGACTAAGCACAGCACAGCACAACTCCAAACCAAGGAACTGCTGAAAGCGGCAAAAATGATTCCCTCTCTGGAGCCTTTGGAGAAAGTGCAGCAGTGTTGGCCCTTGATTTCAGATCTGGTATTCAGAACTATGAGTGTATAAATTCCATTTGTTTCAAGCCATTAAATCAGCAACTTTAGAAAATGAATTACAAATGTCGATACTTAAAACCAGCATGGTGGTCTTCTTTATTGCTGAATTGTTACTGGTGGAACTTGCTATTTGTTTTCTTGAGAAAGAACCACATCAGTGGCATGTTGGCAGTACTTCTTACTTCTCATGAGACAGCCTCAGCGCTGGGGTCCATGATTCTGTCTTTGTACCTTATTTTCCTCATCTGTTAAACAACGATCTTGGGCTAGTGTTGCTCAAGTTTCTTCTAGCTCGAATTTTCTGTGAGTATGAGATGCTTTCCACACACAGACAGAAGACTCTGTGGTCCCAGTGTCCACCCTGATCTTTGAACAAAACCTTTACTTTCAGTGTGAGGCCTTTCTTCTCATTTTGCCTATACCAGAGCACAAAATATCCTGATTTTCTGCAATGTAAAAGAAAGTGATAGAACACTCCTTTGTCCATTGCTGCTGCGGTTTTCTCACTGGTCAGCTGAGGCATCACCCCCACCCCCGCTCCCTACCCCTACCCTCTGCCAAGTCAGTTGTGAGCTTTCTTCTGAAGAGCTAATTCCCATGAATGAATTGTTGCCGAGCCTCCATTTTCAGAGAAGTGTGTTTGTGTGTGAGTGTGTCGGTGTTAATAATCCTCACTGACCACATCCCTGTAGTCAGCTTGTGCACATAACTGAGTGTGAAGTCTAACTGTTCAGAGTCTGCAACTGTGATTTGTGTTCCCCTGGCACAGTCTGGAAAATACCCATTCTCTGTGGGTGTTGCTCTGTGGGCATAAAATGTCCACTGCCTTTATCAGAATGTCACTCCCTTAATACATGGTTTTAACAAAAAGCACTTTACTTCTAAGATTGACACTGTAGGAAATTGCAAAATGCTACATGAGTGTCCCATAATCCCAGCAGGATGGCTATTTTCAAAAGTCACATTTCCATTCCTCTGAGTTGTTATTGCCTGAGCACACATCTAGAAGTAAGCACTTAAGAGATTTGGTTTTTAAAAACCTGATAAGGTAGGAGCCATTGTTCTTTCCTGCTATCTCTTGCTCAGTCTGCATAACTGCTCCCCATGACCTTTTTCTTGCTACATCTTGCTTCACCTTTGACTGCATATTGGAAAATTCTTCCCATGTGTTTGAGTTCAAATTCTCAAGAGAAAGAATCTAATCAGAGGAGGATCTCCCCCCACCCCCATGGGGCTACTACAAGATTGTTGGTCAACCTCTGATTGGTTCTCCCAGACCATGTGGTCCTGGGTCATGTGACTCAAATTGACCAAATCAGCTGTGGGTCAGGTATCACAGGACACAAACCACAGTCCAGGCAGCAGAGGACTGGGGGCCAGGCAGACTTTCTGTGAAGAGGATTGGGAAGGGCTGGTGATGACCCAGTTTCCAGGGCACATGCTTCCCTCATCTTTCTCTGAAAGAGCTATAGATATAAAAGGCCTATGTAGAGACTCAGGGGACTGGAGGTCATAGCTGTATAGTAAGTACCAGTGTCTCTTTGTCTCAGTCTTCGAAGTTGAGAAGTAGTGAAGTCAAAGTCACAGAGAATTGAAACTGACCTTCTTGAAATAAGAGTGTTCAGGAACCAAAAATGAGTTGGTGCCCTTGTAGAGGTTCAGTCCGACATATCAAAACATTGTCAGGGAGAGCAGGCTGCAGAATTTCTGGGAAGTGATGGGTATGAGAGGGCAGGAGAGGCAAGCTCTCAGCCATGAATGCGAGGTGTGCACTTGGACATGAATCAGGCTGAGCCTACCACACTGCACATCAAGGGTCATGGCACTGTGTGAATTCCATTTGCAGGTTCCCTTTTTAAAAGGCAGAGCTGACCTCCCCAGCTCTAATGGAGAGGAGCAGCCTCAAGATGACAACCAGGGAGGAGCAGGTTTCCCCGGCACTCAGGGGACTTCGATTGTCTGGGTCGGGCATCCACTTTGTTTCTGCTGGCCTCAGCTCCCCACTGCATTGCCACCTCCTTCCCACTTTCTGTACTGCTCACTTTTACTAAAGATTTCTTGTGTTTGAACAGCATAATGTGTCATCAAATGTGACTTGACTTCTAAAATAATGCAATAAGGCTTCTGGAAGAAAATTAAGAATATCTTCACATCTTCATATCAGAAGCTAGGTAAAAGATTTAAGATATAAAAAGCATTAACCATAAAGAAATAAGCAAATTGGGAATGTCAAAATTAAAAGTTTATGCATATCAAAAGATGTTATCCAGAAAATAAAAAGAAAGCCAAAGACTGAGAGAAATATCTACAATATGTATTTGTATATTATATTACAATAAATACTTTTACAAATGCATAAATATTATGATATATATTACTACAAGTCAGTAATAAAAATATAAACAATCCAATAAAAAATAAGCTAAAGACGTGAACAGACACTAAATGGTCTTTAAATCATGCAGAATGCTCAACATTATTACTTATCAGGAAAACGCAATTTAGAAACCACAAGGTGTTATCACTTCATAGCCACTCAAGTTGTTGTAATAATTTAAAAGGCTTATAGCATGAACAGTATATTAACTTGATATGGAAGAATGGGACTCACATATGTTGCTATTGAAAGGGCAAATGGATAGCCACTTTGGATAACTGTTTAGCACTTATTCTTTAGCTGTTAAGAATACACCTATACCACAACCACCAGTTCATTTCTAGGTATTTACCCAAAAGGGATGAAAGCATATACCCATACATAGATTTGTTCAAGAATGTTCATAATGGTTTTATTCTTAATAATGAAAAACTGGAAACAGCAAACATGTCCAACAATAGGTTAATGTATAAACAATCTGTGTGATATATTCATATAATGGAATTAATAAAAAAAAGTTCTGATATACACAAAAATGTGATTAAATCTAACAACAATTATGGGTGCTAGACACAACAGACTACTTTCTTTGTGATTCTGTTTATAAAAATTTGTAACTCACAAAAATCACCTACAGTGATAGAAATCAGAGCAATGGTTTTCTTTTAGGGGTGAGGCAAGGGGCAGAGAGTGCCTGCAAAGGGTACTAGGAACTTTCTGGGGTGATGAGAATGTTTTATATTTTTTTAGTCTTTATTTCTTTTGATTAATTTTGATTGGAGTACAGTTGATTTACAGTGTTGTGCTAGCTTCTGCTGTTTGGCAAAGTGAATCAGTTATACATATACATATACCCACTCTTTTTCAGATTCTTTTCCTATATAAGTCATTACAGAACAAGAGTTCCCTGGGAAAAGTTGGGAGACTGGGGTTTACATGTACACAGTGCTGTATATAAAATAGATAACTAATAAGATCCTGCTATATAGAAGGAAATGTTTAATATCTTAAGTGGGATGTTAGTTACATGATGTAGTTGACGCTATGGTACCCTGTCCAGATGCCCTCTTTAGGACTCACAGACCCATGCCCCAGTGCTGGGAATATCAGTCAGGATAACTTACATCTGCATTCCTTACCGGATATTGCCCTTGGCTCCAGAGAAATGCCTTGCTCAGCTGTCTTCCATGAAGTGGCCATGACTAATGACTGTTCAATGCAGGGATTAGAAGACCCAACCCCTTGCCTTACTTTGGACACTCTAAAGGACCATCCCTTCTCCAAAGCTCCCCATAGGATCAGCCAAGGCTTCAGTTGCAACAACATTGCAGATCAGCTTCTCTCTGTTCTTAGCCCTGCCTGTACCACTTTATCAATTTGGAGTATATACTAGTAAACTTTATGCATCAGCTTTCCACTTCAGGATCTGTTTCCAGAAAATTGAACCAAAATGGTCCTAGGAATGAACTCTAAAATAGGATTTTGGAGCTGGGTAAATGGCCAACCAATTGGCAATGAGAATCCCATGAAGAGTCCTTAGCATGCTTTATGGTATGGTTGTTAAAATGTGTACAGGTGGTAGACATGATTGGGCTATCTGGAAGGGCATGTGTTAGGTGGTGCACTTGGGTGAATGTGGGAAGCAGTAGCCACAAGGATTGTGGGCTTGAGTAGTTGTTACTGAGTACATGGATTCGTTAAACAAAGATGGTGACCGTCTCATCATGATTAACCACCAGTTCAAGGCAAACTATGACACTCAGAGGACATCCCAGGCAACATTAAGGAAACACTAATCTATTATCAAAATAAAAACACTGTGAAGGATCAGGTACAGAACAGTGAAGCTTTAGTGAAGGTTGATTTCAGAGTCTGGAACTCTAGTCCAGAAGAAAGGGACCCTGAGAATTGGGTATGGGATATCTGAGTAGATGTTGCTGTGAATCTTGAACTCTTATATCACCTTAAGCCTTCTGGTCTGTAAATGGTACACTCATGCTTATTTTAAAAAACAGTGCTTTCTCCCTTGCTTGAAGCTTATACAGAAATCACAAGTGAAATAATTACCTTATAAGACAATGTTTGTCTTGATTCTCCCCCAGCCTTACCATCCCCCTTTCTGACTGATATGCAAATCAGGTTCCCAGGAGGAGCAATTTTGAAAGTCCACAGGGTGTATAGTCAGTAGAATTTACATAGTCCTTCCCTGTGGCCATTTATCTAGATAACCATGCATTTAACAAAAGGGATCATTTACACACTTTTCAGGAATTTTTGGACACCCCACTCCAGTACTCTTGCCTGGAAAATCCCATGGACAGAAGAGCCTGGAAGGCTGCAGTCCATGGGGTCGCAGAGGGTCGGACTTTTCACTTTGATGCATTGGAGAAGGAAATGGCAACCCACTCCAATGTTCTTGCCTGGAGAATCCCAGGGAAGGGGTAGCATGGTGGGCTGCCATCCATGGGGTTGCACAGAGTCAGACACGACTGAAGTGACTTAGCAGTCTTGACTCAGGAAACACATTCTATGTAATACACCAGTAAACAGCAAGAATACATGTTGATTTAGAGATGGAATAGATAGTAGATTTTCTTGTTATTACTATCAGCAATAAATAATATTTGGTACAATTCATTGAACAACTACCTTGTACCAAGAAGATTCACCTTTGCTCTCTCATTTAATCCTAATGACAACCCTATGAACTGAATGGCTTCACCATCTTATAGAGGAGGAAACTGAGGCTCAGAGATCTGAGATAAATGTCCCATCTTCATGAATCTTATGAGAGGTGAAGTCAGAATTTCAGCCTTGTCTGCTGACTGTGAAACCAGTACTGTTTCTGTCACACTAAATTGTATCCTGGTTGCAAAGATTTGTGGTCCAGTCACCTTGGAGAAAACACTTGGCTCCCAGCAAGTGGACTTAAGAAAATATGCTTTTTCTTTCATGTTTTTGAAGATAGAATCAGTCATAAAGGGCATTCCTTTAAGACCTTCTGCTTTGAAGTGATAAAAGCTAGATTGAGGGAAGGCTCACAGGCCCCTGATCTGGGCTCACCCCTGCCCTTGGAGCCAGGAAATGTGATTTCTTCTGCCATTCCTTTCACTTACTGCACTTGCTCTGCTTCTTGGGTCTCCAGTGATTTTTTTTTTCCTTAAGAAAAGAAGATAGCTTGGGTTAATTTCAAGTTCTCCACAATTTATCTGTACTGAGCTGGAAGAGTGTTGAGTGGGAAAGGGTTTCATTGTCCACGAGGGCCTCACAGCTCTTCAACACCCACCACTTCTGCCTCATGTCAAAGGAAAGCAAATAGGTTTATTAAATAGCTGTCAAACTGAATGAGCAAGCACCGAGAACACACAGAAGGGAGATTGGATTAGAGGTAGAGGACATGCCACACTAAACAAGGGCACAGATTTATGGCCTTGGCCATGCGGCCTAAGAAATGATGCCGAGGTAGATATGTATGAGGGGGCAGGCAGGGCCAAAGAAGTGAATGGTGAGGTACAGAGGGAAAGGCTGAGGCATAACATGCTTCCAGAAAGGCCATACTTTTCCTTCCAGCACTCAGAACACTGGAAAGCGCAGCCTTTGATTTTCCAGCCTCTCCAGTATTGGATAGACCAAGAAGATTAGAATTAGTATTGAGGGAGTCAGTTTGTAGCATCTGTTATATTACTTGTGTTACTTTCAAGCAGGTTTATATTGAGTTTTATGTTATTTGAAACTTATGCATCAAGTAGTGATATTGATCACTTTTTTTTGAAATCTTGAAGAGTCTGTATATGAGGTAAAGTATGGGGTTTAACTATGGGGAATTACGACTCTCTTTGAGTAGGAGGATAACTTATGAATGTCTTAGATTTGTTTTCTTTATTTAGAAAACAATTATCTTACAAAGTGACAAAATAGATGAATATCCACCTGAGTGGTTATTGCAGTCATCCAAGTATACAGAAGTGATATTCTGAAAGGAGATGAATTAAGGTAGAAATAAACTCTCATTTGAGACATGTTGCTAGGGAAGAATTGGTGAAAGCCTATGATTAGAATTCTTGTATTTATATTAGAAATACCCAGGTGTTCATTTAAATAAAATGGGTCTTTATTATAAGGGTACAGTGGTATCTGACAGGACCTAGGACAAGAGAACTAGGACTCAAGATATTAGAGTTGGTGCTCTTTTTCTCTCCTCTTCCCTGCTTTCCCCTCATCTTCATCATCTCCTTTCTGTATCTAAATATTGACTTTCTCTGCATTCCTGTGTTCCAGGGAAGAAAGCAGGTAGCTTCTGAGTTAATACGGCCCTCTTTCTTTCTCTCCCATTTAAAATTCCCATGGAGGGACTCTGCTTGGCCCAGCTAGGATGAATGTTCACCCCTGAACCAATCAGACATGACCCCAGGAAGGGGGAACAGTGGGGGCAGGGAGTTCACTTGTGCCAGGTTCCTCTCTGAATCTTGGAAGGGAATTGTGAAGTGTATTAGCCTAGTGGGTGTCCATCCTCTCCAAACTCGGTGCCACTGGATGTGGACCAGAGTGAGTTGGAAAGGCAGAGGGACAGTTGGTGATAATAGCATGGCTCCTGGTCTGAGTAACTGAGAGAATGTAGCACCATTTCTCTGGATGAGTTTCAGGTTCCTACAATATACTGAACTGCGGACATTTTTAATATAGAGCAGTATGAGCTGGAAAAAAGCAGCCCAAGATTGCTATCACTGACCATGGCATTTTGACTTCACCCACATTTGAGGTGATCTGGAGATCCTTTCAATCCCAGTGAAATGTAAGTTTGAATAGAGACAAGGCCAGTTTGGGGGTAATCGGCATCTGTAAGATTAAGGAAAACCTGAGGCTCAAGGGACTTCCTTTGTGTTGCTGTTCAATCGCTCAGTCATGTCCAGCTCTTAGACACAAAGGATGAAATGTTGGATGAATCTGAGCAAACTCTGGGAAACAGTGAAGGACAGGGAAGCCTGGCATGCTGCAGTCCCTGGGGTAGCAAAGAGTTGGACACGACTGAGTGAATGAACAATAAATCACCGGTAGTACCAGGCTTTTCTGGCCTTCACTATCTCCTGGAGTCTGCTCAAACTCATGTCCATTGAGTCAGTGATGCCATCCAACCATCTCACCTCTGTCGTCCCCTTTCCTCCTGCACTCAATCTTTCCCAGCATCAGGGTCTTTTCCAGAGAGTCTGCTCTTCACATCATCTGGCTTTCCATCAGGGACTTCCTAAGACCTTCCAAGAGTAGAGTGACCCTTTGGCCCCAGAACTTTTATCCGCAGGCCAGACTGGAGTGTGGGGAAGGCAGGGCAGAGTCTATGGCTGCTCTGGCTACTCCCATGCTGCTGCTGCTGCATCACTTCAGTTGTGTTTGATTCTGTGCGACCCCATAGACGGCAGCCCACCAGGCTCCCCCATCCCTGGGATTCTCCAGGCAAGAACACTGGAGTGGGTTGCCATTGCCTTCTCCAATGCATGAAAGTGGAAAGTGAAAATTGAAAGTGAAGTCACTCAGTCGTGTCCAACTCTTAGCAACTGCATGGACTGCAGCCTACCAGGCTGCTCCATCCATGGGATTCTCCAGGCAAGAGAACTGGAGTGGGGTGCCATTGCCTTCTCCAACTCACATGCTACCTGTTGGCTTTATGCTTTGGAGAACAAGGAGCTGTTAGCCATACCTGGGCTATTATCAGTTTATGAGTGATAATAAGGAAAGTGGAGAGCTAGGCCCCAGGGTGGGGGTAGCGTGGATAAGAGTGGGTTACACATGCTATTTCTCTAACACTCATAGCTGAAATTACTAATTGACCAAGGAGTTATTCTTCATAGAATTAAGAGAGAGTCCTTGTCATTGGAGAGCTTCAGACAGCCTGTCAGTTCATTAGTACATATGATTAGCAGAGTCGGTCACCCTGACATAGGCAATGGCTGGCATGGGGGAATCAAGTGAGTTTGGGCCCAGCATGGCTGGTTCACACATTTTGTAGAAAACTAAAAAGTTTGTGGCAACAAGAAGCATCACTCCAACACAATGTTCTAACTTCCATATGAAGGTACCTTAACCTTCTAACCCATGTTGGTAGAGTGATGCAGATTTTACAAAGGGCTCTTTCACAGAATTTAATTTCATCCTCATAGTAACTCCACTGGGCTAGGGCAAACTCGGTGAACTTATAGATGAAAGGACTGACACCTGAAAATGTGAAAGATTATCTTCAAGTTCAACCAGATGGGACCAGCTCTCTTGTTTTACCTAAAACTGGACAGTCTGACTTCTGGTTAGTGTAGTTTTCATTGCTCCCAACTATAGTTTACTTTGAGACAGCATTCTTCTGCTGACTTGCCTAGCAAAAATAATTTTTCTCAAGTTATATGTCAGGAGATATTCCTTTAGAGTCTTGGTCCTCCAAGTCTGGTGTGCAGATCAGCGATATCAGTGTCCACTGAGAGTTCATCACAAATGTAGACTCTTTGGCCCCAAGCCAGACCTCCTGATTTGGAATCTGCTTCTTAATAAGACCCCTAGCTGATTCACATGCACAGTAAATTTTGAGAAGTGCTGCTCTAGAAGACTCTAGTCCTTTCAAATGCTCCACTGTGGCAAAAGGGATTCTATAGGAAAATAAGTTTGAGAAACTCTGAGTCTATTTTATTCTTTTTATGCATTAGGATATTAAAGGCTTGGGGAAAGTCCTAAAATAAAGAAAATTTAACTTTTCTTAGCTCGGTGTTTTCCAAATTTGGATGTTCATGAACTGTTTATATGAGTAACATGTATCAATATACCATGGATTTACTGTTTAACAAAATTTGAGACATGCTGCCACAGAATAAGACTGGATAAAACCATAACTGCTTTTATGTGTGTAGTGAAAAATAGTTTAAAGAAATACACCATCAAAAATTGATCGGGTAACCAACTGTTTACATTATCTTCAAGTGATGATAGCACTGCTATTTTAAGGGCACCAATATGGGAAAAGTAAAAAAAAAAAACAGATATTCAAGGAAGGGAAAACAAAAGCGATCTATGAGAAAAAATGGGTAGCACTTTGACGTGGGCAGATATGTTTGACCAAGAGAAAAATGGATGGAAGCATAAAAATTTGTTTCATTAAATTATCACAGTTTTCTGCATCATAGCTTTCCATATAATGGGAAACATTATAAAATGGGATAAAGGCCCATTTTTTGTCACATATGTGATCTCATTTAATCTTTGCAATAATTCTGTGAGATATGTATTGTTATCCTATTTTACAAGTGAAGAAACTGAGGCTCAGAAAGATTTGATCATTTGCCAAGGGTCACATGGCTGGTGAGCATGATTTCAACAGCATATTTTATGACTTAGAAGCCCAGGCTCGTTAACCTTTATACAGTTTGGCACAGAAAACATAGTGAGAAGTCTGGGCCTCTGGGAACTGGGCCTGATCTCGAGTCCTCAGGAAAGGGTGCAGGGGAGCTTGTTCAGGTTGCCGGTCCCTCGTGACTGATACACTTAGCACCAGCTTTGGGCGTCTGTCTGTGTCCCTGCAGGGGCTGCTCTCGGATCTGGTACATCACACCCAACAATCTGTCTCCTATACTTCAGCTTCCCCCTGGAGCTCCCATCTACCACCCCTCAGATTAACAGAAAGAAGCTGCCATAGCCAGGCAGCCAGCCTCTCCCACCTGGACGTGGCCAAGTAAAATGGATTATTGGACAAAGAAATGAATAGAAAGAACTGAGGGGCCGAGGAGGCAGAGGGACAGCAGCAGCTACGTTGCCTGTTTCTAAACAACTGCTACTGGAATAACTGATTGCGGGAAAAGCCAGACTCGGTTTGGTCTAGTCTGGTGATCACTAACTCAACTACCTAATTTTCAGGGAGAACATTTGTCTCCAGTAAATAAAAACAGAATAAACAGTGAGACTTATATGCTGCATTTCAGAGAACTTCAGTCACAGGTCGGATGTGCACAAGGAGACAGCTGGGGAAATCTGGACTTGGGTGAGCACAAGTGACAGACAGCAAGAACGATAACAGTAACAACCAATATCAAGTTATTGGTGATATTATTGATAAAGTACCCCATTTAGTCATCAGATTAAGGTCATAAGCATCATTATTATCCCCATTTTATAGATGATAAAACCAAGGCCCTGAAACTTCACTGACTTGCGCTTAAAGTTGCATAACCAGCAGGTGACAAACACTTAGAAGACAGACTCTTCACCCAATCCTGCCCTGCCGTGGTTTTCTTACAGGGAACATGAGAGACTGCTATCAGATTCCTCTTTGCCAAACTTTTGTCATTTTCTTAACACTTTTGAACTTTTTGGCCAATTCTCATACAATTAATACTATTATGTTTTTAGAACTTTTTGTAAACCAACTTTTTGGGGGAAAAGTTTAAATAAGTCTATTAAAGGGGAAACATATCAAAATGTAGGTTGAAAACTAATATCTCTTAGCTAGAAGATAAAAAATAAATATGTGAAAAAGATTCCTGAGTCTGAGGCATAGTCCTATTTCTCCTTGTTAAAAGAGAGGTTAACCAGTGTTATAGATATGTTAGGACCTATTAGATACCATCCATAATTTTCCTCCTGGATATAATCAGAAGGATTGAAAGAGAAAAGCCTTGCTTATGATTGCACTTGGGGAACCGCTACATTGCGCATTTCTCAAGTCTTTCTCCAATATCACAAAACTGAAACAGCATGGCAGAATGCTGGGGCTCAGAAGCCTAAAGAGCCTGAAGTCAGTGGTGAGGCTTCTTTGGCTCTGATGGGCCCTGGCTCAGGTTATTTGTGTGCTGATCATGCAAAGGGAAATGGTGAGGGCATTTTCTTTACCCAGTCAAGAGGAATCTCCTAGCAGAGAGCTCCAAGCTCCAAAGCATCCAGATAGTCTTACGGAAGAAGTCTGTGACTACACATCCAGCCTGCCTCTCCTTTCAGGCACATGAAGGGGCCACACTTCACCACTCACACTTTGACAAGAGCCATGACCCTTTGACTTGCTTTGGCCAATGAAGTGTGAGGAGAAATGATATAAAATCATTTCCTGGTGGAAGCATTTAAGAGCTAGTGCATGTCTCTCTTTGACTGCTATGGTGAATACTGGGACCTCCTGTGGAGACAGCAAAGAGATAAGCTGGTGACGCCTCCATCAGCATGGGTCCCCAAGTGATCACTGTATACAGCAAGGCCCCGCATCATCCTAGCTCTCTACTGACTTGCAAGAGCATTCATATTGTTTTAAGCCACTATAACTTTGCAGTCCTTTGAGGTTAAGGCATAGGACAGCCTATTCTGACTGATAAAGGGACAGAGCTCTTATACTGACCACCAAGGCTACAGATCCAGGCCCTGCTCATCTGGTGAGCTCTTCTCTGAACTCGAAGTCCCCTCTTTGGCCATTATTTCTGCCTGTTCATTATCAGCAAACTTGGAAATCTTCAAATGCTTCTGGTATCATCTGTAGCCACATTCTGGAAACTCTGCAGATAATGCTCTTACCAAGCCTTGGTATCCTGAGTATTGATATCCTTGGTATCCTTGGTATTCCTCATAGACTGTAGGCTCCCCAAAGGAAAAGAAATAGTTCTTGATTATGTCTGCACCTGTCTAGTTATCTATTTCTTCATGACAAGCCTCTTCAGACTAAGTGGTACAAAACAAAAACCATTTTATTATGCTCATGGATTCTGGAGATCATAAATTCAACTGGCATTCAGGAACCCTACTTGCAAGCTAACAAGCTAACATGCCACAGTTTTAAGGATGCAAACACAAAATTTGAGACTTCTAGACCAGAGACAAATGACTTTATTGCTCACAGCAATAACAGTATTTTGAGTATCAGTGTTTTCTCATGTCAGTTCCCGGAAATCCAGTTCCCATAGAGTGATGGGATGAGAGCAGGTGACACCTGCACACACAATGGGTAACATTACAGGAGAGGAGCCCTAAGCTTAGGGAAGCTGAATCTTTTGTTGTAGGAAGTAATGCCTCACATAAACTCCAGAGGAACGTATTTTCTTTACAATATAGGCTGCTGTTTGTTTTCCAAGTCTTCAAGAAAATCTGCCCTTTGTTTCAGAGGCAAGTACAACTCTTTCTCCTGTATTAAAAGATGGTCTGGAACAAGGGCAATTTGTGCTTCTCCTTATAAGACATGCAGAAATGCTAGCAATCCAGGGAGAGTTGTCTCCCAATGTGGAAGTGGCTTTTTTTCTGCACCAAAGTGTCTAGAGCCTCACCTGGGAAGACTCACATGGCTGGGGGCTGCAATTATGTGGAAGCCTCTTCATGCATATGTCTCATGGCTGAGCAGACTTAAAAACTGTCCTCAGCTGGGACTGTTAGCTGCTACCACCCTCTGTATGGGTTGGGATTCTCACATCATGGCAGCTGGATACAGAAAGGGAATATTGTAAAAGGGCATGTGGAAAACAATTGAACGAATAGAACCCAGAGGGAAACTGCATAGTATTTCCCAACTGGCCTCAAGAGTCATGCAGCTTTGCTTTGCCACCTTCTCTTAGTTATAAGCAAGCCATTAGGGCAGCCCAGATGCAAAAGGAGGGTAATTAACCAAGGTCACATTGGAGAAGAGCAATGAGATGGAATACTGTGGTGATTGTTCTTGGAAAGTAGGCCCATGGAGTGTAGTGCCAACCCAAATGCCATAGTTCATGCTTAGTGTAGTGGAAAGAAACCAGGTTAAATATCTACATGGCTCTGTTTCAGTGTCCGTTGTACCAATAAACTACCTGGCCACAACCTTGGGCAAGTCACTTACCTAACTGAGCCCCTGAAATCCTAGTTCCCTGGGAGAGCACCTGGAGCATAAAAGGAACCTGTCCTTCTTGCTTCACTAGGTTATTGTGAAAGTCATGTGAAAGTGCTTTGAGGGTCCTGGATGTGCCAGACAAATAAGCAAGGGTTCTAAGGATTATCTCATATGTGGCTGTCCAGGAGGTACAGTGTCTGCAGACCATCTGCATTGGAGGCTCTCTTGGAGCCTTACTGGATAAGAGGTACAAAGCTTCAAAATAAATAATGTAACCAAAGCCTTTTAATGCTTATAATCAAGTTACCCATGAAGAGGAGGGGTAGCACCTGGCTTTCTTGCCCTCTAAAGGCTAGAGAACAATACAAGGATTAAACATACTGTGAATTAGCTTCTGGGGTGTTCCTAAGTAGGAGCCCCCTGTACCTAGTCAAAAGAAAATGAAGAGAAAGAGAGAGAGAGAGAGAATGATAGTGGCAGGTAGGATTGTGGAGGGAGATGCAAACAGCATAAGGGATAACTGACCCTGAATGATAGAGACCCATATCTCACTGCTGAGTACAATTGCCAACTACAGGAGACTTAGGAATGGGTGCATGCAACTTCCTGGGCCCTCAATGTCCACACCTTAGGACTAATTGTGGGTAACAGAGGGGGAAATGTTTTTAGTTTAGAACATCAAAAAGGCTTGAAGTGTTGCATAGTAAAGTTGTTGAGCATTTACTTTGAGTAGAAATTTCATAAATCTAGGAGCTGAGTATTATTATTATACAAGAAGAATCCAGGGTGCAGAGAAGAGAAGCAGATTGCCCAGACTGCATGGCCTGGAAGGGATAAAAGCACAACTTAAACTGAAGACTATTTGGCTCCAAAGCCCAGCCTTCGCCATCGTTTCCCTCATTTCTTTGCCTCTTAGCAGGGGTAAAAGTAGGAGTGTGTGAGGGTAGAAACGAGTAAGAAGAGGTCATCTAAGCTGTGCCAGCCAAGGATTTGTTGCCATGAGGCATTCTGTCACGCCCCCAGCATCACCCTGATACTTTTGCAGAGTAAGAGTCAAAGGATAGACAGAGGGAAAACTACCTGGTCAAGTGGGTGAGTAGTTGCTGAATTTTCAAAGCTTGAGGCTGATTCATTCTGGGCAAAGTGCTGCCTCTGGAGCACCTCTGGTCTCAGTTTACTCTCCTTGATGTGTGCCATTCTACTCTCTTTATAGCTTGGTTTAGAGAGTATTTGTTGAGTGCTTGTTATGTGCAAGACACTTGCCCGCCTCTGGGGATGCCATGATGAATATAATTTCCTTGCCCTAGATGAGCACTCAATTGAATGGGAGAAACAGATCATTTTTATTCAGACTGATTAATGCTCTTATAGAGGAAAAAGCATAAGAATACATCCAGGCTCACCAGGGGTAGCAAGAGTCAAGGAAGGCTTCTTGGAGAATTTAATGGCTTAGTTGAATCTTCAGGGACAATAGATGAAAAGCAAGGGCAGCATGATCAAAGTTGTGGTGCCTGGACCACCGCTGCTATACTAGTGTACATTATGATTTCTTTCCTTTTGTCACTTAAAATGCCTTTAGCTTTAGTTGTATAATACCCAACTCAAATAGGCTTAAACAGTAAGTGGACAACTAAGCAGTTGTAGGATTGAAAGGGGCCATAGCTACAGAAAGAGTAGAGACTTTTAAAATCTTTAAAAGCCTTAAGAAAAATTTAAATGAAGTCCTCAACTTTTGATAAAATATAAATTAAGAAAATTGACAAAGAAATAGAAAATCTGTATATAGCATGAACTCCTTAAAGAACTAAAACAATAGACATAAATCTCTTTGGCAAAAAGGACATAACATGGTACAGCTGGAAAGTTTTACAAAACTTACAAGAAACATATAACTCTTATACAAACTGATAATCTTCTAATTAGTGGAGACAAATCTTTTAATTTCCTCCCTAAATTTAGGAAAACATATGATAAAATTTAACAGCCATTAATACTATGAAACCCTTAGCAAACCATACATGAAAGAGAATTTCCTTAACCTCTCAAAAACCAAGGACATCTGTTATACTTGATGGTGAAACATTAGACATATTCATGTGAAGTCAACCACAAATAAGGAGGCCTATTATTACCTCTCCTAGTCCACATTGTACTGGATGTTCTGCAATAGGACAAGGGGGAGAAATTAAAGATATAAGGAATGAATGAAAGAGACAAATTACTGTTGTTTATAGATTAAATAGAAAACAAGTGAGCAGAAGATCTAAATAGACATTTCTCCAAAGAAGACATGCAGATGGTCAATAAGCACACAAAAAGATGCTCATGACAGCTAATTATTAGAGAAGTGCAAATCAAAATTACAATGAGGTACCACCTCCCACCAGACAGAATGAACCTCGTTAAAAGGTAACAAATAATAAATATTGGAGAGAGTGTGGAGAAAAGAGAACCCTCTTACACTGTTGGTGGGAATGTAAATTGGTATAGCAACTATGGAAAACAACATGTAGGTTCCTCAAAAGACTAGAAATAGAGTTGTTATATGATCCAGCAATTCCACTCCTGGTCATGTACCCAAACAAAACTATAATTTGAAAAGATACATGCACCCCTATGTTCATAACAGCAATATTCACAATAACCAAGATATGGAAAAAGCTTAAATATCTATTGATAGATGACTAACGAAATGAAGATAAAGAAATATATTCTTTATGAATAGATAAATATATATATATTTAAATCATGCATAAGAAAGAATGAACTCATTCATAAGATATTACTCATCCACAAGAAAGAATGAACTAATGCTATTCGCAGTAACATGAGTGGACCTGAGATTACTATGTTAAGTGAAATAAATCAGAAAGAGAATGAAAAATACCATGTAATATCATTTGTATGTGGCATCTAAAATATGACACAAATGAATATATCTACAAAAAGAAACAGACTGACAGACATAGAGGACAGACTTGTGGTTGCCAAGGGAGAGTGAAGTCAGGGAGGAAACGATTAGGAGATTAGGATTAGCAGGTGCAAACTAGTATATCAGTTCAGTTCAATCACTCAGTCATGCCCGACTCTTTGTGATCCCATGGATTGCGGCAAGCCAGGCCTCCCTGTCCATCACCAACTCCCAGAGTTTACTCAAACTCATGTCCATTGAGTTGGGTGGTGATGCCATCCAACCATCTCATCCTCTGTCATCCCCTTCTCTTCCTGCCTTCAGTCTTTCCCAGCATCAGAGTCTTTTCCAGTGAGTCAGCTCTTCACATCAGGTGGCCAAATTGTTGGAGTTTCAACTTCAACATCAGTCCTTTCAATGAACACTCAGCACTGATCTCCTTTAGGGTGGACTGGTTGCATCTCCTTGCAGTCCAAGGAACTCTCAAGAGTTCTCCAACATCACAGTTCAAAAGCATCCATTCTTCAGTGCTCAGCTTTCTTTATAGTCCAACTCTCACATCCATACATGACCACAGGAAAAACCATAGCCTTGACTAGACGGACCTTTGTTGGCAAAGTAATGTCTCTGATTTGAATATGCTATCTAGGTTGGTCATAACTTTTCTTCCAAGGAGTAAGCACCTTTTAATTTCATGGCTGCAGTCACCATCTGCAGTGATTTTGGAGCCCCCAAAAATAAAGTCGGACACTGTTTCCACTGTTTCCCCATCTATTTCCCATGAAGTGATGGGACCAGATTCCATGATCTTAATTTTCTGAATATTGAGTTTTAAGCCAACTTTGTTACCCTCCTCTTTCACTTTTATCAAGATGCACTTTAGTTCTTCTTCACCACTGCAGGGTGGTGTCATCTGCATATCTGAGGTTATTGATATTTCTCCCAGCAATCTTGATTCTACCTTGTGCTTCATCCAGCCCAGCATTTCTCATGATGTACTCTGGACATAAGTTAATAAGCAGGGTGACAACATATAGCCTTAACATGCTCCTTTTCCTATTTGGAATCAGTCTGTTGTGCCATGTCCAGTTCTAACTGTTGCTTCCTGACCAGCAACAGATTTCTCAAGAGGCAGGTCAGGTGGTCTGGTATTCCCATCTCTTTCAGAATTTTCCACAGTTTATTGTGATCCACATAGTCAAAGGCTTTGGCATAGTCAATAAAGCAGAAATAGATGATTTTCTGGAACTCTCTTGCTTTTTCAATGATCTAGTGGATGCTGGCAATTTTATCTCTTGTTCCTCTGCCTTTTCTAAAACCAGCTTAAACATCTGGAAGTTCATGGTTCACATATTGCTGAAGACTGGCTTGGAGAATTTTGAGCATTACTTTACTAGCATGTGAGATGAGTGCAATTGTGCGGTAGTTTGAGCATTCTTTGGCATTGCCTTTCTTTGGGATTGGAATGAAAAGTGACCTTTTCCAGTCCTGTGGCCACTGCTGAGTTTTTCAAATTTGTTGGCATATTGAGTGCAGCACTTTCACAGCATCATCTTTCAATTTGAAATAGCTCAACTGGAATTCCATCACCTTCACTAGCTTTGTTCATAGTGATGCTTTCTAAGGCCCACTTGACTTCACATTCCAGGATGTCTGGCTCTAGGTGAGTGATCACACCATCGTGACTATCTTGGTCATGAAGATCTTTTTGTATAGTTTTTCTCTGTATTCTTGCCACCTCTTCTTACTATCTTCTGCTTCTGTTAGGTCCATACCATTTCTGTCCTTTATTGAGCCCATCTTTGCATGAAATATTCCCTTGGCATCTCTAATTATCTTGAAGAGTTCTCTAGTCTTTCCCATTCTATTGTTTTCCCTATTTCTTTGCACTCATCACTGAGGAAGTCTTTCTTTCTCTCCTTGCTATTCTTTGGAGCTCTGCATTCAAATGGGTATATGTTTCCTTTTCGCTTCTCTTCTTTTCACAGCTATTTCCTCCTCAGACAGCCATTTTGCCTTTTTGCATTTATTTTTCTTGGGGATGGTTTTGATCCCTGTCTCCTGTACAATATCACGAACCTCCATCCATAGTTCATCAGGCACTCTGTCTATCAGATCTAGTCCCTTAAATCTACTTCTTACTTCCACTGTATAATCATAAGGGATTTGATTTAGGTCATACCTGAATGGTCTAATGGTTTTCCCTACTTTCTTCAATTTCAGTCTGAATTCTGCAATAAGGAGTTCATGATCTGAGCCACAGTCAGCTCCCAGTCTTGTTTTTGCTGACTGTATAGAGCTTCTTCATATAGGATGTATTATAGCAACCAAAAATGTATTATAGCAACAAAATTATAATGTGGCCAGAAGTAAATCTAACAAAAGTTATGAAAATCTTCTATAAAAAAATAAACTAGTATATAGGATGGATAAACAACAAGATCTCACTGTATAGCAGAGGAAACTATATTCAATATCCTGTGATAAACCATAATGGAAAGGAATATGTGAAGAATCTGTAACTGAGTCATTTTGCTATATAGCAGAAATTAACACAACATTGTAAGTCAACTATACTTCAATAAGATTATAAAAAGAAGAAAACAAAAAGGGTTACAAATAAACTATTTGAACCAAGCTTTTAACAAAACCACTTGATATAAGATCAACATAAAATAATCAACAATATCCCAATATACTTAAAACAACAAATTAGAAAATATACTAGAAAATATATTATAGCAACAAAATTATAATGTGACCAGAAGTAAACCTAACAAAAGATATGAAAACCTTCTATAAAGAAAATATAAAACATTATTGGATGACATGAAAAATAGCTCAGATAAATGAAAAAGTATGCCATCTCTATGGGCAAAAAGAATCAATATCATAAAAATGTAAAATTTCCCTCATGAACTGTATTACTTCAATTAAATTCCAAGCAAAACACCCAGTATATGTATTTTTGCCATAACCTGCCAGTAGAATCTAAAAGTATTAAAAATAAAAGCCTTGAATATTCAGGCATTTTTGAAGATGAAGAAAGCATAGGAAATTTCTTAAAAGAGATAGCAAGGCTTATTATAAAACTAGCATAATTAATAGTGTGTGGTATTTGTATAGATTATGCTAGCAAGTCATAAACAGGCACCCTCAAGTCCCTGTAAACTTTGTGAAAATGTAGCTTTATGAATCACTGGAGAAAAGATATTCTATTCAGTGAATATTGCTGGGCCAGTTAGTTAGCCATACAAAAAGAAATTGGATCTTTACCTCAGATAATACACAAAAATTAATTCTAGGTAAATTAAAGAACTGAATGCAAATAGTGAAACATTTAGGAAAAAAATAAAAAATTTAACAGTTATAGAAAAGAATTTCTTAAAATACAATAAGCTAAAACTATTTTTTAAAGTTTGAGAAATTTCACTGATTAAAATATTTCTGTATGGAGAAATATACCATCTTATAACTGCTGCTGCTGCTGCTAAGTCACTTCAGTTGTGTCCGACTCTGTGCGACTCCATAGATGGCAGCCCACCAGGCTCCCCCGTCCCTGGGATTCTCCAGGCAAGAACACTGGAGTGGGTTGCCATTTCCTTCTCCAATGCATGAAAGTGAAAAGTGAAAGTGAAGTCGCTCAGTCGTGTCTGACTCTTAGCGACCCCATGGACTGCAGCCTACCAGGCTCCTCTGTCCATGGGATTTTCCAGGCAAGAGTACTGGAGTGGGGTGCCATTGCCTTCTCCATAAAGGGAATAGGAAGGAGAAATGATACTTGTCAGTATACAACCTTCAGAAGATTAGTATATAAATCATATTAAAAACTCTTAAAAGTAATAATTGCAAGACAACTCAGTAGAAAAATAGGCAAAGAATATTAATTTCCTTTAGTGCCCTTTTCCCTATTCCGTTTAATAACAGGACTTCTGGAGTTTAGATATATAATTGACTGTGCTGAGGACTATATTTTCTAGCTTCCTTGTAGCTAAGTATGTCCAGATGACTAAATCTTGGCCAATCATGTTAATGGAAGCAAAGTGTGCATCCTAGTCATATGTTTTGAGAAGGCGATTGTTTGCCAACGACTTCTGCCCCATTACTGTTTCTCAGGTGCTAGAATGCAGACTTAGTTGAAGTCTATGTGCACCCAATATGCCAGCAAGTGTGGAAAACTCAGCAGTGGCCGCAGGACTTGAAAAGATCAGTTTTCGTTCCAGTCCCAAAGAAAGTGAAAGTGAAAGTGAAGTCGTGTCCTACTCTTTGCGACCCCGTGGACTCTAGCCCACCAGGCTCCTCGGTCCATGGGATTCTCCAGGCAAGAATACTGGAGTGGGTTGCCATTTCCTTTTCCAAGTCCCAAAGAAAGGCAATGCCAAAGAATGCTCAAACTACTGCACAATTGCACTCGTCTCACACGCTAATAAAGTAATGCTCAAAATTCTCCAAGCCAGGCTTCAGCAATATGTGAATTGTGAACTTCCAGATGGTTTGAGAAAAGGCAGAGGAACCAGAGATCAAATTGCCAACATCCGCTGGATCATCAAAAAGCAAGAGACTTCCAGAAAAACATCTATTTCTGCTTTATTGACTATGTCAAAGCCTTTGACTGTGTGGATCACAAGAAACTGTGGAAAATTCTGAAAGAGATGGGAATACCAGACCACCTGACCTGCCTCTTGAGAAACCTATATGCAGGTCAGGAAGCAACAGTTAGAACTGAACATGGACCAACAGACTGGTTCCAAATAGGAAAAGGAGT
The DNA here is from genome assembly GCA_917880005.1 of Nanger dama. Classification (NCBI taxonomy): domain Eukaryota; kingdom Metazoa; phylum Chordata; class Mammalia; order Artiodactyla; family Bovidae; genus Nanger; species Nanger dama. Next base: position 36,286,178 of record CAKJTW010000022.1, read on the forward strand.
ATGTCAAGGCTACATATTGTCACCCTGCTTATTTAACTTATATGCACAGTACATCATGAGAAACTCTGGGCTGGAAGAAGCACAAACTGGAATCAAGATTTGCCGGGAGAAATATCAATAACCTCAGATATGCAGATGACACCACCCTTATGGCAGAAAGTGAAGAGGAACTAAAAGCCTCTTGATGAAAGTGAAAGTGGAGAGTGAAAAAGTTGCCTTAAAGCTCAACATTCAGAAAATGAAGATCATGGCATCTGGTCCCATCACCTCATGGGAAATAGATGGGGAAACAGTGGAAACAGTGTCAGACTTTATTTTGGGGGGCTCCAAAATCATTGCAGATGGTGATTGCAGTCATGAAATTAAAGATGCTTACTCCTTGGAAGGAAAGTTATGACCAACTTAGATAGCATATTTAAAAGCAAAGACATTACTTTGCCAACAAAGGTCCATCTAGTCAAGGCTATGGTTTTTCCTGTGGTTATGTATGGATGTGAGAGTTGGACTGTGAAGAAAACTGAGCACCGAAGAACTGATGTTTTTGAACTGTGGTGTCGAAGACTCTTGAGAGTCCCTTGGACTGCAAGGAATGCAACCAGTCCATCCTAAAGGAGATCAGTCCTGGGTGTTCATTGGAAGGAATGATGCTAAAGCTGAAACTCCAGTACTTTGGCCACCTCATGCGAAGAGCTGACTCATTGAAAAGGACCCTGATGCTGGAAGGGATTGGGGGCAGGAGGAGAAGGGGACGACAGAGGATGAGATGTCTGGATGGCATCACCGACTCGATGAATGTGAGTCTGAGTGAACTCCAGATGTTGGTGAAGGACAGGGAGGCCTGGCGTGCTGTGATTCATGGGGTCACAAAGAGTTGGACACGACTGAGTGACTGAACTGACTGACTGACTGATGAGTCATCTGGTGAACTAAAACCAAACCTTAGATAATGGCATGGTAACAAAGTTAAGGAATTTGGATTCCTGGGTTATTTCCTAGGGCAGAATTGCCTACGTATCCTGATCTGCCCACCTATTCCTGCCTTATTATGCAATAGAACAATGAATTTCTTTCATATTTGAGCCCCTGAATTTGGAGATCTTTGTTATACCAGTTTTACTTACATCCCAACTAATTTAGACAAGAGTAGGAAATTGAATGATACACAAATATGTATATTAACTATAATAGATCAAAATAAATAATATAAAAATACATATTGTGTTGTTCAGTCATCAGTCATGTCTATTTGTAATCACATGAACTGCAGCATGCCAGGCCTCCGTGCCCCTCACTATCTCCCAGAGTTTGCACAAGTTCATGTTCATTGCATCGGTGATACCATCCAGCCATCTCATCCTCTGACACCTACTTCTCCTTCTGCCCTCAGTCTTTCCCAGCATTAGGAACTTTTCCAGTGAGTCAGCTGTTTGTATCAGATGGCCAAAATACTGGAGCTTCAGGTTCAGCATCAGTCCTTCCAGTGAATATTCAAGGTTGAGATCCCTTAAAGATTGATTGCTTTGATCTCCTTGCTATCCAAGGGACTTGCAGGAGTCTTCTCCAGAACCACAGTTCGAAGGCTTCGATTCTTTGGCATTCTGCCTTCTTTACGGTCCAGCTCTCACAACTGTATGGGACCACTGGGAAGACCGTAGCCTTGATTATATGGCCCTTTGTTGGCAGAGTAATGTCTCTGTTTTTCAACACACTCTCTAGGTTTGTCATTGCTTTCCTGCTAAGAAGCAATTGTCTTCTGATTTCACGGCTGCAGTCAGCATCTGCAGTGATTTTGGAGCCCAAGAAGAGAAAATCTGTCACTGCTTCACCTTTTCCCCTTCTATTTGCCATGCAGTAATGGGCCTGGATGTCATGATCTTGGTTTTTTAATATTTAGTCTTATGCTGGCTCTTTCACTCTCCTCCTTCACCCTCATTAAGAGGCTCTTTAGTTCCTCTTCGCTTTCTCCCATTAGAGTGGTATCATCCGCATATCTGAGGTTGTTGATACCTACACAAATATGTATATTATTATTTAAATAAATATTTATTTTTTAAAACATCCTAAAGTAGAGTACTACTGTTGGGAAAAACATGAAAAGGGATATTAATATTAAACACCCACCCAAATCCACATGTTGAAGTCCTAAGCTCCAGTGCCTCAGCATGCACCTTGTTTGAAAATAAAGTCATGGCAGAAGTGACTGGTTAGGTTAAAATGAGGTCTATTTAGACCTCAATCCAATATGACTGTTGTCTAATTTCCCCATTAGTCACTTGGCTGGTGTCTAATGGAAAATTTAGACATACACATAGAGATGAACAGAGGGAGATGAAGTGAAGAGACACAGTCATCTGTAAGCCAAGGAGAAGACCTGGGACAGATGCCTCCTCACAGCCCTCAGAAGGAACCAACTTGGCCAACATCTTCATTTTTGAATTCCAGCTTCCAGAATTGTGAGACAATCAATTTCTATTGTTTAAGCCACCCAGTTAATAGTGCTCACTTATGGCAGCCCTAGCAAACTAATCCACCTGTGTGTGTTCAGCTTCTAAGTTGTGTGCAACTCTTTATGACCCTGTGGACTATAGCTTGCCAGGCTCCTATGTCTGTGAGATTCTCCAGGCAAAGATACTGAAGTGGGTAGCCATTTCCTACTCCAGGGGATCTTCCCAAACCAGGGATTGAATCCATGTCTCTTGTTTCTCCTGCACTGCAAGTGAATTCTTTAATTGCTGAACCACTGGGGAAGTCCAAACTAATCTACCTATGACTCAACAATTTCTTGTATAGGTGTATGTCTACAGAAACTCTCACAAGAGTGTACCAGAAGTTACACAGAAGGATGATGCATTGTAATAATGAAATACTGGATATTCATCAATAAGAAAATAAATATTATACATAAAGTATATTAACACAGTGGAAAACTCTACCACAGAACAATGATGAACTAGTAGCATCTCAATAGGGATTAAAATATATAAAAATTTTAAAGTTCACATCCAAAAATATTTATAAATAAAATTTTAAAGCAAAATAAAATACAAGCTGAGAAAAATTATTTGTGAAATAAGACAGCAAATGGATTTTTATTCTTTTTGCTATGAAGTGTTCTTATAAACAATGACAAAAAGGTAAATACTTCCATACAAAGGGACAAGACACAGCAGCACTTTGAAGAAAAATGTAAATAACAAATAAATGTAGGAAAAAATATTCATTATCACTAAGAACAAATAAATACAATCTTACATCAGGAGAAACCAAAAAGATTTAAAATCTTAACCTTGCAAAGATTAGTAGCACAGCAAACTCCTCTGTGCATGAGATTTTCCAGGTAAGAATAGTGGAGTGGGTTGCCATTTCTTTCTCCAGAAGACCCTCCCAGTCTAGGGATCGAACCCACAGCTCCTGCTGCATCTCCTGCATTGCAGGTGGATTCTTTATCACTGAGCCACCAGGAAAGCCCATTCCCAAGTGGCTCAGTGGTAAAGAATCTGTCTGCCAACACAGGAAACGTAGATTTGTATCTCAGCATGAAAAGATGAGATATTAATCAATGCCTGTGAAATGTGAGGTCAACTTATTTGAAGGACAGTTTTGCAGTATTAAAAACAACTAAAATGTGGAAACCTTTTGGCCTCCAATATGAATATATCTTAAAATAATAAGAAAGTAACTCAAAGACGTAATCAACCTTGTTCATAATTACCATGAAGTTGTCAACAGATGGGTTTCAAATAGGAAAAGGAGGACGTCACGGCTGTATACTGTCACCCTGCTGTTTTAACTTATATGCAGAGTACATCATGAGAAACACTGGGCTGGAAGAAGCACAAGCTGGAACCAAGATTGCCGGGAGAAATATCAATAACCTCAGATATGCAGATGACACCATCCTTATGGCAGAAGGTGAAGAGGAACTAAAAAGCCTCTTGATGAAAGTGAAAGAGGAGAGTGAAAAAGTCGGCTTAAAGCTCAACATTCAGAAAACGAAGATCATGGCATCTGGTCCCATCACTTCATGGAAAATAGATGGGGAAACAGTGGAAACAGTGTCAGACTTTATTTTTCTGGGCTCCAAAATCTCTGCAGATGGTGATTGCAGTCATGAAATTAAAAGATGCATGGCAAAACAAATACAGTATTGTAATTTTAAAAATAAATAAATTTAATTAAAAAAAAAAAAAAAAAAAAAAGAAAAAAAACATAAAAGATGCTTACTCCTTGGAAGAAAAGTTATGACCAACCTAGATAGCATATTCAAAAGCATAGACATTACTTTGCCAACTAAGGTCCGTCTAGTCAAGGCTATGGTTTTTCCTGTGGTCATGTATGGATGTGAGAGTTGGACTGTGAAGAAAGCTGAGCACCAAAGAATTGATGCTTTTGAACTGTGGTGTTGGAGAAGACTCTTTAGAGTCCCTTGGACTGCAGGAGATCCAACCAGTCCATTCTGAAGGAGATCAGCCCTGGGATTTCATTGGAAGGAATGATGCTAACGCTGAAACTCCAGTACTTTGGCCACCTCATGCAAAGAGTTGACTCATTGGAAAAGACTCTGATGCTGGGAGGGATTGGGGGCAGGAGGAGAAGGGAATGACTGAGGATGAGATGACTGGATGGCATCACTGACTCGTTGGACGTGAGTCTGAGTGAACTCTGGGAGCTGGTGATGGACAGGGAGGCCTGGCGTGCTGCGATTCATGGGGTTGCAAACAGTCGGATACGACTGAGTGACTGAAATGATCTGAACTGAACTGAACTGAACTGTCAATTCAGATTAATCAGAAACAGCTTTTAAATGGTTAGTATATTTAAAAATTTTTTAATTGAAAGAAATTACTTAATAGAATTTTGTGGTTTTCTGTCATACATCACCAAGAATCAGCCATAGAGACACCCATGTCCCCTCCCTCCTGAATCTCCCTCCCATGTCCCTCTCCATCCCCCCTTCAGCCTGTTACAGAGTCTCTGAGTTCCCTGAGTCATATAGCAAATTCCCACTGGCTCTATCTTTTATATATGGTATTATGAATTTCCATGTTACTCTCGCCGTATGTCTTCCCTCCCCCTCTTCCCCTCCCACCATGTTCATAGGTCTGTTCTCTATGTTAGTTTCTCCACTGCTGCCCTGAAAATAAGTTCATCAGTGCCATCTTTTTAGATTCCGTATATGCATGTCAGTATACGATATTTATATTTCTCTTTCTGACTTACTTCACTCTATATAATAGGCTCTAGTTTCATCCACCTCATTAGAACTGATTCAAATGTGTTTCTTTTTACAGCTGAGTAGTATTTCATTGTATGGATGTACCACAGCTTCTTTATCCATTCATCTGTTGATGGACCTCTATGTTGCTTTCATGTTCTAGCTATTGTAAATAGTGCTGCAGTGAACAATGGGGTGCATGTGTCCTTTTCAATTTTGGTTTCCTCAGGGTATATGCCAAGGAGAGGGATTGCTGGATCATATGATGGTTTTATTCCTAGCTTGTTAAGGAATCTCCACACTGTTTTCCATAGTGGCTATATCAGTTTACATTCCCACCAGCAATGCAAGATGCTCCCTTTTCTCCACACACTCTCCAGCATTTATTGTTTGTAGACTTTTTGATGATAGCCATTCTGATTGATATGAGGTGGTATCTCATCGTACTTTTGATTTGCCTTTCTCTAATAATGAGTGATGTTGAGCATCTTTTCATGTGCTTGTTAGCCATCTGTATGTCTTCTTTAGAGAACTGTCTCCTCAAGTCCCCTTCCCATGGTTAGTATATTTTTAATCTAAATAAATACTGATGCATCCTTAAACTATCCAGTATTGCTATTTATCGCTCCCAATATATTTTTTTCTAATTTTTAAAAGGAAGCATATAAGGCAGTAATCAGTTTATAGGGTAGGTCTTCACTGGAGGATGAGGAACTTCAGGGTGACAAACGTAACGGCCTGGCTTAGCACAATGAAGGGGGCACCTGTGTCCTCCAGACAGGGAGGTGGGTGGGGGACCACCCTTCAGTCAATTGCAGAGGGAGAACTACTCCCTTGGTTTGGCAGAGGGGTCCTTTTACCTGGCAGATGTACTCTGCATGGAGAAAGGACTGGAGTGAACCAATTTAGTTGGGGCTAAAACGTTGATTTTTACTTTTTCAGTATATTTGAAGCATTTCAAAATTGAAAGAGCTTTAAAGGTGCTATAACAGAAAGGCTCCAAATTTAAATAACAACTCAAAACTTCAAAAGCTAGTAATAAACTTTATAAGCTAAGTGTAAGATCTCTATGAAGAAAACCAGAACACCTAGCAAGAAGCTTAAAAGAAGATGGGCAAAATGAAATCTGAGGCTGAAGCCTGACATATAAAATAGATGCTAATATTTGTTGAGCAAACAGATAACAGACTCCATTTATCAGGCACGAATTTATGCCAGACACCCCGCAAAGTGCTTCATGCACATTGTCCCAGTTAATCCTCTAATGATCCAGCAAAGCATGGATTACCAGAATCCCTGTTTTACATAAGAGGACACCATGGAAGACTGAGGTTCTCTGTTTAAGATCAGAGGACCAGAAAGTCCTGGTTTGTAGCTCAGGAATGCATGGCTCCAGAACTAGGATCTTCACCCCACTGTAAAACCTGTCTCATTTAAGTGGGGTGGAGTCCTGCCTCTTGACACTCTCATACTCCCTAGGAATAAGGAACTATATCTGCTAAGACAGGGAAAATACAGCTCTGTAAAAACTTGGTTGATTCAGTGTTTCTTGTATTCTGTTCTGCGTCATCTAATTTTTTTATTTTGAATTGCAGCCAGTGTCTTTGGTGCTAACCAGTGTAGGGGTGGCAGAAAGAAACAGGTGAAAGGATCTCAAAGGAAAGATGAGACAGCAGTAAAGGGAGGGTGATCCATCCTCCTATAGGGACTGCTTCTTGGGCTAATCCTTGAAGGCTTTGTGGTTCAGTTTTGTAAGTGATTTCCTGCCCCCAAAAGAGGGTAAGAAACTCTGGAATCCAACTCCCTGAGATTCAAGTCTCATTTCTTCCTCTTGGTAGATGTATGAACTCAGGAAAGTTATTTGGCATCTCTGGACCTCAGTTTCTTTATCCTCATAAAAGACTTGTCAGGGCTAAATGAGGTATTGCATGAATAGTATATGATTCAGAATTTAGCATATGATAAACCCAAACTATGTCTTACTCATCATCATCATTGTCATGATAGTCACATCACCATCATTCTCTGAACCTAGCAGCCATCCCAAGAACCTCAACTCCTAGGACTTCCTACTGCTCTGAACACATAGCCTCAACTTAACAGAGTTCCCCTCAGCACGTGGCAACAGTAGACCAGGGCCCTGGGAAATGCCCACTCCATCAGGTTCCTGCTCCCAAGCCCAGGGCTGAGAATTGTTTGTGGAAGCCTGAATGAGAGACTGATGACTCAAGATAAGATAGGCAATCAGCTTGGACTCACCACTGCAGACTTCTGGTCTACTTGTAAAATGAGTCTTGTCATTTATTTGACAGTCCCCAGGATTTCCACACGGGGGAGGGACAAATAAAGTCAAGCCCCCAGTGGAATGTTGCTGATAGCCTCAAGTGAGGAGTTGGGTATTCTGGGGCCCCCAAGCTTGGGCAGCCCCTCAGTTTCCTAGCCATCTCGAAGCCAGTGTTTATAGAGTACCAACCATGAGAAGCAGGTCCAGGTGGTTTTCCTCTTTAAAGACCGGCAAAATATTTGCACTTCAAATGTATTTAATGTGGTTTCAAAAATTTAACTCAGAGCAGAAGTATCCCATCAGTATACCTCTAGCCACCAGATGCCCTTTAGTCATCTGTTCCTTAAGTGGTTGGGAACATAGGCTTGGCCAGCAAAGATCTAAGTTCAGAAGCTGACTCAGCAGCTCTGAGCCCATTTTCTCTTCATTCTGCTACTAGTTTCGCAGGCTTGCGATGGTTAAATGAGATTGTGTATAAAGCATCCAGGAATGCATGCACCTCATTAAATTAATCCTAAAGAAAATAACTGGCAAAGCAGAGGATCCTCCAGCCACTTTATCTTCTTTATATAGACTGTTTTTATGTGTTAGGTCTCCTTAGAATTCAGATACCACAGTCAGGGGAGGGAGGCCCCGTCCAGTCACGGCATATGGTAGGCCTGCCACGCCAGCGTATGGCCTGGGCCTTTGCAGCCTGCTTATCTGTGAATGTCTTCCCCACCCACTTATGCTGCAGGTGTGGTTCACTTCATTCGGTATTCTCAGCACCTAAAACTAGGACCTGTCATTATGTGGTCACCTCAGTCTATATCTGCTGAAGGAGAGGTCAAAGAATGAATGAAAGAAGACAGAAAACAGTGAGGAGAGAAAAAGTTATACTATTGTTCAACTACAGCTTGATGCTTATTCTTCAAGATCCAGACCAACATCTCTTTTTAACTTTCCTGGCTCCCTCATCTTTTCCCCTCCCTCCCACCATGCCCTCCATGTCTCTCCTCTCCCTCACTCCCATCTCTCCTTTTCTCGTGATAGAATGGATATCTCTTGGTCTCCTTCCTCTTAGAAAATCTACAGAGGGAATGTAAATGAGATGGAATGCACTAGACATGGTTAACACAGCAGGGGTAAATGCAATGCCCTCCAATCCCTGAGCCATTGTCAACGGGATCCATTTGACTATGGAATGGCTGGCTCTTCCTCATGCCAAAAAAGCAGAGTAGCAGCGTGGGACAAAAAAACATGCATCTGGATGCAAGCCTAGAAACAAAGGGTAGAGTCAACTTACAGAGCACATTTCAGAAAGTTTAAAGGGAGAGAGAGAAGAGCTATTACTATGGAGGCCCTGCTGTGACCACCCAGCGAGGGAGAGAGCATGAACAGCGTTTTTGTCCAATAAATCGGTGCTTCTCAATGCTGTGTGCACAGGTGTTAGCTGGAGATTTTGTCAAAATTCAGATTCTGCTTTGGTAGATCTAGGGTTGGGCCTGAGATGCTATACTTCTAACAAGCTCCCAAGTGATGCTAGTGCTCCTGGACCAGGAATCACACTTTGAGTACCAAAAGTTTAATGCAAAAAGCCCTAAAAAGTTTTCCTGGCATGTTCTCTCTCATCTTTTTAAAGATGTGAACAGGCAACCCAACAGAAATTGAAAGGCTTTGAACAGTCTGGTGTCCAAAGGGATTCTCTGGTCTCATCCCACCCCTGCCACTCCTCTCTTACAGCCTTTGCCTGGACACTCCTCAACATAGGGCAGCCTCCTCCAGGCAGCCTACGCTGAAGGGGGATTAGGAATTCCAAGAGCTCAATTTTAAACCTCTATCTTGATCCCCAGAACCACATATAGCTCCCGCAGCATAGATGAGGGCAGCCATAAAACATCATCCTCAGGCTTCCTTCAAAGAACTCTTAAGCCATACGGAATTTAATTTCACTGTCTATCCTCCCTTCTAGATAGGTGATTTAAGAGCCTGTTTGGAGATACTTCTGCCCCTTTTGCCCTCCTTTACCCCAACTCACACAACCAGTAGACACTGATCACTTGAGGAAATGACTATTTCCTATTCTCAAAGTTTTTAGCATAGTAGGTACTTGGTAAATGTTTGTTGAACTAATTAACAAAAGTCTTGACTTGTTTTTCACTGCTTGAGCTAATCAAGTCAGATTTTCTTAAGGCAGTCAAGTCTCTTTTGCATGACAGCACAGGTTTTGCGAGCTTCAGTGGTTTTACTGAAGATAACTGGCAAGGAGAAGAAAAGAAACAAAAATCGTGGTTCCTGGAGCAAACTGTAATACTAGTTGCTCACAGTGTGAGGTGAACAGGATTGGATTAGCCTGTTTAAAAGATCACAGAATTCAGAACTAGAAGACATCTCAGACATTGCCTGATCCTCAAATGACAAATTCCTGACAGGAAACAAGTCATTTCTCTCCATTCCTGTGCATGTGGCAGACATCACTAATCAATCATGGTACTTTCCGTGATAAATGTAGATGTAACTTCAGAAACTTAAGGGTTTTTGTTGTTGTTGTTATTCATTTAAATGTAGGGTTTAAATGTGATGCTGGGTTTCTTCACCTGTCCACTGGTGAACCCTTATGCTTCTTAGCATATCCATCTGAGCACCTGCTTTGTAGCTCTGTTATAAAACTGTACCTCCAGCGTATCTTTGCCTTCACAAATCACAACTCAGGCTGAACTGTCTTGAGTTCAGAGTAAGAGAGGCAGCACACATATGCATGAGAGAGGCTCACATGTCATTGTGCAGAGTATCATGAGGCCTGGGGTTGCATCTTGTTCATTCATTCATTATTGATGAAATATTTATAAGATCAGGCACTGGTTTGACCTGTGTTCACCTCTGTATCATAAGCGCCTAAAATATGTGTTTATTCTTGCATAAATGATGGATGGATAGAGAATAAATGCTTGAATAGTTACCTGTCATAGAATGATGCCTGGTAGTCCTTAGCAAGGACACTCTTCATCTACCTCTTGCTAAGGCTCAGAAAGATCATTTTCTTTCTTTTTTAAATTAATTAATTTATCTTAATTGGAAGCTAATTACTTTATAATATTGTAGTGTTTTTTTGCCATACACTGACATGAATCAGCCGTGGGTGTACATGTGTCCCCCATCCTGAACCCCCTCCCACCTCCTTCCCCATCCCATCCCTCTGGGTTGTTCCAGTGCACTCACTTTGAATGCCCTGTTTCATGTATGGGACTGCTCATCTATTTCACATTTGGTAACATACATGTTTCAGTGTTATTCTCTCAAGTCATCCCACCCTCGCCTTCTCCCACAGAGTCCAAAGTCCATCCTTTATATCTGTGTCTCTTTTTGCTGTCTCACATACAGGGTCATTGTTCCCATCTTTTAAAATTCCATATATATGAGTTAATGTACTGTATTGGTATTTTTCTTTCTGACTTACTTCATTCTGTGTAATAGGTTCCAGTTTCATCCACCTCATTAGGACTGATTCAAATGCATTCTTTTTAACAGCTGAGTAATATTCCACTGTGTATATGTACCACAGCTTTCTTATCCATTTATTTGCTGATGGACATCTAGGTGGCTTCCATGTCTTAGCTATTGTAAACAGTGCTGTGATGAACACTGAGGTACACGTGTCTCTTTCACATCTGGTTTCCTTGGTGTGAATGCCCAGCAGTGGGATTGCTGAGTCATAAAGCAGTTCTATTTCCAGTTTTTTAAGGAATCTCCACATCGTTCTCCATAGTGGCTATACTAGTTTGCATTCTCATCAACAGTATAAGAGGGTTTTCTCCACACCCTCTCCAGCATTTATTGTTAGTAGACTTTTGGATCGCAGCCATTCTTTTTTATACTGAGCACACTCTACACACAGCCTCACATGCAAGGAGGCCCCAAAGGCAGCAGTCACTTGGTCGGGAGGCACTTCTAACTGTGTTTTAATCTGTGCCTTCTAGACTCCATTCTTCTGTGGATAGAACTGGTCTAGGTTCTGTCCTTTACTGTTTATGTAAAATCTATCTTAGATCTTCTACATAAACATCTTGTTTAATCTCAGGCACAGTTGGACAAGGCAGTTATCATGAGTCTATTTTATAGTGGAGGAAATGGAGGCTCAGAAAGGTCATTTGATTTGCTCAGGCTGACAGAGTTGCAGAGCAGACTGTGAGCTCTGCCTGACTCACAAGTCTGAGCTTTTGCAAAGGGGGCTATGGCTAGTTGGTGTCACAGAACTCACGGTAAACCGACTAGCTGTACCTAGAAGGCAAGAATTTCTGTATTTGTGATCATCTGCTTACATAAAGAGTAATTCTCCCCACAGCTGGTGGGGAAGGGCCTGGCCTTTGCTGCCCCTGTTTGTCCATTGTTGCTGGATGTCTCTAAGTCCTCCAGAGCAGAAAGGCTAGGCTGGTCAATCCTGCTTAAAGGGATGGTAGAGGGAGGGGCTCCTTTCAGGTATTACCCAATTAAGGATTTACTGAGGATAAAAAAGAGCAAGAGCAGGTTTGGGCCCCATCTTTACCCACCTGCCCCACCCCAGCCGTCAGTGCCAGAGGCAGCAGCTGCAGTCTGGGAATGACCCAGGCATTGCTTGTCACCTCACAGCCCTGGAACACCCCCAGGCCTCATCCAGCCCTTGGCTGCCTGGACTCTCAGCTAAAGCTTGGGGGCACTGGGAAAGCCCCACTTTGTGTAATTGTTTAATTATCATGTCAATGTAGATTCATTAGTATGGCAGCTGTCATTGCAAATAGGGGAGGAGGGGGCTCCCAGAGCCCCTAGGGTCAGCCTAATTGATGTAGTGAACAGAATACTGTATTTACTCAACAATGGTTTGGGTTTCCCTTCTGACCTGGGAAGGGCATCAGTGCTTACCGGGAATCAATAGCAGCTGAACTTTCATCCACAGAGATGGGACTCTCTCTCTCATATCCATAGGCTTAACCCCTCCAGGCTCTTCCTGAGACTAGACAGGCATCCCTACTGCATTGAGAGGCTGCAGTCTTTTACTTCTCCCAGGTCAGAAGAGATGTGGGTGTGAGAGTGGTAGAATTACATTCCTCCCTTAACAGAAGTGTTGACTAGGTCTTGTTTAATTTTGATTTCCACAAAGGTCTGACTAGGTCACATTTACCTCTGCAACCCTCCCAGCTAGTTCAGGGTATAGAACAGCCTAATGTTTAAAAAATGTTTGTAGAATGAGTAATAACTTGCTTTTATTGAATACTGACTGTGATAGGCACTGCCCCAAGATTTTACAGTTAATATAGCGGGCTTCCCAGGTAGCTCAGCAGTGAAGAATCTGCCTGCAAACACAATAGATGTGGGTTTGATCCCTGGGTCGGGAAGATCCCCTGAAAGAGGAAATGGCAACTCACTCCAGTGTTCTTGCCTGGAAAATCCCATGGACAGAGGTGCCAGGCAGGCTACATTCCATGGGGTCTCAAAGAGGCAGACATGACTTAGCGACCAAACAACAGCAACAACAAATCAACTTATAATTCTCACAGTAACCCTCTGGGAAGCGCTGTTCTTGCTATTTATTGATGTGTAACTATTATAACTTCCTGCAGTGGCTGAAATCAACAATTTGTTGCTATTATATCTCATGAGTCCATGAATCAGGTATTTGGACAAGGTACAGAAGGGAAGACTTACCTCTACTCCATAATGTCGAGGCCTCAGGGTAACTCCAAGTTTTGGGGGTATTACAGCTAGAGGCTGTCTGAGTCTCTCTCTCTCTCCCCCAAATCCACAGTATCTTTAAGTGGCTAGCCTGGGCTTCCTCACAGCACAGCAGCCTCTTCTGTGGCAGTTTGGGCTGCGTGAGGCCAAAGCAGAACCTGACAATCCTCTTAAAGACTAGGCTTGGGGGATTTCCCTGGTGGTCCAGTGGTTAAGAATCCACCTTACAATGCAGGAGACACAGGTTCAATCCCTGGTCAGGGAACTAAGATCCCACTAAGCATATACACCACAGCAACTGAGCCTATATAGCTAGAGAGTATGTGCACCATAGTGAAAGACCCCTATATGATGCAACAAAGACCTGTGTGCCACAGCAAGGCTGAAGCCAAATAAGTAAGTAAAGAGCCTGGAACTGGCATATGACACTTCACTAGACCTTATTGGTCAAAATAATCACAAGCCAGCCCAGATTTAAGACGAGGAGAAATAGGTGGCAGCTCTTGAGTAGAAAAGTATCAAAGACTTTGCAGCCATCTCCAATGCACCATAGAGACTATGATTATTTCCAAATACAAATGAGGAAACCAAGACGTAGGGAGGAGAGACTGGCTATCTCTTCTGTGTCACATAGCCAGTAAGAGGGGGCACGATGGGCTGGACGCAGGAAGTCCAACTCTGGAGCCATTAATTGCTGTAGACCTGCTCTGTAACCTCAGGTTACTTACTCCCTTCCTCAGGCCCTGGCTCCATATAAAGTAAGGGAGTTGGGCCACATTATTATTATTTCAAAAGTCCCCTCTCACGTAAGCAGTTTCTAATTCTTAGCCACAAAGAAAATAATCTCACCCTGCATTTGGGCTTCTACTGCTTTGGGGCACAAGCGGCTGAACTGTCCCTTTCCAATTTAAAATTTCTCAAGAACTTTAAAACTTAAGTATCCAGAGATTCCTCTGAAAAGGCAAATCAAGGAGAATCCAGTTTGTAAGTACTTGAGTTACAGGAATGTGGTGCTCAGGTCTTTATAAGAAATCCACTCACAGACTTAGAGAATGAGCTTATGGATACCAGTGGGGAAGGATATGGAGGGAAGGGATATCTAGGGAGTTGGGATGGACATGTACACATTGCTATGTTTAAAATGGATAACCAACAAAGTCCTACTGAATAGCACAGGGAATTATGCTCAATGTTAGATGGCAGCCTGGATGAAAGTGAAGTCTGGGGGAGAAAAGACACTTATACATGTATGGCTGAGTTGCTTTGCTGTGCACCTAAAACGACTAATCAGCTACACTCCAATATAAAATAAAATAGTTTTTTTTTTTTTTAAGAAAGAAAGAAACGCAAGATTCCTGGCGCTGATATTCATCTACTAATTCTTCCCCACAGATGTTTTAGCCCCAGAAAGTGGGCTCCTCAACTTCTCTCAGGCTTTGATTTATAACCTCAAAACCATTCCCGAGTTGTAACTAGACCCATGGATTTTTCAAGTCTTCTGAAGAGAAGGAAGCAGACTGAAGAGACTAAACTCCTTTTTATGAAGAGAAATTGTCCTGACAGCTTTAGGCTGCTAAACATCCCAAGCTGATCAGGCTCCCGAGGAATGAGGTTTCAAAGTCTGGTTGTTGGGGTTGGGCATGGGAGTGGTGTCATGCAATGGGTCTAGACCAAGAACTGGAAGACAATCTTGGCTTACACAAGACAAACTGCCTATGTGACCTTGGACAAGACATTTAACCTCTCTGTGGCATGGGTTCTTCATCAGTAAAGAAAGGAATTTGATCAAGCCCAGGAGGACAGATAGGTTTCATCACTGGTGCCAACTTCACTGACTGAAAGGGGCTCCCAGAAGGGCCTGTGTGGAGGGTCCTTGCACTGTGCCAAGAGTGTCCTGTGACAGGAAGCTCTTTTGAGTTGGAGTGAGCGAGAGATGCCTGAGTTCAAATCCCAGATCCTCCATATAGTAAATGTGTGATCCTTGAAAACTGTCCCAAATTTTTGAAATCACTTTTGATCTGCTAAACAGGAATCATGAGGCTTTTCTTCATAGAATTGATGGTGACCTAATTGAGACAGCCTGGAAAAACCTTTCAACCCAGAGCCAGGCACAACATATGTGTTCAATAAAGGTTCATTGAATCTGAAATCTGAGCACCACTGGGATATACAGTGACATGCAGGGAGGCCTTTAGTTACTTAAATGTCCTGTCAAATGTAGCAAAACCCATATCTTAATAGTCTGTGCCATTTTAGATTAACCTTAAGGCTGTGTTTAATGCTGTAAGCATGATGGAATATGGAAAACATAAAGTAAATGTACTTTTCTAAAACATGGACATGATACTTATCTACAAAATGAGTAAAAATGAGCATTAAATGAGAATAAAATTGTAAAATACTAGTGCCCAGCAGGTGCTTGACAACAGTGGGTATGGAGAGGTTAGAACTCTTAACTTGACCCAACATTGGAAGACAGAGAATAGAGAAAAACATGGATAAATCAACATAAAGAAAGCCTTAGCTTCATCCTCTACTCCTCACCAAAACTGCCCCTATGAGTAAGTTCCATAAATATAAATGCAAGATATGCTGACTCTGAATTTTGGAACGTCGGGCAGGGAAGACAGTGGTCTGATGATGTTATAGTCTAATATTTGGGTAGTTCAGTCAGTAAAGAATCTGCCTGCAGTGCAGACCAGGGTTCGATTCCTGGGTTGGGAAGATTCCCTGGAGAAGGAAATGACAAATCGCTCCAGTATTCTTGCCTGGAAAATCCCATGGACAGAGGACCCTCGCGGGCTATAGTCCATGAGGTCATAAGAGCTGGACATGACTTAGCAACTTTCAAATTTAGTCCATTATGTATGCAAGTGAAAGGACATTCTTCATGGTGCCACTTCAACAATAATTATACTTTAATGTCATGTAGAGTGTGCTCGCAATGTTCCAGGCACTGTGCTGTGCACTCTGGATGGGCATTTGCTCATTTAATCCCCACAATAAACCACTGAGGCAAGTTCTTCTACTATCTCCATTTCCCAGGATGGCACAGAGAGGTTTGGAAATGCCAAAGGTCACACAGCTATGACATTTTAGGAAAATGACCCAGGGTAGGAAGACCCACTATCCTAAGCCTGGGAGGCTTTGGAGCCTGGGCTCCAAAGTGGTGGAGCCAGCCATTCCTATGCTCAGCCCCAGTGCTTATTATTCTCATGACCTTGGGCAAGAGACTGACTAATCTTTTCAAGACTCAGTCTCCTCATCAATAAAGTGGGGATACTAATCATAGTAATCCCTGTCTTGTTCTCCTGTCTTGAAGACTGGGTTAAATGATGTACATAATAACATGAGCATTGTACCTGGCACAAAGTGGATGGTTGGTTATTGTCAGATTGAAGTAGAAGTGAAGTGAAGTGAAGTCCCTCAGTCGTGTCCGACTCTGCGAGCCTGTGGACTGTTGCCCACCAGTCTCCTCCGTCCATGGGATTCTCCAGGCAAGAATACTGGAGTGGGTTGCAGAGTATTGTATCCTTTTTAAATGCAGTATTTCACTGCATTCCCAGCCACACTGAAATAATTACAGTGGATCTGGGAACTAAGGAGGCCTCAGAAATTTAAATCAGTGTCTGTTAATGCTTAATTACATGGTGCAATTTCATGTGTGTGTTTGTGTGTATACACTTCTTTTTCACAAAAGTATGATTTTTCAGTCACAGAAAAGCCTCGCTATGCTTAGGGTTTAGTGTTGAGGTGAAAATCTAAAATGATCCAGGGAGTTTAAGAAAAATGATTTATATAAGCATATAAATAATGCCCATGATGTAAAGCTCAGTATTTCTTTCACTCATATTCTATGTGATCATCAGTTTGAGAACAGCACATGAGACAGCACTCCTTACAAATTAGGTGTAACTTTGGATGATTTGCTGACCCTCACTGACCAGGGTCTCCCTTTCTCCCCTACCTAAAACATTCACTTTGCATCATAACCAAATGCAGCCTCCCCATTGCTCCCCCACCTTCCATTGGGAATGATCTCTTTATCAATAATCCGACCCCTGGAAGCCCAGTGGGCAACTCTTTAGTGCCCCGACACCAGTGCAGATGGGGGTTTTCGGATCCCCAGTGTAATCCCAGCCTGAAATGTTACCAGGAGCCCTACGGCTCTTCAATTACCTTCCTTGGCCTGTCAAGACCACAGCATCTCAAATTCAGTTAGCTGGTCTTTGGGTCTCAGCCAAGGCCCAGCCTCTGCTCCTAATGACAGCCAGCTGAGGGGACACTGAGAGGGGCTAAATTCAATTTGCAGCCCTTCTAATGAGATTAAGGGAGCAGGGTTTTTTATTTTCTCCAAAGTTTGCCATGGGCAGGATGAATGATGGCCCAGGGATGAGCTGTCAACGTCAACAAAGGCTCCAAGCTGGGAGAAGGGGGATGGGAGACAAGAATGGGAGAGAGAGAGGGAGAGATTTTCCAGACAGAGCCAAGGAGCTCTAAGTGAATCGCCCAGCAGGTGACAATGTCTGGTTGGCAGAGTGTCACTCTGTGGACAGGATGCTGTCAAGAATGAATCTAGAGGAGAGGTAAATGTCAATCATAAGCAATATTCCCAAGTAGAATTTCTTTTTTCCCCTTGCTTCTGAATTCTTTCTCACTGTTTTTGACTTTCCAAACGTCATGAAGAAAACTCTATTTCTTAAAATGAGTCAACTCAGAGTATTTACTCAAATAAAGGTTGGACTGTGAAGAAGACTGAGCACCGAAGAATTGATGCTTTTGAACTGTGGTGTTGGAGAAGACTCTTGAGAGTCCCTTGCACTGCAAGGAGATCCAACCAGTCCATTCTGAAGGAGATCAGCCCTGGGATTTCTTTGGAAGGAATGGTGCTAATGCTGAAACTCCAGTACTTTGGCCACCACATGGGAAGAGTTGACTCATTGGAAAAGACTCTGATGCTGGGAGGGATTGAGGGCAGGAGGAGAAGGGGACGACAGAGGATGAGATGGCTGGATGGCATCACTGACTCGATGGACGTGAGTCTGAGTGAACTCCGAGAGATGGTGATGAACAGGGAGGCCTGGCGTGCTGTGATTCATGGGGTCACAGAGAGTCAGATACAACTGAGCGACTGAACTGAACTGAACTGAACTGAAAGGAGCAAGGCTCCCACTGGTCTGCTTCCGGGAACAGTCCAGCCTTGGCTGAATGGACCTGTGTGCCTTCTAGTCCAAGAGCTCCCACTGAGCTAGTCAGTTAGGACCTCAGATTCCCAGTGTGTTGTGGCTGGTGGTGAAGCACCAGAAGGTACTTTATCTGATGCAGAGTAATGTCAAGGTGAGCAAAACCCATCTAATGCATGCTTTAGTTAGCACCCACCTCTGAGTATCAACAGCTTAGTTGGGGGGGTACCCTGAAGAAATGGAGCAGGACATTTTTCTGGGTCCAAATGAGACATAGAGGGAAAGCCCTTTAGGAAATCTGAAGAGGAAGAGGCTTTGGTAGTTGGGAGAGACCAAGAAAACTTTGTTTTTACGATGTAGCCTTGAGCTGTAACCTGAAAGAGGATGAGACCTAGAGAGGCTGAGAGAAGGAACTCAGATGAGTCCCTGTGGCTGCAGCCTTCAGGCTTCTACTTGCAGGCCCAGCTGTGTCCTGTTTCAGGGTCTCTCCTGGTAGAAACTGCAACAGCTGCCCCAAGCCTGGATCTCAGGCTCTCAGCACCTTCTTAGATCTCCACGGAGATGGTTCATACATACAGCAGAGCTCCCACCCAGCTTCCTGTCCCACAGGCAACCCTCCATCCACATGCCAGACCTGCACCAGATCCCAGCTATGACCCTCATGCCTAGAGTTGCCTGGATTTGGTTTCACGTACTTTGTCTCTTGTTCACTTGCTACTGCCTGAAGTCCTGTTCCTAGCAGACTGGTAACTGGGGACCATGACATAACTCTCCTTTTCCTACTTCCCTTGAATATGGAAACCAACCCTAACCACGGCCTGTAGTTAGCTTCAGAACGTGTCAATGTGAGTTAAAACAGCTTGTGGGCACGCAGCAGACACTCCTTGCATGGGTTACATTTCTGTTAGCTGAAATGGGCTCGTGAGGAAGGTGAACCTTGATTAGACTTGAGGGTGGGAGCAGTTAGACACGAGACACCATGTGGGAGGAAAGCTCAGAGCCAGCATCATGTTGCTGGTGTCCAGAGAACAATAGTTTCTCTCCTCCAACACATTCCTGGTGGCCGAGTTTTTACCTCGATTGCCCACTAGGCCCACAGCTGGCTCTTCAGGGCTGGTACCACAGCCTGAACCTGGCTGTCAGCCAGATGTTCAGAACCCAGAACATCCCAGGGTCATGCTATAGCCAGAATGATCAGAGAATATCTCCCACACAAAATGACCACAAGATTCTTTTGGGGCTTGTGAAGGATTATGTTGGGTTGCTGGGTTTGAGATAAATCGAGTTACTAATCCTACCCAGTACCTTACAAGTTCAATGCTGCTGAGAAATACAACTCTAAGATGCTGGAATTCTGAGCCTGAAAGAGCTCAGTTTTTAACTAATCACGGCTGCTCTGCTAATGTGTCTTCTTTTATGTTGTGAGCTGTTTCTATATCTTTTCTTCTGGCTTCACTGACTTGTATTAAAATTCCTTGTGAAAAAAATCATTCTGTCCTGGGGTGAGGGGGAGGCAGGGTTTGTGCCATGAATTGATAGAGACATCAGAAATTCAAGGCAAAGGCCTGGGACTTCCCAACTTGGCTTCACTCTGTCTTGCAGTGTGAAGAACAGGGTATTTAGGTCTTAATAAGGAAGCCCTGTCCTGGAAGGTCCTGTCCGGAGGCACTTTGCTTGGGCCTATGAGCCAGCCCCTGTCCTTTTCCCACCTGAGGCTATGACTGAGATGGATAAATAATCTGGGAGAAGTAGAAAAGATAAAGATGGCCAGGGTTAAGAATGGGCAGCTATCAATATGGATGCTTATTAATAAGAAAGAGTCACTAAAGGCCAGTTCCCCAGGAACTATAAGTCTCTCCTGCAAAACACATTTTCAATCACAATGGATTTTCATGCCTATTTTCTTTTTTCTCTTTTTAAAAAAATTTATTTGGCTACACTGGGCTTAGTTGTGTCATGCAGGATCTTTCATTGCTCTGAGCTGGCTCTCTAGCTGTGGCATGAGGGCTAGGTTGCTCTGCAGCATGTGGGAGCCTAGTTTCCCAACCAAGGATTGAACCCACATCCCCTGCATTGCAAAGAGAATTCTTAACCACTGGATCACCAGGAAAGTCTCCATATGCCTATTTTCTTATGTGAACCTTACAGCAAGTCTGTGAAGAAGGTATCTTGATCTCCATTTTAAGGTGAGAAATCAGAGGCACCCCAGACTTAAATGAATCGCTTAAGTTCATGCAGGGGTAATCTTAGGATGCAAGACCAGGTCTGCCTGATGCCAGATATGCTGCTATGACTATTTCCCTACACTTCATCTTAATACACAACCTGTGTGCATAAGATGGACAGCCCTCCCCATCTCCTCTGACTGCACTCCTGTGTGGAGACCCAGACTCTTCTGTCACACTCTGATGGTGGAACTGGTCACCCATTAGGAGAGAATCATCACAGGACAGCTCCCGTGTGCCAGCTTTGTGTTGATGAAGAAAGAACCTCACTACTATTTAGGAGTGCACTGAATAAGTGGGCCCTGGAGCCAAGAGCCCTGGGCTGGGCTGCTCAGCCCTGCTGTTGCCAGCTCCTACAGTGATCTTGAGCAAAGGACTTCCTCTCTCTGCATGCCCTCTTGACTCCTTGCCTGTTCTGATGCTCCCAGATTCACATTCTCCAACTGCCCAAACATCCTGAATGGTCACTTAAATCCATTTCTTACTTCCTACAAATTACATTTTGCTTTTGTTCTTCTTATTCTCTTCCTGGCCTTCCCCATTTGCTGTGCCAAGTTCAGTTAACACTCTGGTGTGGTCATGAACATTTCCAATGCAAAAACTCACCCACCCCCAGTGCCTGCTGGGTTTGTTAAAATACCCTTTGGGCCCGCCCCCTTCCAGGGCGATGCCAGACCAGGGGATGGAGCCCTGGGTCTCTTCACTTTGCGCCACATTATCACAGAAAGGTGGATTAGAAGTTATCTCCGCTCTGCTTTCTCTCAGAGCTCCTTGGCAACACAGCCACCTCGATATAAATATACACTAGAAATGTGCACAGCCTCATACTCACAGTGGAAGCCTTCAGAGGCTGGGGCGGGTCAGAGGCGTGGGGGTGGTGCAGCACAGATACTGCCAGGGAGCAAGGACGTCACGTCAGGAGATCCTCAGGATGCAAAGGGGTGCCAGCCTCACCGCTTCAAGGTCAAATATGGCACTCATCAAATAGAATGCCTGTGATCCCTGATAATTCTCTGGTGTGCGTGCTAAGTCGCTCGGTTGTGTCCGACTCTTTGTGACCCCTTGGACTGTAGCCCACCAGGCTCCTCTGTCCATAGGATTCTCCATGCAAGAACACAGGAGTGAGTTGCCATGTCCTCCTCCAAAATTCTCTGGCACCCCATCCCAAATGCTAGAGATCTTTCATCTCTCTAGATAATGACAGATTTCACAACTGAAGCTTCTTTTGCATTCTTTGCAATTAAACCAAGAGCAGAATCACGTTTCTTTTCTTTGTTTCCCTAATAACTTTTTCTTCCTGGTGTTGCTAATGTTCCTTTCAGACTGAAATTCTGTTGCTTTTGATCACTGGTCATATCAAGATCTAAAAAGAATCAAGGTTAAAATCAAACACAATGAAATTGTGCTTCTGTGTGTAATAATGTGTAACATTTTAGGATTTCACTAATGAATGGAATTATAAACCAGTTCACTCCTAGCATATGGTTAACTCTGGTGTCTAAAATAGTATCAAATATTCAGGAAACCAATGCAAAATGATTATCATGGTTAATACTGGTTCAGCAGCATGCCATTTCCCTGCACTGGCCCTGTTCTAGGTAGGACCATAAAGTCAACTACCCACAAACATGATGCAAGCACATTTAGGAGATGCATGCGTAAAAGACTGCAAAAAAAAAAAAAAAAAAAAGGCTCTCTTTGCTTGGAGGCAAGAGAATAAAGCCCCCAAATATCTCTCATGTCATTAGGATCTGTCAGGCATTTCCAAACTACAAAGGACCTGAAAAGAAAATACAATAAAGACATCAGAGACCTAAAATGCCAGGCCAAAGAGAAGAACCAGAAGGAGCAAGATTTGTTCACTGTAAATATTTTAAAACTGTATCCTTATCTTGGTCCAGTGCTGTGTGCTGTCTTGTCTTTGATAATTGTAAATATTTAATGTACTATAGCTCCATCTCCTTACTGATATAGGAAAGATGAATAAATCCATATGCACAGGATGTGTGTTTTCACTTGCTGTGCAGACTGCTTGAAAGAGAGCAGCCTATGAGGGACTGCTGTGGATGGTTGTACCCTGGACAAAGGTGCCTGGCCAGAAGAAGGGGTTGAGAAACAAGCCCCAACCACTCAACTCAGGGGTTGCTGGGTCAGTTCTGAGCTAACAAGCAAACACTTCCTTTCTGCAGTTAGCTGGGACTGGAGGGTGGTTTGGGGTGGTTTGGTTTTGGTTTTTGCAATTCACAGTTTACTAGTGTGAAGGAAACAGAGCAGATCAGATAGGAAAAGTGCTTCTGTTTAATAAAAAGCAAAATCTAGCAACTTTTAAGTCTCAGTATGATTTTCATTAAAATGAAAGTATAGGGATTTTCCATCTGTTTACTCCTTTAGCAGCCTAAGACCTATCTTGGGACTCAATTTTCTTTGCAAACTGACCAAAAGAAACTTCTGAAAGCAAGAATCTACTACAGGAGGAAGGAGGGTGAGGCAATGAGGAAAGAAGGTGGCTTCAGAAGCCTGATTCTCTGAAGACCTTCTATCCATCATCCTGACACCTGACTTGGTTTGCCCCAGCAGGTAACCAGGTCTACATTGCCTTCAGTTCCTCCAGCCTTCTCATTATTCCATTCTTGCTCAATTCTGATCCTTCCTCCATGATTCCCTCACTCCAGGGACTGTGGATGCTTTGGTTCTATTAAAGGCAGTCAGTATCACCCATTTTCTAGGTGCTAGCAGAAAAGCAGGCAGAGGAACCCCAGAGATTCTAGCTGGAACCATTGTCAGGAATAGCCTTCCACAGTTACTGTGACCTTGTAAAGAAGAAACCTGGGAAAGACTGGTAAGGCCCAAACACTCAACTCACATCTTTGAATTGTAATCATTAAGGAGGAAGTTTTGGTAACTCTTAAAGCAAGCAGGGTAGGCAAGGCAGCCTGATGCTGTGCTTAAGAGAGTTGGCTCTGAGACCAGATGGCCTGAATTCCAACCCTTCTCCACAATTTTAACAAAGAGTGTTGCTGAGCATGGATTCCAGTGGCCTCTGTCTCCTCATCTGAGTCTCATTGGATTGTCCTAAGAATTAAGTGTTAACTCTCTTGTAAAGTTGCCTAGAGTAGTATTTGAAAGGCTAAGTGGTCAAGGTGTATTGGCTATTATTATGATTATTATGCTCAAAAGAGTTGGGGTGGTAGAGCTCTGAGAAACTTTTACTGCTTAGGAGAAGGTTAGAGGTAGATTGCTTTCCAAATTTGGCCATTAAGATGTTCAGTTTCCATGTTAGGGAAAGCCAGAGGCACAGTAGGCTTACATAACACCCAAAAGCACCAAGCACACACAAGTACACATACTCATGCACACACAGATTCATCTTGCAGCCATACACACACACATGCACAACTCCAGAAGTAGCCTGGGGCAGTATATCCAATCAAAGTTGCATGATGGTGGCAGACTTTATTTGGCTTAGCTACCATCCAGCTGATTCCTGACCTAACTGCCAAGATGCCATGATACAAACTGGGATGTGCCAGGGTCAGGTCTCTACTGGGTCTGCAGAAAGACAGTTGACAGAGCGTTTGCTGCTACAAAGGCCTCTGAGAACTCCATCCTTTCTTCTCCCTCACCCTTCCCCTTTCTCTCCAGGAGTTTCAGGGGATAGTATGAGCCATAGTTAAAAGTCTTGGGCTGGAGGGTCCCAGCTGCCAATACCTAAAGATGGAGGTAGGTGGTAATGCTGTTGTTGATGACCTATTCTCCAGAGAGACTGAAGCAATGTCAGAGCATCCAAGCTTAGTACAAAGAGGGTGTCCAATAAGCAGTTGCTAAATAAATGGCCAAAAAGTAATGATAGATTCCAGCTCCAGCCACTTATTGGCTAATATCCTTGGGTAAGTCACATACCCTTTCTTTAGCTTCCTCAGACGTAAAGGGAGATAAACATACCAATCCACAGAACTATGTGAAGATTGAATATTAAACCAAATTAGAGACTCAGTATACAATGGTATCTTTCCTCTCCAAAATGTAGGGCCTCCAGGGTAGTGCAAGCGAGGAATGGTCTCTTTAAGATAGACAGTTGTGGACTATGTATTTTAACATAGAACCAGGAACAATGGTGCTTGAGAAAGAGTTTGTGATGAGGACATTTCTAGTTAAGAAAAGCTGTTATGTGCATTTCCCTTTATGGGGCAGACACAATGCAGTTCTCCCATCTCAGGATGCTCACTAGGAAATCCGTACTTCACAGCTTAGGCCTCCTGGCTTATGAGGCAGGTGCAATGTGCCCAGGGTACCCTTTGAGAGGTAGAAATCTCCCTGAGTTTTTGCTGTCTGTATCAGTTTTATGGCCTCTTTTTGCTTTGCTCCTTTAGTTAGTTAGTCTTTAAGGAAAATGGGCTAGGCTAGGGAGCAGAGAAAGCAAGACTCAAATGTGTCTGAAGCCAGGTCCCAATACTAATCGAACAAACCAGAGACTCTCAGAGGCAGAGGGAGCAGCTTTGTTTACTGAAGCCAAACAGGGATCCTAATGGGCTTGACTGGTTAAAATTCTAGGACAGCCTCCCACTGTCTGATTTTCTAGGTATTTCAAGGCATTTCCAAGTTTCTCAAAAGCATAAAATATTGAGACACACTGAGGTCTATCTCTTTTTCATCTACCTATCACAAATTCACTTTAAATCACTGTAATAAGCACACATGAATGCCATATTGTAGGGTGTATTTGGATACAGGATACATCAGGAAACCATGAGAGTGTGCTGTAAGCCCCAGGCGGGTGGGAACCACTGCCCCAGACCACTATTTTATGTCCCTCTTGGGACTTGACGATCATAAATATTCTTCCCACAATTTCCAGCTGTATTTCTCAGTGGGATATGGGAAATTACTCTGCAGTCTCTAATTTGTCCCTTTTGGTGTGTGGATTTAAAGATGCTTTAATGGTTTTCTTATCTCTCATGACATCTTTCTTATGTGACATGGGGGACTCCTCTCCTCCCTACACTTCTTTCTTTCACTCATCCCTAAAGAGGTGTCATTCCTTCATCATCTATTCAACTAGTCTTAAGAACCGGAGGTGCACACTGAATAAGACAGACAGTTTTTCTGCGCTCATGGCTCCATGAACTCATTCTCATGGAGAGACAGAATGCGTGCATAACTTACGTAAATAAGTGATATGAGATAGATACTTTGATGTGCTGTCCAAACCCCTCTTCAGGACAGGAGAAGCCACTCTCAGCTGCTGGGAGTTCTTCCAGATATAACCCTCAGCCCAACACTTGTAGAGATTTCCTTAACTAAAGAGGGTTACCTCATCCAAGGTCATGCCCTGGTCCCAGGGTATTCCATATCCAATGCCATTTGACCCATTGCTTACTCTGCACAACCATGAAAAGCCATCTAGCTTCTAAACTCCCCAGATATGCAAACTCAGTACCTTTATCTCACAGCTTGAACTGTGAAGCAGGCAAAATTCTATTATCAACCAATATGCCTTCTTCCATCAACGTTTTGTAAACGAGACATCAGAGAGCAAAAACTGAGGACTGGTAACGGCCAGTGACATTCTAGGGGGTTAACAGTCTCCAGACACAGGAACAGCTTGGGTGATGGTGGCAAGAATCTTGAAAGCAATGCATTTTTGGAGTGATGACTTTTTCACATTCCAGTGGTTCTGAGTGTTGTAGAGCCAGATAGAAAAGAATGCCTCCTGAGCAAGGCAATGATACATTAATAAAAGCCTAAGAAGTACTGGAAACTGTATTGAAAGCTGTGAACATCAATCCACCTTTCAACCATAGAACGAAGAACAGGAACCAACCATCACTAGTAGATAAAGCATAGAGCCAAGGGCAATCCACATGGGTTATCTGTTGACAACACTGAGCTTAAATTGCCCTCGCCTTTTTGAAAATGAGTAATGCTTTTGGAAACTTCCTGGTAACAGCTGTTGGAATTTAAAATAGAATGCATATTTAAGATGATAAGAGAAAATAGAACATATTCTTCATTTAAAAAAAAACTGAAAATGAAAGAAAAATCAAGTAAGTATGAAAACCAGAAATCAAAAAAGAATAAGACAGATTTAAAATGAAATAAATAAATTATAACAATAAAAGTAAGTAGATTGAGCTTGTCTAAAAATAGGTCAATTGTTTCATACAGAGTGGAAAAACCTTTTTAACTTTAGAGACAAACTATAAACACATTAAAATAAAGCTTTAATTGAAAGTGCAGCATATGGTTACCAACAGAAAGCAGGAGTCGCCGTTTTCGTTGTGAAGAGTCATGATGCTCAGTGGAGGAGGCCACAGGTTCTTTCCCCTCCCCTCTGTCTGCTTAGTTTCTCTCTCCTGCACTGCTTTCTGGAGACGAATCACAGCTTCACAGACAGATCTGAGGCAGAAAATCAAAGAACTATCTTCCACATGGACAGGGCATGGTAAGGCCTGATGTGTCAGAAACATGTGGCAGATCAGGAGGCAAGAAGGAGAAAGGCACCAAGATAAAGACTCAAGACGGCGTGACCGAGTGAATTCATCAGACTAGGAGAGCGAGTGTCTTCTAAAACAGGAGAGTATCAAAAGTCTCCTTTAAATGGTCAAGAAAGACACAAGTAAGATTCAAATTCCAAGCTTGACTTACCCCAACCACCTTTTTAAAATGAAACACCAGTTAAAGACTGGACTTTCTCAAAGAATCTCAAAGTGTTTCAGAAGTTAACAACAACAAAATAATAATAATTTACAGGCCACACTCTTGGTCACAAAACAGTAAACCAGAAATTAAAGACATTTATTTCAGTTAAATCTCCAACTACTTATAAACTGTAAACTGTATTTTTTCTAAAATTCTTTTGTTAGAAAGCAAATGAAATGGTAACACAATTATTTAGAAAGCAATGTATAGAATTTGGCCAAAACTATAATAAGAAGAATATTCATAGCTCAAGTTTTTATTATTAAACAGGGAAAAAGAAAATAAAATAACAATTCACATCATTAAAGTATAAAGAAAACATTAAAAATATAAGAAAAGAGAGGAAACATTAACAAAGACAGAAGCAGAAATATTATTAAAAGTAATAAAACTGAGAAATGGGCTGATTATTTGTAAAGACCAGTAAACATGGACAAATATCTAATCACTGTAATTTAAGAAAAGTGACAGATATACAATGTTAAAAATAAGAAATATAATTAAAATTTTCAAATTGTAAGCATAGACTTTATCAGAGTACCGTATGACTGATTAATGATTTGGAAAGAACAAAGTTAAATTCTTAGTCATACCAAACCCCAAATCAATTCCAGATAGATTAAGGTGCAAAAATAAAATATCTGTAAATAATTATATTTATTAGCAGTATAGTTGCATTTTATAAATATTAAATATTTGATCAATTATATCATATGATGTGTGGCAAAACCAACACAGTATTGTAAAGTAAAATAAAGTAAAATTTTTAAAAAGCATCAAAAAACAAAAAATAAATAAATAAAAAACCAAAACTCCTATACAGGGAAAAAAACTGAAATGCAAATGACAAAGTTCTAATTTGTCCTTAAAAGTATTTCTAATAAGTATAACAAAATATCAGTGACCCTAACCTATAAAACATGAATATAAAAATAAATAGAAACAAATAAAATAGCAATCTCAAAATACAAATGCATATATTTGAAATATTTGGAGTTTTAAAATTATAACAGATATGTTCATGTAAAAGTGGTAACTAATAAGAACCTACTGTATAACATAAAGAAACTCTACTCAATACTCTGTAATGACCTATATGGGAAAAGATTCTTAAAAAGGAATAGATATATGTATATGTAAAACTGATTCACTTTGCTATACACCTAAAACTAACACAACACTGTAAATCAACTATATCCCAATAAAAGCTATTTTAAAAACTGAGAAAAAAATGAGAGTTTTTGGCCTATTGGAAAACATTAAAAATAATAATCATCTTTTGATATAAACGTTTTGGGGTATAGTTGGGATATGTATCAACAAATTCTTTAGAATGTGTATATATGTCTCCTGGAATTTCACTTCCAGGAAGGTATCCCAAGGAAATAATTTGACCAATGTATAACTATTTAGTTACAGTGATTATTGCTATATTAAAAACAAAATCATATTCCCAAATTGAGAGCAGTGTTAATTTCTAGCAACAGGGGATTGGTAAAGTTAATTATGAGCCCTCTGTGTAACTAATAAACAATAATATGGCACAGCTATATTTATGAATCCTGAAAGATGCTATTAATGTAATATACTCCGCATAAAGAGCACATTACAATATAAACAATAATATTTCATTCTTATTTATATATATGTATAAACATATTTATTATGTTTTCATATTCTTCAGACATTTCTGTTATTAATGGGGGAGACTGGGGATGATTGTCGATCTTCTATATTTTATACTCTATAATATGTTCTGTTACTTTACAAAAGAGAGAGAAAAGAAAGAGAACAGTAAGTAAAACCAACTACATGTTTTAAAAAACCAGAGGCACTGGCTATGGTAGAGCTTATATAGTTCTACTTTTATATTCTTTTGCATGTTTTATATATTGGTCCATTTTCACATTCATTTTGTGCCTGCATCATTATTCCCTCAAGGACAATTCATTATTCCTTTGTGTGCCCAGCATTGTATGTATTGTGCATATTATTAAATGTTAGCATTTCAGGGAAAGAAGAAAGGAAGGCAGGGAGAAAGGAGTGGGGACAGAGAGAGGGGAAAAGGAAAGAAGGGCATAAGGGAGGAAAGGAGGAAAAGAGGGAGAAAGGAGAAGATAAGAGGGAGGGAGAAGGGCAAGGAAGGAAGAAGGGAGGGGGGCTCAAGGGAGGGAGGATGGGGGAACAAAATTTGGTTATAGGCATAATTTCTGCACAAACATACTTTTACCTCCTGGAGACAGAACCAGAATCGCAACCAAGCTGCCTCCTATAGCCAGGTCACATTTCTGCCATGCCACTCTGTTTCAGATACCTTGTGATGCTGTTGGGCTCAGACCAGTGGGAGCCAGTCTAAGAAAATCTTTTCCCACAAGGTATGAGTGCTTTTGCAGATGTTTGCTAACATATCAACAGCTGGAGCACTGCCTAACACAGTTCCTCAATCACAGCAGACATTACCTAATTGATAAGGGTGTCCCTCTGAGCACGGCAGCCTGTTCCCAGTTCTCTGTGACACACAATCAGACTCTGTTCCCTTTCCCTGTGACATCAACATTCTTGGCTAAGCCATTGGAGGGGAACTCCTTTTCCACCCAAGATAAACTGAAATCTTGGGACAGAACCATTCCCCAAGGATCTGCACCACCACATTCTCCCGTCCACTCCCATCTTCCCGGTCCACACAGTGCTCCAGCTCTGGCCGTGAGCTGCGCTTCAGGCCCCACTGACATTGACCCTAGTACAGCTGTAACTCTTCACCAGCTCCTTGTGACAGCGGGAAACAGATTGGGAGAGCCAGGCATCTGGTGTCAGTGGACATAGACGCATGAACCTCTGGGGCTGGGACCCTCTCTCCCTCTCCTTCCTCTGTGCCCTCCCTCCACACATACACGCACAATTATGCATCAACACTGACAGTGTCCATCTGGTCTCTTCTGGCTATAGGGTTGTGGTGATAGCATATTTCCTTAACAGCATTTGGGGATGGCCTGTGAACCCAAGAAGCAATAGGCCCTAGCTACCTATGGCCAGCTCAGGCCACAGCACAGAGAGAAACACAAAAGAGCCCGAATTAGAGGAAAACCCCCTGAAATGCAACCCTAGACAAATCCATCTTCTGCCACTTCTTATGCCTATTGGACATAAGATGTTGAGATCCTTGGCTAATATGGCATGTACCTCGAGTACTATGATCCTTATCTAAAGAAATTTTTGCTACTAAATAGTCCCAGGCCCCTGAGATTAAAGGAAATACACAATCAATAGGAGAAAGAACATCAGAGTTTGGAGTGGGGGGTGGGGCTTTATATGGTGGGAGGAAGGGAAGTTTCAATAAATGAAAGGTTAGATTGTCTTATAGCATAACAGAGAATTTACAGCCAAATAGACACAGATGCAAACATTGGCTCTGCCAATTAACTAGCATAACTTGGGGCAAATTTTTCTCTCTCAGCTTTCATTTTCTCATGTAGTTCTTATAAAGATTCAGTGAGAAAATACATAAAAGCAATTTTTAAAATGTGTATGAAGAGTTTTGAAGTCAGTTT
Organism: Nanger dama; assembly: GCA_917880005.1. Lineage (NCBI taxonomy): Eukaryota > Metazoa > Chordata > Mammalia > Artiodactyla > Bovidae > Nanger > Nanger dama. Next base: position 36,317,017 of record CAKJTW010000022.1, read on the forward strand.
CTTAATAAATGTGTCTAGATTGCCAGTTCTTCTTTTAGTAGGTTGATACGATCTTCCCATTCCATAGTAAATCATGACACAATTAGCACAGTTGTCTGAAATCAGAAGTAAATGGTGCCCAGCATTTAAAAGAAAATGCTCGAATGGGAAAAATCTCAAAATCATCTTACTCAGCTCTGGGCTTTTTACAGGTGAGGAGCCTAAGCCCTGAGGAGGGAAAGTGGGGACATAACTGATGCTAGGGAGTCTGAACCCAAGCCTCGCCATGCGTCTCTTGTCCCTAGCAGCATCTCGGGTGTAAGGGGAGTCGTGAGCATAGGCCCTTAAGTGGATGCCGCAGGGTGAGCTCAGGGTCCCATTCGCCCCGGCCTCTAGAGCAGTCATGCTGTGCCTCTTGAGGCTTCAGGAAACTTTTTTCATGTTTCCTCAGTTTATTGTTGTCAAGGTTGGGTCTCCACTGGAGTGTTCAGTCTCAGATTTTTGCTAAGATACCCCCTCTGTAGAAAGTTAGGGTTGATATAGCATACACTCCACCCCCACACTCACACCTATTGACTTGTGGTGAGATGGCTTCATCCTGACTAGCTATGAGTTGTGGGAGTGAGTGACTAAAATTCGAGCCCTGGGCCCATGAACAGGCTTAGCATTTACACCCCCAGGGTTGCCTAGGGTGCCTGGGGAAAGCCTAGTGGAATCTGATCACTAGTGGGAAGTTGAGGGGTCAGGGGTCACCTTCATAGGTGACTAATGGAGACCAAGCTGGTCTCTAAACCCCCAATACAGTGAAGAAAGACAGAAGAGGCCCTGGCCTGGTTCACCTTGCTTTGGCCTTTTGCTCTGTCCCTGATCCCATAATGCTGGGAGACCTTGGGCAATCATCCCCTCCCTCTGGCTTTCTTCAAGGTGGAGAATTATGGTTGCAAGAACCTCTTTCACATTCAACACTGTGGGATGCTCACCATGCTGGCCACCCATCGCTCCCCACCTTGTCGGCCTCTGCAACCCCAACTAAACCTAGAGCAGAGCCCACAGGGGCCCTCCTCACCCCCTACCCCTTGAAGAATTTGTGTCTCCAGAGGGAAGTGTATCATGTAGAATTTCTCTTTCATTCACCTGAGTACAGACAGCCAACTTTTCCTGTCATGGGAGCCCATCAAAGACTGGACTAAGTAAACTTCTGTTTTCATATCTCATTCTCTTGAAGAGAACACAGCCATAACTCCACAGAGAGTAAACACACACGGTCTAATCTTTCTCCTCACTGGGACAGTTTGTTGAAATTGGTGAAATGATGCAGACCCTGCCGAAATGGTTTGATAAGAGCTGTACGTCCGACTTAGTGATTATTAAACAGAGAGTTTAACTCAGCTGCTTCTGATAGTTTTAAAAAGAACCCTCTCTCTTACTTGAATCTTACTCCCTGCCATGTGTACACATGACTTATACATATATGAAGCTCAAACACCTATTGAGGCACACCTGACTTCTTGTTTCCTTAGGGAGGGTGTCTGTGCTTTTAGACAGAAAAATCCTACCTCAATTTTGTGATCACTCATTGGGTTATTAGAAACATCATGAAAGAGAAGCCACAGTCTGCATGATTCATACTGCACAAGAATTATGCTGAAAAAGAGTAGTCAGTGGAGTTTTGAATACATAAGTTTTTCTTAGCGCAGGCATTAGCAAAGGGCAATCCACAGGTCAAATCTGGCATATCACCAATTTTTTTATGGCTACAAATTTACATTTTTGAATGGTTAAAAAAGTCAAAAGAGGAATAGTATTTCATGGCACAGGAAAATTATATGAATTTCAAATTTCAGTGTCTAAAATAAAGTTTTATTGGGATACAGCCTCATTCATTCATTTAAGTGTCATCTTGTGGTGCTTTCAGGCAGACAGACTTGAGCCATATTTACTATCTGGACCTTTACAGAGAATGTTTGCTGATTTCTGGGCTAGAAAAGTTTTAGAAGTTTTTCTTAATACACGTATATTTTTCATACCATTTCACATTCATCTGTGAGAAGGAGATGAGAAGGAGGAGGAGATTTTAATGAATGTTCTCAATGTGTTTGAGCCCAAATAAAGCAGGTTTCTCACCCCTACGAAGCTGAATTCCCTTCTAATCCCTCCACAATGCACTAGCCATCAGAAGATATCCCCGCAGAAGGGCTGTTGAAATGTCCATTAAGAAAAATTGATTCTGAAGTGTGACATCATGTCCTTGAAGATACATGATATCATGACAGGACATGATATAATGTCCTGTGCAAAAATAAATTGCATTGTCAGACCCTCAGTGGCTTTAGGAGGAAAGATATGGCTGTGAAAATAAAATCATAATTTGTGAGACTGTGATATTTGTGGAAGGAATGTTCAGCATTGAGAATTCTTCCCTTTATAGTAAACACTACATTTTGTGTTAGCTGCTCCATGAATACTGACTTGCCTCCTTTGTTCTTTCATTGAAACACCTCGTAAGAACTGAGTTTCCCATGCTTATTTTATTTTTAGGCTTTTGCCTTCACTCAGTGATATTTCTCAGGAAGGTCACTTTCCAATTCAACTTACATACCATTAAAGCAACACCAGGTTGAGAATTCCCAGAACTTCTTTTTTTTCCCTTAAATTCATTTTTAATGAAAACACTGAGGATTATGAAATCATCTAATTCATTTAAGTGCTATAAGAAGTTTCAGAGAAAATAATGTACAGCCATATCCTACATGCCAGAGTATAGGTGGCCTAAGAAAAGGGAGGGGGAGAAATTGTCCCTTCTTGGGATGAAATGTATAAATTCTGTTATAGTTCATAAATGATGGTTTATAGTTCATAAATGATGGTCCCAAACCCAAATTTTGTGTACCATTTTCACAAACAATACCTTACTGACCCAAAGTGTTTTCCCAGCTCAGAATTCCAGTTGAAAACAGGGTGTCTGGAGTTCCCATACCCTAAGAGTCTTATCCCTGCAAAATCACCTTCATTCCCCACCATCAAGTGCACCTCATATCTCATTTAATACACATTCATGTTGAAGACTGGAAAAGAAATTTCCAAGTTAACTGCTACTTTTGAGTGACTTCTCTGTGTCCAGACACTGCATGAGTGACTGCCCTGGACTTTATATTAATTCTCACAACAGCCCTCAGTGATGCTCACTGTTATCCACATTTTACAAGGGGAAAACAGGGCTTATAGAGGTTAATCATTTTGTCCCAAATTGCACAGCTATAAATTCTAGGAATTCAAGTCAGTCCAACACTGACTCTTTGCCACCCCCATCCCTGCCCAAGCTGCTTCTCTAAATAAAATGAATCAGACTGAAACTGCTTTTGGAGTGATTTGAGTTTGACATAGGAAGAGTTTCCCAAGAGTCAGTAATGTTAAATGTTATAGCATAAAGAAGGGTCTTGTGGAATCACTTCAGGAAAACTCTAAAATAATCTAGCCTGCAATCCATGGTGAAAAACTTCTGAGTTGAACATGCTTTTTTATTTTTTTAATTGAAGTATAGTCGATGAAAGTAAAAGAGGAGAGTGAAAAGTTGGCTTAAAGCTCAACATTCAGAAAACAAAGATCATGGCATCCGGTACCATGACTCCATGGGAAATGGATGGGGAAAGAGTGTCAGACTTTATTTTTGGGGGCTCCAAAATCACTGCAGATGGTGATTGCAGCCATGAAATTAAAAGATGCTTACTCCTTGGGAGAAACGTTATGACCAACCTAGATAGCATATTCAAAAGCAGAGACATTACCTTGCCGACTAAGGTCCATCTAGTCAAGGCTATGGTTTTTCCAGTGGTCATGTATGGATGTGAGAGCTGGACTGTGAAGAAGGCTGAGTGCCAAAGAATTGATGCTTTTGAACTGTGGTGTTGGAGAAGACTCTTGAGAGTCCTTTGGACTGCAAGGAGATCCAACCAGTCCATTCTGAAGGAGATCAGCCCTGGGATTTCTTTGGAAGGACTGATGCTAAAGCTGAAACTCTAGTACTTTGGCCACCTCATGTGAAGGGTTGACTCATTGGAAAAGACTCTGATGCTGGGAGGGATTGGGGGCAGGAGGAGAAGGGGACGACCGAGGATGAGATGTCTGGATGGCATCACTGAATCGATGGACGTGAGTCTGAGTGAACTCTGGGAGTTGGTGATAGACAGGGAGGCCTGGCGTGCTGCGATTCATGGGGTCGCAAATAGTCAGACACGACTGAGCGACTGAACTGAACTGAACTGATAGTCGATTTATGATATTATGTTGGTTTTAGTTTTAGAGCAAAGTGATTCAGTTGTATATATTTTTCAGATTAAGTTCTATTATAGGTTATTACAAAACATTGAATATAATTCCCAGTGCTACACAATAAATCCTTGTGGCTTATCTGTTTTACCTATAGTAGTTTGTATCTATTAATCCCATACTCCTAATTTGTTCCTCTCACCTTCCTTCTCCCTTTTGGTAACCATAAGTTTGGTTTTTTTGAGTTTGTTTCTGTCTTGCATATAGATTCATTTGTATTAATCTTTAGATTCCACATATAAGCTCTATCATATACTGTTGTATTTGTCTGACTTCACTAAGCATAATATTCTCTAGGTTCATCCTTGTTGCTACAAATGGCAATATTTCATTCTTTTATGGCTGAGGCACCCTACTCCAGTACTCTTGCCTGGAAAATCCCATGGACGAAGGAGCCTGGTAGGCTGCAGTGCATGGGGTCCCTGAGAGTTGGATATGACTCAGTGACTTCACTTTCATTTTTCACTTTCATGCATTGGAGAAGGAAATGGCAATCCACTCCAGTGTTCTTGCTTGGAGAACCCCAGGGATGGTTGAGCCTGGTGAGCTGCCGTCTATGGGGTTGCACAGAGTTGGACACAACTGAAGCAACTTAGCAGTGTTCCATTGTGGAGAAGGAAATGGCAACCCACTCCAGTACTCTTGCCTGGAAAATCCCAGGGACGGTGGAGCCTGGTGGGCTGCAGTCCATGGGGTTGCTAAGAGTTGGACACAACTGAGTGACTTCACTTTCACTTCACTTTCATGCATTGGAGAACGAAATGGCAACCCACTCCAGTGTTCTTGCCTGGAGAATCCCAGGGACAGGGAAGCCTGGTGGGCTGCCATCTATGGGGCTGCACAGAGTTGGACACAGACTGAAGTAACTTAGCAGCAGCAGCAGCAGTATTCCATTCTGTGTGTGTATATATAAATATATATACACATACGCACAATGTGTATGATGTATATGTATATATACACACATACAAACACGATGTCTTCTTACATCAGTCATATCTTGAAAGACACTCAGGTTGTTTCATTGTCTTCAGTTCAGTCACTCAGTCATGTCTGACTTTTTGCAACCCCATGAATCACAGCACACCAGGCCTCCCTGTCTATCACCAACTCCCTCAGTTTGCCCAAACTCATCTCCATCGAGTTGATGATGCCATCCAGCCATCTCATCCTCGGTCGTCCCCTTCTCTTCCTGCCCTCAATCTCTCCCAGCATCAGGGTCTTTTCCAATGAGTCAGCTCTTCTGAGGTGACCAAAGTATTGGAGTTTCAGCTTTAACATCATTCCTTCCAAAGAACACACAGGACTGATCTCCTTTAGGATGGACTGGTTGCATTCCTTGCAGTCCAAGGGACTCTCAAGAGTCTTCTTCAACACCACAGTTCAAAAGCATCAATTCTCAGCACTCAGCTTTCTTCACAGTCCAACTCTCATATTCATACATGACTACTGGAAAAATCATAGCCTTAACTAGATGGACCTTTGTTGGCAAAGTAATAACTCTGCTTTTGAATATGCTATCTAGGTTGGTCATAACGTTTCTTCCAAGGAGTAAGCATCTTTTAATTTCATGGCTGCAATCACCATCGACAGTGATTTTGGAGCCCCCAAAATAAAGTCTGACACTGTTTCCACTGTTTCCCCATCCATTTCCCATGAAGTGATGGGACCGGATGCCATGATCTTCATTTTCTGAATGTTGAGCTTTAAGCCAACTTTTCACTCTCCTCTTTCACTTCCATCAAGAGGCTTTTCAGTCCCTCTTCACTTTCTGCCATAAGGGAGGTGTCATCTGCATATCTGAGGTTATTGATATTTCTCCCAGAAATCTTGATTCCAGCTTGTGCTTCTTCCAGCCCAGCATTTCTCATGATGTACTCTGCATAGAAGTTAAATAAGCAGGGTGACTATATACAGCCTTGACGTACCCTTTTCCTATTTGGAACCAATCTGTTGGTCCATGTCCAGTTCTAACTGTTGCTTCCTGACCTGCATATAGGTTTCTCAAGAGGCAGGTCATGTGGTCTGGTATTCCCATCTCTTTCAGAATTTTACACAGTTTATTGTGATCCATACAGTCAAAGGCTTTGACATAGTCAATAAAGCAGAAATAGATGTTTTTCTGGAACTCTCTTGCTTTTTCCATGATCCAGCGGATGTTGGCAATTCGATCTCTGGTTCCTCTACCTTTTCTAAAACCAGCTTGAACATCTGGAAGTTAACAGTTCACATATTGCTGAAGCCTGGCTTGGAGAATTTTGAGCATTACTTTACTAGCGTGTGAGATGAGTGCAATTGTGCAGTAGTTTGAGCATTCTTTGGCATTGCCTTTCTTTGGAATTGGAATGAAAACTGACCTTTTCCAGTTACGTGGCCACTGTTGAGCTTTCCAAATTTGCTGACAAATTGAGTGCAGCACTTTCACAGCATCATCTTTTAGGATTTGAAATAGCTCAACTGGAATTCCATCACCTCCTCTAGCTTTGTTCATAGTGATGCTTTCTAAGGCCCACTTGACTTCACATTCCAGAATGTCTGGAATGTGAGTGATCACTCTAGGTGAGTGATCACACCATCGTGATTATCTGGGTCATGAAGATTTTTTTTGTACAGTTCTTCTATGTATTCTTGCCACCTTCATTGTCTTAGTTATTGTAAATTGTGCTGCTATGAAAATTGGAGTGCATGTATCTTTATTATTTTTTTTGCATGTATCTTTAAAAAATGTTTTATTTATTCATTTATTTTGACTGTGCTGGGATTTTGTTGAAGGGCAGGCGATTGGGCACTACTCTCTAGTTGTGGTGCACAGGCTTCTAATTGCCGTGGCTTCTCTTTTTGCAGAGCATGAGCTCTAGGGCACATGGGCTTTAGTAGCTGCAGCTTGCAATCTCTAGTGCACAGGCTCAGTAGTTGTGGCACATGTACCCAGTTGCTCTGTGGCACATGGAATCTTCCTGACCCAGGTCTCCCACACTGGCAGACGGATTCTTCACCATTGAGCCATCAGGGAAGCCCCTCGAGTGCATGTATTTTTAAGGTGATACCCCATTGTGGTTTGATTTTCATTTCTCTCTTGTAATAAGGGATATGGAGCATCTTTTCATGTAACTATTAGCCATCTGTGTGTTTTCCTTGAAAAAAATATCTATTTAGATCTTGTGCTCAGTTTTTTAATCTTATACAAATATTTTATTTTTATTTTCTTATTGAAGTATAGTTGCTGTGTAATATTATATGTTACAGGTGTACAGTATAGTGATTCACAATTTTTAAAGTTTATATTCCACTTATAATTGCTGTAAAATATTGACTGGAGTGGATTGCCATTTCCTTCTCTAGGGATCTTCCCAACCCAGGGATTGAATGCATGTCTCCCACTTAGCAGGCAAATTCTTTACCACTGAGCCACCTGGGAAGCACATATAGATAGATAGATAGATAGATAGATAGATAGATAGATAGATAGATAGATTCCTTATCCATTCATCTGTCAGTGGGTACTTTCATATCTTGGTGGTTGTAAATAATGTTGCTATGAACATTGGGGTGCATGTATCTTTACAAATTAGTGTTTTTGTTTTTCAGATATCTACCCAAGAGTGGGGTTGCTGGGTCATATGATAGTTCTATTTTTAGTTTTTTTGTATTATTATTGTGTTATTTTTAGTACTTTTAGTTTTTTCCATGATGGCTGCACCAATGTGCATTCTCACCAGCAGCGTGTCAGTATCCCTTTTCTCCACATCCTCGCCAGTATTTGTTATTTGTGCTCTTTTTGATGATGACCATTCTGACTGATGTGAGGTGATATTGCGCTGTGGCTTGGATCTGCATTTCCCTTTTGATTAGTGATGCTGAACATCTTTTCATTTGCCTATTGGCCATCTGCATGTTTTCATCGGAAAAATGTCTACTCAGTTTTCTGCACATTTTGTAATTGGAATTGGGGGGGGTTGATATTGAGTTGTATGGGCTATTTATATATGTCAGACATTAACCCCTTATCAAGTCATATCATTTACAAATATCTTCTCCCCCCTCAGTAGCTTGTCTTTTCATTTTGTTGATGGTTTCTTTGGCTGTACAAAAACTTTTCAGTTTAATTAGGTCCCATTTGTTTATTTTTGCTCTTATTTCCTTTGCTTCAGGAGATGGATCCAATTTGATAGGTTTTTTTAAAATTTATATTGGGTTTGTATGAACAATGCTTTCTCGAAGTTACTATTTTAAAATCCTTAAAATTCTGAAGCCATTTGGCAAGACCAGAGTTAGAATTTCTGGACTTCTCTCTCATTAGCCACCACATCCAAGCAAAACCCCCAGATATTCAGTGGGCAGTTGCACTGGACCCAGCTTGGGCAGCTTGGACCCAGAGGCTACTCAGGAGAACTCTGATACAGGGCAGAACCACTGAACACTGCTCAGCTATGACACTTAACACTTGCCTTTTCTCCCTCTCTCTGATGTTAATGGCTGATTTCCCCAAGGTTCTTTTCTCACCTTTTAACCATGTGTCTGTCACCTCGGCTTGTTAATGGCTTTTGGGCGTCCTTTGGCACAGTGCATCACTATGTAGTTCGTAGAGACTCCTGCCAGCCTTTCTCCTTGGTTAGGGGTTGCTTACAAGTTGTAAATCAGCATATTAGTCACAGTTAAATGTTTACTCAAGAACTTTCTGAACAGCCTGGGAGTGTGGTTTACTGTATGGAATGGTGGAAGGATGCTACAAGCAGAAACCAGCTTGGAGGACAGATTGAGTTGAGCCTCTGGGCAGCATTTGAGGATGCCATTCTGTAAGATGAGGTCCCTCAGCACTTGGAGAACCAGAGAAGGCATATTCATCTAGAAGAAGACCACAAAAATAAAGAAAATGCTACACCAGAATTTACCTCAGGAGTCCTAGCTGAGTACCCACTCTTACTCTGAAGCCTCAAATATCAATTTGTTCTTGTTTTAGATGATTTTTTTTGAGAATATGGATTGCCGTATCACCACAAAACAGGAGATCCTCATACCTTCTTGCCCTGTGGGTACAGAAGGAACCTGGGAGAGTCACTGCCAGTCACAGGCAACAGCTATTTCATTGTTGATGGAAACAGATGATGAGTTATGAAATAGCAATGTTGCACCAAATTGGAACCACTTTGGTGGTATGAATACCAGCTTTTCTTTAAGGAAGAAGATGATCTGTTTAAAGCATGTTCTTCATATAAAAATTCAAAAATCTAAAATACAGGATATCATCACTTAGGCTACTTGTGACTTTGAGGAATAAAGTCAAAACATTTGGGATATGATGCTGTGGACGTCCTTGAACTGAAATATCTGACCCCTACTCATGAGAGATTTGATGCAGCCAGAAAGTGAGCAGACTTTCCATTGCTAGTTCCTTAAAGGGTAGCAAGAAGGCCATTCTCAAGCCTGTGGAAAGAAAATGCTGGTATTTCTTCTCATTTAAGGCTTCTCATCCACTGAGCAGGAATTTGGGCAACAAGAATATAAAGGTGCCTTGGGACCAGCCTGGCCAACTGATCAGGCTAGAGCTCTCGACAAGGACAGGAAGATGGCCAAATCAAGTAAATGGATTTCAAGAGAGGGGATTTCGACAGGCTTAAGGGATCATTGAAAAGCCTCTACAGAAAAGAGATCAAGGGTCAGACAGGGGCCCTGAGACGGCCAGGTGTTCTTGCAGGAACCAAATTCCACAAAGCTCCTGCATTGTTACCATTCACTAAAAACAGACGTGGAAGGTAAATGGCAGTCCAACAAGCAAACCCTGGGCTTTATAGGAACGGAGACACACACCAAAGTGACTGAGAAATTGTAAAATCGACTCATTCCCAGGGAGGGTGACGAAGAAATCTGAAAAATGTGTTTAAGGAAGGCAGGAAATCAGAAACAGGATTTGAGACATAACCTTTCAGGGGACATAGAGGAAGGGAAAGGAAACACTATCCCTTTATTAGGTGGTGGTGGGGAGGTGGGAGGAAGAAATGACCATGAGCCCTCTCCCAAGGTCTGAGGTCTGGGAGGTTCATTTAGCCTGCAAATGTGACTTGAAAATGAGGATGAAAAATGAGCATTACTTAAGAGCATACAGTGCTTTACAGTTTTTAATATACTTTCCAGTCATCTTATTGAAGCCACCTCACAAGTCAGTGGAAATATTTGGAAGGTAGGTAACCCACAAGGAGAAAAGGCATAAGTAGGCTAGACATTGATGCCTACATCAGATCATGAACACAGTTTGACTTACACAGTCTGAGACTTGTGTCCTAGGCCACTAAGAGACCTTTCCAGGTGCACAACAAACCATATGGAATGGTGGACTAATTCGAGGTATTAATAACTTTCTTAAAACTCAGTCCCTATGCCAGAAAACCCTGGCAAGACAAAAACAATGCTACATTACTTTGTAGGAGGCACATAGAAGTGAATAGGAAATTATATTGCTTACCCATGAATTCATTCATCCAAAAAGTATTTGTGAAGGACCTACTCTGTGTGACGGAGAGGGCAATGGCACCCCACTCCAGTACTCTTGCCTGAGAAATCCCAGGGACAGAGGAGCCTGGTGGGCTGCAGTCCATGAGGTCACTAAGAGTCAGACATGACTGAGCGACTTCACTTTCACTTTTCACTTTCATGCATTGGAGGAGGAAATGGCAACCCACTCCAGTGTTCTTGCCTGGAGGATCCCAGGGACGGGGAGCCTGGTGGGCTGCCGTCTATGGGGTCGCACAGAGTCAGACACGACTGAAGCGACTTAGCAGCAGCAGTAGTAGTACTCTGTGTGAAGTGCTCTCCTAGATTCAGTGACAGTCAACATTGTGTCATAAGTGTAAGCCTCCTGTCAGACCAATATAATTAACAGATTTTATATTTGGATTAGAATTTATCCTTGCAACCTGTCTTGACTTTGCTAGTTGCCAGTTGTACCTCACATATCATTGCCCTCTGTAAACAGAGGAAGATGATGTGTGCTGATGCCCAGAGAACATCCATGCATAATGACAGAATCAACCCAGATGGTGAAAAGGGTCACATCTTATGTCTGCTCTGCTCCTGTAACAATTCTAGTAGGTAAGGAAGGCGTTTTACCAGTGAGGTGACTGAAATTCAGAAAGATTAGTTACCATGCCCATGGGTCCACACAGATAGGGAGGAATGTAGCCAGACTGGGTTCCAAGTCAACTTTATGAAGTTCTTCCAGAAAGGATTTGTATAGCTGCAGAGGATGGAGCAGAAGACAACACGCTAATGTGCAGACCACAAGAGGCCAAATGTAAGGATATCAGAGTCCCTTGTGATCAGAGTCTCTAACTCAAGTCCAGGATGCCCAATTAAATTTGAATTTCAGATAAGTTCCAAATATTGCCCTGTTTTGCTTCATTTTGTGTTTTGTGGCTAAATTTAGCCACACTTTCTCAGATTCCCTGGGAAGTTACAAACTGTGATCAAGGGACCCTTGCCACCTACTCCTTTGGAGCCCAATATCAATCTCTCCTGAAAGGTTTTAGAAATTGCCTCCTTGTATATAAGCTTGAATTTGCTGCCTTCTTTAAGGGAGAATTTTGACCTGATGAAACAAGCGTGATTGTTTCTCCAAGAAGCAGAAAAGTTGAAATATAAATAAGATAGGCAGCTGCCATGTGTGGAACTCTGACTTGTGCTTCACACCTTCAGTTCAGTTCAGTTCAGTCACTCAGCTGTGTCCGACTCTTTGCAAGGCCATGAACTGCAGCACGCCAGGCCTCCCTGTCCATCACCAACTCCCGTAGTTCACCCAAACTCATGTCCATAAAGTTGGTGATGCCATCCAGCCATCTCATCCTCTGTCGTACCCTTCTCTTCCTGTTCCCAATCCCTCCCAGCATCAGGGTCTTTTCCAATGAGTCAGCTGGTGACCAAAGTATTGGGGTTTCAGCTTTAGCATCAGTCCTTCCAAAGAAATCCCAGGACTGATCTCCTTTAGGATGGACTGGTTGGATATCCTTGCAGTGCAAGGGACTCTCAAGAGTCTTCTCAAACACCACAGTTCAAAAGCATCAATTCTTTGGCACTCAGCCTTCTTCACAGTCCAGCTCTCACATCCATATATGACCACTGGAAAAACCATAGCCTTGACTAGATGGACCTTTGTTGGCAAAGTAATGTCTCTGACTTGAATATGCTATCTAGGTTGGTCATAACTTTCCTTCCAAGGAGTAAGTGTCTTTTAATTTCATGGCTGCAGTCACCATCTGCAGTGACTTTGGAGCCCCCCCCAAATAAAGTGACACTGTTTCCACTATTTCCCCATCTATTTTCCATGAAGTGATGGGACCAGATGCCATGATCTTCGTTTTCTGAATGTTGAGCTTTAAATCAACTTTTTCACTCCCTTCTTTCACTTTCATCAAGAGGCCTTTCAGTTACTCTTCAGTTTCTGCCATAAGGGTGGTGTCATCTGCGTATCTGAGGTTATTGATATTTCTCCCAGAAATCTTGATTCCAGCTTGTGTTTCTTCCAGCCCAGTGTTTCTCATGATGTACTCTGCATAGAAGTTAAATAAGCAGGGTGACAATATACAGCCTTGACGTATTCATTTCCCTATTTGGAACCAGTCTGTTGTTCCATGTCCAGGTCTAACTGTTACTTCCTGACCTGCATATAGGTTTCTCAAGAGGCAGGTTAGGTGGTCTGGTATTCCCATCTCTTTCAGAATTTTACACAGTTTATTGCGATCCACACAGTCAAAGGCTTTGGCATAGTCAATAAAGCAGAAATAGATGTTTTTCTGGAACTCTCTTGCTTTTTCCATGATCCAGCGGATGTTGGCAATTTGATCTCTGGTTCCTCTGCCTTTTCTAAAACCAGCTTGAACATTTGGAAGTTCACGGTTCACGTACTGTTGAAGCCTGGCTTGGAGAATTTTGAGTATTACTTTACTAGCGTGTGAGATGAGTGCAATTGTGCAGTAGTTTGAGCATTCTTTGGCATTGCCTTTCTTTGAGATTGGAATGAAAACTGACCTTTTCCAGTGCTGTGGCCACTGCTGAGTTTTCCAAATTTGCTGGCATATTGAGTGCAGCACTTTGACAGCATCATCTTTCAGGATTTAAAATAGCTCAACTGGAATTCCATCACCTCCACTAGCTTTGTTCGTAGTGATGCTTTCTAAGGCCCACTTGACTTCACATTCCAGGGTGTCTGGCTCTAGGTAAGTGATCACACCATCGTGATTATCTGAGTCATGAAGATCTTTTTTGTATAGTTGTTCTGTGTATTCTTGCCGCCTCTTCTTAATATCTTCTGCTTCTGTTAGGTCCCTACCATTTCTGTCCTTTATTGATCCCATCTTTGCATGAAAGGTTCCCTTGGTATCTCTAGCTTTCCTGAAGAGAGCTCTAGTCTTTCCCATTCTGTTGTTTTCCTCTATTTCTTTGTATTGATCGCTGAGGAAGACTTTCTTATCTCTCCTTGCTATTCTTTGGAACTCTGCATTCAGATGCTTTTATCTTTCCTTTTCTCCTTTGCTTTTGGCTTCTCTTCTTTTCACAGCTATTTGTAAGGCCTCCCCAGACAGGCATTTTGCTTTTTTCCATTTCTTTTCCATGGGGATGATCTTGATCCCTGTCTCCTATACAATGTCATGAGCCTCACTCTGTAGTTCATCAGGCACTCTATCTATCAGATTTAGTCCCTTAAATCTATTTCTCACTTCCACTGTATAATCATAAGGAATTTGATTTAGGTCATACTTGAATGATCTAGTGGTTTTAGCTGTGATTTTCTCCATTTTACAGAGTCTGTTAACTGAGGCCCAAACCAATAATGTGTGAGGACCTGGGATCTAAATGCATACAGACCACTCTTCTGTGTTTTTCCCATTATGCTCCCTGATGAAAGAATTTGCATGTTCCAGTAACTGGACCTGAGCTCTTTCATAATGCTTCCTAACAACTTGCAGCGATGAGTTTTCCTGTAGTGGCAAAGACATCTTGAAGCAGGAGAATATGTAAAGGGGCTCAGGAGGGCTGTTAAGACTTGACAAGCAATGGAAAGGTGTCAAAATGACAGATGTTGTCTTGTCCCAACAGCAGAATCTCCCTTTGGGGAGCAATTGAATGTAATACCACTTCCACCTTTGGGGGCAGGGGCAGGGCTGCTAACGTCTCCCTGTGGAGATCCCTGTGGGCTTGTCTTCAGGCACTCAGGTACTCAGCTCAAGCCCTCACTCTTTTTCTCAGCTGCCTTTTCACCAGTTCCCACCAGAGCTCCCAGTAATCACAATGAAATGATATGCTTGAACTGTGGATGTTTGGTGAGGAACAAAGAGAAATGCTTTTCTCAAGAGTGTGTATTGATGGGGAGAGAAGGGAGAGGTACAGAGACTCCTGGTACTTCCATCATCTACTGCCTTCAATAATCCTAAGCAAATGGCTATGTCCTTTTGATTCTCTGACTTAAAGTCCTTGGTTATCCACCCTGCTTCTCTGAATGCCCACTACCGAGAAAACCCACTTTCATTTTACCTCTAGGATTCATGGAGTGGGGAGAAGGGATAGTGAGTGAGAAAATGAGTATATTCAAAGTCAAACTCATCACAGGTCAACCCTCCCTTCCACCCCCACAAGTCTGCCCACCACTCTCTCTAAAAGGCTTTTTGCATGAGCAATCCATACAAATTCAATTTGGGACTCACAATAGAATGGCCACATAGAACCAATGGATAGGCTGGGTTAAAAATTAAATATATGGATCGTCTTCAGGAGGGGAACTTCAGTTGACAACAGTACTCTCTTAGCCAAGGGTTGATGGTCAGGACTAAAGGTTGCCCCACATATTTCAAAGATGTTCTGCTCAGACCTGAAAACAGTAGGTACATTCTGGAAGAACTAAGTAAACTCATCAGTAGCCCAGAGGCAGGGATAAAGTGGTGATACTAGACCAACTATATAGATTTGAAGATGTGTTGCCTAAAGAGGACAGAACAATGAGAAAACATACCTTAATGGACCCTACTCATAAATTTCCATTCAAAAATTTATCCTGATTTGTGTTAGGCTAGGCTTCCAGTTTAGTCAGTCTCCTGTCATAGGAGTCTGCTACATATTGAGGGGTTTTTGCATGACCTTTTTGTCCTCATGGTACCCAGAACTTCCTCTTCCCTCTGCCTGACACTGCCCCCAGAAAATGACATGGTTGCTTGTTTCTCTTCTTGCTGGTCTCAGCCCAGACAACACCTCTTCAGAAACGCCTTAATTCTCCAGCCACCCCCCATACATGAGCTAGTAGCCCTAGTACCTCCTGCCCATTATTCAGTTTTATTTCTCTTCATAATTCTCATGTATGTCTTTGTCTGCCCAGCAGCCTATGTGGGCTAGATCAGACTATTTAAGCATCAGGGATGACTTTGAGAGGAAGAAGTTTCCATCAAAACAGAAACTTTCAACTTGATATGTTTATGGGGTGTGTGTGTGTGTGTGTGTGTATGCAAGTGTGTAAGGAGGAATAACCCTTCCCCACTGCCTTTGGTGTTTGTGCTGGTTTATGGAGCAACACTCAAGAAGATGCTTTTGTTTGTTTCATTTAACCCCTATGGAGTGGTTCACAATGTGCAAAGCAATTGCTTGCTGCCATGTGAGCTTTCCACTTCCCACTGTAGGCAGGCCAGCATTGTTTGTTTTGAAGACGAGGGAACTGAGTTTAGATAGACTAGTTGACTTATGAAATGTTTTGAGGTTAGTAAAGAGCAGAGAAGGGCTCAAGGTAACCACTCAGGAACATCAGACACTGGGGTTGGCTTTACTGTAAGGAAGTTGTATTCGTAAGTTATCATTGAAGACAACAAGGCAACTGGCCCAATCCACCTCTTCTCAGTGTCCCCCAGGGAGCAGGGGCAATGCAGACAGAGGTGGGGCTCTGTGGCCCTGGGCTTGTCGATTTGTCCCTGTGAGCCTCAGTCTATTGAGGGGGTTGTAATAGCTCTTTTTCAGGAGTTGTTGGGATGATTAGAATTAACAAATGTCAAGTGCCTAGATTATGCCTGTCCTGAGCTCAAGATAAAGTCACAAACCCAGAATATGTTGCTAACCAACCTATTAAAAAGCCAGGTAAAATCTTGTTGAGTGAGTTTTCAGATAAGAGGAATTTAAAATTCATAGTTATAGTGTTATTAGACTCTAACACTGGAGGAGAAATCCACTAATTTGTCAACATCCTCTGCCTTGTTTGTCTTTGCATCAAGAGTTTAGCAAAGAGTGTGGCTGCACTTGTCACTGGGTCCATTGCTTTTGCCTCCCATCTCTGCAGAGGTTCCTCCCACCTCTGCAGAAGCTCCTCCTTCCCACTACTCAGCTCACCTTTCCAAGGCACCTTGTGTCCCTCCTGGGCCCATTCCTTCCCTCATCTACCCAGACAACTCCTGAACTTAAAGCATCCCTTCTTGTAAGATGTTTTACCTTAGAGACAAGAAAACGTCTTTCCTTGAAAGCCTCCATTGCATCTTGCTTCTTCTCCAAGCCATCGCCCGAGCTCGTCCTTTTCTGTCAATCATCCTGAGTGTCTGGCTTTATGGCTCTGGCATGGGTAACCCCTCCATGTCCTTTCCAGTCTCTCCTCCCAGGCTTTACCTTAGTGGCCGCACACAACTGCCTCTTCTGCTGCCTTTGTATACTTTGAGTATTTCCTCCTGGCATATCCCTCCACCTTCCTTCATTTAGTGAATGCCTACTCACACTTTGAGGCTAGTTTGGTATTATCTCCTTTTATCACCTTGGAGAAGTTAGTCCTGTTCTCTTCTGCCCTTTCAGGGGTATATGAGCATGCTTCTTGTAGATTTCTATGTAGACATCCCTCTCTCCATCTGGGGAGAATATACTTGAGAATGGGAACTGTGAGTGCCACAACTCTATTTCCTTCCAGGGGTAGACTGGTCAGGCTGTTTGGCTAGTTGAGATATCCTGACCCCCTTCTTGCTGCCATACCCCACCTTCTGTGACATTCTATACAATGGGCCATAGGCACTCAATAAGTATATATCAAATTAAGGAAGAAAGAAAGGAAGAGAGGGAGGGAGCAGACATGTTTTTATCCCTCTTCGTCCCAGTTCTCCCTCTGGAAAACAATGGATGGAGAAAAATTCCTGTATGTGTCCATCCTTCCTGATTAACCTCTTTCCTCCCCTCTGGTGCTGACTTCATGACTCTGGACCAAGTTCATGTGTTCTCTGTACTTTGGTAGCTTCTTTCTCACAAGGCTCCTCAGTCTCTCCTGCAAATAGTCCCATTGGAGCTCTTCAGCCGCCCTGACACAAGCCTCAGTGTGTCCAAACTGCAGGGCAAGCAGAGCTGGCCTCTGGCTGTGACCCCCCCCCCCACACACACACACCATGGGCACAGTACAGATGTTCCTCATTCCAAGCCTTCCCCATTCCAGCATCCACTTGCAGACTAGCAGTCCAATCTTCCCCCACAAAGGAAAGCATATCCCTAAGTCAGAGGTAGTGCTCGCTTTCTATAGCTTGGGGGTAGAAACTCATGTATGCATGTTTCTCTAATGTTGTTGAGAACATTAAAATCATCATCATGGGATTTAACAGTTTGATGTACAGTCAGTTCCTTTGCAACATGACATCTGTGTTTCTAAAATTTACCATACTACCATGCAGAACCACACAACGAAAGCAATAGGTTGTTAATCGTTTAAAAATATATAGAAATACCACAATAAATATGGTGCATTACCTTGAAAGGGACTGGAAATATGCTTCTCAGGAGTGGGTGTCAGAGAGATTGCAACTTGTGACAAGTGGTAGAAGAAGATATATCTGAAGCTGGGTGGAAAGCTGTAGTATTAGATGTGGGCGTGGGTGTGGGTGTGTTCCATAACTCACATAGTAAACCCAGGTGGCTGGTAGATGTTTGAGGTATTTGCATGTGTGTGATTATGGATCCCTACACAGCTCATTGCAGGTAGATGCATATTTCTCCCTGTCCTCATGTTTCTTGTGATCAGGACCACACACACTCAGCTCAAGTTGTTCACTAGTATTTCAGTTGCATTGAATAATTTTGCATTTTTAAAACAAGTGCTATAGTAGAACTGGCTGTACACTCCAACAGACTGTGACCCAGGTGCTTGCCCACAACTTTTTATACAATGACATTTCCCCCATAAAATGTGCACTGTCATGGAATAAAATTTGGGAAGGTATTTTAAAAATAGAAAGCATCTAAAAATGCTATTATTTTTTACCAGGACTTTTTAAATCACCCCAGTGTCCTTTCAGAGACAGGAGAAAGAACAGCTTGCTCACAGCCTATCTCTTTGAGACCAGTACTTTGTTTCCCATTATACTCTTTGCTTTATTTTCTCTTGACCAACCATGCTTTCATCAGGTTCTTGCTTTGTTTATGCCACCTTGTGTGGGAAAGAGCTAGCTATGGGCTTGAAAAATAAAAGACAAATTCCATATAACCTAGAAGTTGGCAGTTTCTCTTCAGTAGTTATCACCTGCATCCCAGTTAAAATAAGGTGCCCCCTCTAGGTGGGCACAGCGTTGTGGCAGGGTGCACTGTGGATGCATTTCAACTTCCTCCAGGTGGTCCCTGGGTGAGGTGCCCTTGTGTAGAGGACATAGCCTGGCCAAACTTACCTGACTGCCTGACCACCTTAGGCTCAACAGGTCATGAGTGTATTGATGTTGAACCTAGAGACTCAGCATGGTGAGAGAGGAGGAGGAGGAATGAGAGCCTGGCCTGAGACACCTGAACAGATGCAAGCAGCAAAGTCCCCTGGAGCGACTGACCCAGAGTCACCTAGACAGGGCTGAGTCATGCCCAAGCAAGGGAGCTGGGGTCCTATGCCAGGGCTGGTTGCCAGGCTGAGGGCGGAGGGTTGACACACTCAGAGGTCAGGGCCAGGCAAACACATCACCAGGCAGCGTGTGGCTGCTATGTCTTCTGTCTTTTGGCTCATGGTCCTGGGAGAGCATCCATCCTCAGCCTCGCTGGGCAGAGACCTGGGACTGTGGTGGGCTTTCAGGCTTGATGAGAATGTCTTAGAGCCTGGGAAGGGGACTCCATTCTATACCCCCTGACTCAGAATCTCCAAGAGATGAACCTGAGAATCTGTATTTTTAACCAGCCCCACCCCAGGAGATTTTTATGACCAGGCCAGCTTGGCAAACCCTGACCTAAACCAGTGATTTGCAGAATTCCTTTTAGCAGCAAAATTCTTCTGCAAAGGAAATGTTTGCAGAAGACAAGGTTGCCCCCAGGTAAAGCAGGGAGGGGCCCACAACCCCACCCACCCAGGTTCTTTCTAATCTCTCTCCTTGAAGTAGAGACTCTTTGGGTCAACAGAAGAGAATTTGAAAATTGCTGATTTAGTCCAATAATCCATTTTATAGAAAAGAAAGTCGAGGCCCCCAAAAGTTAATGTCTCTTTGCCAGTGGTCACAGGGTAGGAAGTGACAGGGCCACTTTATGAGCTGGGGCACTCAGGTCTGCTCTCCATCTAAAGCCAGGAGTACTTTTACAAACTAGAAAACTAGGCAGGGGAGCAGGGAAGGGCTGGCTCTGAAGCGGCCCCAGGAAGTGAGCTCAGGGCTTTAACAACTTACCTCTAAACCCAACCAGCTTTGTAGCAAAGCAACCACACACATGTAGGAGAGCGGAGTTGATGTCAGAACCAAATCTACATAAGGCTTAAAATGCTAGGCCCTTTCCCTGAGTGAGAAAAGCATCAATTCTGTGTTAGAACAATGAGTGAAACTGCAGGGCCACTGCCAAACTTAGAACTGAAAGATTCAATTTCAGCCTGTTGAGATTTAGAATGTGTGTCTTTTAAAGAAGGCAGAATATGGGGAGGATTTCTTCCATTCTCTGGCCCTCTTCACTCTCAAGGAGAAGTCCCTGGGGAGCTCATTGTGCTTGTGAGGACTTGAAACACATGGGGCTCTATCTGGGTGCCAGACCTCTTCAAGCCTCTTCACAAGTGGAGCCATTGATACAGGTGGATCAAGGTTAAGTACCTGAGGATTACTCTGTGTTTTCTTTCTGCTGCAAATGGTGCCCAATTGAATGGAGGCTGGGTCAAAGAGCAGGGAGTGTAGAGTGGGAGGGTCTCAGAGGAACCTGGATCACGTTCTTTTCCCTTCCACCAAAGTTTTTTTTTTTCTTTACAAGGAGAGACATCACATAACAAAATAAGAGAAAGAGAGAGAGACAGAGGAGAGAGAGATCGAGAATAATGGGGTGTGGAGAAGGAAGCAAGAAAGAGAAAAACCAAAGTAGAAATGTCTTCTTCCATGCATAAAGAAAGACAAAAAAATATGAATCGAATCATATGTATTTGTCTACCTGAAGGGTGTTTATCCCTTTAGTTTCAGGGATAAGAAAGATACATTTAAAACGGCCACCAGTCCTCAGCCTGCCCTTCCCTCCTGACCATGGCCCATCATCAATCCTCACATGAGCAGACAAAGAGTATCTGGAGGTCTTGGATGGCTGTGCACAAATCAGGATTGCCCAGAAATGGCTGCAGCCTATGGGTCTAGTTCACTTCTTGGAGTAAAGCTTAGGGCTTCCCAAGGGAGGAGTGGAACAGGGTTCCAATCAGAAGCTGACTCTGCCATCTCTGGCTTGAGCATTCAGCTGTGTAGTCAGTCCTCCCAGGTTGATTCTGTGGCTCATCTACTGTGGAAATCCCTCTCAGAAAAGGGATTCAAGAGGAGTGAAGAGGGCTAGAAAGAATCTGGGGAATGAAACAGCCTCTGGTTAGCAAAATCTGATACAGTCTTTCCCAGCTACCCAGGAAAACACCCACAGAAACTGGGAAAGATAGAAAATACTCTGCAACACTAACAATCAAGAGAGACAGATGGCATTTGCTTCAGAATGTTTCAGCAGAATCAAGAAAAATTCACCCAGATATAAAATGGAGCCTGTTTACAAAAGAAAAAGACACATCATGTTTCTTCCCAATGTCTCTTCCTAAACTCAGAAAAGCCAAATTTAGCTGCAAAGAAGTTCCACCCCTTCTCCCCTTCTTCCGTGGATCTGATAGATCACCAGGGTCCTACTTTCCTCCTGGCCCTGCCTTCCTTCCCACTGCATTTCTACAGATAGAGCAGCCTGGGCTGTTCAGTGAAGGTGGAAAGAATGGGAAGTGGTCTTCCCTCAGTGAAGACCTTGCTTGATATCACTCATGTGATCCCCAGCAGTGTTTCCTAAACTGCCTCCTTGTTAAATGTGGAAAACTTCCCATTTGAAATGACTAAGTGAGCCTGTGTGAACATCATGAGCAAATGCATGATTTCTAGAATGGCTTTCCACAATGGATCCCATACAACTTTCAGAAATTATTAGAGGAAAAAGATCTACAAATATGGGATCCGGGGCAGCTGGAATAAGTCTAGAGATAAAGCCTTCACCACTCGACCCCTTAATTCTTGTTGTATTCACCTTCTGTCAACTATAATAGGCTAACAAAATCTACCATTCTTTTTCCCTGTGGTTATTAGCAGGACTTCACAGACATTACCTCTCATCCTATTTTATAACAAACCAAAAAGCAAATATTCTCACCCCATCATAGGCATGGAGACTGAAGAGGATGGTGCCCACTCCTCCACCCCATCCCTCTCGGGAGTCCACTCTGCCATCTCTCAGTGGGCAGTTCCCAGTTCTCTTCACCCCAAATCCCCTGTTTCTTTGTACATTCTGTTTTTTCCTTTCTGTCTGGAGTCCTGCTCCCCTTTGTCAGCCAAATATCACTCTTTCTTCAGCATTTGGTTCCACATGTTCTTTGGAAACTTCCTGGACCCCTTCTCCCTGCCGCCACCCCCTCATCCCATCATTTCCTTCTCTACTTACTTTTAAGACCTTGGCTGTAATGATTTATATGTTTTATCTTCTCCTTCTCCACAGCATGTTCATATCTGCACACAAGATTTTCTCAGTTGTGGATCAGTGATAACTCATTTGAAGTGGCCTCAAACAAAACAAATAAAAAGTGAGGAGGCATGTTCCTTTAAGCCACTGAGTTTGTGGTAACTTATGACACAATAGATAACCCAGAACAATGCCCCCTCATGTGTAAAAGGTTAAACCTAGTAACAGCTCAATTAACATGGTTAACCAATTAGTAACTACTCAGCCTTTCCAACATTGCTGTTTTCTTGGTCATTTCTAACCTGAGAAGGGGTGATCTTCTGTGTTTTCAGAGGTGTGCCATTTAGAATGTAGGTCACTAATCAATCAAATTAAAACAGACGAGTTTCCTGCCATTGCCAACCTCCCTTTGGAAACTTGACAACAAACCTCTTAATGTATGTTATTTGGAATCAGATGAAAGCGCTCACAATGCAATCTATGTATGTAATGCCAGAAAAACTGAGTTTTTGATGAAGAGTCATCATCACTTGGCCATTCCTATCTTTAAAAAAAAAGGATAAACGGAAGATGCAGGGCCAAAACTTAACAAAAAGGACTATCAACACCATCACATTTTAAAAATGTGTTTGAGATCAAATACTTTATGTTCGTCTTATTAGTTCTTTCCACACCATCCAATCCTCCAGCACAGTAACAATTCTAGCCTGTGCAAGTGACAGAAAAATACAGCAGAGACGATGTGATCCAAGACACAATCCATTGGTCAGCCAAAGACAAGCTGTGATTCTCTACCTCATTAGTCAAATGGCTTCCCCCTCTCTCTACTCTTAATTAGAAATTAAATGTGGTTTTTTAAGACATTTACACAAAGTTTAGAAATGATTAATTCTTGGCTATATTTTCAGGCTTGTACACATAAATTTATACACACAATGAATAATCCTTAAGTGGAAACAATTCAATTTAATTTAACACATTTATTGAATACTCAAATACGTGCTAAATGTTGGTAATAGCACAGTGATACAACATTGCCCGTGAAGTTGTCCCAGTTTTTCAATAAATTAAATTGAAAATCTGTTTAAAATTCAAAGAAACAATTTATGCTAGGTTTTAATGCTTATGTAATTTGCGAGAAGGCATTATGAGGACTTTTAAATTTTAAAATATGTTAAAATATTTCAATAAATACATGTCAAATGAATAAATGAATGTTGCAGTTCATGTTCACTAGTTGACTAAAGTTGATCACAGCATAGTTTGTGTTTCTATTGACACATCCTTAAAAGTTATACCAAAGTTTAACTCATGATTGTCATCTGATTTGTGGTTAGTTAGTACTTCAAAATTGTGTTTGCTGATAAAAACTTTTCTGGGACTCACTAATGGATTCTTTTTAACACCCTTTCATTTTGCTAAGAGCCCTCAATGAAGCAGCTGAGCAACTCAATTGTGAGTTTGAGAGCAGAAATATCAACACTTCTGGAAACTGTGAGCTCGCTCATGACGGACACACAATGTCTTGGTCAATTTGATCACTCTATAAGTAGACTCCTTTGTAAATAGAAATATATATGTGATGCAAAGCTGACACATAATGTAAAGATCGTCTAAACTAGTTGCTAAAAAGCAATATAATAGGCTTTTAAAATATGAGTGAGAGATTTTCTTGGAGATCCTGAACTTCAAGGCTTTCTGTTCTGTGCTGACAACTGAGAGGAGCTTGAAGCCTCCTTCACCCTAGAAGCTGCTGTGTGACCCATTTGCAGCTCATGCAGGCGGTCGTTTTCACACACCCTCTTCCATGTCATCACACAAACCCATGCTTTATGGCCCAGCAGAACACTGTAGGTATGAAGCTAGCCTGTGTCCCCATTCCTTCCTTCCACTGTTTGAAAGTGAAGATTCATAAGAACCTATTGAAGAAGAATGCTGTCTCTCCTTTTATACAGTGAAGTTATCTTTCATGTAACTGCTTGAGGATCTTTTACTTTAGATGAATGGGTTAGAGCAGTTACACCTCTCTGACAGATGTGGGTACTGCCTATGCTTTCTGAATCTGAATCTGTCTTCCCCTTCTACTGCCTATCAGGATCCTTCCAGACATGCCTCAGGCTTCTCAGCCCTTTGGTGGTCTATTTTGACATCTGCTTACCCTTATCTTGAATCATTTTAGCTGATAGGCCTTTCCTTGGAAAAGTTGTCTAACAGATTTTCTTTAACTCCCCTAACAAGTACTTAGGGAATTATCTTAGTGGCCTGTGAGAGTGACAGTCCCAAGACCTCAAAAAGAGGATCACTAGGTACACATGTTCCCACGCTTGACCGTCTCCTAAATTGAATAGTACGTGATCTTTAAAACTTTTCTTTCAGCCATGAGGAATACAGATTCTGTCTGAGATACTTCTGTTTGAACCCATTTCTGGCCCTTACTAATAATTCAGTTTTGAAAAGTCACTACTTTCTCATCTGTGGAATGAAGGTTAAACCTTGAGTGTCACAGGGCTGACGAGGGAAAGAAAGTCCAGGATTGCGCCCTCTCCAGGCCCTGGTGTGAAGTCTGTGGAGCAGTTCCTCCAAGAGAATGGAGTCCCTTCTCCCGGCTCCCTGCTCGTGGGAACAGGAGGTGAGTGAGAGCACCAGAAAGGACCCAGTGTCCCCATCACGCACCTGTCCGTGCTACTCAGTGGCTCTGTCTCTAGGGGACCCTTTCCCCAGTGGTTTCCTTCCATCTTCCTCCATTCCTCCTCCTGCCACACACCACACAGCTCAGACCTCCATCATGGATGTCCATCCAAGGAACCCTATGGAAGGAAAAACCCAAATCAGCCAATCAAAACCTGCCTCAACACTGTCCAGCAAAGAGCAAAGTAAAAGCCTAAGCCTCTACCACAAAGGAAAAAGTTCAGTCTATGCTCAAAGATATCAATCTACATCAAGAAATAACCTAGCATAGGTTGTTGATACAATGGATAAGAATCTGCAAATGCAGAGGACACAGGTTTGATACCTGGTCTGGGAAGGTTCCACATGCCTTGGAGCAGCTAAGCCTGTGTGCCACGGCCAGCCCTCTAGAGCCCATGAGCCACAACTACTGAAGCCCGAGTGACCTAGAGTCTGCACGTCACAAACACCGAGCCCACATCCTATAGCTACTGAAGCCGATGTGCCTAAAGCTGTGCTCTGCAACAAGAGAAGCCGCTGGACGAGAAGCCTGTGCACCCCAGCAAAGAGCAGCCCCTCACTCACCGCAACTAGAGAGAGCCCACCCGCGGCAACAAAGAACCAGCACAACAAAAGTAAATAAATAGATAGTCATTTAAAAAACAAAGAAACTTTAAAAGAAGAAAGAAACCTAGCATAAAAGGTCAAGAGGATCTTTCCGTTCAGATAAAACTTTAGAATTCTGGGAAAGTGATTTTCTTTTTAACCAAGTATCAGAAACAGGAGATACTGCTCATCTTGTTACACTCATCCATAGAAAAATGAAACAGATTAGATAAAAATAAATCAAAATGAAGCTGATTACAAACTTTTTTCTTTCTTTCATCTTGATACATGTTTTTAAAATTCACCACTTGAAACTGAGGATGACTAATTTCAGATAATATGATAACATAATTGATGACCTCTCAAAGAAGTAGAAGTTCTGACTTAATAATACTAGCTAATGTTTGGTGATTGCTCACAATGTTAGAATGTGAATACTTTTTCCCATGTTTATTAGGTATCACTTAATTCACACTCACAATAACCCTGTGAGGATGGTTAGTGTTAACTCAGTCTTACAGATGAAGAAACGAAGGCATAGAGAGGCTTATTAACTTGTTCAAGGTCACATGAGTCGTAAATAATGGAGCTGGGATTTGAAGTGAGGAGTTGGACTCCAGAACCCATGGTCTGCACCAGGCTGCCATGCACAGCAACTCAGGGTGTAAATGGCATGACTGAGGGAGAAAGAAGAAAACTTGAGGGTGATGTTAGGAAGTCTATGTGCCTGGTGACTAGAAAAAAGATAGTTCCTGGAAAGTGTCTCTGGAAACTAAGATATGAGAAGTGAGGCTGAAAGCCAGGTCCTGCAGAAGGGAGGCTGGATTTAGGTGAGGACTTCCTCTAGAAGGGGTTAGGTTTGACTCTGGGATAATAGCTTGCGAATGTTCTTTGCCACTAGAACATCATTTGAAAATATTTTTCATTTTCAAATGAAAAATATTGAGGTCACAATGGCAGACTTAAAAGTGGCCACCCAACCTCTGCCCTCTAGTGTTCACATCTGTATAATCCCCTCCCTTTCAGTGTGGGTGGGACCTGTGGCTTGCTTCTAACTAATAGAATATGGCAAAGGTGATGGATATCATTCCTATGACTGTGCTATATTATAAAAGATTATCTTGCTAGTGGAGTTCACTGCTAGAGATTCTTCTTACCATCATGATGAAGTTAGTGTCCATGTGGAGAAATTGTAGGCAGCTTCCCTTGCCAACCAATGAGAAGCCATGCCCCTCAGTTCCAGAGCTGTAAGGAAATGAATTCTGCCAGCAACCAGAATGAGCTCAGAAATGGATTCTTCCTTAGTCAAGTCTTCAGATGGGAACACAACCCAGTCAATTCCTTGACTGCAGGCATCTGAGACCCCAAGGAGAAGACCCAGCTAAGCCATGCCTAGACTCCTGACCAGTGAAAATCCTGAAATAACGTATTTTAAGCCACTGAGTTTGTGGTAATTTGTTACAATAGCAATAGGAAGCTAATATAGTCACAGTATAGGAGGCACCCAGAGTAAAAGTACAACTACTCTTAGGGGTTTTGAGGACTAGGAGGAAAGCAAGTTAATAAAGGGAATTTGTCAAGGAGGCCACTGCTATGTGGTAGAGGAAGGCTGGCTCTAATCACTGCCCAGTTCTGGGCCTGCAGGGAACCACACACACTCTCCAGCCACTCTCCCTCTGGGGTGCTGTGGGGCTTCTCACCAAATGAAAGATCATCTTATACTCTCCCAGAAAATCATGAAGGTTGGGGAGGGGCTCCACATGCTGACATCTGCCTGCGGAGTGGAGGGCATGCCTCTCAGGAGAAGTGAGACCCAGCTGCAGAGAGGAAAGCTAGGCGCTGGGGTGGCAAACACTGCTCTGCCCACAGTAGGCCCCCACTTGTGTCTTTTCTGCTTAGCAGGCACAAGCTGTTGATCTTCTCTGCCAAAGCTGGGCAGTTCATTGTCAGCTAGGAAACAAAACCCTTCTATTCTTCCCTTTCCCCCTGCTCCCTTATACTCAGAACCAATACTATTTTCAACTAAGTTATAATTCAGTGCTATTTTAGGTAAAATGTTAAGGGGAACATAGCTATATTTATATTCCAGAAATACACACACAGAGAATGCTAATGTCCATTACAAAGTAATTGGATCCTATTTGTAAGTTATGTGAAAGATAGTCATTACTTTGCTTAAAACCTTAACTTGGTTGCTTGATATTATGTGAAAGCACAGCAATGAACTCTATTTTTGCTAAGAAATGCATAAATGTAAAATGCGTTAAGTCCAAATCTTGTTTACTGAGAGTTACTAACCACCTTCATGAAATCAAAAGAGCTCTGTCCTAACTCATTCTTAGGTTGAATAAGAGTGAAAACTCCTATTTACTGAGTTTATAACATGGCAGGCCCTGTGCTCAGCACTCAGTATGCTTTATCTCCTGAAATCCACACAGTAATGACATGAAAAAGAGAACATAATCATCTGCAACTTAGGGAAGGAGAAACTAGGTTTGAGGAGGTCAGAGTGGGTGCTCAGTTGGACAGTCTCAAACCTAAGGCCCCACATTAGGCATTAAGTATTCTGTGTCTGTTCACCACACAGAAATAAAGAAGGGTCAATAGGACTCCATCTGAATTCTTCTTTTCCCCAAATTAGATTAAAAGTCCTGAAGACAGAGTCCAAAACTCCATGGCCACAGGAAAACTTTTCTTGGTTTTTAAAAGCTCAGAAACCCAGAAGAAAGCACAGCACACCCTGGCAGATTCTCGCCTGCCTACAGAAAACCAGCTGCACCTGCAACCCAACACCCTCAAGAGAGTCTCCACCATCATAGCTCCTCCCATACGTGGGCCCCCTCCAGCTGCAGCCTTGTAGAGGTTGAAGATGATCAGTCTCGTCCACCATGCCAAACTCAGCGCTAAGCACAGAGGAGACCCTCAGGCAATGCTTGTTAAATAAGTGAATGAGTAAATGGATAGACACATAGATAGATGGATGGATGAACAGATGGGTAGACAGCAGGAAAGACAGATTAATGGATGGATGGTTGGATGGATATGACAAAGCTCAGTTCAAGAGAAGGAGAGAAACAAGCTCAGCTCCTTTCAAATCAGCTTTTCATTTTTGGTCATGGACTCCTGGGAACCCCAGAACGATGCAATGTAAGATATCAACAAGGAATACACAGTTTGTTCCTTTATTGTTTGAGCCACATGTTTCCAAGATTTATTTTAAAAGTGTTGGTAGACAAAGAACATTTATTTTATTAAGCATTAGTCAAAGAGCTTTCTAAAAATCAGCAAATTGAAAGACAAACACTCCTGCCATGTTGAATTCTTCAGTATGGGGTCTTGAATCCTTAACCCCTGAGTGGACAAGTAGGGAACTTGATAAAAGGCACATTTCAAGAGGTAAGCACAGAATCTTATCATGGCCCTGCCTGAATACTAACAAATTAGGAAACTAGGCCAAGCTAGATCAAAATGCCCAGCCGGCCATTCAAACACCATGGCTCTAAGCCTCCCAGCATTTTTGAAGTTTAACCAGAGTCACTGGTAAGGCTGGTTCCCAACAGTGGATCTCTTGATATTGACATGGCAAATGAGGTGATACCCTCACGTTTGCTCCATGGGTAAAGAGTGCATAGCTCCACACATGAAGAAAGGCACAGTTTTGCTGTCCTTTTGCAAGGAGCCATGACCTCATCCTGCCACATCTCCTGTCTCCAAAATGCATCCCTCAGAGGCCAAAGAAACTGGCAAACAGGGAAGCAGGAGACGTCATATCAGTGAGAAAGGCTGCTTTGTTGTGAAGTCCCCTTGAGTGGGGACATCTGCCAGACTGGCCATGTGAAACTAAAGACATGGCTATGATGATCCAGAAGGAAACAAACAATGATATACGAACTTTTTCCACTAGCCTTGCTCCTTAAGAGAAAGCTGTTTCCAGATGAGGCCTTTCATCACCTTCCTACCAAGAGACCTCAAGGCGCCTAAACCTGTTCTGTACCATATGGATCATCTAATAAAAACAGCATCTAATGACACTTACCCTTGGTTATCCAGGAGCTGTTAACTTGGGGTTTGGGTTGGCCAGAACTTCAGCTTCCTCTTGCACTCCAGGGCTGGCTTAGCTTGTGCGGCACTCCAGCTCCTTCCCAGAGGAGGCCTAAGCAAGGCTCAGCCTGGCTGCTTTCCTGTTAGCATTTGTAGCATTCTAAAAAGCCTCAGATATGCAGATGACACTACCCTTAAGGCAGAAAGTGAAGAGGAGCTAAAAAGCCTCTTAATGAAAGTGAAAGAGGAGAGTGAAAAAGTTGGCTTAAAGTTCAACATTCAGAAAACGAAGATCATGGCATCTGGTCCCATCACTTCATGGGAAATAGATGGGGAAACAGTGGAAACAGTGTCAGACTTTATTTGGGGGCTCCAAAATCACTGCAGATGGTGACTGCAGCCATGAAATTAAAAGACGCTTACTCCTTGGAAGAAAAGTGATGACCAACCTAGACAGCATATTCAAAAGCAGAGACATTACTTTGCCGACTAAGGTCCGTCTAGTCAAGGCTATGGTTTTTCCAGTGGTCATGTATGGGTGTGAGAGTTGGACTGTGAAGAAGGCTGAGCGCCAAAGTATTGATGCTTTTGAATTGTGATGTTGGAGAAGACTCTTGAGAGTCCCTTGGACTGCAAGGAGATCCAACCAGTCCATTCTGAAGGAGATCAACCCTGGGATTTCTTTGGAAGGAATGATGTTGAAGCTGAAGCTCCAGTACTTTGGCCACCTCATGCGAAGAGTTGACTCACTGGAAAAGACTCTGATGCTGGGAGGGATTGGGGGCAGGAGGAGAAGGGGACGACAGAGGATGAGATGGCTGGATGGCATCATGGACTCGATGGATGTGAATCTGAGTGAACTCCGAGAGATGGTGATGGACAAGGAGACCTGGCGTGCTGCGATTCATGAGGTCGCAAAGAGTTGGACACGACTGAGAGACTGAACTGAACTGAACTGAAAAAGCTAATGTCAGAACAGACCTTACCCATCAACCTATTTCAATTTTTTTCATTTTATAGATGAGGAAAATGAGGCGCAGATTGGGGAACTTAGTAGCTGAACTAAACCTCAAATTTGAGTCCTAGGATTTTAGTCCAGTGTTATTCCCATCATGTTTAATTCCAGTTCAAAATGTAATTGGCTTACTTTACTCTATAAAACAGACTCTGGGTTCATCCACCTAACTAAAACTGACTCAATTTCATTCCTTTTTATGGCTAAGTAATATTCCATTGTATATATGTATTATATCTACTTTATCCATTCCTGTTGATGGACATCTAAGTTGCTTCCATGACCTAGAGGGGTGGGATGGGAAGGGGGAGGGAGTCCAAAGACAGAGGGGAGTTATGTAGTTATGACTGATTCATGTTATTATATGCAGAAACCAACACAACATTGTAAAGCAATTATCCTCCAATTAAAAGAAAAAAAAAAATTGGGTGAGGAAAGGTTGATACCAGTGGTAACTGGCAAGTTTGGAGACTCATATTTTCTTTATTAATCTATAATTAAACAACAGCTCCCCATTTCCTATATATCAAGCCTAAAGATGTTGGCCTGGAATGGGAGTAGAAAATAGGTTTCATCTTGAAGGCTAAGTTTATAATTTATCAGTTGCTGGAGCTGTACAGAGAAGGAAAGAGTGCCATGAGTGATTAATGATGACTTTCTTGGACAAAAAAGTGGAGAAGTGCCAGTGGTCCCTAACTAGGACAGGGAGACCCTCTATAATCTGGTCTCATCTTACTCATTTCTCCTTTCTCTCAAATAAGGGCCCTCTTCTGGGGTTAGAACCTGATTCAAACTTTCCACTGAACCACATCAGTGTCTCTCTTATTTCTGCTTCAGAACTTTCTTCCTTTGTATTTTCCTGCCCAGGATTCTCTCCATGATTCTCTCACAAGCCCCATGTCTTCCTAGAACCTTCCTGACCACCGCAGCCCACACAGATATCAACTGAGCTGCAAAGGATGATGCAGCCTAGCACTTAAGTTGCACGGCTCTATGCCTGAGCCTTCCCTTTGTGCTGGTCTTTTCTCCTCCACTAGGAAAGTTTTCTTGTTACTCTCAAGAATTGTGGAGTGCAGTAAGCTTCAGCAATTGACATTAGAATTCAATGTGGATAGCTAATTTAATTTTAATTTGTGTGTATGCCATAAGATAGATCCTTGTTGCTCATCCATTTAAAATATAGCAGTCAATCCCCAATTCCCCTAACAGTCCCTCTCAGGTCACTCTTCCCCCATCGTAACCGTAAGTTTGTTCTCTAAGTCTGTGAGTCTGTTTCTGTTTTGTAAGTAAGTTCATTTGTATCATTTTTTTTTAAAGATTCTCTGTATAAGCAATATCATCTATTTCTCTTCCTCTGTCTGACTTACTTCACACAACATGGCAATCTCTAGATCCATCTATGTTGCTGCACATGGCATATTTTATTCTTTTCATGGCTGAGTAATATGCTGTTGTATATATATACCACATCTTCTATATCTTTTCCTCTGTTGATGGACTTGGTCTAGGCTATTGTAAGCAGTGCTGCAATGAACATTAGGGTGCATGTATCCTTCTGGACCATGTTTTAAACATATGCATGGATATTTTATGACAGAAGAGAAGTGACACTTGAGGATGCCCTCTCCTTTACCTCTTCCCTTCTCATTCACTCAGCCATGACTTCTTATTAAACTCTATCATGTTGAGGTTCTAACAAAAGCAGCATTTTCTGTAAACCAAACCCAAGTGTATGCCTAACCAGTCTCATTTGGTATAAATTCTTGGCACTTCAGTAAGTCAAGGAGAGATATTGTCAAGCCTTCCAAGTATACTTTTAACTCAAGCTAAGCAGATGTTGACTGTCATTTATTCTAGGATTTGTTTTTCAGAACTTAGCAAGGAAGTCAGATATAAATAATATCCCTAAAGGTTTTTGCATTAGCTCTTATCCAAAATGTTTGTAATCTCTTCCCCTTAGCAAAAACTTGCAAATTTTTCTTTCCCAGAAATAAAACACAATTATCACTAATATATTTTGTATAAAAATATTAGTAAATTAATGTATTATTTATACAATGACCATCTCTAAAAAAACTAATAAATTTGTGTTAGACGGTGGGTGCAGGAAGAATTAAAATTTCAGGCTGTTTTACTATGATTAAGGACTCTTGTCTTTTTCTAGTTTTTTTTTCAGGTAGGACTGGTAGTGTTTGTAGATAACTCCTCTCCATCATCCACCCCTTCCTCAGCAACATTCCTTCACTTCCCACATTGAGCAGGAATGCCATTAGAACCTTTGAGTGACTTCCATGGCCACCACCTTTGCTCTCCTAGATGAGTAAGAAGGTCTCTCATATGAATCATGGTAAGTCACCAGCTTCCACACTGTCCTAGGTGTGGAAACGTTTGTCTTATGTACACTCAGCTTTTTAGGGTTTGAAACCTCATTTTTAAGTGATGGGCCAGTTAAACCTCCCCACACCATGAACAGTCAGAGAGAGGAAAACAGGTCCTCTCTGCCTGGGCCAGAACTGAGTGCATCCACTACCTACAGCCCAGTGACACGTGAAGGACAAGGGTTGCCGCCCAGGCGAGGGGGCAGGGCATTTGAAGAGGAAGCCTGGAAGACAGGATTCTGAGCTCCCCCTGCTCCAGAGTCAGAGCTCTCCTGCTTTAGTCCACACCACGGTCCATACACACTGAGGTTCTTTCTGAGTGACCTGATTACATACGAGCTCTTCTTTTAAAAATGGGAAAACTATCAACCTAATGAATGTCTCGCTACCTTAGGATTCCTTTTACCTTGGGAGCAAAAATTATGGAGAGTGTAGGAAATAGGAACAAAGTTTATTTGAGCCATTGTTATCCCCCTCCACAAGTAAAAAGGAATCTATGAGGGTAAAATTTTTAAAACATTTACACAGAAGTCTGATTAAAAAGACAGTTTCATAGATTTTCAAAGGTAATTTTTACCACTGAAAACACAAGAAGGACATTATATCAGAAAAGAGGACCATCCTTTAAATGACAGAAATTTAGTCTTACTTCTCTCTTCTGATGTGGACAGGTGGACATTCCACCAGGGCCTGCTCCTTGGAAACTTTCAACCTTGGGGATGGTGGGAGTTTACAGTGGAGGCAGAGGACTTGAGTCAGACAGGCCCACGTGTATTTCCCAGGCCCTTCCTTCTCTCCTGTGACTGGCTGGAGGGCCTCTGAGTGTCTGAATGTCTGGAGACTCGATTACTAGTTCCGTCAAGTCTGGCCAGAGTCTGGGAGCCAGCGTGGCAGTGTTTGTGGAGCCAAAGTGGAGATTAAGTCATGTTTTAGAAGTGACCTCTGTCCACCCTTTCTGCAGGCATCCTCTCCCCTCTGGGCCTCACTCCCCAGCAACTCGCCACCTACATGCTTTTGTTCTGAGTGAGCCCCTCCCTGCCAACACAAGACTCAACATCGTCACCTCCCGACCCCCACCCACCCCCACGTTGCCTTGTCTTCAAATGGACCTAGTCTTTGTTGTTCTAATTAGATTATCTCTGCCTTAGGGTCCTAAGGGACAGTCCCCAGCAGCCCTGGCTGGAAAGGAAGGTCGCATAATCCCTGTTATCAAGAGGCTTGTCATTTAGCATGTAGATCAACTAATTCTTTCAATATCAGGGAGCAATTGTGCATCTTAATATTGATTTTTTTGGAGATACAATCGCCTGCATTCCTGAGTCAGACTCACTTACTGAAGCTAAAAGGCTCCACTTACTGTATTATGAAATCACCCCCGCCCCAGCACACACTCCATCCCAATTTAATGTTACAAAGCTGGACAAATCTGAAGGGCCTTGTGTTTTTCCACTTGGTCCAGTTTCAGCAGAGGACAAAAAGGAAAAAAGGAAAAACATTTCTGGTTATTTTAAGACTGCATGTATATTTGTTTTTGGAGTGGGGGTGGGGGCATATTTTGCCATTTCCCACCATCCACCTGGTCCGCCCACACTTCCTCTACTCCCCAAACTTTGCCATACAGTGATTTTGGGCTCTTAATATAACAAGGCCAGCTTATTGGATTTCTGTATTTCAGGATGAATTAGAAGACTGGGTTTTCAAATTAAACTGGGGGCATTTTCTTATCAAACACCCTTCCAAGTGGGAAGCAAAGAAAGAAAAATTTGAGCTACAGCAGTAAATACTACTACTACTAATAAAAACTATCTTATCAAAGGTTCAAAAATGCACTGCGGTTTGGGACAGGCAGAGGTGCTGATTCTATGTTATGAAGGGATATGAGACAAAGGCAAATAGCAGCCAAGGGGCAAATGTACAATTTGTTCTACTTGGAAAGCTCAGTGGCCCTAAATGTGAAAGTGCTACACAGCGTCCTCCACCGGAATATCAGTCATGAATCTTTCCACTACTTGCTGAGCATCAGCCGTAGTATTGGCAAGTGTGTCCTAAGTCTCTGACAGAATTGTTCCACTTCATTCTCACAGCAAGCCTTTGAGTCATGGTCTACTAATTATTCCTATCTTATAGTTAAAACTACTAAGGCCAAGAAAGATTGTGTGATTTGCTCAAGTTCCTAGAACCAATAAGTAGCAGAAACAGATTCCAACCCAAGGCTGCCTGTCCAACCCCTGAGCATGTAGTCTCAACTAGAAAACTGCTCTTCACACTTTGCTGGTTGATAAGGGGATGCATTCATCTATTCCATCATCTGCCCATTTATTCCAAGATGATTGCTCATCTTCCTGGCCCTCAGTGCCAAGGATAGAAAAGAACGCACAGCACAGGATGGGAGACAAACAAAAATAAATAAATGCTGTAGCATCAAATAAGGTAATGCTTGCTCCCATAGAGATGTGTGAATTCAGGAGAAACACTGAAGAGGTCTCTCAGAGATTTCACAGACGATTTTAGTGTTTGTTTTGTTTTGAAAAAGTCCTTAAAATAATTAATTGCCTAAGAGAAAATGGGGAAAGGACTGCTTTTCACTAAACCTCTGTTCTGTACATGAGCTAATGTAATCATAGTATTTACCTTTGTATTTACTGAAATCTTCTGTCTACTGAGTTCTGGATGTATATTGACATTTTACTGTTTCAAAGTGAAACTAACAAAGTCTTTAAACAGAAAAGCAGATATAACTGACTTCAAAACACTTGGAGATCTCCTATGCATTGGGAATAAGATACTAATACATAACTTTTTTGTAGTTAGGGAGAAGTTATATTCACGTTTTGTTATGTAATTACAATGCAGTGTGTGGTTAAGCAGACTTGTAAAATTTCTGTTCTAGAATCTCAAACTCTTATTGCATTGTTTTGCTTACCTATCTGTCTTATGCTATTAGACTAAAAACCTTTGTGGAACATAAGATGAGATCCTAGATCAGTGCCTGATGCATAGTAGGTGCTCAGGAAATATTGGTTAAAATAGAAAAGTGAATGCATGACTGAACTGACTGATGCCTACAAAACTTCTTTCTAAAGCAAATGCTATACTCATTTTACCATGTGTTTGTACCATGACTACATCATGCTGCTGCTGCTGCTAAGTCGCTTCCAGTCTTGTCCGACTCTGTGCAACTACATAGATGGCAGCCCACCAGGCTCCCCTGTCTCTGGAATTCTCCAGGCAAGAACACTCGAGTGGGTTGCCATTTCCTTCTCCAATGCATGAAAGTGAAAAGTGAAAAGTGAATGTGAAGTCGTGTCCCACTCTTAGCAACCCCATGGACTTCAGCCTACCAGGCTCCCTCCACCCTTGGGATTTTCCAGGCAAGAGTATTGGAGTGGGGTGCCATATGCAATAGTCCTGGCTTGATATATTCTGTTCTCTTGTTCCCATCAACCATCAAAACATTTGTTTTAATATTTGAGCATCATCTGTTAACTTACTTCTTGTGCTCAAAAACAATTACCAAGATTCTTGGTAGGATCCATGTGTCCCAGTTTTCCTATTGGAAAATAAAGTTACCATAGCAACAGATAAACTATGTTCTTGAATGAGATCGACACCATTAGGGGGTGTGGAAAACGAGGAGCTAGAATTACAATCCAATATTTTAGATTCTGATGATTTTGGTGTTCTTACTAAGGAAAAAGACCACTTTATTTGACAACATTTACTTACTTATTAATAAGCACTTGTGAAGTATTCTGAGAATATTGAACATGTATTGACTGTGGAAAGTATTGTTTAATGCTCTAGTGAAAATATTTGACTTTGTTTTTGTTTCTTATCATCACATTTTTATCTATCTGACATGACTTCTCTGATCATTTTAGAGGCTTAAATGTTAAACAAAGCACAGCATAGTTAGTAAATAACTCAAGGTCTATAGCGGACATTTGTCATATTTTTGCCTGCCTAACAACTTTTAAATGACCCCCTTTATTAACTGAAATACCTATGTCTCCTAGAGTATAAATTATTTGCCTCCCTTGCTGCTAGAACACAGCACCTAGGCAAGACTTCCATACAAAAGATCCTGTTGCAGAAATAGCTTCAAAACAAGTGAAATAAGCTAGTGCAGTAAAGGTAAATCCCTGGTACTTCATGCCTGCCAGCAGCAGAGACCATGATTTCCTCATCAGGCCATTTTTGTCTGAAGTGTTTTAGCACTGGTGCAAGGTGCTGAGCTTCCAGCCCCTTTCTCTAGGGCATCCCCTCAAGTCTGAATTCCTTCATACCCTCCAATAAGTCTTCTTCCTACTTTTTAACTGTTTAGAGATGATTCTGGTAGTTTTGCAACTAGAAATGTGGACTGTTAAAAAAATGACATCCAATCATAAAAATAATCTTGACACCCATACAGAGTATATTATCTGTGCAGTCCAGGGTGAACTCTGAGTATGTCTGCAGGTGCCAGAACACAGGCTGAAAAATCAAACTGGTAATCATACAGCAATCCTAGTAATTCTTTGTGGTAATATGGTTAGAGGATTTTTGTTGTTGTTGTTGGACATAATACTATATTTAATCAAACTTCTTGGAAGGTGATTCTGAGCTTCCTGAGCCCTAATCTCCAAGTACGGGCTTTCCTCAGCTCAGTCGATAAAGAATCTGTCTGCAATGCAGGAGACCTGGGTTCAAGTCCTGGGTCGGGACGATCCCCTGGAGAAGGAAACGGCAACCCATTCCAGTATTCTCACCTAGAAAATCCCATGGACAGAGGAGTCTGGCAGGCTACAGTTCATAATGTCACAAGAGTCAGACATGAATTAGCAATTAAACCAAACCCACCAATCTCCAAGTACAGTCACATTCTGAGGCAGTAAGGCTCAGGATCTCAAGTTATGAATTTGGTGGGGGAGAGAGTGGGACACAATTCATCCCGTAACACTTGTGTTCATCTAAATTGTCTCAATCAAGGCTGTTTTAGGGAAGTGAATTCTAAAAGTTATCATGACTTCTATTAAGTTTGAAATAAACCTTTATAATGAAATTATCTGTTGATTATTACCTAAAAACTCTATTTTGGAAAACAAGGTGAAACTTCTGCTCCCCCAAGCCCCCAGGGTCCATTCTTACTAAAGTTGGAAGGAGACTGTGGTTTTCAAATGAAAACAACCAGAGCTAAAAATAAATAAATAAATAAACAATAACCATACCTCTCTGTCTCCCACCTGCAAAAGCTCTTGTGCTATTGTTCAGAACATGGTAAGAATCAGTTCAGCCCTCTGCTTATGGGAAGTGCCCTGCCCTCCTTTGGGTGGGCCAGCAGGCATGTAAGAAATGTCACACAGAAGGAGAAAGACTGAGTGCTGAAGAACAGCATCTTCTCTACCCTCCTCCACATACAAAGCTTTGACTGACCCCAAGGCTGAGCGCTGAAGAATTGATGCTTTTGAACTGTGGTGTTGGAGAAGATTCTTGAGAGTCCCTTGGACTGCAAGGAGATCCAACCAGTCCATTCTGAAGGAGATCAGCCCTGGGTGTTCTTTGGAAGAAATGATGCTGAAGCTGAAACTCCAGTACTTTGGCCACCTCATGCGAAGAGTTGACTCATTGGAAAAGACTCTGATGCTGGGAGGCATTGAGGGCAGGAGGAGAAGGGGACGACCGAGGATGAGATGGCTGGATGACATCACTGACTCGATGGACGTGAGTCTGAGTGAACTCCAGGAGTTGGTGATGGACAGGGAGGCGTGGCATGCTGCGATTCATGGGGTTGCAAAGAGTCGGACATGACTGAGCGACTGAACTGAACTGAATTGAACTGAATGTATATAGGAAGAGTGAATATTGGAGACAGCCTGATGATAGCTTGTATGTGGTGCACATCTCTGTCCAGAGAGAGGACTGTCCCTCTTTGTTTGTCTAAGCACCTTTCATATTTTCTCAAGGGCTATCTGTTGGGTTGGCCAAAAGTTTCTTTTCTTTCTTGTGGAAACCTATTTAGAGATTTTGTCAAAATCTGAATTGGGCCATAGAAATGTGTCACACATGTGAATAATATCCATCATAGGTACTGGAGAACAAAAAGTTGAAAATAACTGACCCAGACCAGTCTTTACCAAATGCTAGTGTATCTGTTAGGGTTTGATCTGAGAAAAACAATTTCTCTAAATGATATGAAATAAGGAATATATGAATTATACCAGTGCTGTTCAGTATAGCTTTCTGTGCTGATAGGAATGCTTTGTATCTGCCCTGTTTGATAACATAGGCACTAGGTACACATGTGAAACGGGGTAAGCACAACTGAGGAACTGGAGTTTTAATTTTCTATAATTTTAATCAATTGTAATGTTAATAGTCACACGTGACTTGTGGCTACTATACTGGATTGTACAGAATTAGATCTTAACCTGATGTAGGGGTTGGTGAAGGAATCTCCAGATGGAGCTTGTCCTTGCATCTGAAGTGGGTGGGCCTGAGGTTGCTGTAGAGCCACAGGGCCAGCAGTAGGGGAGACGAACTAGAGTGAAGTAGAGGAGAGCGAGGACATGCTGGAACCCACAAGGAAAAATGGGGGCCATGTCTATCTTTTGCACCTGTAATTTCAGTGGACACAGGTGATCTGCAGAAGGCAGTACCCTTCCCCTCAGAACTGCACATACCTATGGCCCAGGACTCAGAGAAGCTGAAGGGGGTGATCCCATGGGAGCTGGAGGCTCTGTCGTGGCAGATGAGCTTCTTTCTGTGACTCGGTGAACTCAGAGGTCATCAATAAGGGAGATACAAGCTGCCTCTGGAATGTAATGGCTGCAGCGTCACAGCCACAGATGTCTCTTGTGGCCCATCCTCACTCAGAACCACACAGGGAAAGGACTTCTGTGTAACACAAAAGCATCCCAGCTGGTCTAAGAGATGATATTAACTTTTCCTTCTGCCCTCTTTGGGTCCTTCTGCAATTACAATGGATATACCTTGGCCTCACTCTCTTGGTTCTCCTCCTGTCCCTCACTCTTAAAATACACAGAAGGTAATTTATAGTGTACCAGTGAGTAGTTCATTTAGGGTAGCTCTTCCAAAAGAGAAGGAAATGGCAACCCACTCCAGTATTCTTGCCTGGAGAATCCCATGGATGGAGGAGCTTGGTGGGCTACAGTACACGGGTCGCCAAGAGTCGGACACGACTGAGCGACTTCACTTTCACTTTCACTTCCAAAACTAAGCTGTTGTGTTGAGAACATTGCACATTTTATTTATCAAAAGATAAATGGATCTTTTGATTTTGTAGTGGGCATTTACTCACCTATTGTCTGACAATAAATGAGAAGTAGAATGAAGGAATCAGAATTTCTATTATAATAAATCCCTCTGATTCTACTTTGATTCTTTATGGCTCCTTTTCTTTCACAGTTTGTGGGAGAAAAATGCCATTACACAGAAGTGGCGGCTTGTACTTGGATAACAATTTCAATATACTTACAATTTACTCCTTAGAAGCTGTCAAAAAAGTTTGGCACTAAATACAACCCAATAGTCACAGTAAAGAAGAGCAATTATTTATAATCTTATTTTCACATCTATTTTAAAGGTTAACCATGTGTTTTATCCAAGGCAATCTGCTTTTATTAATTCCATGACTGGACATATGTAAATGATAATATGAGTTTACTTCACAAGAAGGCTCAGATTTAACATTTCCATTATATGATAAGGAGATTCTAACAAAGGCTGGATAAACTCAGTGTTTTCCTAAAACAATGATGATTATTCACAAAAGAGTCACAAAATCTATACTTGAGACTGTATATTGTCTTCCACATTAAGCAGTGTTTCACTTGTATCCCTGATATGTTAACACTACTGATGAATATTTTAATAAGTACAAGTTTTCAAGTTCTTTGAGAGTCTTGGAAGAAAAAGTAAAGTAATTCAAGGATTCAGTCCAGACTAAATGGTGTGGCCTAATAGATCAAAAGCCTGAAGGAAACCAAGCTGAGGAAAAGTAATAATGTAAATAAAAATGTGATTTCAATCCTTGCTTGGCGACTGTCCTCGCTCAGGCCACAAAGGCTTGGTGCCATCAGATGCATTAATGCTAAGATACTGGTCACTAGTGGGGAAGGGGGAGATGGTGAAAGCTTTTTGCCTGTGGATCCAAGGAACTGCTTATAAGCCTGAAATGCATTCAGCTGATGCATCAGACATCAGTTATTGAAGAAGCAGAGGCGATGAACTTACTTTAGCATCGACCTGACCCAAGGGGATAAACACATTGCAACGTGCTGAGTTACTTCAACAGTGAAGAGACGCCCAATGTCAAAATGCTGCAAGGCTACACATTGTTCCAAGTCTGGGACTGGATTTCCTCGAGACTGTCTCAAAGTGGTGGGATCTCTGAAGTGTCTGCAGAGATGCAGCCCTTCCCCATCCCCACCCCTACCACTCATTGTAGGAAGGGCAGCGTAACTTGTCCTGGGAAACAACAATGGGCAATGCTTCAGGAACCATGCAAATAAACAGTGCTGGTGTCACTTGGTGGTCTGAGGACATAGCGAGGTATGGGTAGTAGCTGAGAAGACAGTTACAAGGATTTCCTGTTCTCTGCTGAGCCATTTTCAACCTGCTAAAGCCCTCAAAGGGTTTAAGACTTGGGCTGGAGGACAGCGTAAGAATGAGCATCAAAGTCTAGGCTTCTGAGGCTTTTGCTCAGATTTGGAAGTCTTCCTAACACAGGGAACTTTAATAGCATAGGATTAAGAGCTAGGGCTTGAGAGCCAGACATTCTGGCTTCAGATTTTGATCTCACTAAATAGCTGTGCAAACTTGGAAAAGGTGATTAACTTCTCTGAATCATTTCCTCATCTACAACGTGGACTCATCATAACATTTATCAGAATGAATTAGGATTAGGTTGATCTGCAAGTCCTGGGAAACCCAAGATAACAGTGGTTTTATTGAGACAGAAGTTTATTTCTCTCTCATAATACAGCAATCCAGGCCAGGTATGGAGATTGCACATGACTACACCATTTTTAATGGTGACTTTAATATCTATTCCAAATGAATGCTGCAGCTCCAATCCTCACTAACATATTCCATGAGGAAGCAGGCAAGAAGGGAATGGCCTTCCCCTTTATAGACCTGTCCCATAAATTACACAGCTCTCTTACTTTCTTTTGTCTCAGACTTAATCACACAGCCACACCAGGTTGCAAGAGAGTCTGGGAAATGTGGTCTATATTCTGGATGGCCATGTCCCCAGCTGCAGTTTGGAAAGTCTGTTACTGAGAGGAAATAAGGATATTAGGAGATGCATAGCATTCTCCGCTATCCAACCTATCAGAGTATGTGTGGATTCAGATAGTATTGGAGTATTGGTAAAGTGCTTTGCACAGATGCCAGGCCAAAGGAAGTGCTCTAAGACTGTTCAGAATCGCTGTCATCCCTTACTCCACCCAAAGCACCCATGTTTGCTTGCTGGTTCCTGGGAGGGTGCTGCACCTGCTAGATAGGAGGTAGAGCAATATATGTAAAGATGCTGTTTGTGGAGCACGGAGAGTGCAGGGGGCTCTTGAGGGGCAGGGCTGGGGCTTTGGTGAAATGAATGAGGCACTCACCTTTGGTGCAAAATTTAGGTGTGTGTTGCCAAAA
Source organism: Nanger dama (assembly GCA_917880005.1). Taxonomy (NCBI): domain Eukaryota; kingdom Metazoa; phylum Chordata; class Mammalia; order Artiodactyla; family Bovidae; genus Nanger; species Nanger dama. The sequence goes on from CAKJTW010000022.1 coordinate 36,359,560, forward strand.
TTCTCAGTACTCAAGAATAATAATACTTTAATATTTTTAAAAACCAGAATTAGTGCAAAAATCTACAGTGGATAGAAATAAAGATGGGATCCAGCTCTGCACTTCAGCAACTCACTTTACCTGCTTTACCTAGTCTTAGACCTGTCGGATCCTATTCTTCCTGGCAGGACTTTCTCAGGCCTGAAAGAATTAGTGCAGTGTTAAGGGGATTTGTTTAAAACCTGGGGGATGTATCTGCAATAATTAAATGGGATCCAACAAAGTATAAACTCTCTAAGGTACATGGATGTCTTTATATGTTTAAAGCGAAACGATAGTCCTTTTAAAATTTATAAAATCCATACTACCTAAATTACAAGAAAGAAAATGGAAAGTACTTAAAACTGTACCACTAAGAAAACCTTAATTGATATTTTAATGTCAATTTTTCCAAATTTTTAAGTGGGACACACACATATAAATATCTATATATACATTTAAAATGAAATCTTTCAGTATATGACACAATCTACCTTTTCATTTAATAGCATTTCTGTATTACTATATATTCTTCTACAATATAATTTCTTTTTAAATTTTTTATTGAAATATAGTTGATTTACAGTGTTGTATTAATTTCTGCTGTACAGCAAAGTGCAGTAATACACTGCACTTTGTAAAGCACTTTGTACTGCACTCAGTAATATACTTTCCTGAATATATATGTATTCTTTTCATATTTTCCATTATGGTTTATCACAGGATATTAAATATAGTGTCCTGTGCTATATAGTAGAATCTCGTTGTTTATCTACTCTGTATCTAATAGTTTGTACCTGCTAATCCCAAACTCCCACTCCTTCCCCTCCACCACCCCTACTCTACTCTCCCTTGGCAACCAGAAGTCTCTTCTCTGTATCTCTGAGTCTGTTTCTGTTTTGTAGACCTGTTCATTAGTGTTATATTTTAGATCCCACATACAAGTGATGTCATGTGGTATTTGTCTTTCTCTTTCTGATTTACTATGATCATCTCTAGGTCCATCCATGTTGCTGCAAATGGCATTATTTCATTCTTTTTATGGTTGAGTAATACTCCATTGTGTGTATATACCACATTTTCTTTATCCACTTATCTGTTGATGGATGTTTAGGTTTCTGCCATCTCTTGGCTATTGTAAATAGTGGTGTGTGTATCTTTTCAAATTATAGATTTTTCTGGATAAATGCCAGGGGAGTGATTGCTGAATTGTATGGCAACTCAGTTTGTTTTTGAAGAACCTCTGTAGTGTTTTCCATAGTGGCTGCACCAGTTTACAATCCTACTAACAGTGCAGGAGGGTTCCCTTTTCTCCACACCCCTTCCAGCATTTGCTATTTGTAGACTTTTTAATGATGGCCATTCTGACTAATGTGAAGTGATGCCTCACTGTAGCTTTGACACGCATTTCTCTGATGATCAGTGATGATTAATATCTTTGCATGAAACTCTTGGCCATCTGTATGTCTTCTTTGGAGAAATGTTTATTTAAGTCTTGTACCCATTTTTTCAGCATAATGGAATGCTCCATGAATTTGTTTGTCATTCTTGCACAGGGACCATGCTAATCTTTTCTGCCTCATTCTAATTTTTAGTATACGTGCTGCTAAAGCAAGCACTACAATTTCTTATGTTGTGTGTATGTACCAAATTTAGATTGTTTCCAATTTTTTGCCCTTGTAAATAACTCTGAAGTATGTATCCTTATGGTTACATTCTTTTTGCAATTACCTGCTTATTTACTTTATTGTTGTTATTCAGTCACCAATTCATGTCTGACTCTTTGTGACCCCATGGACTACAGCACGCCAGGCTCTCTTGTCTCTCACCATCTCCAGGAGTTTGCCCAGATCCATGTCCATTGAATCGGTGATGCCATCCAACCATCTCATCCTCTGTTGCTGTCTTCTCCTTCTGCCTTCAATCTTTTCCAGCATTAGGGTGTTTTCCAATGAGTCAGCTGTTCACATCAGGTCACCAAAGTATTGCAACTTCAGCTTCAGCAAAATCCTTCCAAAGAGTGTTCAGGGTTGATTTCCTTTAAGACTGACTGGTTTGAGTCTGAGTTTGATGCATGAGGCAGGGTGCTCACGGCTGGTGCACTGGGAGGACCCTGAGGGACGGGATGGGGAGGGAGGTAGGAGGGAGGGTCAGAATGGGGAACACATGTACACCCATGGCTGATTCATGTGAATGTATGGCAAAAATCACCACAATATTGTAAAGTAATTAGCCTCCAATTAAAAAAATAAAAAAGATTGACTGGTTTGATCTCCCTGCTTTCCAAGGCACTCTCAAGAGTCTTCTCCAGCACCACAGTTTGAAAACATCAATTCTTTGGTGCTCTGCCTTCTTTACTGTCCAACTCTCACATCCGTACATGACTACTAGAAAGACTATGAAAGTGAAAGTGAAAGTGGCTCAGTCATGTCTGACTCTTTCTGACCCCATGGACTATATAGTCCATGGAATTCTCCAGGCCAGAATACTAGAGTGGGTAGCCTTTCCCTTCTTCAGGGCATCTTCCCAATCCAGGGATTGAACCTAGGTCTCCTGCGTTGCAGGCATGTTCTTTACCAGCTGAGCCACCAGGGAAGCCCAAAAAGGCTATAGCCTTGACTATACAGACCTTTGTCAGCAAAACGATGCCTTTGCTTTGTAACACACTGTCTAGGTTTGTCATCTTCCCTGCCAAAAGCAATCATCTTCTAATTTCATGGCTACAGTCACCAGCCACAGTGATTTTAGAGCCCAAGAAGAGGAAATCTATCCACCTTTTCACCTTCTATTTGCCATGAAGTGATGGGACTGGATGTCACGATCTTTGTTTTTTAATATTGAGTTTTAAGCTGGCTTTTTCACTCTCTTCCTTCACCCTCATCAAGAGGCTCTTTAGTTCCTCTTCACTTCCTGCCATTAGAGTGGTATTTTATTTGGTATAAATTCCTAAAAGAGGAATTGCTAGTCAGCCCTCTTAAGACCACCAAATAGCCTTCCAAAATTTTTCTACCAATTTATACTCCTTTTAGAAGTGTATGAGAGTCTGTGTTTCCCATACCCTGACATCACTGAGAATAATCAATTTTTTAAAATCTCTACTGATTTAACTAGTAACAAATAAAGATAAAACTTTTATATTCACATGTCTTTAAATGCTAATGGAGGTCAAGATTTGTGCATTTTTATTACTATTTGCATTTTTAAAAATAAATTGCATGAAGAGGTAAGAACTATAATGGCAGAGACTTATAGCTTTCTGTTCATTTATGTCTTCCAAGTATCTACAACAGTGCCCGACAAAGAATAAGCACTGAAAAATATTTGTTAAATGAATGAAAGTGTTCAGCAATTTCTAAGAGTTCTTTCTCAAAGTTCTTTCTCTTAATATTTAGGATAGGTTTCAAATATTTGTCTCCATTTATCATGTACCTGTCAGCTTTATTTATCATATTCTTTCTGCTACATACAAGTTTATAAAATTCAGTGTTTTTCTTCTTGTTTTCTCTCTTTGTGTCAGGATATTATGTATACTGGGACTCTGTGTGTATATACATTTTTTCTAACTTTTTTATGTTCTGAATCATGTGTACCTTATTTTACTCTATAGTGTCATGCTTTTAGTTTTTTCAGATAGGCAAATGTCTTCTGCAAAAAGTATCTTTTTCTCTTTGTCAATATTTTTACATCTTATTTCATTATCTTAAAATTCTTTAAATTCCATTAAAACACCTAAAAATAGTAATTACAGTTGGTATCTTTTTCTTGTTTTTTGACTCGCAGAGAAGTCCTCCTTATTTGGTGGCTATTTATTTCAAGATGGTAATTTCACGTTTCTCAAATTTTTTTCTATATTAGAGGTTTATTTTAAAAAATCTGGAATAGATTTTGGATTTTGCCACCTGTTTCTGACACCAGTATTTTTTATATTTTGACCTAATATTTTCCTTGTTCTACTAATATGGTTAATTATCTTTAAAATTTTCCTAAAATTATATCATTCTTATAACTCACAGAATAAACTCACTTGGGCATTCTAGTTTTGATTTGCTAATATTTCATATGGTGTTATTATATTTTTAGTTATACATTTAGTCTATAGTCCCTTTTTAAGGCACTTTTTCAGTTCAGTTCAGTCACTCAGTCTTGTCCAACTACTTGCCACCCTATGGACTGCAGCACACCAGGCTTCTTTATCCATCACCAACTCCTGGAGCTTGCTCAAATTCATGTCCATAGACTCGATGATGTCATCCAGCTATCTCATCCTTTGTCATCCCCTTCTCCTCCTGCCTTTCAATCTTTGCTAGCACCAGAGTCTTTTCCAATGAGTCAGTTCTTCACATCAGATGGCCAAAGTATTGGAGTGTCAGCTTCAGCATCAGTTCTTCCAATGAATATTCAGGACTGATTTCCTTTTAGAATGGACTGGTTGGATCTCCTTGCAGTCCAAGGGACTCTCAAGAGTCTCCTCCAATACCACAGTTCAAAAGCATCAATTCTTCAGTACTCAGCTTTCTTTATAGTCCAACTCTCACATCCATACATGACTACTGGAAAAGCCATAGCTTTGTCTAGACAGTCTTTTGTTGGCAAAGTAATGTCTCTGCTTTTTAATATGCTGTCTAGGTTGGTCATAACTTTCCTTCCAAGGAGCAAGCATCTTTTAATTTCATGGCTGCAGTCACCATCTGCGGTGATTTTGGAGCCCCCAAAAATAAAGTCTCTCACTGTTTCCGTTGTTTCCCCATCTGTTGGACATAAAGTGATGAGACCAGATGCCATGATTTTAGTTTTCTGAATTTTAAACCAACTTTTTCACAGTCCTGTTTCAGTTTCATCAAGAGGCTCTTCCCTTTATGCCTTAAGTGTGGTGTCATCTGCATATCTGAGGTTATTGATCCTTCTCCTGGCAATCTTGATTCCAGCTTGTGCTTCATCCAGCCTGGCATTTCTCACAATGTACTCTGCATATAAGTTGAATAAGCAGGATGACAATATACAGCCTTGACGTACTCCTTTCCCAATCTGGAATCAGTCTGTTGTTGCATGTCCAGTTCTAACTGTTGCTTCTTGACCCACATACAGATTTCTCCAGGAGGCAGGTCAGGTGGTCTGGTATTCCCATCTCTTTCAGAAGTTTCCAGAGTTTGTTGTGGTCCACACAGTCAATGGTTTAGCATAGTCAATAAAGCAGAAGTAGATGTTTTTCTGGAACTCTCTCGCTTTTTTGATGATCCAATGGACGTTGGCAATTTGATCTCTGATTCCTCGGCCTTTTCTAAATCCAACTTGAACGTATGGAATTTCATGGTTCACATACTGTTGAAGCCTGGCTTGGAGAATTTTGAGCAATACTTTGCTAGCATGTGAGGTGAATACAATTGTGCAGCAGTTTGAACATTCTTGGCATTGCCTTTCTTTGGGATTGGAAAGAAAACTGACTTTTCCAGTCCTTTGGCCACTGCTGAGTTTTCCAAATTTGCTAGCTTATTGAGTGCAGCATATTCACAGCATCATCTTTCAGGATTTGAAATAGCTCAACTGGAATTTCATTACCTCTGCCAGGAGCCAGCGTGAGGAACTCCACCCATGGCAAAGGTCATGAGGAAGGAGGCTTCAGCATATGCAAAGGCGGGATCAAGCCTCAGGAAACCCCCTGTTCCCAAGCATCTACCTCCAAAACCAGAGTCTACCTACTTTACTGTTTCATGCTGTCACCTATACCTCTGACTTTACAGGGGCTGACCACCATCACCATCTCTCTTGGAGAAGGAGTTGACTTGCAGCTCCAGTCAATAAAAATTCCTAGGCGTGACAAGAGTGTTTCAACTTACGAACTCCTCTGAAGGTTATCTAGCCTGCCTGATCAGGTTCATCCGGCCACATGTGATTGTTTACAGCCTCCCAACCGTGATAGGCACGAGATGCTTTAAAACTTTCTAAATACAGACTCTTTTGAGAAGTTAGAAAATTATTAGTATAGTATAGTGGGTTGATTAGAAATTATATTGGTGAAGGGTTTTTTTCATTTGTTGTGTCAATAATTACTGTTAATTCCCTGCCCTGAGTGTGAAAGGATGTCTCAGGTCAAACCTCACTGCTGGCAGACTAGCTTGTGTGACAACCTCTCAACCATAAACAGCACAGACAGTGTGGAGTATTTTGAAAGTATTAATTAGCATAGGGCTTTTCTCATTGTTGAGTCAATGATTGCTGCCAGGCCTCCATATCCTTAGGCACCTGGGAATATATTAATCAATGTATTTGGAATATAGAAAAGAAAATATAGTATTTCTTGATGTTAGCAATACTAGACTTTTGAGTTAATGAATTTTCTCTTTTGTTATAGATCACTGTACTTTGTTATAAATCACTGCATCCTTGCTATGTAAAAATGTAACTTTATCACTATCTTAAGACTAAATAGATCTTAAGGGGAACATTGGTGAAGGGTTTTCATTTGTTGAGCCAATATTTGCTGCTAAATCTCCATATTCCTTGCCCTCATAATGAATATAACTAGCATATAGGAAAAATAAGTATTAACCTTTAAGATTAATCATGTTAAACCTTAGGCTAAGTAAATTCCTTTCTTGATTGTAACCTACTACACCCTCACCCTATAGCACCCTATAGGAATGCAACTTTATTTGGAGGGTGGTGCTTGGTTTAAGAAAAATCACCCCTGGAAACAATAAGTTTTCTGGTTGACTGACTGTTATCAGAAAGGGCCATAAAATGTAAGCAGGCCTCATGGCCAGAAGATGTAAAACCCATAAGACCTTTGTATAATTTTATATGAAGCACCTGATTGTGACAAGGGTCAGGTCTGCTGACCTCTGCATGACTCTGTGTTCTTCCCTATGTATAACAAAAGGTATATAAGCAAATCTGAAAAATAAAGAAATCGGATCAGTTTCTGGAAAGACTGATTCCCCTATGTTGTTCTTTCCCCTTCTGGCTGAATTCCCATCTGGTACGTGGGTACTCACCAAGCCTACTAATTTTGCCTGGGCTTCTAAGATCAGACCGAGGAGGCCTCAGTGCCTCCTCTCCTTCGGGAGAACGGAAAGACTCCTGTGGCCTACGTAGGTGGTGATTGGTATTCCACGTAAACCAAGTTATTCAGCCTCTTTTTCTCCACTAATTTTCCTACTACACTATCCATTTCTAATCTCTCTATATCTGTAATTAAATAAATTTTTTCCTAGGACGCCCACTCCATCTCCCCTTCGAATTACCCTGGATCCACCAGGGCTGGACCTGACAAGTGGCACCCAGAACAGGCTATTCGAAGGTAGGTCCCCGAGCAATTAGGATCATCAGCCGTATTGCCACCCTCTTGGAGCAAATAGGGTCATCAGCCCTATTGCTCTGAACAACTAGGGTTATCAGCCCTGTTGTTCCCCCAGTGTTGAGTTTTCAGGATGGATAGGACCCCACTCAGGGTGCTGCGGACCCCTCTGTAGGATAGACAGGATAAGTAGGAGTGAGAAGTGTTGAAGGGTTTAAAAGAAATCTGGTTTTCTAAAGGTTGAAAGAAACCTGCTTTCTTAGGGTTGAAAAGAAAGACTCCCTTAACAAAATTAAAGACTTTGACAAGGCAGACTTTTACGGGTTGAAAACCCCCCGTGCCAAAGGTAAAACCTTTGACGAGGCAGACTTTTCTATAAAATTTGAACTTTCTGACATGGGTAACAATGAGTCAAACTAAAGACAGCTCTTTATAGGCGTATAAGAGTTATTAAGGAAGAGAGTAATTAGTTAAAAATCCAATATTCAGTCATTTTTTTCATTTGTACAAGACCAATGTCCTTGGTTTCCAGACAAGGGCACTGTTAATTTAGATACTTGGATGAAGCTAAGAAAACAGCTAAAAACTTATTATACTTTGCATGGGCCTGTAAATGCTTTTGCTCTGTGGAATATGATTAGAAATGTTCTGGATCCCTGTCATGAGGCTGTTAGATAGACTATGGGAGAAGCCAATAACGGTGAATGGTAGTGGGTCTCCACCTTCTACGCAGATCTGCCCTTGATGAACAAAAGGAGACAGACTATGCTCTACCTCCTGAGGAAGGAGAAGACTTACAGAACACTGGGGCCGGGCGCCCTGGTGAGACCCCTCCCCCGTCTATGCAAACCTTTAAAAATTTATCCAACATTTTTCTGATTTAAGGCGACCACCACCACCTCCGATTGAGCCTCCCAGAACATTGCCTAAGGTAGAAAAAGATAAAGAGATTTAAAAAAATAATAATAAAGGAGCTTTTAAAACAGAGCCGGCTCCTTGCAGAAAACCCCCTTGGGGGCGAGGGGTAGGGCGCCTCACCCAAGCCAAAAAAAAAAAGAGAGAAAAAGAAAAATAATCGTAACAAAAAGGATTCTACAAATAAAAAGTGTTTCTCTTGTGGCCAAATGAGGCATTTTGTCGGCAATGTCCTGCTAAACAGAGACAACAAGCCATGCCAATCAACCCCAGATAGATCAGGCCCTAGACCTCAGTTCCACCACCGCATCATTAACTCCTGACTTGGCGGTTACTCAGATTCCAAGGGCAGCAGCTAGCCCCCTGCCTGAGGGCATTGTAGGACTTGTGCTAGGGCATAGCTCGCTTTCTTTTCAAAGAATTTCGGCGGTGCCTGGTGTAGTAGATTCTGATTATACTGGAGAAATTAAAGTTTTGATCTCACCACCTACTAAAACTGTGCAAATTAATAAAGGTCAAAAAATAACACAGCTTTTGCTTTTACCTCATTATCAGACAAGAAAAACCTTGACTTCTCAAGCTAGGAGCCCCAGAGGTTTTGGATCTAGTGATCTAGCTTTTTGGGTGCAGGAAATTACTGCTTCTAGGCCTTTAAAACATCTTTACTGGCCCAGCTCCTGGCCAGCATATACTACTGAAAATGAGTTGGTGGGATTAGAGAATGGTACATGGCGTGGGAATGCTGCAGAGGAAAAGGTGAGGGAGACTTTAAAACCTTGGAGACTAGTGAGTTCCCTGTTGCTGGAGGTATTCAAGCAAAGATTAGATGGTTGCTTGTCATCTAAAAAGCCATAGACCAGATTTAGATTATGAAAGGATAACTGGAGAAGCTTATAAAAATATTGTGCAACACCTCTTGACTTCTCATATTTAGGTCTGCCAAAAGTTTTGAAAACTGATAATGCCCCTTTGAAGCTACAGAGAGATTGTTTACTAGCATTAAATGATTTCCAGAAATTATTAGGGGATATTAATTGGATATGCACACATTTTAAACTGACTACTGCAGATTTAAAGCCTTTTGTTTGATTGCTTAAAATGCGATACTAATCCCAGTTCTAAGAGAAAGTTGACTAGTGAGACAGAGTTGGCTTTTGTTAAAGTGGATGAGGCTTTAAATGATCAGTTAATTAAGATTAATATTACCAAAAGATGAGATTAAATTATTGCCACAAAACATATACCTACAGGATGCTTGTGACAAAAGGCCCATTGGTTCCTCTACCAGTGACCCCAAGAAAAATAGTTTTATCTTATCCCAGCTTGGTGGCACAATTAATTATTAAAAAAAAAAAAGGTGTGGAACTTTTGGAAAAGAAGTAGCAAATATAGTAATTCCATTCAATAAGGATCAACTGTAAGTCTTTTACAAAATAGTGATGACTGGCAAGTTGCCCTGACAGATTTCAGGGGTCAAATTTTGTTTCATTTGCCCTCAAGCCCCCTATTGCATTTTTGAAAAAAATTTCTATTCAGCCTTTGAAAGGGGCTATGACTCAGCCTCTGGTTAAGTGAAAAGATTTCCTTACAAGAGAGTGGAAAGGGCCAGCTATACAGCTAACTTGTAGGAGAGGATGTGCTTGTAACTTGTGGGAGAGGATGTAGCTTTGTTCGTAGTGATGCTTCCTAAGGCCCACTTGACTTTGCATTCCAGGATGTCAGACTCTAGGTGAGTGATCACACCATTGTGATTATCTGGGTCATAAAGAAATTTTGTATAGTTCTGTGTATTCTTGCCACCTCTGCTTAATATCTTCTGCTTCTGTTAGGTCCCTACCATTTCTGTCCTTTATTGAGCCCATCTTTGCAATAAATGTTCCCTTGGTATCTCTAATTATCTTGAAGAGTCTCTAGTCTTTCCCTTCTACTGTTTTCTCAATTTCTTTGCATTGATCACTGAGGAAGTCTTTCTTTTCTCTCCTTGTTGTTCTTTAGAACTCTGCATTCAAATGGGTATATCTTTCCTTTTGTCCTTTGCCTTTTGTTTCTCTTCTTTTCTCAGCTGTTTTTAAGGCCTCCTCAGACAATAATTTTGCCTTTTTGCGTTTCTTTTTCTTGGGGATAGTCTTGATCACTGCCTCCTGTTCAACGTTATGAACCTCCATCCATAGTTCTTTAGGCACTCTGTCTATCAGATCTAACCCCTTGAATCTATTTGTCACTTCCACTGTATAATCGAAAGGGATTTGATTTAGGTCATACTTGAATTGCCTAGTGGTTTTCCCTACTTTCTTCAATATAAGTCTGAATTTGGCAATAAGGAGTTCATGATATGAGCCATAGTCAGCTCCCAGTCTTTTTTTTTTTTTTTGCTGACTCTATAGAGCTTCTCCATCTTCGGCTGCAAAGAATATAGTCAATCTGATTTTGGTATTGACCACCTAGTGATATCCATGTGTAGAGTCTTCTCTTGTGTTGTTGGAAAAGGGTGTTTGCTATGACCAATGTGTTCTCTTGGAAAAACTCTGTTAGCCTTTGCTCTGCTTCAATTTGTCCTCCAAGGCCAAATTTGCCTGTTACTCAAGTATCTCTTGACTTCCTACTTCTGCATTCCAGTCCTCTATAATGAAAAGGACATCTTTTGGGGTGTCAGTTCCAGAAGGTCCTGCAGATCTTCATAGAACCATTCAACTTCAGCTTCTTCATCATTACTCGTTGAGGCATTGACTTGGATTACTGTGATATAGAATGGTTTGCCTTGGAAACAAACAGAGATCATTCTGTCATTTTTGAGATTGCATCCAAGTACTGCATTTTGGACTCTTTTGTTGACTATGAGGGCTACTCCATTTCTTCTAAGGGATTCTTGCCCACAGTAGTAGATATAATGGTCATCTGAGTTCAATTCACCCATTCCAGTCCATTTTAGTACACTGATTCCTAAAATGTTGCAAGATGGCAGAGTAGAAGGACGTGCGCTCATCTTCTCCTGAGAGAACTTCAAAATTACAACTCACTGCTGAACAACTGTCAACAGGAGAATGTTGGAGTGTTTGGGTGTCTCCGGTGGAGGTACTGGCATCAAGGTTATATTAGTTTTCTAAAATAAATTGCATAGCTTTTATTTTCCTCCCTTTTAATAGATTTCATAACAGAGGAATTATGTGTTCCTCAAAGAGGTACACATATGAAAGAATTTGTTAATACATTTGTCTGGATCCAGTACTTTAACAGTAGGTTTCCATGCTTTTTGTTCTGTGTAGACTCTCAAAATTCTTTTATACAAACTGGACCGTTTGTATTTTCACTTTTAAAATTTCATTTAATCAAGATTTTAAAATTTATAAATATAGAGATGTACATTATATTTTCTTAAAGTTTTCACAATCTTTTTAATCTTGCCTAAATCTACTTCTTATTATTGATATTTTATGTTAGATATTTTTATTTGGGGGTTAGTTCTCTTTTCTCTCTTTTTCCATTTTTATTATGCTGTGTGGAGCTTGCCAATGTAATTAGCCCTGTTGAAAGAATGGATTTTGGATTTACCATCATTTCTCCACTTTTCTAATTAATTAATTTTGCTTTAAACTTTCTGCATCCCTCCTGCTTCCCTTATATTTCTCTCTCTCTCTGGATCAAGTTAAATATTTACTCCCTATATAAGAATAAGCATAATGTTTGTTTGAATGCTTGTAACAGCTTTGAATAGGTTTAACAAATTCTATTTTGCCAAGACCCTTGGCTATTTGAGCACATTAAAAATATTAATCTTTTTTAAAAATTTCACATTAAAAATTTAATAGTTTTTGAGTATAATTGATTTTTGAAACTGTATTTATTTAATGTGTACAATTTGATGAGTTTGAACATACATACACAGCATACAGCTAGGAAGCCTTCACCACATAAAGGCAATAAACTTATCTATCACCTCCAAAAGTTTCTTTGTGCTCTTTTGTTTTGCGGTAATAACACTTAACATGAGATTTACCCTCCTAACAAAATTTTTAAGTGTATTGTTACAAGGTGTGCACTTGTACAAGGTGTGTACAGTATTACAGTATTGTTAGTCTTCATGTGAAAAGTTACCATCATTGGTTTCTGTGCTCCTTGGAGCAGCCTTGGGCAACTGAACTTTGGGCAGTTTGACTGCAGGAGGAAACAGCCTCTCATAAAAGTTAGAAAATGTGTAGGTGGGCTGTAAGCTGGTTCCCATCCCATGATTGCCTATCTGCTCCTTGAGCTTGCCTCATAACCCAGTAAGATAAACTCCTCAATGTCTGGTACTTAGCCATGGTCTGAGCCTGTGGCAGAACCTACTCTGCCACTTCTTCAGAAATCAGGCATGGGACTGTTCTGACTGTTGCCTTTCTTTGGATTTTTACCATTTTTCAGGTAGCTTTGCCCATGATGTTAGGAGAAAAGCAAATCCAGAGAGTGTTTCCTTTTGTGAAAGCACAGAACAAAGACATCTAGCCCAGTCTAAAGGCTTGATAAAGCTTCCTGATGGAGAAAATGTTGCCTGCTGGACCGATAGAGAAGGAACAGGTAAATTGCAGAATGGGGAGGGTGGATAAGAAACTCTTTCAATTGTCTGGTCAAATGCAGACTACAGTTCTTGATAACCAGAGCTGTGGCCCTGAACTGTCTTTTTGTGTACTACTAAAGTATAATCCTTAAAAAGTTAGAAACATGACTACTGTGAAAATATGAAAGGAATAGTGTCAGAAGTTTTATGTGACTCACTAATTAATTGAAGAACCTATTAGATATCTGAAAGGGCAATAAAATGTAATGTTTGTAGTTACCTTTTCTATATCCACTGGGTGAAATGCATTTGCTTTGTTGTGGACAAGAATTGTTTGCATTATTACCTGGTTTTCTACCAGCTACTGCTACCACTATGGTTGGAAAATAGCCTAGTCAATAGAAAGACAGTCAAAAGTGCATGCCTGGGCATATTAGACAATGCCCAGCAAGCCACTGAGAGGACACTCAGTGGCCTCTTTTTGCCCATTTTCAAGTTTTAGACAGTTTTTACCAACTCCTTTTTAAATTGTGAAAAATAATAGTTCTGGTTTCCAGCAAATTCATTATTGAGTAGATAAAATATATGTGAGCGCTCTGCATCTCTGCCTCCCTGCCTGGATTCACATCTTGTCTATATTCTAATAATCTCTACTGTGTGTCCTGGGAAGGTCATTCGGGTTTACTCTTGATATCAAGGGTAACACATTCAGCAAATTCTTCAGCTCTTGTCATCTCCCCAGCAGCCTTTTGTAGTCCTTTTAACAGTCTGCTGGGCTGAGCAGGAAGAGACAGGTTGCTCTGGGCAGTGTTCAACAGCACAGCTCTTTGTCTCTTGTTGTCAGCCGGCTCTGTCACTACATTGTTCTTCAGGCGGCATGCCTTTGATGGACTATCTGCCCCTTATGTCTCAACACTCGGGGCAGCATTTGGAGAAACAGCAGTCCTACACTGTCCCTTCTGGCATAGAATAATCCCATCAGAATACCATGTGCTATCAACTCAGTTCCATAGATTTGTTGAGAGCACTGTGAGGGAGTCCCAAAATGTAAAGGCATGCTCCTTGTTCTCAAGGAGTTGTACACCTGCTAGAGAAACAAGCCATACACAAGAAAAAAATTACAAAAGCTAAAAAAGAGCATAGAAGGAAGACAGGACCCAGATCTCTACTCCCCTATTTGTATGATCTTGGACACATTTTTTTTTAACATCATTACTGAGGTATAATTTATATACCATAAATTCTACTCACTGTAAGTATGCATTTCAATAAAATTATTTTTTAGTAATTTTACAACACTGTGCATATATCACTTCAATCCAATTTTAGAACATTTCCATCATTCCAAAAGTTCCCTTATGACCAGTCAAACCTTATTCTCATCCCATCTCTAGACAACCATTGACTTCCTTTCCATTTCCATAGATTTGTCTTTTCTAGAAATTTCATGTAAACAGAATCATACAATATATACTCACTTGTATATGCCTGCTTTTCTTTAGCAAAACATTTTGAACTTCAACCATGTTGTTGCATGTATTAGCATACATTCATTCCTTTCTATTTCTGAGTTATATTTCATTTTATGGATATACCACATTTCATTTATCCATTCACAGCAGATGGATATTTGGACTATCTCAGTTTTAGCCTGTTATGAATAATGCTTCTGTGATCATTCAGTTGTTAATCTTTGTGTAAATGTATGTTTTCATTTCTCTTGGGTAGATGCCTGAGAGTGGATCTGTTGGACTGTTTGATAAGTATCTGTTTAACTTTTCAAGAAACTGTCACATTCTTTTGCAAAGTGGTCCTACCATTTTTACATTCCCACCAGCAAAGCATGAGGGTTCCAGTTTCTCTACATCCTCATCAATACTTGTTATTATCTGTTCTTTCAACTATAGCCATCCTGCTGCTGCTGCTGCTGCTGCTGCTGCTGCTGCTGCTGCTGCTGCTGCTAAGTCACTTCAGTCGTGTTCGACTCTGTGTGCCATCCTAGTGGGTGGAATATACCAATGAATGATATTTCATTGTGGTTTGATTTGCATTCTCCTAATAGTTACTGATGTTATACATATTTTAATGTGATGATTAGCCATTCATCTACCTTCTTGGGAAAAATGTCTATTCATATCTGACCTATTGTGTTGCTTATCTTCTTATTGTTGAGCTTTAAGTGTTGTTTATACATTCTGGATACAAATTCCATACCAGATACATGATGTGCAAGTATTTTCTCCTGGTCTGTGGCTTGTCTTTTCATTTTCTTAATGGACAAACTATTTAAGCTACCGGAGTCTAACTTCAGTTTTTGCATAGACATTGTGGGAAAATTAATAATGCCCATTTTCAGAACTGTTGAAACAGTTAAAAGAGGCAATAAATGTGAAAAATACTTTGCACAGAGTTTGGAAATATTAGGAGGTTTCTGAATGCTTAATGAATAGTCTGAATATAAGAAAACCTATGGGGAAATGCCAAATTGTAGGTACTCAATGAGTGTTTCACTTGTTCAGGGAGGAAAGAAATCAAGCAAGAGCTGCAGATTCCATAGCACATAGTGGGAGTAATACCTTGAGACAAGTATTGAAGGATGAAAAATACTGGATGTAGGGAAGGTAGTCCAGGATAGGGGAATAGCCAGCAGGGGCACAGAGGCCAAAGGAAGCAAAGTGTGTGAGGACGGCAGGAAGGAGACCAATTCACTGCAGACTGTGTTCTTCATACAGAGCCAAATATTGTGAAAGCCTGATGTGTTTATATTAGTAAGTCAAATAAGCATTTTGTCTAATTTTCTAACACTCTTTTTTTTAAGTGATATTTCTGTTTGGAAATGGGAAAAATCAAAGAAATAGCGAAAATATTCTAGGCAATGTAAAAATATGTCATCAATACTGGAAAAAAATAAAACTGTAAATGTATTAGTTGCCATGGAAACCATGGAAACACTGTGGTACCTGACAAGGCTGGTCAGAGGATAGGGCCCAGGCCAGCTGCCCCAGCTGTACACTAGATAGGGTCATGAGTCATCACGCAGTCTTGTAACCTGAGCCAATTTAAAACTGAGACCATGTTGTCAAGGACTCAGCAGCAGCCAAAGACAGATTTAACAACCACACTCACTAAATCAGGAAACCTAGGCTGTTATGAAAAGAGGGTAAACCCCAAAAGTCAGGAAGTATTAACAGCTGATGTCTGTTTGAGCTTACTACATACCTGGGACAGGGTCAAGTTTTTACATGAGTGATCTCATTTAATCTTTGCTCTTTCATGTGAAAAGGTCCTGTTATCATCCTCATTTTACAAATGAGGAAACCAACACTCACTGAAGGTAAGATACATGGTAAAGCTGGGGTTGAACTTAAAGCATCTGACCCAAGCCCTTACCTTTAAGCACAGTCTCTCCTGATCATGTCCCAGGCTGGGCTCACATCAATGGCAAGAATAACTGCCTGTTTCTCTTGGTATCCTCATCAGTCAGCATGGGACCTGGCATAAAGGCAGGTACCTAAGAGTTGTATACAGGATAGAGACTGGCAGGGACCAAGCGAAAGCAACACCTGACATCACAGTAGAAAGGAAGCTGAGCAATGCATACCCTGCTGCTGCTGCTGTTAAGTCACTTCAGTCATGTCCAACTCTGTGCGACCCCATAGACAGCAGCCTATGGGGTCCCTCGTCCCTGGGATTCTCCAGGCGAGAACACTGGAGTGGGTTGCCATTGCCTTCTCCAATGCATGAAAGTGAGAAGTGGAAGTCAAGTCGCTCAGTCATGTCCGACTCTTAGCAACCCCCTGGACTGCAGCCTACCAGGCTCCTCTGTCCATAGGATTTTCCAGGCTAGAGTACTGGAGTGGGGTCACAGGTAAACACCATAATCAGCTGTGAGGTAGAATACAGGACATCTGGCTAGTAGGAGTTAAGAATTCCAAAGTATAATTCATCTATCTCTTAAATATCCATTTGAGCAGTTCCAGGTTTTGCCCTCTATAGTAGTAACCCCACTTCATTGCACAGGGCTTTGTGGAGCCAGTCCCATAATTGTCCCATTGGGGCTTGTATATGACCCAGGGTCCACTACAGGAGAACATCACACTTGCAGCTGCCCGAGAGAAGCTGGAAACTGCTTCTCCAATCTGCATTATCCTACACAACATGATGGTTCAGGGTCAGTCACATCCACCTTTTGCAGCTATCTGATGGCCAAGGAGTTTAACCTCTCTGGACTCAATTTCATCTTCTCTAAAATATAAATAATAAGATTTTCTACCCCAAAGTAAGCCAGAGAGTATACAGGAAAGTTTAAAACATTGCCTTTAAAATCATGAGCACAGGACATGGCATTTGGGAAGACTCAAAAACTGTTGGTATTATCATTCTACATGCTCAGATGCTAGTTCCAAAACCCCTGTCAAGTGGAAAGCATCCATTCCCCAAACACATCTCATCCTTCCTGTGCAATCCCAGGGTCAGTAACCAGTACACCACTGGGGCTGACTTGCCAGTCTTATCCTTTGTAGAGAAATGGACAAACTCTCTGACGATAAGGCATCCGTAACACCCTCCTGGGGGTCCCAGGTGGCACAGTGGTAAAGAATCCGCCTGCAAGGCAGGAGACTCAGAAGACACGGGTTTGATCCCTGGGTAGAGAGATTTCCCTGAAGAAGGAAATGGCAGCCCACTCCAATATTCTTGCCTGAGAAGTCCTACGGACCGAGGAGCCTGGCTGGCTACAGTCCATGGGCCTACAAAGAGTCAGACACGACTTGGGAGACTAAACAACAATGCCCTTCCTTCCTTTGTAATTCTCCATCCCCTTTTTCCCCTTTCAGCCTAGCAGACAAGAATGAGTCTCCTGGCGTCTCGCCAGATGTAGCAGGAAGTTATGAATGAGGATTGCACAGGACAGTTGACTCTCTACAGAGATAGGCCCTAAATTAATCCTGAAGGCTGGGCAGCAACCACAGGAAGCTTGGAGCCATGAGGCCACCACTTAACACTTACATATCTCTGTCTATCCTGGAGCCGTAGGCAAACAATAGCCTAATCCACTAAAGGCCTGGGGGAAGTATTATTAGTCATGGACTATCTGAGATCAACCTTTAGGAACATACACTCAGGGCCAGAATCTGGAATCAGGTCACTGGTGGGACTAGGATCCTTATATGAGTCTATGAGGAATGTCAGAAAATTTCCAACAACTGGTTAATGTCCACCAGTGCTTAGCAAATTAGGCCTGTGTTGAAGTGTCCGTGCCCAAAGGACTGATTTATTGAGCTGCCCTAATTAGGATCTTGTAACACATCAAGGGGCCATTAAAGAAAAAATTGCTGGCTTCAGAGACCAAGGAGTATACATAAACATGGTTTGTCTCTTTGCCAGGCCCAACAAATGCCATCCTGACACTGCAGTGAGCTCTAGTGGGACAGTAGCCATCAATTAAATTAAAACATTGACCCATCTGCTGGAGCAAGCATGATGTAACATTATCCCCCATGTCCATTTTCTCCTTTTCTAGCCTTCTTCCCCCTTTAGAAGTCTGAAGCTAGCTCAGAGTCAAATCTGGGAAAACTCCTGGATCAAAAAACCACCCAGAACAATCTGCCATTGAGGATTCAGAAATAAGCTGAGACAGTTCATCAGCTTCTGGATTATGGTCCCCTTCTCTCTGTTACTACCATGTCTCTCATACACATCCTCCTTTTGAGAGCTCCTTCACCACAAATGAAAACATCTTTCCCTGGATTCACATATTGCCGACCAACCCAGTCTTGCTGCTAAGAGTATAATGTCATGATTATCTCTGCCCAAGCATCATCCCTAACACTGCCAGCTCATTCTCCAAAAACTTGGGCAAGGTACTCAATCTCTCTGTCTTGTTTTCTTCATCTGTAAAGAGAATTAATAACGAATTAACCTACTTTATAAGGTGGTTGGGAGGATAAGAAATGTATGTCAAGTGCCTGGTACATAGTTAGAGTTTGATGAATGTAATGGTTGCTATTACATGAAGTGAAGTGAAGTCATGTCACTCAGTCATGTCCGAATCTTTGCAATCCCATGGACTGTAGCCTACCAGGCTCCTCTGTCCATGGAATTCTCCAGGAAAGAATACTGGAGTGGGTTGCCATTTCCTTCTCCAGGGGATCTTCCCAACCCAGGGATCGAACCCGGGTCTCCTGCATTGCAAGCACATGCTTTACGGTCTGAGCTACCAGGGAAACCATATGTAATGCTATTACATACTATTATGTTAAAGGGCTTCCCTGGTGTCTCAGACCATAAAGCATCTGCCTGCAATGCAGGAGACCCAGGTTCGATCCCTGAGTCAGGAAGATTCCCTGGAGAAGGGAGTAGCAACCCACTCCAGCACTCTTGCCTGGAGAATTCCATGAACAGAGGAGCCTA
The DNA here is from genome assembly GCA_917880005.1 of Nanger dama. Taxonomy (NCBI): domain Eukaryota; kingdom Metazoa; phylum Chordata; class Mammalia; order Artiodactyla; family Bovidae; genus Nanger; species Nanger dama. The sequence continues at coordinate 36,378,729 of CAKJTW010000022.1, forward strand.
GCAGGCTATAGTCCATGGGGTCACAAAGAGTTGGACACAACTGACCAACTAACACAGAGACACATGTTATGATAAAAGGAGACCTGGATGACCATAAGAACCTAATGAACATTAGCAAACAAGTCTTTATAGAAGGCTGTCCTTGTGGCCAAGACAGAGAATACCTCTCAGAATATCAAGATGCCTATGTCAAAGTATCCTAGGTTGCCCCAGATGCAAAACATTCTACAAACTCAGTAAGCTTCTATGCTGAGCTAATTGCCTAAGCTTCCATTTCTGCCAACACTGAAGAACATAATGCAGAAAGTGTCAATAACTCACTAAAGTAACAGGGTTCCTTGACTGATTCCAGGTCTGCTGTGGATAAGTCTGGAGCTCCTTGTCATAAAAGACAGCAAGGAAACTGTCGCATTCCACTGGGGTCGAGGCAAAAGGATCAAGAGCTGTCTAAAAGAGTTCCCACCGACCAGAGATGGGGTATTCAGAGAATCAGTTAGAACAATAACTGCTACAATGGATGAAATGGATGTGTTATAGGGAATCAATTCATTATTTTTAAATAGAAATAATGGCAAATAAAATAGCCTCTCCAATGTGAACTGTAATTCAGGGTAACCGAATTGTTGATGAAGGGAGGTTTTTCTTTATAGCATTTCCAGCTAATAAATGTAGAAGGGATGATAGACTCTTAACCATTTTGCAGTACTAATAAATTAATTTATTTATGCAGTAATGATCATAATATCATAAAAAGAGAGACAATCAAACATTTTATTCCTCTCAATGAAAAGTACATACCATCATCTATAAAGTGGTCTTGTCAAAAATATCACATTTTAATCTGATCAAACTCTAGATCTAAGTACTGATTTGAAAGCAATTCAGAAATAGGAAAACATGCTAAACAACACCATGAGGATCCAACCAGCAGACTCTAGACTGTGAGAAAATCTGTGGGACAAATGATTGGTTTCTTCAATAAACAAAGACAAAGCTGAAAAGAGAGCCTATAAATTAAAAAATAACCCATGCGAAAAGCACCAAGTGCTGGTGAGGATGTAGAGCAACAGGAAAACTCATTCATTGCTGGTGGAAACACAAAATGGAAGACAAAAATTAAACAGTCTCTTACCATTTGATCTAGCAATTACACTCCTTGGTATTTACTCAAATACATTGAAAATTATATTATATTCACACAAAAGTTGTTTCGTTGTTGTCATTGTTGTTTAGTCGCTAAGTTGGGTCAGACTTGCTACCCCATAGACTATAACCTGCCAGGCTCCTCTGTCCATAGGATCCTCCAGGCAAGAATCCTAGAGTGGGTTGCCATTTCCTTCTTCGGGGGATCTTTCCAACCCAGGGCTCATACCTGCATCTCCTGCCTTAGCAAGTGGATTCTTTACCACTGAGCCACCAGGGAAGCCCATTCACACAAACCCAGCTAGTAAATGTTTAGTGCAGCTTTATTCACAGCTGCCAGAACTTGAAAGCAATCAAGATGTCCTTCAGCAACTGAATTCACAAACAAATTGTGGAACATCCAGAGAATGAAGTATTATTCAGTACTAAAAAGAAATGAGCTTTCAAACCATGAAAAGACATGAAGGAAACTTAAATGAATATCACTAAATGAATTAAAGCAATCTGAAAGGCTATGTATTTTATGATTCCAACTATATATGACATCGTGGAAGAAACAAAACTATGGATGCAGCAAAAAGATCAGTGGTTGCTTGGGATTAGTGGGGAGGAAAGGATGAATAGACAGAGCACAGATTTTTAGGGCAGTAAAACTATATCTGCATGATGCTATAATGTACACATGACTATGATATTATAATGGCAGATATATGTCATTATATTTTGTCAAAACCTGTAGAAGATACAATACCAACAGTGACCCCTAATGTAAACTGTGGACTTTGAGTGGTAATAATACATCACTATAGGTTTATCCATTGTTACAACTGGACCACTCTGGTGCAGAATGTTGATAGAAGGGGTTTGTGGGTATGTGAAGACAGGGGGCATGTGGAAGCTCTCTATTTTCCACTCAGTTTTATTTTTTCTCCCCACTCACTTTTGTTGCAAATATTAAACCTCTCTGAAAAATTATTTAAAAATTCTGAAAAGCTTCTCTGAAAAAGTGTAGTTTTAAAGAAAAACAACCCATATGAGAAACCAACTGATCACAATGTATGAGACTTATCTGGATCCTGATAGGAACAAACTATATCTAGGAGGTGGGGTAGGAGAAAGGGAGGAGAAACGCCTAGATATTGAATGATATTAAGGAATTATTATAATAATTTTAGAGGTGACAAGGTACTGTGGTTATGTTTGAAAAATAGTTCTTGTCCAAATACTGAATTCTGAAATGTGTATGTAATGTGTACTGAATTCTGAAATGTGTATGAAGTCTGAGATTTGCTTTAAAAAATTTTCTGGTAGGAGAGCAAGTGACAAAAATGCATAAAATAAGATTGGCTGGATGATGAATTCTTAAGGTTCATTATGCTGCTTGCAGGTGATCAGGGGTCCCCAAGGCCAGGTCAAAGAAACTCTGCATCAGATTTATTTCTCCTTTGTGCCTAAAGCCTGACTCTCTTGCATGAAAAGCATAGACTGTCAGATGCAAAAGAGCTAAATAACTGTGCTAATGAGAAAAGAGATTCTGAAAGATGAGGTGACTTGTCAAAGGTCACAGAGTTTGGTAATGGCAAGACTAGAAATAAGGTCTGGATCCCAGCTAAAAGTCTAGCACACAGCCTCTCCTGCCCATTCATGTATCCTGTTTTTTCTAGCTGTTTTTCTTTCTCTATATGCCTCAGCCATACATTTATTGCACCTGAAATCCCCAAGCTGGAGTTCACTGAGCAGCCTCTCTGACAAGGCCAGGTCTCCTCCTCTCACTGATGCCCCGAGGTGACTGCCATGCTTTGGGGGCCTGTGTGTCACTCTGACTTATACTGGGGCCCCAGGACTCCAGATCAGAAAGCAGTCTGTCATTCTAGTTGAGTGATGGCCAATTCCCTTGACTGTTCATGAGATGTACATCTGTTCAGTGACTATCTCAGAAAGAAGCACAATTGGAAAGGGTATGGAGTAGGGGGAGAGAGAGGATCCTATTTTATCCATGACTCACTGGAAAAGACCCTGATGCTGGGAAAGATTGAAGGCAAAAGGAGAAGAGGGTGGCAGAAGAAGAGATGGTTAGATAGCATCATGGACTAAATGGACATGAATGAGCAAACTCCAGGAGATAGTGAAGGACAAGGAAGCTTGATGTCCTGCAGTCCATGGGGTGGCAAAAGTCAGACACAACTTAGCAACTGAACACACACATAGCACATACTACTCTCAAGAACCTGGATAAGAACTCTGAGACTTGCTGCCCATGAACCCACCTCTAATGTTACTGAAGGCCGTGAGGAATTCCTAGAAATCCAGGGACCTGCCCACCAAATCAGATAAATATCCTTGCCTCTTCCCTCTCTTCCTCCCTGGCTTCCTTCTTTCTCTATGCACGTAGGTGCTAGGTTTGGGGTGAGGGTGGGGGGACTAAAACCATGGTATCTAATCTTAAAAAGCTCAAAGACAGACATGAAACAACAGCAACTTATAAGATATAAATCCCATATTTGTCACTGAATCTTTACCCCAGACCTTTAAGAAAGGTGTGCCACACACACCGACATTTAGGAAACTGCTTAGAGATGATAGGAAATTCACCCAAGGTCAAAGAACCAGTAACTGGCAGGACAAGAATTTGAACCCACCTGTGAATGCAGAACTCAAGCTCCTCACTACTAAGATTGAGAAGATACTAGAGCCTCCCTTGCTTCTTCTCTATTGTCTTTTGCCTCCCCAGCCCCACCCTATGTAGACAGAAGATTCTTGAGGAATTTACTTTCAGCAGTTTCTCTCTAGCTAGCAGAACCTGCAGAACATTTGGAAGACTTAGCAGAGCAGCCATTGGCTATCAGCCCCCTAGTGACTCTTCACAGCCCTCCTGGAGTCGGCAGGCCCTTTGTGGAGGAGAGGGAGCTCTTCTCTGGCACTCAACCCTGGCTCTCTTCCCACCTTCACAACTTGATTAGGCAATAGGAGCAAACAAAGAATGGATTTTAACAACAGAACTGAAATCCTCTAGTCCTACCTTACAGCTTGAGAGTGTCACCATCATGGTCATGGAGTAGGTGCTCAGTATGCTAACATTTCATGGCCAAGTAATGTTTCAGGGACTCCCTACCACTGCCCAAACCCCACAGTCCAGAATTGCTCCCCGTCTCCCTCTGAGGCTGGAGCTGGGCTGGATGGGGATCAGAGGGCCAGAGGATGAGGCCTGGCCAGCTACTGTAGACAGGGCCCCCAACTTAACACAACATGTCCTTTGTCCCTTATAATTTCCTGGGAAGCAAGCCAAAAGATACTGCTCATCTCATTTTACAGACAAGGAAATTGAGGCACAGAAGGATATTATTTGTCCAAGGTCCTAAATCCTTCAGCTAGTAACAGAGCTAAGACCATCTCCTGGATCTTCTGACACTTAGACCTTTGTTCTTTTCCACTGTCCATTAAGGCAGTAGATGCAAGTCCTTATTGTAACATGTTGCTACTATTCTTTAGTCTTCTAAAAGAGATCCCTATTAAAACATTGCCAAGTAGTGGCAACAACAGAGTCAATCTCCCACAATAAGGTCATCTGCTAATAATTTCCCCTCTCTTGCCCCAAGTTCCTCTATTCTCTGGTCCCCTGGTCCTTTCCCACTTCCCATCCATTATCACCACCTGCCTTGGGCTACTTTTCCATGGGACATGTCCAGTACCTCCCATTTCAGTGAGGGTCCCTAGGAGGGAGGCATCTTTGGGGATTCTCGCTTCTGATACAAATGTCAAAGTAAGAGAAATTGGGAAATAAAGAGGAAAGGGAACATGTGGGAACAGCAGCTATCTTATCTCTCCAATCCCTGGGAGAGAGATTTCCGGCTTCTACAAACAACCAAGCTCTGAAAGGAGGCTTCTTTTACATACACTTTGCAGGGATGACTTAAGTAAGTCTTGACGACTCTCTTTCCCTGGAGACTAGACTAAAAGTATTGTTTAGAAATCTAATATATGGTTTATTTACTCAATTTGTGCTGAGCTCCACAGTTCCTTCAGGCCAGCCTCACTCGCCCATTACTCTATTAATGCTCCATTACTGAAATTAGTGCTGTAATTGGAGGGGAAGGGCCGAGGAAGGGGGCACTCCTTAAAGGCCCAGGTCTCCTTTAATCACATCACGGGCAGAGGCATGGAACTGTTGTAGGGGCCACACGCATGTTTGGGCCAAAGCGAAGCCTTGACAGCCAGGCAGCAGGAACCTAGAGCGCAGCGTGAGTGGCACTGACCGGTCAGCATGCAGCACCTTGAGGCCCAGTCGCTGCTCCAGCTCCCTAGACGGCGATGCTTTTGCCCACACCTAGCCTCTCACACCAGCAGCTCCAAACACACCACCAGAGCACCCCTGACCTCTCATTCTTAGCATGTGATGGCAAGGCCATTTTTCTTAAGCTTCCTATGCATCCCTTCTCCTTTCATCAATATGCCTGTGTACACTGGCTCTTTTCTCGCCTAAAATGAGCCCCTTAAGGACCACCTCTCATTCATACACCTATTGTACCTTCAGTCTGTGCCATGCTAACTCCCTCTAAGAACAATTCCAGAGTCTTCTCTTCCACATACTGACTTACTTGTCTTTGGCAAGGTAGACTAGCCAGCTATCCCTTATCTGGATCATCACTCCCTCTCACAAATAAGTTTCTTTGGAAGAGCACCCACACTCCTTGCCTCTCAGTCATTGCTTCCTACTCACTTCTCGACAACTTAAGATCTGAACTATAACCTCTCCTATCTACTGAGCTAGCTTGTTTAAAGGTCACCAGTTATCCAATCCAGAGACTATTTCTCAATTCTTTTCTTCCACAGGACATCTCTGTAGCATCTAAAATTGCCACATATCCTCTTCCTGGAGTGAATTTTCACTTTGGCACCTGTAAATAATTAGTGAATAATATTTTCACCAAATTCTTCTTTCTGACAAAACATTCTCTTTTCAAGCTGTGATTCTTACCATATTTTTAAAGAGCCACAGGTTCTTTTAAAAATCTGATACACACACACACACACACACACACACACACACACACACACACACACACACACACACACACACACACACACACACGTATATGTGCATTCATGGCCCCGATGAAAATCTGTAAATGCCACCTCTGCTCTTTACTTTCTTCCCTGGCAATCTTGACAGTTCCTGTTTTAAAAATCATAAGCGTTTAAACAATTTCCAAATCTAAACATTCAGCCTTGGTTGCTTTACCAGTTGTACACCTGCATTTTCAGCTGCCTGATGAACATCCCACAAGGACCATAAACCCGTCTTCACCTCACATCCTGCTTTACGCTTTTCTTTCTCTGTTCGTGGCTTGGTGATATCTTTGTTGTTGTGCCTCCTGAAAACCTTGGAACCGTTATTAACCCTCTAGTTTCCTAAACTGCCCCCGGCAGATCTATACTTTGTCATCCACAAGTGTTGTCTGTAGCTCTCCTCTGAGTTACAAGTGGCTTCTCCAATTTTAAGTATCACATAATTAAACAACAGCATTCCAAGAAAGAAGAATGGATACAAAAACAAAGCTTTCATCCCTGTAATCCATTTTATTGGGGAGAAATATCCTTTGCAAATGTTGTCCTGACGACTCTTGTTGAAGTCTTACTGGCCAGAACTGAGTCAGGTATTCATCCTAGGGCTGGTCACTAGAAAAGGGCACCTGAATTGCTATGACTGACTCAGTTTCATTGTAACTAATCCACCCTGGCAGAGCAGGTTAAACAGGAATAAAATGGACATTCCTTTAGCAAGAAAGAAGGGAAAAGGCTATTCATTAAGCATGTAGGCAACTATGTCTGTCATGACACAGTATTATTATTTATCATTTTATTGGTCCAGACTGGGAGTCCCTTAAAGGAACAAAGACTGTGTCTGTTTCACCTTGGAGTCATCTATGTCTCTCACTATGTGCTCAGTCGCTCAGTCGTGGCCAACTCTTTGTGATCCCATGGACTGCAGCTCGCCAGGCTCCCCCTGTTCATGGGGATTCTCCAGGCAAGAATACTGGAGTGGATTGCCATTTTCTTCTCCAGGGTCTCTCACTATACAGGTGTTTAAAAGATATTTGCAAAGGATAAATGAAGAACCCCACATCTCCTGATTTCCCAGATGCTTAGCATCTTATCAGAGCAAAAAGTTGACTTGATGGCCTCTGCACAAAAAAGGAGAAAGCTGAGAAGACTCACTGCCACTTCACCTTAAATGCAACTAACATCTAACATTCCCAAGAAGCCTAGGTTATTTTAAGGGTGTGCGGGTGAAATACTATTAGTATCTCACATCCCTCTATCGTTTATTGCTGCCACTGAATCCAGAGGCAGATGTGCTAAAATATAGCTGAAATGCCTGGTCTCAGGGCATTTCTGGCCAAGTCAAAGTCAGAAGGATAAGAAACCCCACAAGGTTGTTCTTGTAACGCTTAAGGCTATGTCTTGGGAAAACTCAAGGTTTATGGAGAAGTGGCTGTCCTTCAGGGTGTCTGGGTCCAGGGAGAGCTGCAGAGTCACACCTTCTCTGGGCACAGTGACATCGTCCACTGCCAGGGACAAGTCCCCTCTAATGATTTTCCAAACACAGCACTTCTAAGTGGTCTGTGTTGTTCTCTGGTGGGAGCACAGCTCGAAAGAAGATGGAAGGCAGCTGTGAGGAGTAAATGAAATCATGTAGTGAAAGTGCTACATTAGATGAGATTTGAAAAATAAGTCCCTAGCACAGTGCTGGCCCTGCAGTAGATGTTAATAAATGTCCATTGATTGTTATCCGATTCAGTCTTTCATATTCCAGCTCTGGGACTCAGGATAGGGAACAGAGAGTCCACTATAAATAGACCAAATGTTTGACCTTACTTAACATATTTACCAACGTGTAAAATGCAAGTTTTGGGCTTCCCAGGTGGTGCTAGTGGTAAAGAATTTGGCTGCTAATGCAGGAGACTTAAGTGACGCAGGTTAAATCCCTGGATTGGGAAGATCCCCTGAAGGAGGGCATGGCAACCCACTCCACTATTCTTGCTTGGAGAATCCCATGGAAAAAGGACCCTAGGAGCTATAGTCAATAGGGTCACAAAGAGTCGGTCACAACTGAAGCAACTTAGCAAGCATGCATGATGGTTTAGACCTTTCTAAGTGTCAGACTTTATTTTGGGGGCTCTAAAATCACTGCAGTGGCAACCCACTCCAGTACTCTTGCCTGGAAAATCCCATGGACGGAGGAGCCTGGTAGGCTGCAGTCCATGGGATCGCTGCAGTTGGACACGACTGGGCGACTTCACTTTCACTTTTCACTTTCATGGATTGGAGGAGGAAATGGCAACCCACTCCAGTGTTCTTGCCTGGAGAACCCCAGGGACGGGGGGGAACCTGGTGGGCTGCCGTCTCTGGGGTCACACAGAGTCGGACACGACTGAAGTGACTTAGCAGCAGCAGCAGCAAAATCACTGCAGATGGTGACTGCAGCCATGAAATTAAAAGATGCTTACTCCTTGGAAGGAAAATTATGACCAACCTAGACAGCATATTCAAAAGTAGAGACACTACTTTGCCGACTAACGTCTGTCTAGTCAAGGCTATGGTTTTTCCTGTGGTCATGTATGGATGTTAGAGTTGGACTGTGAAGAAGGCTGACCACCGAAGAATTGATGCTTTTGAACTGTGGTGTTGGAGAAGACTCTTGAGAGTCCCTTGGACTGCAAAGAGATCCAACCAATCCATTCTGAAGGGAGATCAGCCCTGGGATTTCTTTGGAAGGACTGATGCTAAAGCTGAAACTCCAGTATTTTGGCCACCTCATGCGAAGAGTTGACTCATTGGAAAAGACTCTGATGCTGGGAGGGATTGGGGGCAGGAGGAGAAGGGGGACGACAGAGGATGAGATGGCTGGATGGCATCATTGACTTGATGGATGTGAGTCTGAGTAAACTCTGGGAGTTGGTGATGAACAGAGAGGCCTGATGTGCTGCGATTCATGGGGTTGCAAAGAGTCACACACGACTGAGCAACTGAACTGAACTGAACTGAATACCCCTCTGTGATGGAAATGACTATCCAATTGTGATCCAAATGACTATCCAATTATTGATATCCAATAATCGAACTGATATACTGCAAAGTATAAGAACAAAATCTTGAATTTTGTGATTTTTCCGTGCAGTCAGGTCAATAAATCAAGAAAGTGTTAAAAGAGAAAGTAGAAAATTCTGATCCATCCCTTAATCAGTAGTTGACCTAATTGATTAGAATCTACCTGATTAAAATAATGCCACATATGGGGTTTAGGATATTATTTAATCCAATGCTGTCTTGTAATATATGAAGAAACTAGGACCCCAAGAAGTTAAAAGACTGATTCAAGAATGTCAGTTTTTAAAAGTGAAGGACTAGATTTCCTGACTCTCAGATCTGTGATCTTTCCTGTCCCCAGACTGTCCCACAGTCCTCTCTGTTGTGGACCTAAAGACTCTCAGCTGCACAGGTACAAATACACCATGTATCTTCTAACAGGAGTTGTTAGTAGCTTGCCATCAGATGCAGGTGGCCCTTTAAAACTGTATTCCAATAGAAGAAACACATTTGTGTGAGTTTGATGGTATGGGGTGCAGCCAAGTTTGAAGACCTTATTAGAAGGAGTGCAGATAGTTTGAACTTCCACACACTTATGGTCCTTGTGATTCCGGATACTCAAACTGCTCACCAGAGTCCCACTTTTGATCTGGCCTATTCAGAGAGAAATCGAGCCCAACCAGCCACTGAGAACCAAGAATGTCCAAGACAGAGTTCCCTGGCAGGGCTTGAACTATCTGCTTCTCAAAGTACACCTCTCTAACCCAGAGTTTTGGACTGCCCATTCTATATTTCTTTATTCATCAAACTGATATTTACAGAGACATAACATGTAGCAAGAACAAAGTGAGGCTACAGAAATGGTCAAGCCACGGCCTCTTCTCTGGAGAAACACATTCTCTAGTTCGGAGACAGCCCTGGGCACAGCTAGTTCAGGTTCTGTGGAGTGAGTGCTATGGCTGTCATATATGTGCAGGAAAAGGTGTCCCTCCCTCTGTCTGAGAGATATTTGTCCTGGTGTTTATCTAGAGGAAAAGGGCAAGATGAGCATCCCAAGCAGCAGGGACAGCATGTGCAAAGGCTCAGAAGCACGCAAGACTTATGCCTGTCATATTAGACTGATTCAGTTCTCCAGCTATTCAATCCATGCCTCATAAATCTAGGGATTTACTAGAAGATGTGAAGGCTGGTATGAGACTCCACAATGAGATTCAAAACTCCCATGTTTATACAGCCAGGAATTTCAGCACCTTGCTATGCCCATCCCTATTTATCATCCCGCCACCACCAACCCATAAGAAAAGAGAATAGTGGAAGAGTCAACCCTGATCAGATTATGAAATGGGTAATGACTGATTCTGTTTCTGTCTTGTCTGCTCCTGTCTCCAGCCCCAGATGTTCTGGAACCCCCTTTTCCATCTTACCTTCACCTCCTCTGATATCAACCATTGGTTCAGTTTGATTTGAGCTCTCATGTTTCCCACTTGGGCTTTGTTCTATGAAAAGAAAGTCCACATCTTCCTCTACAGAGGTTTCAGGGATCCTGGCACTAGTGTGAGGGCCATTCCAGATGCGTGCCACCTCTTGTGCCCAACCTGCAACCCTGGAGGAGCTACAGGCTGACTGAGGCTAGAGAACAATGTTGCTGGAAACTCCGGAGTGCAGAGGAGCTGGGAGGGGCCTGGAAGAGGGACAGGGAGCCCTGGGAAACACAAGGTCCACTGTGGGTGAGAACTAGGAGGGGCAGGGAGTAGTTTTCATATTTACTCAGATGGTTGACCTAAAGTCATAATACTACTTGCAAAACACCAGAAATACTGAAAAGAGTAAATCTCATCATAGGACCCAGGGTAAAATAAAATTGAGGGAGGAAAAAAATATGTGTATGGGCAACCAAAAGTCTGACTGACTAAACTTGGATCCTAAGAGTATTAGATTTAATCAAACATTTTGAAGTGTATATACTGAAGTGATCATATTGGGTTTTATTTTTGATCCATTGATCGATTTATTACTAAACTAATCCATTGGTTAAGAAATTTGTAATAATACTAAAATATTTTTTAAATTATTATATTAGTCTGAAATTAACACTGTATTTATCATAATAGACAACTTTTAAAATAATCTGTCAAGTCCAGTTTGCTAGTATTTTATTTGAAATGTTTGTGCTTGACATGGGAACCCTAATTTGAAGGTGATCTTGACTTTGGTTTTTTTCCTCTGAAGCATGTATAATTCTTAGATTTGCTATACATCCTTAGGTCTTGAGATCTGCCACTATCATCATTTTTATCTTTTAATCATTTTTCACTATGGTCAGGAAAATTTTTTTAAAGTTTCTCCTCTTCAATTCTGGTGTAATTTTATAGACAAAGATATTGTCTTTCACTTACCATTTTCAGTTGGATTTTAATCCTGCTACTACATTTGGAATTACCCACATTCTTTTCTTATTTCATCAAACTACGTTTGCACACTGCCTAGATCTCAGCCCATTCTGCTTTTGCAGCTCCCTCTTCTTGTTTCATAAGCATGGACAGAGAGAAGATTTATTTCACAAGTCTTTTTCTAACAGAATAACACTTCAGGGACGTGATTCATCAGGTAAAGTGTCCCATAGTTGGCATACCTGGCAGTACCTTTCTGTAGGCCCCTTATTAATCTTTTCTCTACACTCATCCTTGAGACATCATGTTGCTATTCAAGTCTGGAGTTTCTAGTAGGCCCCATCACTCACCTCACATTTTGGTGCAGTATCTGCCTTTCTAACCTACAGAGCTAAGCACTAGCCACTAGGTCGATTTGTGGGCCTCTGCACTGAATAATGCTACTGGGCTGAAGTTAGATTTCCCTTGTTCCAACTCTCAGGTTCTTGAAGATGCAGGTTTAATCCTTCTTGTACACAGTTTAGAACATGAAAGATGATGCCCTTTATCCAGAACTCTGTCCAGAACTCTTGCAGACTCTACCCTGCTTCTGATGCTTCTCTTTGGGCATCTACATGAGCCAAAATGCAATGTACTTCTTCCATCCCCCTCTGCTTTGTGGTAACTGTGGCTTTTGAATGAATACAGGGGAAATGATTGGAAGGCAGTGGTCTGAGGGGCAGAGGTTTAGTGGGTGGCAACCTGGGGAAAGATAGGGCTCTAGCAGCTCACCTAGCTCTGAAGACAGTGGAGGAGAGAGTTTGTTTTTCTAATCCTTGTCCCTGTGACTTGAAGATAAGGACATCAGTAGGAAGTGTTTAGTTTATTTCATCTCAACTCTTTGAATTTGGGGTGTTTCAAATGGAGAACGTGTGCTCAAAAACTGCTTCTCAATCCACTCCTATTAATGAGGTCCAGAATTTAATTTCACATATATCATCTCTTACATTTTATTAAATGGTTATTACCTGCTTGGCTTTTTCCTTTGTTTTCATTTTCATGACATTTATACTGTCATGCGGAAGTCAGGAGGACTATACCAGGTATTATACATCAAGTTAAATCAGAAATCCTTACTTCTGTGTTCTAATTTCACTGAATTTTATTCTTAACTTTTCTTCCTATCTAGATAAATATAATTTATTGTATTGTAAATATTCAGAATTGTGCAGGGCTTTAGTACAGTGATCCTTTTAGGCTATTAAAGTATCTAAAATAGGGTTCCTACGCTAAACGGCCCAAACTATTGCACTTTTAAAATTATTTTGTTTTCTTTCTCTCTCATTCCTAATCTTTGGGTGGGGGTATCTCTCCTTCTGTATTCCCTCTAGGGACTACACTCTTCTTCCTCATGCAAAGTCTCTGTTTCTGAAAAGGGAGTCATAAAATCTCAAATCTGGAAGAAAAATTTAAAAGGTCTAATCTGATCATCATGCTCTTTTGGAGTCCCCTCCACCCTTCTCCCCTACCTCTCACCTACCCCTACATATTCACCAAGGGGTCGTTGATCTTATGTTTGAACACCTCCAGTGGCTGAGAACTCACCACCTCTTGAGGTAGTCAGTTCCATCTCTAGGAAGTTTGGATTGTTATAAAGTTGCTTCTTATATTAAAACACGTGCCTCCTTTACTTCCTTGCCAGAGATACTGGTTCTCTCACATATAGACCCAGAGTCTGAGTCTGTTTCCTGTTCCACACAAGTGCCTATCAGCCATCTGAAGGCAGATTTCATTCTCTTCCTCCACCCCAAGTTCTCTCTTCTCTGAGATAAACATGTTCAGTTCTTTCTATCGCTCCTACAATTCCTTGTAACTACTTAGCTCTGTCATTCTATACTCATGGCAGTTCTTAGTTCATTTAATGGGAAGTAGGAACACCAAGGTCTCTAAGAGCCAGAAGGTGAAAGTGCCAGGGAGAGGATGCCTACTGACTAGCCCAGGGTGTCATCCAAGGGCAAGAGAGGACTTTCAAAGAATATGGGTAGAAAATGTTTATTCCAAGCTAGAGCCGCTATCATCAGTGAGAGGAGACAGCCTCTCACATGGGAAAGCTAGACAGGCTAATAACAAAGTGAATTCCAAAGGTGTAGACAGGGTGAAAGGGCACCAATAGGAAAGTGTTGTCCCCAGAGCTGGAGACAGTGGGACATAGTCGCCATCCCTGGGCCTAATGGGGTGAGGGTAGGGAATGGGTCACAGTTGAATAGTGTGCAAAAACTGTTACTGGTAAAACTTTATTACCTTTGTTTAAAAAATGTAAACATGGATAAAAATTTTGTTGCTTATATTTATGAACCCTCACTTTTGGATATTAATTAGCACCTATTAAGCTGCTAAGAACTTAATGGCTTTAATCACCAAACAAGGAATGAACTAAGTCATTGCGATGGCTGAAGTGGGAACAGAAAGAGACAGGCATTCTGAGGCTTATGTGAAAGGGGCCTGTGAGCAAGTGCCAAGCCCTTTTCCAGGCAGGATCTCACCCCCTCTTCCCCACCCTCCTCCTGCTCCCAGAGGTGGCAGTTATATGTCCCTGTTTGGCTCAGGACTGAAGCACACCCTGGCTAGGAGGCAGCTGGCGCTGGCCCAGGCATGAATGTGTGCCTACCCCTCTGGGCCCCACTTCTAGCAGGTCACCCGGGTCTGTGTTGTCACCTTGAAACATTTGAGAGAGCTGTGAGCTTCAGAAGGTGAGACGTGTGGGGCTGCGAGCTGGGGGTGGGGCAGACCAGTCCTGGAGGGTGGCTGGAGAGCTTTTGACAGCCCAGACCAGAGCCCAGGGTCCTATTCCTGACGACGTGAGCCCCCAGGCAGGCGCCGAGTGGATAAGAGTGTAGACAGTGAGGCCGGCCGTGATGCTTGCCAGCACCTGCAGATAGCAGGCAAATAATTGGCACATGTTTAAAAAAAATTAAAAAGCTATTGGATGTGAGTATTTTCTAACAGTGTCTGGCGGGAGTGCCTGGGAGGAATTTAATCAGCAAGAGTTGTTTAAATGGGGCTTCGCACACAGGCCCTGGCGAGGCTCGTAATGAACTTCGTATCATGTGCCACTCCTGTCTGCTGAGGACATTCAATTTGTTAATTCTGCAGCTGGTGAGAGAGGTCAGATAGGAAAGTGACGATTGTTTTCTGACGTTCCAACCCCTGCTCACATCTTTCTAATTAATCCTTTTAGGAGCCACGGGTAGATTAAGAAGGAGAAAAGGTGAGGGAAGCAAGCATGAGAGAAATTGATGGAAAGACAGTGTTGCCCTTCTCTTCTCAAATGGGATGGGATGTGGGGAGCTGGGGGTGGGAGAGGAAAGGCAGATCTTGGCCTGCTGCCCGTGGCTCTCCTCATTCAAAGGGAAATCAGATGCTGCAAAGAGACGGGGCCCACAGAGTCACCAGATACTCTCCGATGGTGGCTGTCTCTTTTATACCAGGGTCACAGAAGGAAGGGCCCTTGGTCTCCATCGCTTGATTTGCGACTGACCCCAGCCATCAGGAGCTATGGAGGTATGTGGCCTCCCAGGTAGAGTGGAAAGCTGTGCAGGGTGAGAGTGTGATTTGCTGTAAAAGGACCATGATCACTGATCTTTGGAATTTTGTAAGAATGTCCCCAGGGTGCCAGAAGACCTGACCAGGTGTCTCCAAGCTTTACGTCCTGCTGCTCTTGCCTGCCTGTGTGAGTTGCTGCTGGTGTGCATATCTTCTCTTTGCCCTTCCAGACCCATTGTTTCCTCTTTCTCCACCTTGCTGTCTGCCATGGAGGCGGACCCCTATGGACCCTGCCCGTGGACTCCTGGCCTCTGGGCCTGGTCAATGGGAGCCCCATAGTGGGAGGGAGGAGAGCAGGAGCTTGCCTAGGCTGGCTGGGTTCTGCACAGAGGTGTGCACCTCACGACAGCCTCTCCTGCTTGCTTTCTGTGCCCTCTCTCCCCCTGCTGACAGCTGCATTGCTCCCAGCCTAGCTTCTTGCACTGCCCCTCTGGCTCCCCTCTCCCCACCCGTGGCTTTGTCCTTAGTGTCTTTGTGAGTAAACACTCCTCAAATTATCCGAACTAAAGATCCCTTTTCCCACTGGGACATTGATACTAACTAGTGCCTGATGTGGGGAAGGCAATGACACCCCACTCCAGTTCTCTTGCCTGGAAAATCCCAGGGACGGGGGAGCCTGGTGGGCTGTAGTCCGTGGGGTCGCTGAGGGTCGGACACGACTGAGCAACTTCACTTTCACTTTTCACTTTCATGCATTGGAGAAGGAAATAGCAACCCACTCCAGTGTTCTTGCCTGGAGAATCCCAGGGATGGGGGAGCCTGGTGGGCTGCTGTCTCTGGGGTCACACCGAGTCGGACGTGACTGAAGCATATGGATAAGGCAAAACCAAGTTTGCATCTGACCTCTATTCATGGTGAAGACTTGAGAAAGTTGTGTGAGACTAGGTTGACTTCATCTCTAAAATGAGGACAATGATGCCAACCCACAGCATTGTGAAATACCCTAAAACAAACACCCAATGGTTGCTTTATTAATACCCTGCTTTTGGTTAGTAGAACCACAAAAATCAACAAATAGCATGAAATAAGAGTACAGAGAACTCCTGAATTGTCACCAAAACTAAGAATTTCACATACTTCTGCTGTGTGACTCCAGCTTGCTGGTACTCTTTGATACAGCATTCCTCTGCCCTGCTCAAAACTGTCCATCGGTGGCAGGCACTGGGCCTGGTACCTGGGTGTCCCCTCCATATCCTGGTGGCTCTTTGTGTCCTTCAGTGCTTTCACTCATTCTCTGACATATTCATCCCGTATACATTTGCTGGATAACCTTCTATGTGCCAGGCACTGTGCTAGGTTCTGGGAAATCAGAGATGAATCAGCACCAAGACCTCAGGATGCTTCCAACCAAAGGTTTAAGAGACAGATTCTAAATCCCTAACTTAGATCAAATAATAAAATGCTACCAAGCAGAAAGGAGGAAATGATTACTTTTGTGTTGTATGTGTGCTTGTGTTGGGGAGGAGGGTCCGGGAAGGCACCTCTAGGGCCTTGAAATTTGAGCTTCCCAGAGAGCAGAGAAAAGCTCTACAGATGGAGGGAACAGTGTGCGCAAAGCCCCAGAGACAAGAGAGGATGGGGGTGGGGGGGGATCTGCAAGCAGTTCATAGTGGCTGGAGTGTGGGGTCCAAAGGTACTGAGGGCAGGGGGATTCAGGGAAATGAAGACCAGCTCAGGAGTGGGAAAGACTTGAAAACCACCCTGAGAAATTTAACTTTGATTTAGAAGGCAAAGGAGAAGTAGCAAAAATTCTTCGTTTTGGAAAAACTCTGGCATGGACTCATGGAGTATGTATGAAACATGTACTTCATGTTTTTTGTAATCAACTGCACTCTAACAGTAAGCCCCTAGTCCACGGAGCTGGCCAGAGATGGATGCAGAGCCATCACTGTAATTGACTCAGAGGCTTCGCTGAGAACTCCTCTTTCCCAGATGCCACCCAGAATAGTGCCCCGTTCCCAAAGGCTTGCACTAGCAAACCTCCAGGAGTCCCCACAAAGTCATCCCCTTGAAGTCTGTCCACTGCCATAGAGTGGCTGCTGCTGCCGCCAAGTCACTTAAGTCATGTCCAACTCTGTGCGACCCCACAGACGGCAGCCCACCAGGCTTCCCTGTCCCTGGGATTCTCCAGGCAAGAACACTCGAGTGGGTTGCCATTTCCTTCTCCAATGCATGAAAGTGAAAAGTGAAATTGAAGTCGCTCAGTCGTATATGACTCAGCGACCCCATGGACTGCAGCCTACCAGGCTCCTCTGTCCATAGGATTTTCCAGGCAAGAGTACTGGAGTGGGGTGCCATTGCCTTCTCCGTTTGTTTTCTACTATCCTGCAAAAATTGCCCAAAGCAAGATAGTGCTAAGGGCCTGACAGCTTGCTTGAAATGTGAGAGAGGAAAACCCAGAGACCACCACAATGACTTAGTTGATGAAGTCACCCACCTGTGCACACTTGGAAAGCCTTCAATAACCCATTGCTAAGGAGGACACTCCACATTTTGATACTGTGTCTATTGAAGTAATAATGCAAATAATTTGGTCTCCCAAGTGCTATGAGCAAAAGCACCAAATAGCTGAGACAATAGAAGGAACTTTTAACTTAAATTTGGAATACGTTCATAACCATCACATCTAAAATAGTCTCTACTAGACAGTAAACTTCTTCAGGGCAGCACTGCTAACTGTAATGGTCTTAAACATTAGAGTTTAATTTTTATCTCTAAGTTATATAAGCTTGAACAAATTATTTGAATCCCTTGAGCCCATTTTCTCATCAGTAAAATAGGGCTCACCTTTTAGCACTGTGGGACATGGTACATAAAGGGACCTGGCAGAGAATGTGCATTCAGTAAATGCTGACTGGATGGAAGGTCATATGGACAGACAGATGAACATCTCAGCCCTTTGATTTAATCTGCTTGTGTTGTACACGTGTCAGAGGCCTCAAAGAATTATTTAAATAATGACTTCAATCACAACAACATTGGGAACTTTGCACCTTGGAATAATATCTAAGCATTTTGTGAGCTCTCAGGTCAAGTGTAACTTCTAAACTAGGGTCTAAACAGGGCTCTCTGTCTTGCCTATGTAGATTATTGCACATAAAAAGAAATACTGAGAGTAGGGAGAGAGGAGGTGGTAGTCAATTACCTCTTTATCAGGTGTAAGGACAGCACATTCTTCCATTCATTAGCACCCACTTGTACCTGCCAAGAGAAGGCCAATCAGCTGCCATTTGCCTGGGGCACGAATGAAGAGGTGGGGAAAATAGAAGAGATGACCCAGGAGACAGATGATGACCCAGCGGCAGTAGAAAGGGCCAAGGAAGAAAGTTTAGACTGCTTACCTCCAGGAAGGTACTAGCTCTCCTGGCCTCAGAGAGGAAAAGATTTGACAACTCCACGGACACTTGGAGTCTGAAAATCATTTGGATCATTGGTAATCATAATAAAGTTGCTCCTGAGGGCAAGGAGAGGTCACTGAAGTGGCAGAAAAACAAATCTACGCAATCTGATCAGGCAAGTGATCTAATTGTTCTGAGCAAGGAGCTGCAGTCTCCAGGGCCTGTGAGTAAATGAGTGAAGCAAAAGGAAGTAACACCATAAGGGAACCACCATGATTAACTGTACAGTCTAAACAGGGAAGGTTACATATAGCTTATCAGGTTTTTTGTTTTTTCAAATAAGCCTGAGATTTGGATATATTTGTGAAATCTCCCAATTTTAAATGCATTGCCACTTGTAGGACACGTATTTTCCAGGGTGTTTTTGTTTGTTTATTGTTGTTGTTTAACCTTTTATCTAGTTTATCATTTTAATGTCAGTTAAAACTTTTTGAGTTAAATCAGTTGCACTTTTCATCTTTAAACTTTTTCTGTTATTTTCAAACTTAAAGATTATTCCCCCACAAAAGGCCTGATAAATAGTTGACTCAAATTTTCTACTTTTTCTAATATAGTAAGTCCCTAACATACAAATGAGTTCCATTCCAAGTGCACATTCATAAATCCAATTTGTTCATAAGTCCAAGAAAGTTAACTGAGGTACCCAACTAAAACAATGGGCTATATAGTTCTGTACTGTAATAGGTTTATAATACTTTTCACATAATATATAAAAAACCAACAAAAATAAAGTGTTTCAATCTTAATAGTACCTTGAAAAGTACAGTAGTGCAGCACAGCAGCTGGCACACAGGGCTGGCAGCAGTGAATAGCCAAGAGGAGTTACTGACCGAAGAAGGGAGAGGAGATGGGAGATGGTAGAGCAGAAGGACTGTCAGCAATAGGAGATGGAGTGAAAGCTACAGTCTCACTCACACCTGATGTTGATGGCACAGGTTCTGGCTCCTTGCTGGATTCAATTCTATCTACCCTCTTGAGAAAACGATCCAGTTATCTGGGTAGTAGCTCTTTATTCTCATCATAGATGTCACGGTAGCACTGGATTGCATTCTGAACAGCTGCTTCAGCCTTCGTGTACAATTCTGTGTTTAGGTCATGGGCCTCAGAAACTGACAGTGCCTCCTTGAATCAAGAAAATCCCTCGCCATTTCCTGCATCTTGAATCTCTTTGGTTTTTCAGTTACTTTTAATTCCTCTTGTCTCTCTTCAGCCTTTCTTGGCACTTGGCACTTCTTAGCAGTACCAGCTGTATCATTGCTGCTTTTATGCTTGCTTTCAGCCATCCTGGGCTTGAAATAAAATTATTGGACTCTATTCATAGGGTTGCAAAGAGCTGGACACGACTGAGAGACTGAACTGAACTAATACAGTAAAGTACACAAAATCATAACCACTTGTAGAGGATGCTTGCACGTGATGGTGTACACCAGACAGGTGAACTAATTTACATGATTGAACATGTGAACACACATCCACATTTTTGAATGTTTGCAACTTGAAAGTTTCTATGTAGGGAACTTACTATATTTGAAAATAAATCCACTTTGGATTTATTTTGGTTCATCATAAAAAAGGATGATCTAAATAGTACTCTGCTATAGGATGCTAGTCAATTATTCCACGCATTTATCTGTAATCTTGGTCCTTTTTCCAAATTAATTTATAACGCATATCTTATCACACATTTAAATATGAAAGACTATTTCTGTGTTATTTCTTCCATTGATGTATCTTTTGTTGAATCAGTGCCATAAAGTTTAAATTATTGTAACTTTACAGTGTGATTTACTAGCAGGAAGAGCTAAGTGGCATTTCTCCCTGCTTCTGTACTCACCTTTCTCAAAATCATCTTTCATATTTTTGGTTTATGTCATATGAGATTTTTAATTATTTTTGTCATGTTTCCTGCAAAACATCCTGTATATATTTTATTGGAATTGCATCCTGACAATCTATTAATGGGAAAGGATGAAATATTCATGATACTTGATTCCTCATTTAAGAATATAGTATGTCTTGCCATTTATCTGTCATCTTTTTTATCCCTTTATATCCTTTTGTAATTCTGTTTATAGAGAGTGAGTCTAAACAAATGTAGATTCAAATAATGATGTAAGTAAAACTATATGTATCTGAAGGACAGAGACTTTAGACAGTGTGAGTGACTCTGCCCATCTTTCACTCACTGAGCACTTTCTAGAGAGGAATGGGGGATCAGCCCCAGTTTCTGGTACTTTTCATGGTGTCAGCATCTCAAGTTGCTGGGTGTTACACTAGACTGTATAGGTTATTTGACTATGTAAGATTTTAGCTAAGAGCTCAGCCTGTGATCTAACTCCTGAGTAAAAGGTGCTTCCACTCTAGTTCACAAGCACCTGTTGTTAAGCTTATTAGACAGTTTATATTTCTTTTATTTTTATGTAGTTTATATTTCCTTTTCTACTGTGAGATCTTTTCTTACAATAGTGTCTTTCTCAGTAATTTTTAACCTTCTGTTACAAAAAAAACATTGTTCTTTACATAAAATTTGTAAATTCAAGTATCAATAGGAAGAAAATTAAAAGTATTAGTAGAAAAACAGAATATAAGGAAGCTCCTGGTTCTCAGTCCCTTATAGAGACATTTAAAAATAATAATAATAACTAGTGATTGGCTAAAGGAGTTCTGAAAAATAGCCAAAGGTTGACATCAACCAAACAAATCTCCAATCAAGAAAAGGCATATTCAAAATGGTAGGAAATTTTGTGACATTTTTACTCACCTTTGCTCCATTCCCTCCCTAATGGACTTGGTCCAGACTTGGTCCAGAGGAGACAGCAGTCCAGCTCCCAAGTCTCTCCCTTGAAGCAGAGAGAGCAGCACAGACTCCATTTGCAGTGTCGTAACTTGTCTGGGAGCTGCTGAAGGGTTGGTCTCTGTTCTGCCTAGCTGTGACCCCAGGAGCCGCAGCACAGCAGGCTTCCTGGTCCCTCACTATCTCCTGGAGTTTGCGCAAACTCACGTCCATTGAGTTAGTGATGTGATCTAACCATCTCATCCTCTGCCACTCCATTCTCATCTTACCCTCAATCTTTCCCAGAATCAGGGTCTTTTCCAATGAACTGGCTCTTTGCATCAAGGGGCCTAACTATTGGAGCTTCAGCTTCAACATCAGTCCTCCTAATGAATATTCAGGGTCGATTTCCTTTAGGATGGACTAGTTTGATCTCTTCACTGTCCAAGGGACTCTCAAGAGTCTTCTCCAGCACCACAATTTGAAAGCATCAATTCTTCAGCACTCAGCCTTCTTTATGGTCCAGCTTTCACATCCGTACATGACTACTGAATAAACCATAACTTTGACTAAATGGACCTTTGGTGGCAAAGTGATGTCTCTACTTTTTAATATGTTGTCTAGGTTTGTTATAGCTTTTCTTCCAAGGAGCAAGCCTAACTTGTAGCTTGTGGTGAATGGTGGCATGACTTACATCTCAGGGTGGAGAAAATGGCAAAAGGAGCAAGTATAGCTCATAAAATCTGCAGGCACCTGAGGCAAGAGATGTAAATGGAGGCAAGCAATAAAACACCTAAAGTGCTGAAAAGACACTGAGGTGAAACTCTTTGGGAAATTAAGACCTCCAAAAATATTCAGTTCCTTTTATGTTCAGGGGATTGAAAAAGTCACACACAGGTTCACGTAAGACATGTGTTTAGAAAAGATTTGCAAAAATCGTAAACTTTACCTTGGGTTGATTTCAAGACTCAAAGTATATCCATCTATTAAGGAGAGGGATACCCAAGCACATAACCTATCTGCAAAGACTTAGAGAGGTGACTATTATCAAAATGTGCAAGTCCACAATAAAATAAAATAAAATACAGTGTACAAAGAAACAGAAAAACATGGCCCATTCAAAGAACAAAAATATCTCTAGAAACAATGCCTGAGGGAATACAGACTTCAGATTTATTAGAAAAAGACTTTTTAAAATTGTCTTTAAGTGAGAAAGCTAAAGGAAAACGTGAAGAGCCAGAGGATATCAGAAAAGCAATGCATGATTAAAATGAGAATTTTAACAATGAAGTCAACAGCAGAAGGAAAACTGGAAGATTCACAAATATATGGAAATTTACAATACTTAACAAAAAATGAGTCAAAGAAAACATCACAAGGAAAACTGGAAAATAACTTGAGATAATGAAAATTAAAACATAGCCTACTGAAACTTAGTGGGTTTCCCTGGTGGCTCAGAGGTTAAAGCGTCTGCCTCCAATGCAGGAAACCTGGGTTCAGTCCCTGGGTCGGGAAGATCCCCTGGAGAAGGAAATGGCAACCCACTCCAGTATTCTTGCCTGGAGAACCCCATGGACAGAGGAGCTTGGGAGGCTATAGTCCACGGGGTCACAAAGAGTCAGACACGACAGAGTGACTTCACTTTCACTGAAACTTATAGAATATAGCAAAAGTAATGCTAAGAGGGAAATTTATCCTTGCAACCAGTTACATCAAAGAATAAGAAAGATATCAAACCAACAGACTCACTTTACAACATAAAGAACTAAGAAAATAAGAACAAACTATCAAAATCTAACAGAGGGAAAGAAATGGTAAAGATTAGAGTAGCAAGGGCTTCCCAGGTGGTGCCAGTGGTAAGGAACCTGGTGCTTGCCAATGCAGGAGACATAAGAGACCACGAGTTCAATCCCTGGGTCAGGAAGTTCCCCTGAAGAAGGGCATGGCGACCGGCTCTAGTAATCTCACCTGGAGAATTCCATGGACAGAGGAGCCTGCCAGGCTATGGTCCATAGGGTTGCAAAGAGCTAGACACAACTGAAGCAACTTAGTATATGAAGCATGCAAGTATATACAGAATAACAATTTTTAAAAATTAGAGAACAGAAAAGCAATAAAGTCAACAAAACTGAAAATTGGCTCTTTGAAAAGAATAAAATTAGCTAACCATTAATTACATTAACTAAAAAGAGAAAGAGAAGACTCTACAAAAATCAGAAATGAAAGACAGGGCATCATTACCAATTTTACAGAAATAAAATATGATTGTAGCAAAATATGAACAATTATATGACAACAAATTGGATAATGTAGATGAAATGGAAAAATTCCTAGCAACACACTACCTACCAAGAATGAATCATGAAGAAAAGTGTTAATGATCACACAACTCATTATTCTGATGTCTACATAACCAGAGAGATGAATGGATAGACAAGACCAAAAATTATATCTTCTACACTGAACTGCTTCTCATTTTACCTCTTCAATTAGTGACATATTTTGAACGTCTACTGGTACTGTTTACAATTACCATTTAACATCTACTGTTTACCATTTACTGTCCAAAACTCTACTGTCCAACTTGGTAGCCACTAACCAAATGTGGCTATTTACATCTTAATTTTTTAAATTAAAATTCAACAAAATTTAAGCTTTCAATTCCTTAGTGTCTTAGCTTCCTATTGTCACTAGAACAAATTACCACAAACTTAGTGGCTTAACACTGCACAAATTTTTTATCATACACTTCTGGGTACAGAAGCTCAACATGGCTCTCACTGGGCTAACTTCAACGTATTAGCAGAGCTGCATTCCTTCTGGAGGCTCTAAAGGAGAATCCGTTTCCTTGCCTTTTCCATCCTGTGGAAGCTGCCCATGTTCCTTGGCTAGCAATTCCTTCTTCCATCTCCAAAATTAGCAGGTTAACACCTTCAGCTCTATCTGGCTCTGACTCTTCTGCCTCCTTCTTATAAGGAGCCTAGTGACTACCTTGGGCCCACACAGATAATTCAGGATAATCTCCCTATCTCAAGATCATATCTTAATCATACCTACAAATCCCTTCTGCCATGCAGTGAAACATGGTCACAGGTTCCGGAAATTAGGACATGGACATCATTTAGGGGCCATTTTGGGGACAGATTCTACCTGCCACACCCTGAAGTTTCCCATAGATTGAACAGCACAGGATTATAGAACATCTTTGCCATCACAGAAATTTCTTTTACCAATGTAGAGTTAAGAAGTTTTGACAATTACCTTCTTGGTGCTTACTTTCCTCCCCTGTAGAATGTATGTGTAGAGTTGTTGAGTCAGAGAATTAACGATTGCACTGAGCTTTCTGTGGTACTTGCAATGTGCCAGGCACTGCTCCAAGCACTGTACATATTTTACCTTCTTTAATCTCCACAACAACTCTATGAAGCAGATGAATGATTATTTATAGATAAGGAAAACTGACAACAACCCTGTGAAGCAGATGAATGATTACTTATAGATAAGGAAACTGAGACACAAGAGGTTAAGTACCTTGCACAAGATTGTGCAGCAAAACATGAGGTAGCACATTGCACCATGCCATATGCTCCCCATTACACAGACTATCACATTTAATCCACCCTGCAACCCTACAAGGTAAATCCTATTACAATCAGGAACACTGAGACTTGGTTGAATAACTGAATAGGCTATATAACTTGCTCAAGGTCAAACACACAGAGTGTACATTGGTAGTAAGATACAAACTCATGTTCTTTCCACCTCTGGATAGGCAGAGATACTGGAATTAAAGGCAATGAAAGTTCATCTCACAAAAGAAAATAAAAATTGTGCCATTGCAAGATATAAAAGCCATCTCAGTTCCCTATGTGGGCTGCCTGCCCTACAGAGACTCTGACAGTGCGGTGGTAGCAAGCTCCAAGGCCATGCATTCTTCTGCCCACCCAAGGGGTTGCTACTAAAGGTGAGCTATAGCTCACATTGCTGAGCTCAGAGTAGGAAGCTCAGCTCAGCCTTGTTGCCAGGATGATAAAAGACAATGGGAAGAAACCAAAGTTGGAGCGTGAAAATGATTTCAGAGGCTTTAATAAAAACATGGGCTTTGAAATTAGGAAAGGGAAGCTCTCCATAACAGCTAAATCAAGACCCACAAATTGAATACAGGGCCAGAATGATCGATGGAGCCCTAATTAGAGAGCAGCTTGGTTGTCTGCTGCAGGCTTCGTGTGAGGCCAGCCCCTCCCTCCGGCTCTCTCAGTTCTCCCCCATGACTCCCTCCCCCAGCATGTTCATGCTCTCACTGTGATGGATGGCTCAAGCAAGCCTGGAAAGAGAACTCTGCATTGAAGCAGAGCTTGGGCAGTCCACAGAGCAAAACCTCCATTTGCCTTACAAAGGAAGAGCAATAATGTATTTTCTCATGCAGAAAGCATTTACATGGCACCCGTTCTGTGATAAGCATCTGCTGAGCCCTTCCTGGCCCTCCCTTTCCTAACTTACCCCAGCCTTCTCTCTCTGTGCTTCTCCTACCCATCCAGATCTTTGTCCATGAGTTCTTCCAGGCACTTGCTTCCCTTTCTACGTGCAATGTCCTTCCCTACCCTGTTTGTCTGGAAAACTCCTACCCAGACTTAAAAACCTCAGTTTCATCTTTCTGGTTTTATATTGATGTTGTATTATACAGTGTCTACCTGTCCCCACCAGACCAGGAGCTCCTTGACTCTAAGGACTGAGTCTTGTTGATCTCTGAATTCTTAGAGTTGAAGACAGGGCCTGGCAATGTGGGTACTCATTCCATATGAATTGGCAAAAGAATGGGGGAGCCAGTGATAAGCTATAGTTCTAGTCTGGTAAAAGAGGTGTGAGGCACACACAAGTCACCATACCTTAGACAAAATTTGCTGAAAATACAAATGAGCTACTTCTAGAACTGTGGGATGCCAGAGGATAAGCAAATTATGTAAGCCTGGAGGACAAGCAAAGGAGGCAGGCACATGGACAAAGCCATAGAGATGGAGCCGGCTTTCCACAAGCATTTTCTGGAATTTGGTGGGATGTTAGAATCTTCATTTGCCCTCTTGTGGTCACCAGAGAGGGGCAGAAAGGGAATAGGTTTGACAGGCAGGAGGTGCATATTCTTTTAGGAAGTCTGATCATGTTGGTGTCCAGAGAAGAGGAAAGCTGCGGAGAGAAGGAAGGGAAATCTTCCTTGCAGAGATCCTCTCTCTTTCTGCCCAAATATTGCTTTTTGCCTGCCCGTCCTTTCTGTTCAGGTGAGGCGAAGTAATGTAGTGGTTAAAACCCGAACCTCGGGAAACTCAGTTCAAGGCCAGATTCTGTCACATATGGCCCTTGTCTGTATCCTATTTGGGATTCACATTCCTCATCTGGAAGCAGGATATAAATGCCTGCCTCAAAGAGATAGGAGGAATGAAATGGAGCAGACATGCCGTATCAGTCAGGGTTCAGAGCAGGAAGCAGAAACTACTCTGGCCAGAAAGACTGAAGACAGGGAATTATGTGCTGACAAAAGCTTCAGGTCTGGAGGAGTTACTCCCAGAGCACACGGAAGTGGGCCCCCAATGACGCAGGCAAGAACGTAGGGCATCAGGAGCCCCACCACCAGAGTGATCAAATTCAAACACCACCTACAGCAAGACTGCAGGCCAACTCATGGCCCTTCTCTACGTGAATTCATCCACATCAAGGTGGGCAGCCCAGGTTGAGGCTGAGCATCTCACAGTGGCAGGCCTGGGGCAGAGGGCCAGTGACGACACACAGGACTCTGGTGAGCACTGCGGATGCAGGCCCTTCAGGGAGGGACCAAGTGAGACAAAGGGCCACAGGCCACCCTGGTCTGTGGCAAAGCTCGGCTCCAAGTGGGGTAGCAAGGCATTCCTCTCACATCAACACCGAACCCAAGGAGGACCCAGGGCATGCAGCTCAGATACGGCACCTTGAGATCAGCTTTTTAAACCCAAGGAAACAACCCTGTATACAAAGGAAAGCAGGGCAACTCCCAGAAAGGACACACAACTCACCAGCAGATAATCTATCCTTCCTTTCTTTGGCCTTTTCCCTTCTTTTCCTTCCTCCCAGCCTTTTCTGCCTTCTCCTTTTCTTTTCCTCCTTCCTTCCATTTTTTCTTCCATAATCCATCAATTTATTCAACAAATATTTATTATGTACCTGGAGAAGGAAATGGCAACCCACTCCAGGATTCTTGCCTGGAGTATCCCATGGACAGAGGAGCCTGGCGGGCTACAACCCATGAGGTCGCAAGAGTCAGGCACGACTTAGTGACTAAACCACCACCGCCACTGTGTCCTACTTCTCTAAGGAGAAGACATGGCAGGGGCAGCAAGTGCGAAGACTCTGAGGCAGGGGGCTTCTAGCTATGTGTGAGGAGCAGATGGCTGGCTGCTGTGGCTGGGGCTAAGTGACCAAGGTAATGAGAATGAAGAATTGGGCTGGAGGAGCTGGATCCCACAGGATCCTGTCCTCTATGGCAAGGGTTGGGATTTTATTCCAAGGGTTTTAAAGCCCTGGGGTTTATAGGTGGGAGAATTAAATGATCTGCCTTTCACTAAAAAATAATCTATCTTTACACATGCTAACATACTTAGGGGAAAAGTACTGATGTCTTAGTTCAGATCAGTCGCTGAGTTGTGTCTGACTCTTTCCAACCCTGTGGACTGCAGCATGCCCGCCAGGCCTCCCTGTCCATCACCAACTCCCAGAGTTTACTAACTGCTGTCCATTGAGTCGGTGATGCCATCCAGCCATCTCATCCTCTGTTGTTCCCTTCTGCTCCTGCCCTCAGTCTTTCCCAGCATCAGGGTCCTTTCCAGTGAGTCAGTTCTTCGCCTCAGGTAGCCAAACTATTGGAGTTTCAGCTTCAGCATCAGTCCTTTCAATGAATATTCAGGACTGATTTCCCTTAGGATGGACTGGTTGGATCTCCTTTCAGTAGAAAGGACTCGGGAGTCTTCTCCAGCACCACAGTTCAAAAGCATCAATTCTTCGGCACACAGCTTTCTTTATAGTCCAACTCTCACATCCATACATGACTACTGGAAAAACCATAGCTTTGACTAGACGGACTTTGTTGGCAAAGTAATGTCTCTGCTTTTTAATATGCTGTCTAGGTCGGTCATAACTTTTCTTCCAAAGAGAAAGCATCTTTTAATTTCATGGCTGCAGTCACCATCTGCAGTGATTTTGGAGCCCCCAAAATAAAGTCTGACACTGTTTCCACTGTTTCCCCATCTATTTGATGGGACTGGTTGCCATGATTTTAGTTTTCTGAATGTTGAGCTTTAAACCAACTTTTTCACTCTCCTCTTTCACTTTCCTCAAGAGACTCTTTAGTTTTTCTTCACTTTCTGCCATAAGGGTGGTATCATCTGCATATCTGAGGTTGTTGATATTTTTCCCAGCAATTTTGATTCCAGCTTGTGCTTCTTCCAGCCCAGTGTCTCTCATGATGTACTCTGCATATAAGTTAAATAAGCAGGATGACAATATACAGCCTTGACGTACTCCTTTTCCTATTTGGGACCAGTCTGTTGTTCCATGTCCACTTCTAACTATTGCTTCTTGACCTGCATACAGATTTCTCAAGAGGCAGGTCAGGTTGTCTGATATTCCCATCTCTTTGAAGAATTCTCCAGAGTTTGTTGTCGTCCATACAGTCAAAGTCTTTGGCATAGTTAATAAAGCAGAAGTAGATGTTTTTCTGGAACTCTCTTGCTTTTTCCATGATCCAGCAGATGTTGGCAATTTGATCTCTGGTTCCTCTGACTTTTCTAAAACCAGCTTGAACATATGAAAGTTCATGGTTCACATATTGCTGAAGCCTGGCTTGGAGAATTTTGAGCTTTACTTTACTAGCGTGTGTGATGGGTGCAATTGTGTGGTAGTTTGAGCACTCTTTGGCATTGCCTTTCTTCGGGACTGGAATGAAAACTGACCTTTTCCAGTCCCGTGGCCACTGCCGAGTTTTCCAAATTTGCTGGCATATTGAGTGCAGCACTTTCACAGCATCATCTTTTAGGATTTGAAATAGCTCAATTGGAATTCCCTCACCTCCACTAGCTTTGTTCATAGTGGTGCTTCCTAACTGATGTCTACAACTTACTTTAAATGCATCAAAAAATAAGATAGTTTGAGGGACGGATGAAGGAATAGATTTATGATAAAAATAAGTATAGTAAAATGTTCATGGTTGAATCTAGGGATTGACATATGGATATTCACTGTAAAACATGCTCTTTTGTACATGTGATATTTTTCACAGTAAAATGTTTTTAAAACTCACTCTGGCTGCTAGGGAAATAACCTGGAAGCAGACAAAAGAGGAAGCTGGGAGGTGATGATGAAGCCTATTGCCCAAGCCTGGCTATAGGTGATGGAACCCTAGACCAGGGGGAATACTTGAAATCAGTGAGTGGCAAGAAGTTTGTTGGAAAGAACAGTTAGCAGACACTTGGGCATCAAGGATTGAGTAGAATCAATTGTCCAGTCATTGTGCACAGGATGTGGCTAGTTTCAGTTGAAATCTTGCCTCTTTCACGTGCTGTGTGGCCTTGAGCAGATTACTTTATCACTCTGAGCCTCCATTTCCTCGAGAATGAAACTAGGGGAACAGAATTAACCATCCAATGTTCTTTTCAATAACATGACTCACATAAATTGTAAAAAAAAAAAAAGATTGGAAACATAGTAGATAATAAATATTAAGGGTGACAAGTACTTGAAAATAATTAGCAATGCTAATTACCACTTAAAACACAAACTCTGCTACCATAAAATACTAGAAAATGAGAAATGTCCACTAATATAATACTAAAATGTGGAATGAGATCTGAAACTGCCATGCAAAAATTGTTTTATAATAAAAAAAAATCCTCAGAGCAATAACACAGGAAACCTTAGTCAAAGAAGAAATGAAGAAAATAAGTTGCTCTTTAACCTCCAGGAGGACTTCCACACATTTTCAAGCTGAAAGGGCCAATATGAAACCTTTAAGCCCAACCTCAGTTCATATGAACAAACGTGGCCTCCAGTAGTTTTCCAGAACCATCTAATACCTTTAATTTTAAAAAAGCTGGAGCATACTTACATCCAAAGCTTGCAGTCACAGCCTCGGTGCTTTTGAGCTCCTTAATGACTTTCTGAGGTCTTCAAACTCTCAGGTTTTGGCTAAATCCAAGAGTAAAAATGCCAAAACACGATGGACAAGACATTCTTTTACAAAGGTACTGGAAAGTCCATACAAGATATCCAGTAAATTGAAATTTCTGTGCCAAAACGGTTGAATCAATTGATTGCTCCGAGCAAAAACATTCTCCCCAATTCTCTTTTTCTCGCTCTCCCTCTCTCCCTCTAACTCTCTCCCTTCCCCTGAGTCCCCCTGGAATTGCCTCACTCTCCTGGAACCTCTGATTCAGCTGTACAAATAGCAGAAAAAAATAATTACAAGTCAGGAGGGCAAATGCTCCGAATGCCCTTTGGACAGTTTGTTTTTTTCCCACCAGGACTTGACATCTTAGTCTCCTTATGGGAGAAGTTTCTGTGAGTCCAAGCCATTCAGGTGGTGAAAAGATGGCCCAAAGGTGGCATTTCTGGTGTGGTTAGGAATCCTGGTCTTAATTCCATACCAAGATTGCTGTGGGTCAGTGCTGCCTATCTGCTCTGTCTTTGAATAGCCAGAAAATCTCAGGGTTCTCTGTGAGATACTCACTGAGATGTTGACTCTCCCCAGCCGAGGTGACTTCATATTTAATGAGTTTAGATGTGTTTGATGACCTCAAGATTCAGCAATAATAGCAAAAATGTGTGTAATATGCCAGGCCCAGTGTTTTACATATATTGAGCCATTTAATCATCACAATAACCCCATAAAGTAGATACTGTTATCATCCCTCATTTGTAGATTAAGGAAAGGCACAGGCATAGAAAGGCACAGGCCTTTCTATGTAGAGGCATAGAAAGGCACAGTGACTTGCCCAAGGTCACACAGCCAGTAAGCAAGAGGGCTGGAATTTGGACACGGCAGTCCACAAAGTTAGGATTCTTCTCAAACACAATCCAGTCTCCTCCTCCGGTGCTGGTGACCCATGTTATAACAGGGCCATCAGCGTCCCCCACGTCCAGGCCTCGCGGGCTCCTGACTTCCCACACAAATGTCAGGTAATATACCTGCGCATCCCACAGATCTGTTACATCTCTGGCTTTCACAGGTGCCGAGCATCTCCTGGAAAAATATATAAAAAAAATAAGAATATCGCAAATTTAAACCCTGATAGAATTCTGGTATAAATGCCTATGGACATGTCTGACAAAGTGAGGTGGCCCCAGCAGAAAACAGATCGTGGCAGGGGCCACACAATCCCTGGAGCAGAAGTCCTCTGCAAGGGACATAGGAATCTAATGCTGTGGCCCAGCCTGAGCTGTGGGCCCCTGCACGAGGAGTTGGGCAATTCTAGATACAGAACAACACCAGATCCTGTGCCTGACCAGGTGTGCTCAGCCGGCGTGAGTCCTGGGGACAGAGAGCTGCAAGGGAATTGAAAGGGCTGTCTCACTTGAGACTCAAGCAGCCGTGTTCTGCTGCTGGTTGATTCTAACATGAAGAAGGGGATGAAGCGGGCAGTGTTCTCACTTCCAGGAGAGCAGCTTGGGTTCCAAGAGCATGAGCTTGGGAACAAATGGAGTGAGAGCCTCCCAGCAGCAGCAGCCCTGGGGGCGGCCAGCTGTTCTCGATGTGGAGGCTCAGAGAGTCCCAGCTTCCAGCCCTGTGCTGCAGAGGGTCTCTAGCAACCTGCCTGTGGGCAGCTTGGGCAGCAGGATAGAGGCTAGCTCAGGGGCCCCATCTGAAATACCTAAAGGACCACGTGTTTACTGGCCATGCTAACAAACAGTGACAAGAGTTGGTTCTTAGACACATGCAAGCATCCCTGGAAACTTCCAAGAAATAACAGGAGCCAGGAAGGAGAATTCTTCTGAAGACTGGAATGCTTGCAGATAAGTTGGTTGTGGCTTGTAGCCTTCCAGGGCCAGCTTAATGCAACCACCTCTGTACTCGCTGGCTTGTAAAGCCTGAGTAATCAGGACATGTACATTTTAAAACTGGAGAAGTCTGACTCTGGTATTAAGTAAGTGCTGAAAATGCAGATGGCAAAAGTGTCCATGTCTCTGGATTTCATCACTGGACAGTTTCAACTCCCATAATTTTCTGTGTGATATAAGAATGCATTAAAAAGTTCTATTTTAAAAAAACTGTTCTGAGCACTTTCTCCTAAGGACTCCTCTAGTCATTTCCCTATGTAGTGCTCCTCAACTCTTGGCCCACTTAATTCTATCCTTGGCGCTCGCTCCTCCTTATCCTCTCTCCCCAAGTGAATAATCTAGGTTTGGAGCCAGCCACCCCAACTTCTTCCTCTGTCCTCAATGTGTGCACCGCATCGAGGGTGAGACCCTCCTGGCCCTGGCTGTATTCCAGTGAGCCCTCCACAAGCCTAGGCCCTCCCTCTGCAAGGAAGGAGAATGGAATACAAAGGTCTAGATCTTCATTTTTAAATCAGTCTTGTGCATTGACATTGCAAGTACCAAAGGCTGTCCACACCATCCCCAGTCGACCCCCCGCAACTGGGCTAGTGAAGCCCTCTGAAGACTCTAGGAGAAATCCTGTGTTCACTCTGGTTTAGTAACAAGGACTGAAATAAGGGAGCTGACCAGCCTTCATGACATGCTTTCCCCTTGCCCAAACACCAGCTCACACAAGGCTCCTTCAAGGACTTGATTTAATGTCTCTGCTTTACAACAGTGCAAACTGAGATTCATAAAGTCCACCCAGTAAGTCACAGACAGAGCTGCAGGAATTAGAACTAAAAGTCTCTACACTCTTAATGGCCATGTTTCTTCCTTTGTTCACTTCCTCTGGGATTTGGTTGACAGGCTTGAACCAGACCTAAGGAGGTCACCAGCTGGAATGGCCTTTGCTATGACATAGCACACCTCAGCAGGAGGCCCTGTAGATCAGCTTGGAATCTGCAACCTAGCAACCTGAATATTTTGTCTTCTGCAGGAACCTGAGGCAGGGACAGGACCACTATATTCTGGTCTTGATGCTTCCGTTTAGCTTTGGCCTCTATCATGAGTCTGTTTTCTTAAGCATTTATGTCTCATATTTAGTGGTATTGTTTTCAATAACAAGGTATCCTAGAATGTAGTATCTCGTGGTGTGTTATAAATAGGATACTGTTTTTTAAAACCTTATTAACAGTGTCACAAATTATTAATGCATGTATCAGATGAAGTAAATTAATCAGCTTTTATCATAGGATGCTGAATTCTAAAAAAACTTTTAATCAAATAAAGTCTATCATTTCCCAAGTTCCAGTAACTCTGTAGGAAAATCAACTCTCAGATCCTAGTATTTACAATATTGAGCAGTGCTGCCGACACCCTTCACAAGGGGAGCCCGTTTTTCCAGGAAACCCAAAGCTGTCCATACTTTGATGAGGGGTTTCTCCCATTAAGTAGGAAGATGGCCAAGTGAGTTTCAAGCAGATGATCTTCATTGCTATGTAGACTGGCCTACGCAATTTCATCCCTCCTGGAGACAAAAATAAATAAATAAATAAAATGCAAAGTGAATACAAAACCTTGAAAATTTCATAGTTACTTGGGCTATATAGGTCTAATTTTCTGCCCATCCCCTGAAGTCCAAAGAAGCTTTTTCTTACCTTGACCTCATACATCTTCCCACATGGCAGCCAGCAGCTTTCAGGGTGCAACCTCTGGATAAAAGATAAGAACATTTGTGGGTACCTCTGGCTTTCTTCTGTGCCATGCTGCATTTTCACTTTGTGTTCTGGAGTTTAGGCTCCCAGCACCAGCCAGGGTTAGTGTGAAAATCATACTACCTACCTCCTTGGCATCTGGGTACAGACATCAGATTGCTTACACAGCAGGCTTTTGGGGTTAAAGTGTGGTGTTACCACAGATTGCAGGAGATCCAGGCCTTCCAAGGAGACCTGTGCCTGGGGAGGAAAAGCCCTGGAGTGCATTTCCTCACACTGGCCTAGTCTTCCTGCTGGCTTGGCTGTCCCTAGACTTCCCTGCATAGGTCAGTTTATAGGGCTTAACTGAGAATCTTCTAGCATTAAAATCACAGCCCATCCCTCGGTGCTAAGCTGAGTGGCTAAAAGAAAACATAGAGTTTCTACTATAAATTATGTGCATAGCCCTCAAGTCTTTGGTGCAGCTAAAGGTACATCTTTTCATCAACAGGGATTGTGTTTGTGACTCCACATCCCTCACTTTCTTCAGAAGGACATTTACTGTGTTCAGTGACCATGGGCGTCGTTCTGTTCCATCACTCACTAACAACACTAAAACATTTTACACTGTTGGAACACTTTATCAGGAGAACTGCTCAAATGAATGCTTAAAAGCAGCTTTGCATAACACAATAGATAATCGATGCTTATTGCTAAAGAACTGAAGTCATTTTGCATCTTTAGAAGTTGTTTAATTAACTGAATCATTGGGCTTTCTAATGGACAAATATCTGGAGCAGATATCTATCATCAAATTTCTCTTCATACCATCTTCCTTCTAGAATCAGTGGATTCTCTTTATTGAGAGTGCTTGAAAATCAAATAGGCAATATGATCTTGATTATATTTAAAAATGCATAGGAAAAAAACTGTCAGGACAGATGCCAATAAATTAGCACTGATTATTCATGAGTGATAAGATATTGGAAATCTTTCTCTTCTTTTTACTTTTAATACATTTTCTAAGTTTTATACACAATATATCTTTATTTTTATAATCTCAAAATAAGAACAGACTTTTAACAACTACTGCATGCAATGTTGTATTTACTATCTGATTATAACTATAAAAATATATGTAACTCAAAAGGATTAGAAGTAGATATATTCATGTGTTAATAGCAGCCATCTCTACATGGTGACCTCCCTGGTGACTCAGATGGTAAAGCGTCTGCCTACAGTGTGGGAGACCCAGGTTCAATCCCAATTGGTTGAATTCTTTTCTACATTTTCAAAATGTTCCCTAATTAGCATATAAATATTGTTTCCAACAGTAACAATATATAATAGAAATTTGATGCATAGTTTTTCTTCTCTTCTCCTGACTGACCTCAAGAATGAAGAAGACGGGGAGAGCTGCATTTTGTAAAGCCCCAGTGTAGATCCTGCATGAGGGGAAGGAGAACCTCGACTGCCTTTCTCCATAAGTCTGGGCCATTACTTATACAAAATCCAGGGGCCCCTCCCTTGCCCTGTGTATTCCTTTGCTGCCAAGATAGTGTCCCAAGGTCTCTTGGCAACAACTTCCACTAAGCAGTCTTAAAGAATTCATGGACCATGACAGCTTTCCTCCAAGACCCCCAGAAGGAGCCCCGCTGGGCCCAAGTGGGAGACTCTCTCTCCACCAAGGTCACAGGGGCTTGCTGAGCTG
This sequence comes from Nanger dama, assembly GCA_917880005.1. Taxonomy (NCBI): domain Eukaryota; kingdom Metazoa; phylum Chordata; class Mammalia; order Artiodactyla; family Bovidae; genus Nanger; species Nanger dama. Next base: position 36,414,602 of record CAKJTW010000022.1, read on the forward strand.
AGGAGGTCAGCACTTGATCCCGTGGCTGCAGTGTGTTTTCCTACGCTGGGAAAAGCACCTCGTAGACAGAAAGGTGAAATGTGAACTAAAAATAGAGTGGCGCTAGCCCAGGCCACTGGGGGCTGAGGCAGCACACAGGCAGACACAACAGAAGGGCTGAACGAGCTGAGGACAGACGGCCCCTCGCAGCCTCTCACATCTGCTCTAAATCAGACCCTGTTTTCTGCAGCTTCCACCATGGCTCAAGGCTGACCTCGCCACCACTGGCGTCTTTCTCCCTGCATTTATGGATGCTGCTGGCATCCCAAGACCATTCAGTGGGCTTCTCTTCAGAAAAGAGAAGCCGTGAGATACCATAGCTCTTGGTTGGGCCTTAGGGAAAATTTGTTCTCACCTGAAGAATTTAAGCAGCCCTAACTAGAGCAGAGTGTTACTGTCCTGTGTAGTTCAGGAAAAAATGGATCTACCACTGAAGCCCCAAATCTGCCCTTTTCTGGCCCAACTGGCCTTTCTGGTAAAGAAATCCTGTTAGGTTCTCCTGCTCATCAACTATCTGTAGCAGACACAATGCAGCCTTGACCTCTGCCAGAGGCTGGGAGCCAACCCTGGATGGGACAGGTGGCTCTTTAAAGCTTCATATTCCTCATCTGTAAAATGGGCATGCTGCTGTCTCAGGACCACTGTGCTGTGCACCCTGCAGACTTCTTCTCCCTTCTTCCTCTGAACTGTAAAACACAATGACTAAAATTTCAAAATAATCCAGAAGGACCCAATTCATCCTTTGGACTGTTGTTTTCTGTTTTTAAAAGCTTGTTACAAACTAGTATTTGATAAGCTATTGATGCCTGTGGACACCCTTAAAAGAACTACTTTCATAATTATGAGGCAAAGCCTGGCAGCAAATGCAATTCCACTTAGAGTATTTCAACTGAAGACGTACAGGCAGGTCAAAGGGACCCCAGATGGGTTCTGAGGCAGTCAGGCACAAGCAATGGCAGGAAGTCAATATCCCAGGTCTTCAGGGGCAAGGAAGGAGATAGCCATAGTGAGAGCTGCTTTGGAGGGCCTCCTAGGCAGGAGTTGAAGTCCTCAGTCGCAGAACCACAAAACGAGGCAGTGAAGCATGGAAGGAAGGGGAGAAACACCCCAATCTCACTCTCAATCACCTTGCTTTCTCCCACTGATGCCTCCCATCTGCCAAGCCCAACCAGAGGCTGGAGGGCGTGGGGAGCCTGAGGGATGTAGCCCTCAGAAGGGGTCAGAACCAGAGGGTAATGAGCAGGGCAGAGGAGAATGAAGGTGAGGCCTGGAGGGTGACTAGAGACCAACCAGCGCCGTGCACTTCCCAAGTACGCGTTATAAGCAGTTGCTTTACCGATCACCAGTGCTCTTTATCCATTCATTCCCACCTTCAGAAAGCACTACTGCGCATCCTCTGTATTCCAGGCTCAAGAGAAATGTGGGATGCGAAGGGGAGTGAGATGCCACTTCCTTGCCCTTGAGGAGTTCAGGTGCGAGTTGGGTGATCCAACAGCAATCATTCAGCGTCCACACTGCACTCAGCTAGATAACCTGGTGGTTTTGGTAAGGATACTTAATGTCAAGTCTGTGCTCTTAAAAGAACTTTGAGGTACCAAGTTCAGCTACTACAGTAGCTCCAGGTAGTGTTGCAAGCTGATCTCTAGAACTTATTCTTCTTGCTTAAGTGAAACTTTATGCCAGTTGATTATCAACTCCTTGTTTCACCCTCCTGGAAATCACCATTCCTCTCTTTGATTCTATGAATTTGATGACTTTATATACCTCCCAATAAGCAGAATCATGAAGTATTTGTCCTTCTGTGATTGGCTTATTCCACTTCAAACTTCAACCATGTAGTTGCAAATTGCAGGATTTCCTTCTTTTTTAATAAAAGCACTTACAGGGAGGTGATTTCCCACCGTGCCTCTCCTCTCCTGCTATGAGGGGGACAGGGGATTTTGGGTTTTGACACCAGTCAGGAGAGCAAAGACCTAATTTCCAGGCCCTCATCACTGCTAACCAGATGGCTGACCTTTGATCACCCTTTATGGTCTCTGAGCATCAGTTTCTTCTGTAAAATTAAGCAATTGTATTAAATGCCACTAAGGTCTCTTCTGCCTTTGAATGGTTATAGTTCTGTGCGAATAAGATAATGCATCAAACATGTGTCCAGGGGTGTGTGCTTGTAGACATCCACATACAAATGTTTGCATAAATATGTTTCCTTCCTGAGGTCCTTGCCATTTCGTGGGGGAAGTTGGTTAAATGGTAGTTCCAACACTGCATTTCATAAGAATGAAAATATTATTTTCAGCATCTTCCTCTAGTATGCTTTTTCGTTTCCTTTTTTTTCCTTAGAAAATGCTATAATATAAATGTTAAGATCATTATAGAAAAGGAATCCTTCCTGATGAGCTTGGGATCCTATAGTAATTATATTAAACTAGGCCTTTTATTGCTGGTTAATGAAATTCTTTTAAAATTGAACCAGCTTCAAGTAAACTGATTTGCATTGATTTGGTGATGTATAGAGCTCAAGCCACTCTATGTATAAGCAAATTAAAAGCCTTAAGCCCTACAGCCAAGCTGCACAGGCCCAGCTGAAAAATTGATCCCATGGTCCCCTCCAGGGGCACCTTGCTTTGGGGTTGGTGCTGCTTAAAGGGACACAGTCAATTTCTTTGGTAGAAAATAAATTAATTAGGAGAAAAGAAAAATCATGTTCATCCTGGATTAAACCATTTCCCAAGTTACCAAAGACAATCTTTGTAATGACAAAGTCATCTTGATGCCTCCTAAGTCCACCTCACACACTTAAATGACAGTGTGGGGGAAGCCTCCTGCTCCTCCCTGAGCGTCCTACACGGTCTTGGTGCTCTGGTCCTCCCATCCATCCTACCACCCCACAGCAGCCTGGTACCCTCCTTTCCATCGATCCCAACAGGGTCTGTCCTGCTGAAGAGGATGGAGGAAGGACCACACAGAGAGCCTCATAGGCACCAGGTCCAGGAACCGAGGGAATTTGGCAAACAAATGTCTCTGTTCCAGTGCCCTTCTCTCCTTCCCACTTTATGAGGCAAAGCAAAGCGTTGTGTTGACCTGTGTATTTTTAAAAAAACCTTCATCTTCTCCCTCTGGGGATACCCCACTTGGGTTTATGCCTAGCCAACTTTCTTTCAGCTTTAAACCTATTGCCACATACCCATATGATCAGTATTAAAATATTAAAATCGTTGTTTGATTATTGATTCTATGATATATTATGAAATATATGCCTTATGGTAGTATTATTATAGATTTGATTTGTATTACAGTTCACACTGAATGATTACTTTTCAACTACTACTATCAAAATTTAGGTGCACTTATGTGTATCTAAGTTTAGACAATATCCATGCCAGTTATGAATTATGGCACTGTCCATGGTTGAGGTTTGGAATAGAATCATAGAATTGGACCTAAAATTAAACTAGATAAGCCCTATAACTAGTAAATTAATCCACTCAATCCCTTTTTCAACATTTCTACTTGACATGGAATTCACTTAATTCACATGGCAAAGATGGAATGTTAGACTCTTAAAGAAACTTTTAGGACAAGCAAACTCATTTTTGGATAAGGAAAAAAAGGCAGGAGAGAAGTTCAAGTGGCTTGTCCAGGCCCCACAGAGGCACAGGGAGCCTGAGGCAGTCTGAGCCACCTCCTCTGCACCCCAGCCTATGCTCCTCTCTTCAGTGTGTGGTGTTACAAAGCCTGTCTTGAGAGCACACTTACTAGAAGAGGACAGTGTCCACTGTACACGCAATGAGTTCCTCTGAATTCTTCTCTTTTATCCCAAATAATCAAGAGACTTCTATTCCATAATACATCCATTTTCTTTTAATATAAAAATATATTGAATTAAGTGCTGATCTAAGAAGGGCTGTGTGTTTATCTGAGATTGCTGGTGCCCCTGGCCTACCACTATGCACTTCCAACAATACCTATAAACTACTTTGAAAAGCAAAAGTTTATCTAAGAATTAAAACATTCCTTAGATTAGTTCAACAAATACTATTTTATGTACTTAATAAATATTTGTTGAGTGCCTGTTTGTCACCTGTTGAACTGAGCACCTAATATATATTATCTCATTCAATCTTTATATTAATAATAATCCTCTGAGATCTATATCATTTTCCCCATTTATAGATAAGGAAACAGGTTCAGAGAAGTTAAGCAGGTTGCCAGAGTTCACAGAGCTAGTAAGTGAATGGCAGACTGAAACTTAAATCCTGGTCTGGGTTTGTAATCCCTGTCTAACTCATTTGGTTGCAAGTGATACAAACCCAAGAAATTCAACTCTTCTAACTGGGAAAGTTCACTGGGAAAGTTAGACTGGTGACACTTTTCTATATTTTTGGTTCAGCCTCTCACTGAGTATTGAACTCTCCTACAGCAGATGGCGCCTTCATATTGGGGAAGTTATGGAGAAAAGAGCTCAAACTTAGATCAGACCATCTCAGCAGCCCATGGAACTGAGAGCCTCAGAAACCCACCACCCCTAGAGTGCTCTGATAGGCCTGGATGGGGTTAGCCTCCATCTCAGGAGCAGTCACAACCCCAGAAGACGGGATACCTTCCGCTGGGTGCCTGTGCACCCACCCTCTTGGCTGAAATAAGGGTGGGCGGAGGTAGCTGCAGTAATTAGCAGTTCCACGCACCACAGGACCATGCAGCCAGTCCAAATGAAAGAATTCTTGGCTGACAAAATGCAGTAGATGTCCTCAGACAGCTAATGAGGTTATCTAAAAAATAACGCTCATAATAAAAGTCAATGTATTGGTCTTCAGTGCTCTGTCTCTGCCCTGTGGTAGAAGAGGGAAAGATTACTTAGCTTCTGCCCATGCCCCCAGTTGTACAATCACAGCTTTGAAGCATTCCCCACTCAACCTGAGGGAAAGGGCAGGAGGAAGGTACGCTTCCTATGGTTAATACAACCAGCAGAGACCAATCATTTACCTAACAGAGCTACCTGCCAAAACGTCTGAACAATTCTCTTTGCAGAAAAATGGAAAGAAAGATTGCTTAATCCCCATAATCTCTCCCAAAGAGTGTTACCTCTCAGGTGCTTGCCCCTCCCTTTGGCGCCCCCACCCTCCAGCTGTCCCTCTCTGGGGGTGCTCAACCTAGTTCCTGAATGTGCAGGCAGAAGTCAGGTAGCCCTTGTCACCACTGAAGACTGAGTTTCCAGACCAAACTCCACACTTGCCAATAACTATTTACTTTACAGAGGCAAAGCACAAAGCCCTGGGCCTGGTCAGGGCTGAGTGGCTGAGAAAGGGCCTTAATGAGCCCTGAGAAGCCTGCCTTCCCAGCAAAATAAGTACTCAAGGTTAATGTCGTCAGAATTGAGGGAGAATACCTTGTTTTGACTGAGAGATCAAAGCTAGGAGAGTTTTTGATCAGAATTGCCTGGACAAATATTTTAGCTTCCAATTTATTCTGATTATGCAGAACAGGCCTGAGAGGGTCACAGCCAGTTAGAGAGACGGTCACTCAGCCAAGCCAGGCTGGAGGGAGGACAATTCTTGTTTGGGAGTCCTGAGACTAGAGAGCCTGTGGGAAGTCACAAAGGTAGGCAAAATGTAGGCAAAATCCCTCTGGCCCTGCTTTCTGAGCTTTTAGCACTCCAGTGAAGACAGGTTCAAACTGGAAGGGACCTCGGAGACCCCTCTTGGTTTGGGACCTTGTTCCAGTGGCTTGCCACACAGCCAGCTAATAGCCACGCTGGGAGGAGAATCAGACCACCCTCTCCTAACCCCACCACCTGCACTGCTCCCCATGCCCCCCGCTGAAAATGTCTGCAGTGAAATATGAGCTTGACCACAAACTGTAAACTCTGGGGAAACATCTACAAGAAGCCTTGGGGCTGCCCCTGACAAGCTGGGGGTGAGCCTATCCAACTGCAGTGACAGCTGTAGCTCCAAGGGACTGTGAAAGGGCCTTGGGAAGCCCAGGAAGGAAGGGAAGCCTTGGAGTTACCAACACACCAGGAGCAATCCCCATCCCACCCCAAACCCTGAAAGAGGCAGATGTAGTTTTCCAGAGCAGGCTCAGAGAGCAAGCTGAAGATGCACTGTCAGAGATCCACATAGGGCCCAATCCTAGGACCATCGTAGGAGGACTTTACTGTGATTACAGATACTTGATGAGCACTGCTCTGTAGCAGGCATGGTGCTTTTACATAAGTTAATTTTTGAAAGCTTGTAATAAGTCTTCTATGCTGTCTCCATTTTATAATAATGAACTTGAGGCACAGAGAGGCACAATGCTTTGCGTAAGGCTAATTAACTACTACACAGCATATGTAGGCTTAGTACCAGACTGGTCTTCAAAGCCTTGGCAGAATCAAATAGTTATCCTGACTTCCCTGCATTAGCTGTATCTTGGATTAACTGAATAGTTTGGTGTTTTGGAAGATTCTAACTAATAAGTGAAAGAGGAATGATAAATTTAGAAAATCACCACTCTGCAACCACCAGTGCAGAAATATTGGGTTGGCCAAAAAGTTCATTTGAATTTTTCTATAGCATCTTACAAAAAATTGGAATGAACTTTTGGGCCAGTCCAATAATTCTAAGTAATAATCATCAATAACTCAGAAATCGATTAGGTAAAAAAACCTAAGGGGGAATTATATCCCTAAGGGGGATCCCAGTGTGATACAGCAGGAAGGTGTACACATAACCTGTTAGAAAAAAACAGGCCTGAATCTAACCAAGTCACTAAAACAACCATCAGCTTGCAGGGGAAAAACAGGGGATAGAGGAACCTGTTAAACTATACCATGAAGTTGTAAAAGTCCAAACTATGAGAAACTGTTCAGTTCAAAGCAACCTGGTTTCTTACACAAATAAATTGATAAAAAGGAAAAGAAAAAGGGGGAATTATGGACTAAAAGAGGACTAAGATGCAGAGTAACCAAATAAAATATATGAACCTTGCTTAGATACCAATTTAAACAAATCAACTATATAAAAACACTTTCTTAGCAGTAAAATAAAAGTGAATACTTACTAGATATTCAGTGATACCAAGTATATTAGTTTCCTTTCACCACCATAACAAATTACCACAAATTTGTTAAACCAGCTCCCACTTTTTATTTCACAATTCTGCAGGTCAAAATCTAAGTACAGTATTGTAATTAAAAAAATAAATAAATTTAATTTAAAAAAACAAATCTAAGTACAGCATAGTTGGGGTGGCCTGCTTAGAGTCTCACAAGGCCAAAATCAAGACATCAGCTGGGCCTTTATGGAGGCTATGGGGAAGAATCTGGTTTCAAACTATTGAGGTTGTTGATTGAATCAGGTTTCTTGTGCTGTAGGACTAAGATCTCCATTTCCTGTTAGCCCTTAGCCAGAAAAAAAAATTTCTTAGTTCTCAGAGGCCTCTTTCTGGTCCTTGCTCATGGTCCCTCCATCCCAGAGCCAGCAACAACTTGTTAAACTCTTTCCACAGTCAGAATCTCTCAAAATTCCTTCCTGTTGCATCTTTCTTCTACTTTTCCCCTCCTTTTCCAGGTAAAGACAACTAACTGTCTGCTTGTTAAGAGCTCATGTGATCAGATTGTGCCTACCCAAATAATCAAGAAGAGTCTCCCTGTCTTAAGGCTTCTAACCTTAATTACATCTGCAAAGCCCCTTTTGCTATGTTTTCATTTCCCCAAGATTAGGCTGTGGACATCTTAAGGGGAATAAGGTAGGGGACTAATGTCCTGCCTACCACACCAAGGAATTAGGGGGTTTTAGGAGTGGTAATGCTGTTGTGATGATGATTTAAAGTAAAATGGTTCTTATCTTTTAGATTTCATTGTTGTTGTTCAGTCACCCAGTCATGTCCGACTCTTTGCAACCCCATGACTGCAGCACGCCAGGCCTTCCTGTCCCTCACCATCTCCAGAAGTTTACCCAGATTTATGTCCATTGCACCAGTGATGCCATCCAGCCATCGCATCCTCTGATGCCCTCTTCTGCTTCTGCCCTCAATCTTTTCCAGCATCAGGGAAGAAACATTTATAGATGAAATTATATAATAACTGATATTTTCTCAAAATAATCTAAAGGGCTAGGAAAAGTGGAGGAGAGTGTAGGTGAAACAGAGTTAGCCCTGTTTTCATCATTGCTAAATTTGAATGTTAAGCTCATGAAGATACATTCCTTTATCCATTCTGTTTTTGAATATGTCTGAAATTTTCTATAACTTACAAAAAAGGTAGGGGAGCCTTTTCCACCACACTAGCAATCCTCAAAATTTGGTGGAATCACTAGAAAGTTTATTAAATTTGCATATTCCTGAGTCCCATGCTGCAGATCCTGATGCAATAGCATTGGAACGGGCTTCAGGGGTTCTCTAATATTAATGTCATTGACCATACTTCAAGATACACTGTGCTATTATGGGAAGTTTAATAAGAAAGTAGTAAAATATAAATATCAGGCAAAAAAAAAAAAATCTTAGGATCACAGGATACGCAGATTGGGTTGGTTGGAGAAAACAAGGGAAGGCTCCATGAGAGAGATGATACCTGAGATAAGGTCATCCAAGGATAGATATAATTTTAATAGCATATTTGGGATTTTCTTGCAAACCATAGAGGCTGGAAAAGGTGGGGCATAGCCAAGAGATCCCAGTTTGTCAAGCTTGGTGGAGAAATAAGGTCAGTGAAGGGGAGATATAACTTAATAGAAGGTAGGGGTCTTGTTGTGCAGAGTCTCGAGTGCTAAGGTTTGTATGTCAGTCATCAGGCAAGGCAACTATTGATTGATAGTGTTTACAGAGGAGAATAATGTGTTTGGAGTTAGGCATTCCAACACAAGGGCTTCGCCGGTGGCTTAGTGGTAAAGAATCCACCTGCCAATGCAAGAGACACGGATTTGATCCCTAGGCAGGAAGAAGAAATTGGTAATGCCACTCCAGTATTCTTGCCTGGGAAATCCCATGGACAGAGAAATCTGGTCATCTATAGTCCATGGGGTCTCAGAGTTGGACACAACTTAGTGACTAAACAACAACAAATTCCAACCCATTTCAGAATAAGTCTTATTTCTAACCTTGGTCAGAAAATACTAGAAAATTTGAATATGCTATTCCTAGTAACATCTTTGCCAAACCTAAGACTGCCACTCAGAAAGCCATGCCCTTCTTTCTCTGTGGGGGCCTGTTGTGCAGTGGGGGTAGCCAAGCTTCAAATGAATCCTTTCTCCTTTCTGCTTTTACAAACACACTATGCACAATTATGTGCTTGCCTCAAAAGAGAAATAACCAAAATGGCAAATGTATAATAGATCATTAGAACTGTTATAATAAATCCTAGCCAAATAAACTTGCTATTTTTCTAAGTATTGACTAAGTATGGTAAGATTCAAGCTACTGTTTGGAAAGATGAAACCAACTTCACATTTTTCTTTGTGTATTTTAAAATTCCTAAGGAGTAGACAATGAAGTTGAGGAAGCTGGGTTTGTGTTATCCCTTTGGGAAATGGTGGATGTAAATTATTACTCTTCATTCTCTTCTAAAAGTGCCTCTTATATGTTCAAAGAGAATATTAAAGGCTCAGAATGTTTCACAACACTTTTGCCCCTGTGAACCCAGAGTTCAGTGTTAAACAGTTATGTTTGCTACACGTAAATGGAAAAGGCAGTATATAAACACACACACACACACAATCATACACACTAAATTTTATCAAAAATAGAAAGGACCACACACACTTTCTGCTGAATTTTATTGCATCTAAAACACTATTGATTATTAAGACACATCATTAAACTATGATATTCTATTGGTTATAAAATACATCATAATTTCAAAGATATTAAAATTTCAGTCAATGAATAATGATATTTTGTTTAACTCTTCCTCTGGAACAGAGCTCACATCACACATTCCATAAATGTTACTGTTAGTCATCAGTAGCATAAATGTCCCTAACCCCCAATCTGTCATACACCAAGTGATAACTAAATGTTTGTTGAATCCAAACCCAAGTGTCTGTGCTATACATAATTAATGCCACGTACTGTTCAGGGTGCAAAGACAGATAAGCATTTAATTAGCAAGAGAAGTCTTTATTGAAATCCTACCGTGAAGACTTTCACCCAGTCGCCCCACATTACTTAGCAAAGTGGTTCCCACATTTAGCATGCATCAGAATCATCTGGAGGGTGATTAAAACATGATCCCTTAATCTCTGCTCTGGAGTGAAGAAGGCCTCCATATCCTGCCCACTCTCTGACGCACATGGTGAGATGCAGGACCTTGCTGCAGACAAGTTCTCATAAAGTCTCTTAAAGTTTCAGAGACTCAAACACTGGACAGAACTTGCTAAATGACGACCTGTCCCAATACTCGATATTATTTGCTAGAGCTTCAGGGCAAGGTTACCTCATGCTCCCTGCAGAGCCAGCAGTAAAACAAAACAAAACAAAAAAAGATCAAACCCTGAGCCTTTGGAGTGGGAGCACTGACTCTAAGACCCTAGACTACCAGAGAAATAACCCTAGGGAGTACCAAACAGTGAGAACTCACACAAAGAAAATCACTTGAATACAAGACCCGACATCACCCAACCATCAATAGCACCCTGTGCAGGATGCCTCATCTAAACAACAAACAAAACAAAAATACAAACCCAGTAATCAACAGACAGTGTTACCACCTCACTTCGCCCTGCCCATCACAGCAAAAACAAACAAAAACTCAGCACAAATCTCATGCTATATGAAGACACAAACCACTGGACCAAACTTAGGAGGGCAGAAACCAAAAGGAAGAAAGAATTCAACCTTGAAACCTGGGAAAATAAGATCTCAAACACAATAAGTTAAAAATAATAATAATAATAAAAGGCAGAGAAACACTACATAAATGAAGGAACAAATTAGAAACACAGAAGTCCAAATAAATGAAGAGGAAATAGGCAAACTACCTGAAAAAGAATTCAGAATAATGATAGTAAAGATGATCAAACAAAATGGTGAAAATGCAAGAATCAGTTAACAAAGACCTAGAAGAATTAAAGAGTAAACATACAGAGACAAATTACACAATTACTGAAATTAAAAATACTCTAGAAGGAATCAATAGCAGATTATCTGAAACAGAAGAATGAATCAGTGAGTTGAAGATAAAATGGTGGAAATAAGTTCTGAAGAGCAGAATAAAGTAAAAGAATAAAAAGAACTGAGGATAGTCTCAGAGACCTCTGAGACAATATCAAATGCACCAACATTAGAATTATAGGGGTCCCAGAAGAAGAAGAGAAAAAGAAAGGGTATGAGAAATTTTTTGAAGAGATGATAGTTGAAAATTTCCCAAATATGGAAAAAGAAATAGTCAATCAAGTCCAAGAGGCACAAAGAGTTCCATACAGGATAAGCCCAAGGAAAAATATTCCAAGACACATACTAATCAAACTAACAAAGACTAAACCAAAGAAAGAATATTAAAAGCAGCAAGGGAGAAAAAAGTAACATACAAGGGAAACCCCATACGCTTAACAGCTGATCTTTCAGCAGAAATTCTTCAGGCCAGAAAGGAATGGCAGGATATATTTAAAGTACTGAAAGGGGAAAATCTACAACCAAGATTACAGTACCCAGCAAGAATCTCATTCAAAACTGATGGAGAAATAAAAAGCATTTCAGAAAAGCAAAAGTTAAGCGAATTCAGTACCACCAAACCAGCTTTACAACAAATGTTAAAGGGACTTATATAGTCAAGAAATACAAGAGAAGAAAAAAGATCTACAAAATCAATCCCAAACAATTAAGAAAATGGCATTAAGAATGTATATCTCAGTAACTACTTTAAATGTAAATGGATTAAATGCTCCAACCAAAAGACACAGACTCTCTGAATGGATACAAAAATAAGACTCACATATATGCTGTCTACAAGAAACCCACTTCAGACCTAAAGACACATACAGACTGAAAGTGAGAGGATGGAAAAATATATTCCATGCAAATGAGAAGCAAAAGACTGCTGGAGTAGCAATCCTCATATCAGACAAAATAAACCTTAAAATAAAGAAGATTACAAGAGATAAGAAAGGACACTACATAATGATCAAGGGATCAATCCAAGAGGAAGACATAACTATTGTAAATATCTATGCACCCAACATAGGAGCACCTCAGTACATAAGACAAACACTAAGCTGAGTGCCAAAGAATTGATGCTTTTGAACTGTGGTGTTGGAGAAGACTCTTGAGAGTCCCTTGGACTGCAAGGAGATCCAACCAGTCCATTCTGAAGGAGATCAGCCCTGGGATTTCTTTGGAAGGAATGATGTTAAAGCTGAAACTCCAGTACTTTGGCCACCTCATGCAAAGAGTTGACTCACTGGAAAAACTCTGATGCTGGGAGGGACTGGGAGCAGGAGGAGAAGGGGACGACTGAGGATGAGATGGCTGGATGGCATCACGGACTCGATGGATGTGAATTTGAGTGAACTCCGAGAGATGGTGATGGACAGGGAGGCCTGTCATGCTGCGATTCATGGCGTCGCAAAGAGTCGGACACGACTGAGCGACTGAACTAACTGAACTAACTAACTGACTATATTAACAAATTGAAAGATAAAAACCATATGATAATCTCTATCAGTTAGTTCAGTTCAGTCACTCAGTTGTGTCCGGCTGTTTGCAACCCCATGAATCGTAGCACGCCAGGCTTCCCTGTCCATCACCAACTCCCAGAGTTCACTCAAACTCACGTCCATTGAGTAGGTGATACCATCCAGCCATCTCATCCTCTGTCGTCCCCTTCTCCTCCTGCCCCCAATCCCTCCCAACATCAGGGTCTTTTCCAATGAGTCAACTCTTCGCATGAGGTGGCCAAAGTACTGGAGTTTCAGCATTAGCATCATTCCTTCCAAAGAAATCCCAGGGCTGATCTCCTTCAGAATGGACTGGTTGGATGTCCTTGCAGTCCAAGGGACTCTCAAGAGTCTTCTCCAGCACCACAGTTCAAAAGCATCAATTCTTCAGCACTCACCTTTCTTCACAGTCCAACTCTCACATCCATATATGACCACAGGAAAAACCATAGCCTTGACTAGATGGACCTTTGTTGGCAAAGTAATGTCTATGCTTTTGAATATTCTATCTAGGTTGGTCATAACTTTGCTTCCAAGGAGTAAGCGTCTTTTAATTTCATGGCTGCAGTCACCATCTGCAGTGATTTTGGAGCGCAGAAAAATAAAGTCATGCTTTTATTTCCAGTATACTGGGAGTTGGATCATAGAGGATCCTGCTGTGATTTATGTCGGAGAGTGTTTTGCCTATGTTCTCCTCTAGGAGTTTTATAGTTTCTGGTCTTACATTTAGATCTTTAATCCATTTTGAGTTTATTTTTGTGTATGGTGTTAGAAAGGGGTCTAGTTTCATTCTTTTACAAGTGGTTGACCAGTTTTCCCAGCACCACCTGTTAAAGAGACTGTCTTTACTCCATTGTATATTCTTGCCTCCTTTGTCGAAGATAAGGTGTCCATAGGTGTGTGGGTTAATCTCAGGGCTTTCTATTTTGTTCCATTGATCTATATTTCTGTCTTTGTGCCAGTACCATACTGTCTTAATGACTGTGGCTTTGTAGTAGAGCCTGAAGTCAGGCAAGTTGATTCCTCCAGTTCCATTTTTCTTTCTCAAGATTGCTTTGGCTATTCGAGGCTTTTTGTATTTCCATACAAATCTTGAGATTATTTGATCTAGTTCTGTGAAAAATACTGCTGGTAGCTTGATGGGAATTGCATGCTGGGCATACACACCGAGGAAACCAGAATTGAAAGAGACACATGTACCCCAATGTTCATTGCAGCGCTATTTATAATAGCCAGGACATGGAAGCAACCTAGATGTCCATCAGCAGATGAATGGATAAGAAAGCTGTGGTACATATACACTATGGAATACTACTCAGCCCTTAAAAAGAATAAATTTGACTCAGTTCTAATGAGATGGATGAAATTGGAACCGATTATACAGAGTGAAGTAAGCCAGAAAGAAAAACACCAATACAGTATACTGACACATATATATGGAATTTAGAAGACAGTAATGATGACCCTATATGTGAGACAACAAAGAGACACAGAGGTATAGAGTGGACTTTTGGACTCTGAGGGAGAGGGAAAGGGTGGGATGGTTTGGGAGAATGGCAATGAAACATGTATATTTTCCTGTAAGAAACGAAGTGCCAATCTATGTTCAATGTAGGATGCAGGATGCATGGGGCTGATGCACAGGATGATTCAAGTAGAGAATGTGGGGTGGGAGGTGAGAGGGGGCTTCGGCATTGGAAGATTGTGTTCACCTATGGCTGATTCGTGTCAATGTATGGCAAAACAAATACAGTATTGTAATTTAAAAAATAAATAAATTAATTAATTAATTAAAAAAAAAGAAAGAAAAATAAAGTCAGCCATTGTTTCCACTGTTTCCCCATCTACTTTCCATGAAGTAATGGGACCAGATGCCATGATCTTAGTTTTCTGAATGGTGAGCTTTAAGGCAACTTTTTCACTCTCCACTTTCACTTTCATCAAGAGGCTTTTTAGTTTCTCTTCACTTTCTGCCATAAGGGTCGTGTCATCTGCATATCTGAGGTTATTGATATTTCTCCTGGCAATCTTGATTCCAGCCTGTGCTTCTTCTAGCCCAGTGTTTCTCATGATGTACTCTGTATATTGTAATGGAATATTACTCAGCCATAAAAGGAATGCATTTGAGTCAGTTCTGATGAGGTGGATGAACCTAGAACTTATTATATAGAGTGAAATAAGTCAGAAAGAGAAAGATATGTGGAACCTAGAAAAATGGTACTGAAGAATTTATTTACAGGGCAGCAATGAGAAACAGACATAGAAAATAGACTTATGGACATGGGGAGAGGGGATGAGAGGGTGAGATGTATGGAAAGATTAACATGGAAACTTACATTACCATGTGTAAAGTAGATAGCCAACAGGAATTGGGTGTATGGCTCAGGTAACTCAAACAGGGGTTCTGTATCAATCTAGAGGGGTGGGATTGGGAGGGAGATGGGAGGGAGGTTCAAAAGGGACGGGATATATGTATACCTATGGGTAACTCAAGTTGAGGTTTGACAGAAAACAACAAAATTTTGTAAAGTAATTATACTTCAATTAAAAAATAAAAATCCCTTGACCCTACTCCCAGAGTTTCTAATGCAGTATGTCCAGATTAAGGCCCAAGAATTTGCATTTCTAAGTCCCCAGGTGACTCTGACCCTGCTGTTTTCAGGTACACACTTGAAGACCCATTGACATCAAGCATGATCTATGTCCCCAGGGAGTTCTCAGTCTATTTAAAGAAATAAAGAAAGCTCACACAAAGCTCTAGCTAATGACAAAGACCTCTCTCTAATTTTATTTATGAGTGAGACTCAGATGAGGAGAGAGAAAAGTGAAGTTCAGGCATCCAGGGTGGATCCATGTCACTGATAAGATCACACTGGGACCTTGAAGACGAAGTAGCTTTTGTCTCTGAGTCACAGAGCTGATGCTGAGTAGTGCCCTTTGTATGCGGACAGCATCTGTTCTGATTGGCCTATACCCCATCCTGCCATGTTGGTGTCTATTATGGTTGTTCAGTGCCAACACCCATTAGATGTGGCAGGTGATGGAGAGATTGACAAGGGAATCCAGGTAGAGGAAAGAAACCCAGAGGGAGGGAAAGAGGGTACTGATTGGTGACAAAACCAGCCTGACTCAGCAGAGTACATCACCAGGCAGAACCTGAGTAGGCAGAGTACATCACCAGGCAGAAGTGAAAAAGAACTGAGAGGTGAGGAGGGGGTATAGCTGGGAAAGGGACCTGTGAAGACAGCCTAGAAAGAGGGGTTCTAGAAAGAGATCTCTGTCCCTTAGAAGAGCCTAGAAAGAGATCATGGTGCAGCATATTCCGGACATGAAGGATGAATGCCTAGTGTCAGGTCAGGGCAGTATGAGCAGAGAAGTAAGATCAGACAAAAATAAGTTTTAAAGCTTATTGCATATTGGGCACAGATTTAAAAGGGAGACTGCTAAAGATGAGGATGAAAGACTTCAAATATGGGAAGGACTTAAGGAAAAAAAAGATACTGCATGAAAGAAAGGTTACTGAATAGTGAGGATGTGTGTGGTTTGCAAATGTGCATTTGGCTGCTGATGGGCAAGTGAGATTTTGTCAAGCTTCAGAGACATGCTATAGAGCTCAGGGGGAAGACAGGATTCAAGGCATGGACATAGGAATTCATCAGTCTGGAGGTGTGAGTTGAAGCCAACGATGTGTGAGCAGTTTAAAGGAGGAAACTCAGGAGAAAACTGAAGTTTGAAAAGTACCCGAAGTGGGGTCAGGAAAAACTATCTATTGAGTTTGACCGCCTTTATGGAATACCAGCTTCATGCCAGACCATAAGTTTGGTGGAATAGAGAAGTTGATGTGGTACCTTCACAAGACAAATGACTACGTGGTGTTCAGAATGTAAAGCATCTGAGATGGTGAGCTGCACACAAAGCTAGGAAGGACATAGGAGAGCCTCCTAAAAAGTATGTGTGGTGTAAGGGAGGTGGCGGGGGAGAATTTATGGGTGGCTTCCTGGAGGAGGTGATGCCTACGCTGAGAACTGAAGGAGGAGCAGGAGGTGGAAGCTGAAGAATAGTGAGAGGGTGTATTTTATTCAGAGAGCTAATTTTCAGAGGAAATAAACAGTTTGTATGTATGCTCAGTTGTGTCCAACTTTGCGACCTCGTGGACTGTAGCCCACCTGGTTCCTCTGTCCATGGGATTTTTCAGACAAGACTGCTGGAGTGGGTTGCCATTTCTTTCTCTAGGGAGAAACAGTTTGGTCTGGTTTTAAATGATAGTATTTGATACTTTCATTGTTGCCATTGACAGTTTTCTGATTTAAAAAAAAAAAAAAAGCTTAAAAGAAAACCAGGAGAATGTAACATCAATGGCCAAGGGAGAGTAGACTTTCACAAGGCATGAATTGGCACACCTAGATGCTGCCAGTCCTGAAGGAGAAGATGCATCTGGGAAGCAGGTGGGTTGGGCAATGAAAAAATCAATGGCACCTTTAGGCAAAAGCCATCATCAGGGATAAAAGTGGCCACTAAATAATGATAAAAGGAACTATTCTGTTAGGAAGATGTAACAATCCTCAACTGTATAGTTGTAATAACATAGCCTCAAGTCATACAAAGCAAAAATTAACAACTATAGAAAGAAAATACCAAATCCATCATCATAGTAAAAGATTTTAGGACAGTTGTCACAGAAACAAATAAAACATGCAGACAAAAAGAAAAAAATCTCAAATAAATAGAAGATTTGAACATCTTAATGAACAACTTGAATGTATACTAAACTATGCCTAACATTTAGAAATACGTGAACCGTGAACTTCCAGATGTTCAAGCAGGTTTAGAAAAGGCAGAGGAATCAGAGATCAAATTGCCAACATCTGCTGGATCATCAAAAAAGCAAGAGAGTTTCAGAAAAACATCTATTTCTGCTTTATTGACTATGCTAAAGACTTTGACTGTGTGGATCACAATAAACTGTGGAAAATTCTTAAGGAGATGGGAATACCAGACCACCTGACCTGCCTCTTGAGAAACCTGTATGCACGTCAGGAAGCAACAGTTAGAACTGGACATGGAACAACAGACTGGTTCCAAATAGGAAAGGAGCACGTCAAGGCTATATATTGTCACCCTGCTTATTTAACTTATACGCAGAGTACATCATGAGAAATGCTGGGCTGGAAGAAGCACAAGCTGGAATCAAGATTGCCAGCGGAAATATCAATAACCTCAGATATGCAGATGCCACCACCCTTATGGCAGAAAGTGAAGAGGAACTAAAAAGCCCCTTGATGAAAGAGGAGAGTGAAAAAGTTGGCTTAAACCTCAACATTCAGAAGACTAAGATCTTGGCATCTGTTCCCATCACTTCATGGGAAATAGATAGGAAACAGTGGAAACAGTGTCAGACTTTATTTTTCTGGGCTCCAAAATCACTGCAGATGGTAACTGTAGCCATGAAATTAAAGATGCTTACTCCTTGGAAGGAAAGTTATGACCAACCTAGACAGCATATTAAAAAGCAGAGACATTACTTTGTCAACAAAGGTCAATCTAGTCAAGGTGATGGTTTTCCAGTAGTCATGTATGGATATGAGAGTTGGACTATAAAGAAAGCTGAATGCAGAAGAATGGATGCTTTTGAACTGTGGTGTTGGAGAAGACTCCTGAGAGTCCCTTGGACTTCAAGGAGATCCAACCAGTCCATCCTAAAGGAGATCAGTACTGGGTGTGTTCATTGGAAGGACTGATGTTGAAGCTGAAACTCCAATACTTTGGCCACCTGATGCGAAGGTATGACTCATTGGAAAAGAGTCTGATGCTGGGAAAGATTGTGGGAAGGAGGAGAAGGGGACGGCAGAGGATAAGATGGTCGGATTGGTCGGGTGGTATCACCTCCTCAATGGACATGGGTTTGGGTAGACTCTGGGAGCTAGTGATGAACAGGGAGGCCTGGCGTGCTGCAGTTCATGGGGTCGCAGAGTCAGACACGACTGAGTGACTGAACTGAACTGAACATTTAGAGAATATACATTATTTTTCAAGTATGCATAAAACATGATAGCATATAGCAGGCACAAGGCAAGTCTCTCAAGGAATTTGTAATTTGATAGAGAGATAAGGGGCTTCCCTAGGTGGTACTAGTGGTAAAGAACACGCCTGCCAATGCAGGAGACATAAGAGATGTTGGTTTGACCCCTGGGTCAGGAAGATCCCCTGGAGGAGAGCATAGCAACTCACTCCAGTATTCTTGCCTGGAGAATTCCATGGACAGAGGAGCCTGGCAGGTTAAAGTCCAAAAAGGGTGCAAAGAGTCAACCAGAACTGAAGCAACTTAGCATGCATGCACGTAGAGAGAGAGAAGCACATGATGGTCATCCAGTTTCGTGATCTATGCCTTGTTGAAACTTCAGGAGCAGGAAAATTAAACTAAACACGATCGATTCCCTTACTCGTACTGTATCCTAGAAAGGGTCCCCTGGCCACATTCTGGCCAGTTCTGCCTCCTCCCGGGGTCACTTCCAACCAAGGTTAGCTACCTGTCCCAGGGTCAAGGCTTAAAGAGAGGCTGCCTCTGGGAGGGGCTCTGTGGGACTCCAAATGCCAGGCAGGCATAGGGAACAAAACAGACCAAAGGAGCAAGAAAGTCACCAACCCCATGAAAAAGAACAAAAGGCCCCTTTCCCCACCGCAGAGAGGAGGATGATGAAAGAGCACCTAAGCACAGTTCCAAATTTTGTACTTACTGATTTAAAATATCATTTTCCTTTTTAAAAATGGAGCTTGAAAGTGTTTCTTTCCTGACTTGACTTTGTGCACCAAGTCTGCTGACCACAGGTGGAGTAGGTCTAGAGGGAAACCTTTCCCAAGCTTTTCAAATCACTTTTGCATGATGCTTCTTATAGCATCTTGAGGAGCTGCCTTCTACAAAACAGTCTGGGGAATGTAGAGAACATTGTTTCCCCTAATGGCTTCCTTTCAGCCTTCTGTAAGAACACTTTGCAATAATGGCCCCATCACAAATACTGAAACCAGAAGATTCCTCAACAGACTCCCACGTGAGCCTCCTCAGCACTGTTGCTCCAGGGCCTGTTTATTGGGATTCTCTGCCATAAACAGGTTAAAAACACAATAAGGCGGCATCTAGGGAAAATCCCATGGACAGAGGAGTCTGGTGGGCTGCAGTCCATGGGGTCACTGCTAGTCGGACACGACTGAGTGACTTCACTTTTACTTTTCACTTTCCTGCATTGGAGAAGGAAATGGCAACCCACTCCAGTGTTCTTGCTTGGAGAATCCCAGGGACGGGGGAGCCTGGTGGGCTGCCGTCCATGGGGGTCGCACAGAGTCGGACATGACTGAAGCGACTTAGCAGCAGCAGCAGCAGCAGGGCTGAGGATGCACCCTGCAGTGGAGCCGTTCGTTTTCCTTCCACTAGTAAAGCCAACCTTGGCTTTGTCACTTCACGATCTAAATGGTTGGATGCTGTTGTGTTACTGTTGCTACCATCCACATTTTTTTTTCCTTAGAGAAAATGCTGAAAATAAGTGAGTCTTAATACAGTGACAGGGATCTAATACCTGTGAGCATTTCTGCTTTATGGGGGAGGGTGGTGGGAGGGGGTTCCGGGTTGGGAACTCATGTACACCTGTGGTGGATTCATGTCAATGTATGGCAAAACCAATACAGTATTGTAAAGTAAAAAAACTTTTTTAATTTAAAAAATTTTAAAAATTGAAAAAAAAGAACTTGCTGGTGATGCGTACACAGCCATGTCACTCGCCAGCATCATCCGTGATCTGTCAGCACCTCCCCTTCTCATCATGGCAGCAGAACAGAATATGGCACCGTCAGTGTGGTGGCTCCCTAAATCCCGGAAGCCTGTTGTGTGGCCTTGGTGGAAACATATTTCATCAGACCCTGTGTCAGCACAGGCCCAAGGCTTTCCTTTGGAAACCAGGCCGGGGAAAGGACCTTAGACTCACCCCTTGATGTCCAAGGCAATGAGACGCGCTAATTCACGGCAGTGACACTCACCAGTGGTGACTGAGAAGATGGGGACTGGGTGAATGATAGGGGGCCGGGTGACACGCTGTGACACAGCTCCCATCATGGTCAATCAGCGGAGAGCACCTTGGGTCTGAGGCTTATACCTCTGGGGCCTTTAGGAAGTCTCCTGATTTCAGCACGCCCATGAATGACTCATGGTGTGCTCTGGCCAGCTGAAGCGTTAAAGATGATTTAGAGCAAGTGGAACTCATTTGTGGTTAGATGGACATCTTTAAGAGTCCAATTGCCGGCTTTTCTGAGGCTTCAAAACCTACTGAGCTTGGAACAAAGCCAGGCTCATGCAAAACTGTGGATAGGTTTATGCTCCCCTCTCCCCGGCTCCTGCCAGCGCTTCCTTTCCCCATTTGGCTGCCGCTGCCCTGAGGCTGTCACATGCTCATGCTGTCCCTAAAGCTCCCTATCCCTAACATAACAAAATGGAAGACATCTTCACGTGAGGACAGTGCCAGGAGTTACACACACACATTTTCTAACCCTCACAAAAGTTTTGCATTTAAAATTAAGGAAATTAAGTTACTCACCCTCAAACCACAGCAAAGGTGCCAAAAATGACATTGGAGTCCAAGTTGAGCTGATTCCATCCTTGCCCACCTTCCCTGCCCCTCCACCTGGTACTGCACCAGGAATATCCGTAATCCTCCCTATTAACTTTTCTTTCCCACGTTTCATTCCTTCTCAGCTGAAAACTAAGCTGCCTAAAGTAGTGGTTCTCAAAGTGTGGTCCCAGACTGACGTTAGCATTACCTGGAAATACAGATTCTTAGACTTCACGTGTAAAGAACCTACTAAATCAGACACTCTGGTGGTAGCACCCAGCAATCTGTGTTTTAATAAAGCTCTGCAGATATACTTGATGCTCATGAAAGCAAGAGGACCAGTTGGCTAAAGGAGTCAATCATGTGGCTGAGATTACCAAGCCATGAATAAATTCTCCCCACCTTGTATGAGAAAATACCTAAAGCTCTAGAAAATTACAGTTGTCTGGGTCCCCTAGGAGTGTTTACAGTTATTGTCTCTGGTATGCTGTCTTCCAGATCATACCCATCTTCCCCTCAAGTCCAGTAGGACCAGCTTGAACTGACATGGACCTCTCCCAGTGACCCATACCAGCTATCATTGTCAGCCTGGAGTTTTTTGTCACATCCCCAGTGAGTGAGATTATTTCATTTGCATTAAATTTCCAGTGGTAAACTATTCAAAACAGCAACAACAAAAACCTTGAATAAAAACAAAATGAAAGGAGGAGAAAGGGGGGTGAGGATTATAGGAAAATAATAGGATAGGTTTCTGTTGATGAACACTTAGATTGCTTCTATGTGTTGGCAACTGTAAATAATGCCACTAGGAACACGGGTACATGTAGCTTTTGAATTAGTGTTTTCACTGTCTTCAGATACATATCCAGGAGTGGAACTGGTAAATCATGATAGATAAATCTAAATTTTTGTGTGAAATCTCCAAATTTTCTAATGAAAGCTCAATTTTTTTTAATCTGGAACTTTTTAAAATGGAACTTTCTGAGGTCTGAATGGCATCTCAGAGTCACCAGTTTGCAGTCTTAGGTCTAAGGGAAGAGCAGAGTCATGCAAACATTTAATAATTCCCACAAAAGAAAACCCCACAGGACTAAGGGTAAAGCATGCAAAAAGGATCCCAGGGGTAAGGACCAAGATGGTTCAGAGAAGAAAAATATTGGGGAGATGGTAGGGTTATTTGGCTGAGAACTGGACAAATTATCATCATGGCCTGTCTACATTAATCAAATCTGCCAGATAATTACTCACTTCCCTACTTTCCAGAGCCTGTTGAGTATTCATTTTCACAGTTGCATCCTAAATTTAGCTCTAACTCTGATAACTGGGACCTTGCTTCGGGTCTATTCTCTGACCTGGTCCTGGCTAACATCCAAGACTCCGACACCCTACAGAGGTGTAGAAGTTACAACCTGAGTTCTATTGCTCTGCTGCTGGCCCTTCAGGCCTAATGCTTCAGAGCCCCAGACAGAACGTGAGCAACCATTGCTTGCTTGTAATGGTGAGGACGGCTCATGCGACTATACAGATATTTTGGAGCTTAGTACATATGTATTATACTTAGTCCATACCCTTAGTTCTAACTTAATTCTCCATAAATAATCCTTATTTTAGGAAAGAGGTAATTGGAGCCCAGAGAGGTTAAGTAACTTGTGCCCAAGGGTCACCCAGCCAAGAAGTGGTAATCCTGGGATTTTTACCCAGGTCTTCTATGTTATATCCACTCTTTCCTCTACATCTTCATGTATTGTTGAAATTAAATCAATCCAAATTACCTCCTCACTAAAACACTTTCAGTAATTCCCTGGTGTAGTGTCTTAAAGAATAAAATACAAAGTAAGGGCATTTGAGGCCAGCTGGTTTCAGTCTTGGCTCTGCCACTTGCTTACGCGCAAACTCAAGCAGGTGACCCTGCTTCCCTGCCCATCAGTCTTCTCTCTGTAAAGTAGAGATTCTATATACTCAGGAGATGCCAGGAAGAATACATTCATTTGCATAAAAGAATCTAGTCCAGTGCCTGGCACACATGAAACACCCAATAAATGGGATTTCCCCTTTCCTAATTAGAGGATTGGGCAGTTTTCCTAATATATGTTGGGAAGTTCACACACACGTTCCCCCTCTTGTGATACTTGGTGACTTGGCAGAGCTGCCAAAGGTGAGAGCTTTTGCTTCACTTTCCTTCCACCCCCAAAATGCAGAGGCCCCAGCTTCTTGTCCTCTCCCTCAGAATCATTATAGATATCGGTCATTCTAGACGATGCATTCCACAGAATGTGATGTTCCTTGATATTAGTAGGTCTTGAGTTCATAAAACCCCAAGTTAAGCAAAGTTAAATAGATGTTTTTCTTGCAGAACTTTTCAAAATTTTTAAAATACTAAGATGATTTATGACACTCAAAGAGAACAGCATACAGCCTTACCGAAATTTATTTAACTACAGTGCCTTGTTTTTTCGCTGAGAATCTTGCCAGATCTGCGTCTTAAAAAATACATGTTGGGAAATACTGGTCTGACACTTAGAACCATTCCCGTCACCAGACTGAAGTGACGCCTGCAGCTCTGCTGAGACTACACCAGGGCTGCCCACCAGTGAATTTTCCAAGAGTCCCGTCATTTAAATGTCTGATGGCTTTCTCTTCTGTGTGAGCTGCGTGCACTAATATCCAGGCCAGTAAGTTTAGGGTTACATTTCAGAGGCCCTGGCTGAAGCTCCAATAGAACTAGGACTGGAGCTTAAAGATTTGTGGCCACTTTTGGGTGGGAGACAATGGGGAGGCAGAGCCACCTACAGGATGCTTGTGTTACTGCACAAGGAGAGCAGCCCATGGACAGGGACTGGGGGATGCAGTGAAGCACCTAGGGGAAATTGTTCTACACTCTCTTTACTTCAAATGGAATTTCACAGTGAGAGCATGGCTTTTACAGGCAGACCTTTTATTTTTGTCTTATGGGAGTGAGTAGAGAGATGCGATCTTGACCAAATGTGTGTGTTGGCGAGGGAGGGGGTATGAAGTAGATGTTTCCTCTGTAAGGTTGAATAAAGAATACAGAAAAGTGGGCCCATTTTCAGTAACTCCATATCCACAACAATGTAACTGTAGGGTTATTTTCACCCTGACAATAAGATGTGCCCAGTGGTTTACAGGACATTTTGCACAAAACATTGGAGGGCTCCCCATTAGAGCAACTAAAGCCTCATAGTGGTTTCCTAGATGTGTCTTTAGTATTTTGAAAAATAGACTTTTCTTCCCAAAAGTGAAGGCAATAGCACTTATGTCATAAGAACTCTGCCTGATGGACCACATTTTGTGATAAAAGCAAAATGAGAAGCATGTTAATGCACTTAGTAACAGATGTGCACAGATGTGTTCAGGCTGATGGAAACGCTTTTATCAGACCTCTCCAGGGCAGGCAAGGGAGGAGAGCCATGTGCTGGGACAGATCATTCCCAGCTCCTTTTGTGTGCAAGGAATGAGGGTCATTCCTTCATCTAACATACAACAGTGTTTCCCGGCCTGTTACCTACCTACCAGACACAGTGGTAGGTGCAGCAGACCTACCTAGCAGGTCTTGTAGGTTCAGCCTAGTGAGATAAAATGCATGGCCTCTCACCCTTGAGATACCTGGTCCCACCAATCAACAGCAGTGGGAGCAACATTTACAAGTAGGGAGAATCTCAAAGATCATCCTTTGAAAAGTTCTAATTAAGAGATGTTCCCATACTTAGAATAGAATTTGCCAGCAAGGAATAAAGAGAAGCCTGCTGCATTTTGTTAGGCAGGACAGTTATGCCCAAAGTAGAAATCAATTTGTCTTTTCCAAAAGTTCACTTGGATTCATGCCCTTATGAACACTTTCCATCTGAAAATTTTTATGAAGAAAATTCAGCCTATTTCTATAAGCACATACTATCTAAGCAGTCTGTACATAAGACAAGCTTTAATTATTTTGATGATTAATAGTTTATAATCAGAAATGCTAATGAAAGCAGCTTTACAATCTGAAAATCCAAACATTAAAAACCCCAAAATAATGCTTATCATTCTGAATTCTATTGACTCTTTGCCTTGCTTTTTTTTTCTTCTTTTATATCTAGTGTTTTGTTTTTGCTATTGTCTATTTTATTTTTCTTTAAAGTTATTTTACATCCTTTAAGGAATAAATACATAGTTTTTAATATTAGAGACTATTCTGGAAAAGAGCTTACTTCTATTATTTTTAACATGGGTTATCTAACTGAATTATCTACATAAAAGCCTTGAATGTTAGTATTCCCCAGAAACCAGATCAACAGTAACTCAGAAATAATTAAGCAAAAATCTGAAAAAATCCTCAAATTCCCAAACCTCAAAACACTACTTATTTCTGCAGTTGTAAAATACAACATGCTTCTTAATGACAAAGTCCATAAAACCCACAAGATGTGGCTTTAGCTATAAAACAAAACAAGTGCAGAAGACAAGAGAATTTCTGGAGAAAAATATATTCAACTCTAAATATTTCATACCATCTGTGAATGGAAGTTATCCTAGTGGTTACTTTGAGGCTGTAGTATAGATTGGGAAGCAGCATGAGGAAAATTTCTGGAATCCTGGGATGGCCTATGTTTCCACCTTGGTGGTAGTTAGACACACGATTGTTGTTTTTAAGTCTCTAAGTCATGTCTGACTTTTTCGAGATCCCATGGACTGTATCTTGCCAGGCTCCTCTGTCCATGGGATTTCCCAGGCAAGAATACTGGAGTGGGTTGTCATTTCCTTTTCCAAGGGATCTGCCCAACCCAGGGATCTAAACTGAGTCTCCTGCATTTTAGGTGGATTCTTTACCGCTGAGCCCTGAGAAAGTAAAACATGTGATTACTGATATTAAAATTATCAAGTTATATGCTACAGTTGGTATACTTGATTTACTTAACTATGTTATACATCAATTAAATTTATAGTATTTAAATTTATTCTGTTATACCTTAATTGAATTAAACATGCTTTTCTATGTTATACCTTGATATGTATTCAATTAATACGTATGTATGTAGGATTTTTCATTTCAGAAATCTCACTGAATCTTAAGATAACCCAAAGTGAAACTGGTGCACTGGGATGACCCAGAGAGATGATGTGGGGAGGGGGTGGGAGGGGGTTCAGGGTTGGGAACTCATGTACACCTGTGGTGGATTCATGTCAACTAATGGCAAAACCAATACAGTATTGTAAAGTAAAATAAAATAAAAATTTTAAAAAAATAATAAGAAAAATTTTAAAGGGGTTAGATTTCATTCACTATACTCTATCTATACTCTTATTTTCCAAAGTAAGGCAATGGACATATGTATAATTTTAAAGTGTCCACCTAAAGTAAGGAATAAAACCAAAACATGTCCTGCTTGGAAAGAATCACTTTTCTTGCACCCAGATGAGGGACCTGGGGTCTCCCAGGCCTCCTCGCACACAGGCCCGAACTCTGCTCTCAAATGAACCCACCAGGCTGGTCCTGAGCCCTTGGGGAGTTGAGCTTGGAGGGACTCCTCTCAGGAAGCAAGAGGACAGTTGGAGCTATGAGAGAAACAGGAGTCCTGACCTGCCTAGGTCTGAGCAAGCAGCACTGCATGTTTAAAGACTCAGAAAATCCTTATTCAGTCGGTTGAACAAGGAGTCCCCAGGGAGCCAGGGCGCTGAGAGGGAGTGAAAGGCTGCTTCCCAGGGCTCACAGAGACCCAGCTGCCTGCACATTCTTTACTGCTGATCTCCTGCATACATCATCTCAGCAGTGAACAGCTTGACTGTCAGGGATTTTCAGTGGGAGAATATGTATCTCTTGAAAATGTGTATTTTCTAAAATCTTATAAACATTAAATAGAATTTCAGAGATGCAGTGCCCAGGTGATTCTTAGTGAAACAGGCCTCGTTCATGTCAAAGGAACCAGCACAGACAGGCCACCACACTCTCAATGCCAAGTGCTGGACAAATTCCTGGGGAAACAGAGATCCACAGAACCATGGATTCAGTGTGGAAAGCAGGCCGGCAAATGAGCCATCGCCAGCCATGCCAACTATGTCATGGACAAGTACAGAGTATTGATGGAAGTATAACGCACTGGAGACTCTTTCCAGGCAAGTTAGGGGAGCTCTGTGAGTGAAAGTCACTCAGTCATGTCCGACTCTTTGCAACCCCATGGACTATACAGACCCTGGAATTCTCCAGGTCAGAATGCTAGAGTGGTAGCCTTTCCCTTCCCCAGGGTGTCTTCCCAACCCAGGGATCGAACCCAGGTCTCTCTCATTGCAGGTGGATTCTTTACCAGCTGAGCCACAAGGGAAGCCCAAGAATCCTGGAGTGGGTAGCCTGTCCCTTCTCCAGGGGATCTTCCTGACCCAGGAATCAAACCGAGGGCTCCTGTGTTACAGGCGGATTCTTTACCAACTGAGCGACTAGAGAAGCTCTAGAGAGGAAATAATTTCCAACTGTGTCTTGATAAAACCCAGGTGTTGCAGGAAAATCACAACATATTCTAACATAAGATATGATGAGGAAAGTAAAAAGTCCCCCAGAGTGCCACCAAACAGGGCAGTCACTGCTAGCCTCTTAGGTACCCACTTCTAGACTTCTGCCCAGCCAGGGTTCATTCACCATTGACCACAGTTTGCATGCACTTTGCTAAGGTTTTTGCACAATCTCATTTTATCCTCACAGCAAACCTGGACAGCAGGTAGAATTGGAGAGTGGTACTGAGGTAGGGGGTTGACATGTGTCAATTATGGTTTACCAGCAAGGAGATGAGGATGTTTAAGGAAGAGAATTAACCTGCTTGGGTTAGTATACTTTACCACCTGATCTGTCTGACAACAGAGCCCTGGCTCCTTACCATCTTGGAGGATGGGAGTTCTGAGCTCCAAGCAGGGAGTCCAGGGTGACCGGAACATGAGGGTGGGGAGAAGCAGGTGGTGAGTGGCAGGAAGTGAAGCTGGGTGTGGAAAACGCTGAGTGCTTGGCTGAGAAGTTTGGACTTCAGCCTGAAAACAATGAAGTTCATGTAGATTCCTAAACATGAAAGTAATGAAATCTGTTTTGTGCTCTAGAAAGATCCTGCGGGCAGCAAGTAGGGGCATAACCTGCAGCGAGGTGAGTGTTATGAAGCAGTTCAGATGCAAAACGAGAAGATGACCCTCAACCAGGACAGCAGACTGGGGGAAGGAGATCCAAGGAAGCTGCAGGAGGAATCACTGAGTGAAAGAAGGTAGGGATGAGGATGAAAGAGGAAATCAGGGAGGACTCTAAGCTGGGGTCCTAGTCTCAGTGACAGTGGGGGTTCTGTTCATGAGGACCCTTTCCTATGCTGAGCACTGTGTAGACACTGAAGTACAAGGGTGAATTAGGACTGACCTAGTTCATAACTGGCACTCTTTGAAGGGACCCATGACAGCATTATCCTACCACATCCCCCTTGATGGAGAAGATGGGAATGAGGAGACCCTTGTGTACATGACAGCCTGACACAAATGTGTCTCTTGAACGTGACACAGATTTTCAAGAATAGCCTATCTGGGGGTCTGAAGCCAGAGGGTGGGACTAAGACTGGTTTTTAATCATTTGCAAAAATATCTAGACTCTGTACTGAATTGCAGTGGAGGAAGAAAGAAACCATTTATTTCCATTTCTTTAATGCCATCAGCATGAACCTGGAGTTTTCATGTCCCAGATCTTGGTGCCATGCAAGGATACATTCAATCAGATTCTCCTACAGGGTTATTATTTTAAACTCATCTAGACTTCTGCTCTTTGCGTTATTAGACAAAAATCTTAGATATGTTTGGCAGAATGGTATTAATCAGATTTGATAAATTCTGGTATTTTATAGATAGTGACTTAGCCCTATTGGAGTGGCGTCCCCATAATTGGAGAAGCTTTCAGCTTTTGGATATCTCCAGTATCATCGATTTATGTGGTGGAAATTTTGAATCACAAACTCAGGTGAGCAAGTATTGTGCTTTCTTTAATTCCTATCTCTTCCTTTGGTTTCTGACTCACAGCCCCTTCCTACTGATTGAACACTGAGCATCAGTCTTTCTGGGTGTTCCTAGTGAAAAGTGAAAGTTGCTCAGCTGTGTCTGACTCTTTGTGACCCCATGGACTGTAGCCCTTCAGGCTCCTCTGTCCATGGAATTCCCCCAGGCAAGAATACTGGAGTGGGTAGCCGTTTCTTTCCCCAGGGGATCTTCCCAACCCCAGGGATCAAACCCAGGTCTCCAACATTGCAGGTGGATTCTTTACCATCTGACCCACCAGGGAAGACCAAGAACACTGGAGTGGGTAGCTTATCCCTCCTCCAGGGGATCTTCCTGAGCCAAAAATTGAACTGCGGTCTAACTTCCTCCCAGTTGGGCTTGTACCATAGGAATCTCACCAAGACAGGTGTCCAGATGTTCCTTAACCACTGCCCAACAGTCAGACTCCTGCCTCTGGCCCAATCTTCCTAGACCCAAGGGCATAAAGTAAAAGCCTGTTAACCCCCTGTGGCCTGGGCAAGTTTGGGGTTTGTTTTCTAGCCCACACACTGATTTTTTTTTAATCAGAACATTTCATATTTTTAAAAGTCTAAATTTCTATTACTAGTAGTAGTAGTTAAGTTGCTAAGTCTTTTTCGTGCAGTCTCCGCTTGCGACCCCATGTACTGTAGCCTGCCAGGTTCCTCTGTCCATGGATTCTTCAAGCAAGAATACTGGAGTGGATTGCCATTTTCCTTCTCCAGGGGAACTTTCTGACCCAGGAATCGAACCCAGGCTTCCTGAATTGCAGGCAGATTCTTTACTGACTGAGCTATTACTAGCTTCTCCTAAAAGATGTAGAAACACTGGACCCACATGTTCTTGGCACAGACCAGCTAGGGCTGAGCAGCAGCTACTCACTTCAGAAAGGACTGTGTCCTCCAGCCCAACCCTGGCTTGGGGTTCCTAAGATGCCCCCACAGATTCAACTGCCACCCACCACCCCTACATCATTCCCCCTCACTTTTGTTTTTCTCATAGGAGAAAAATCATTTTCTGTATCTATCATAGAGCAAGTTCCCAACACTGAGACAAAGATTAATGCCAGAAGTTTAGCAAGAAGTGCTGTTGGAGTCTGGACCTGGTAAGGAAGAGAAAGGTGCAGAACTGAGCAGAGGGAGAAGGTGGGCTCCCACGAAATCTCAATAGTGGCCTCAGCCATCCTCATGAGAAGCTGGGAGGCAGCAGCCTTTTTGTTGTGGTGAAAGGAGCCAGGCCTTTGAAGTCCTGAACCACCTCGTCATTGCTGTGGCTGCCCCAGATAAAGGAGCAAGACCTTGGACCAGGTAGGTGTCTTTAGCCGAGGGCAGGTCCTGGCAGCTGGGGAACTGGCCCTTTATTCTGACGGGGAATCTGGGTGGTGTATGGCAGCATCAACTATGGCACCCATGTGGGAGAGGTGGAGTCAGCAGGCTAAGAGGAGTGCTGCAGGGCCCTCTACTCCCCGCACACTACGCCCCCTGCTCCCAGTGGGCATTTAGATCAGTGCTTCCCTCTGGGGGTTCTGCTGGAGCCCGAGGACAGCTGCCTGGGATGCGAGCAACGGCCCCTTTGGCTCATACAGCCTCATGTTCTTCCTGCCATCTCCCTTGTTCTGCCTCCTGACCCACCACCACCAAGGCCACAGAAAACTTCTTCTAGTCTAGGGAAATCCTACTCCCATTGTATTTCTTTCACAAATCCCCTCCCCACTGCCTTTCAATCCTACTTCAAAGCTTCTAAGGTCCCTCAACAGAGAATTTCAGAACACAGAGGTCAAAAGAATTTCTGCTTCCCTCCCTGCCAGAAATCTCCCTGAGACAATGAGCATGGAGAAAGCTACCTGTTGGACTAGAAAGGAGGGAAATGAGAAAATAGAAGGAGATTACAAACTTAAGTGAGTATTGCTGGCTCTCCACTTACATAGAACCTGGCCAGGAATCAGACCAAGCAAGCCTGTGTCTCAGTCAGAAATCCTTTGCAATGGACCTTGACTCAGAGTCCTTACTTTTTTGTGAACAAGTTTGTATGAAATGAACAAAAGTTCAAGGAAACAGCAAGGGTGGAAAATGGGCTTGAGGAAGGGAAAAATGCGCACTCAGACACTGTCTGGGGTAAGAGAGGCCTCCCTACAAGGATACTCTGTAGAGTTCCAAGGTGCCTGGGATTCAGACAGGTGAGAGGAAGAGTCAGGACACTTACGGAAGATGGACTGGTGGTAGGACCACAGTCACTTTTTCCGAACTCTGAGAGAGAAAAATCATCTTCCCTGACTTCAAGAAGCTCCTGGATAACTGAGTGCAGACAGCAGGGGCTTCCCCACAGACTGGGAAGGTTGGAGGAAAGGTGGAGGGGTGGCAGACTGGGCTTGAGGGAGCGAGGATTAGAGGATGATTTTTGCAGAAGGTGACACCTACAATGGCCTCTAGAGGATCAGAAGGATTGCACCAAGCAGGGAGCATTTCTTCATGGTTGGGAGCGGAAGAGAACCATGGTACTTTCAGAACACCTGCTGTGCATTCATCTCCCCTGTACTGAACAGAAGGAAAGCAGAAAGAGGTGGACTGTGGAGAAGTATCCTTGACAAGATTCTTAAATAATTCCTCATGCTTCCTTAATATGACCTTCACAAATACACGCATGAGACCAGCTCTGGAAAAGGGAAACATTTCAAAGCACAAGGCAGCCACTTGCCTTTGAAGTTCAATGGTAACTGCACTTTCTAGGAAGAGAGCTCCCTGCCAGTTGCCCTTAGAAAATGAAGATAGAGACAGCTCACAAGGAAGAGAAAATTGAATTGGCTTAGTCAATTTTCATTTCTCTCCAGCTCACCAGGTTTATATTAACTGTTATCAAGTGACTCAATTAACCTCTTTGCTCCTTGAATTAATTGCTCTTACCACATTGTTCATGGTGAGGGATGGAGAGTTCATTCAAGAAAGCTCTTCTGAGTACCTGCTATGTGCCAGGCGTCGTCAGATAGAGGGAGATTCAAAGATGAAAAACAGACTCATCAGTGGGACTAAAATTGCTCACAGGAGAATCACACAGACTGCCAGCAGTGCTAACTGTGTTGCATGGATAGTGAAAATGTGAGCACAGGACTTGTTCTAACACACTTCCAGTCCCCAGTAAGGACTTTCTGCACCCACTCCAGAGAGGCTACACAGAACTCCATCCATTACAGAGGTTGGGCTATGACAAAAGAACTGCTTTGGGATGTCCACTGGGAAAGACTTTCAGCTCCACTTTATGTTTGAAATTTTTCATTTAGAAAAAGGGTGAGAGAGAAAAATCCTCTTTTAAACCAGTGCCTCTCAAAATATAATATGCATGAGAGCCATCTGGGGTCTTGGTAAAACACCAGTGCTGACTTAGGAGGTAAGGCTGGGGCAGCATTTCTAAAAGCTCTTAAGTGATGCTAATATTGCCGATCTGGAAATCAGACTTTAAGTAGCAAGGTTTTAAATGACCTAAATTGTTTGATATTACAAAGATGTGGGTGCACTCCAACAAGTTCTTTCTACTCAGTGTATTAAATAAACAAGATGGAGCTACCAAAGTGACGAGAGAGAGCCCTTTCCAGGGGGCATGGAAAGCAGAGAGACCTGTAACATTAAATACATACTATTTAAAGGAAACAGGAACGTGACTCTACGCTTTTGTGTGCTGGACACTTACTAGGATCATCTGGGGTATATTGAACACTGTGATGTCTGGACCCCACCTCAGAGATGATACTTTAACAGGTCTGCAGGGCCCAGACATTGACATTTTTAAAATATTTCTAGAGAACTTTGATGTGCGCCATCTAATCAGTGTTCTCCAATGAGTCTGGAGCTGGCAAGCTGAGAAGCCAGTACTCTAGTAATGGACGTTCTCTTTACTCCTCCTTGGGAGGATTAGAGCACAGAGGGAGCTTGAGTTATCTTATTTCCCAGCAGGAAGGCTGGGCTGGGCTGAGCCAATCCCAGTCCCCTCATGCACTGTGGGGTAGTTATTCCTTCCACCATTAGACTTTTAGACTGACAAAGAACTTGGGGTTCGTGAAGCCTACTCGAAGTCACAGTCACAGAGGTAAAGGGTGTTAGGTCTTGGTGGCTCAGACGGTAAGGAATCTTTCTGCATGCAGGAGTCTTGGGTTTGATCCCTGGGTCGGGAAGATCCGCTGGAGTAGGGAATGGCAATCCACTCCAGTATTCTTGCATGGGAAATTCCATAGACAGGAGAGCCTGGCAGGCTATAGTCCACAGGGTCACAAAGAGTCAGACATGACTGAATGACTAACATGTTCAGAAGCCCCAGGTATGCCCTTGAGCCACCCACTTTTGGGGAGCTGAGACACATGGGAAAACAGGAGAAATCCACAGCCACAATTTAAAAACCTGAAAAGTCAAGAGGTCTGGGTTTAGAGGGCCTGTTTTCAGGATTGCCCAGGCTGACACTGCAGTGACAGGGCAGCAGGACATGAGCTCCACCTCTCAAGAAGGGCTTGGGAGGAGTGGGGTGAGAATGTTGTCAGAAGTGTGCCAGGGGCACAAAGGGGCATGTGGGGCCATGAGAGGGAGAAGAGCTTGGGAGAGGGAGTCATATAAGAGACTTTGAGATGTGCGGGCATGGGGCTATAGGGTATCTGGGGGGTTGAAGGGGTATGGGCTAGGGGAGTCCGCAAAGGGATGTGTGCAGTCATGTCAAAGCAGACAGCAGGCTAAGACCACTGCTGCTCTCTTCATCAGTGTTTCCCAGTAACAGCTGCACCTTTGCAGTACAGACTCAGCCCCTGGCACCTGTGTGATGCTTGAGTCCAAGCACAGATCCGCTGGGCACTGGCCCCACCTAGTGTTGGCAGTATTTTCTGGCCATTTTATAAGAATTTGTAGTCACCTGTTTTCACTGAGGACTTAAACCAACAAATGGACTGTATTTCCAAAGAGGGTTTATAAATTAATTGTCTGGAGCTCAGGATGTAGTTTTTGCAACAAATCTCAGGTTGATAAGAATAATAATAATACAATATAGTAATAATATATAAAATAAAATATAGTAATAATCAGAGAAGGCAATGGCACCCCACTCCAGCACTCTTGCCTGGAAAATCCCATGGACGGAGGAGCCTGGTGGGCCGCAGTCCATGGGGTCGCTAAGAGTCGGACACGACTGAGTGACTTCACTTTCACTTTTTACTCTTATGCATTGGAGAAGGAAATGGCAACCCACTCCAGTGTTCTTGCCTGGAGAATCCCAGGGATGGGGGAGCCTCATGGGTTGCCATCTATGGGGTCGCATAGAGTTGGACACGACTGAAGTGACTTAGCAGTAGCATAGTAATAATAATAGATAATAGAAATGGTAATTGAGTGTTCACTATGTGCGTGGCCTTTTATGAAATATTTAGTGTTCATTTTCTCTTTTAGTTGTTGCAGTACTGCTGTGAGTTAGCTATGATGGTCAACCCCCACTTTCCAGAAGAAGGAACGGAGTAGTGGAGAGAGCGGTAACTCATTTCAGGTCACACAGCTGGGAAGTGGCTCCAACCACTGGAATGTAGACTCCAACCCAGACCTGTCTGTCCCAAGTCACACCAACTAAAGTCTATGTGACTCCAAAACTATGTTGACATATGGCAGAAAATTATAGCTGTCTATTACAAGGAAGTAATAACCTTTAATAAATTAGCCTGCTTTTGAAAAATCTTGAACATTAAGGTTTTGGTGAAAGGAATTTTCTATCAAAAATTTCTTAACATTTTACATTTTCCAATTCCTGATTCCTACCACCCCTATGCAACTTTCATTTTGGTATATCATGATTTCTCTCAGGAACCTTGAGATCAAGCCAGATACAACCAGCCTGGCCAAAGAAGCTCAGGTCAGCTCTGTTCTCCACCCTCTTGGACAGGTCCAAGCAATCAAAATAAGAGGAAAGGGCATAATCTGTGCCGCACAGCCTAAGTTAACCAGGGAACAAAAATAACTGATTAATTCAAATTAATTGATAATCAAATTGATCTCTTCAAATTAATCAAAGAAAGAAGAACATTCCAATGGAAAAATTAGCAAATAACATGAAAAGGCCATCCACAAAAGATAACCATGAAATGGCCATAAACCCATGAAAAGATTGCTGAAGTTCTATAGCACTTCAATTCAATGAAATATGCTGGACCATTATATTTACAGTGTTTGGATCTGTTTTGAGGTTTTTAAGGTGGCAGTATTAGTGAGGATTCACAAGGAAAGGCCCTCCCATTTTTTGCTGGCGTATAGTGATGCAGCTTCTCTGTAGAGCAACTGGAAATATGCATCACACATCTTCACAAAGTGCCTGCCTGTTACTTAGCAATTTCACTTGAAGGGGTTCATCCTGAGGAAACAGAGAAGACTGTACCGTAAGATCAGGAGCAAGCAGTGTGTTCTGTATGACCTCATTTTTGTAAGGAAAAAAAATACACACATCTTTAAGATGAAGTCTAGGAAAATATAAACCAAAAAATAAAGTGTGATTATCACTAGATTACGAGTCAGGGCTGATTTTATATTTTCTGCTATATTTCTTTAACGAATATGTACCAATACTGTAATTTTTAGGTTGTAAGTATGTATGTACACATGTGCGTGCACACACACACACATATGATTACAGCCAAAGAAATCAGACTTTTTGTCTCAAGCAGTGGTCTCCAAAGTAGAGAAGGAGGCATGCCAAGGTGTGCTAAAAATGATCTGTGAGGATGATGTCAGGATAAAATATTAAAGATTTCTTTTTGTGTTTATTTTTCATCAAAAATTTAGGAAGATGTTGTGTTAGTAACATTTAACAAGCACGCTAACGCTGACTCCTCAGGGGTCCAGAGGTCAGCCAGGCACAGTCATGTAGCCTGAGAGTTCCTGATGACAGAGGAGCTCCCAGGACAGACAGCTTCACTCTCCACTTGCTTCCCATGTCTCATGCCCCGCTCAGTTCATGGGTGCACAGTTACATCAGTGTATGACTTTGGGATTCAGATTTAACTAAACCAGCCCTTGGGATATAGACAAGTAGCTTGAAAAGATTCCTGCCAATAGATGGCAGATTGCAGATAATAATAGTAACAGTGATGCAAGCACAGCAAACAGCTGTGTTATTAGATAAAAGGTGTGACAACCTAATCAGATCTGACAAGAAGTCAGCTGGAAAAAGCAAAAAAGTGTCCAAGTAGAGGTGATATTTTAACAACAACAAGGATAAGTAAGACAGAAACTGCATCTAAACTCTAAAGAGATTATATTGTTTAGTTAAAAAGCAAAGTGCACAGGAAGGAACTTACAGCTTGCCGAGGGAGAAGGATGGCTGAAAGCCGTGGTTAGGGAGTTAGGCATGGACATGTGCACACTGCTATATGTAAAATGGATAACCAACAAGGACCTACTGTATAGCACATATACAGCTCAATGCTCTGTAGTAGTCTGGATGGGAAGGGAGTTTGGGGAGAAAATGATACATACATATGTTTGGCTAAGTCCCTTCACTATTCACTTGAAACTATCACAACATTGTTACTCAGCTATACCCCAGTACAAGATAAAAAGCTTTTTTAAAAAAAAAAAAAAAGCAAAGTGCAGAACATGGAGTAATCATCAACCGCTTGTGAAATAGGAAGTAACAGGCTTGTATGTGCATTTTTAAAACAGTATTGGAAAGCTACACCGGACATGAACAATAGTGGTGACTGGTTAGAAGAGGGGGAACTGAAGAGACCGACAGGGAGGGAAGATTTCGGTGTTTCCATTGTTGAAGTTTAACCATATGAATGTATTACGCGTCAAAAAAGTAAAACTGATATTTTAATAACCTTTTTCTCAGGATCTTTTCCAAATGTTTCTGAACTATGTTCTACAAAACAAGCTCCTACTCTTGGACTCTGCCCCACTTCTTTACAAGATCTAATTTAAAAGCTATAAACAATCAACTAGATTTGCCTCACTTTTAACACTTAGTTGGCACCAAAAATCTATTCTACAGAACATTTCTGAAAGTGGCAATGGAAAGAAACAGGAGAGGAAAAGGGAGGAAGAGAGGATAGAAAGTTTCAGTGGATGCCCCTTGCCTCTACTCAGAAGGACTCCAGTGTTCTCCCCTTTCAACTTGTCCCACCGCCATGCATTATCTGTGAGGAACTTTTGCCTCTGAGTATTCAGCAAAGTTTTACCACCTCCTTCTAGACAGCACACCAGTCACGGGATTTGAAATGCTACCTTGGACAACATAGATCCCACCCTCCTAGGAATGTCTGCTTGACTTGGTAGATAAGCTTTGCACATCTACTTTAACAGCATTTTTAATACTGTCCTGGGAAGTGACTTGAAAACACAGCAAGATTAAGTCTTATGAAATCCCCAGGCAACTTCTTGTATTTGGTTCAACATTAGTAACTTGAAAGCCTTGCCTCACCTGCCAAAGGAGTGTATGATTTTGAGCCTGTAAAGGATTCTCAGAGGTTTCCAGGAGATTCTGCAGGGGGTCCAACAAGTCCTGGGCCAATGGAATTTGTGTTGGACATTTTAAAAGTCACAAGTCTCAACTCAAATTGATCCTCAATTTCATCTTTCTTATAGTCCTTCTAAGCCAATACTGTGAGTTGTTTTCTTTTTGAACATGCATCTCTTTTCAGATATCTACTCTGCCATCTTTATTGTGGCTTACAGTGTTCTTTTTAAAATGTATTTAAATTCCTTTTCAAACAGAATGTTTAATATCTGTTTCCCTCCCTTCCCTATGGGTCCCAAACCAGTTCCTGGAAGGAAGAAAACCCATGAGGTTGACTGTTAAAAACTGAAAGATGTGCTCAGTGTCATTAGTCTTGAAAGTGAAAGTGAAGTCACTCAGTCGTGACACTTTGTGACCCCATGGACTGTAGCCTATCAGGCTCCTCTGTCTATGGGATTTTCCAGGCAAGAGTGCTGGAGTGGATTGCCATTTCCTTCTCCAGGGGATCTTCCTGACCCAGGAATCGAACCCAGGCCTCCTGCATTGTAGGCAGATGCTTTACCTTCTGAGCCACCAGGAAATGCAAACAAAAACAATTAGATCCCACTTCACATCTGCTGCTGCTGCTGCTGCTAAGTCACTTCAGTCGTGTCTGACTCTGTGCGACCCCATAGACGGCAGCCCACCAGGATCCCCCATCCCTGGGATTCTCCAGGCAAGAACACTGGAGTGGGTTGCCATTTCCTTCTCCAATGCATGAAAGTGAAAAGTGAAAGTGAAGTCACTCAGTCGGACCCGACTGAGCGACCCCATGGACTGCAGCCTACCAGGCTCCTCCATCCATGGGATTTTCTAGGCAAGAGTACTGGAGTGGGTTGCCATTGCCTTCTCCGTCACATCTGCTACAGTGACCATAATTAAACATACCAGACAATAAAAAGGGTTGGGATGAATGTGGAGAAATTGGAAACATTACACTCTGCCTGTAGGAATGAAAAAGGGTGAAGCTACTATGATAAACAGTTTGGCAGTTTCTCAAACAGTTTAACATAAAGTTACTCTGCAATTTCACTCCTAGGTATACATCCAAAAAAACTGAAAACATGTTCAAACAAAACCTTGCACCGAAAAGTTCATAGCAGCACTACTCAAAATGATCAAAAGGAAACAATCCAATGCACAGCTGATGAATGAATGAACAAAATGTGATATGGACATACAGTGGAATACCACTCGGCCACAGAAAGGAGCGAGATCCAGATACATGCTACAACATGGATAAACCTGGAAAATATTATGGTAAGTGAAAGATGCCAGACACAAAAAGTCACATATTAATGATCCCATTTATATGAAATAGAACAGAAGAGATAGATCCAGGGACAGAAAGATTGCTGACTGCCAGGGACTGGGTGGATGGTTGAGTAGAGAGTGACTGCTTAATGGATATGGGGTTTCTCTTTCAGGTCATGAAAAAGTTTGGGAACTATCTATTGTTGACAGTTTTGCAACATTGTGAATATGCTACAAGCCACTGAATTGTATATTTTTAAATGGCTATTTTATATTACACGAATTTTTACCATGATTTTAAAAAACTAGGGATAGTGGTCCCCATCCTATGGCTTGTGGTCTCCCTATTCCTTCTCCATGCAAATCTTGGGTAAATGATAAATCAAACTGTGAAAATCTGAGACTTCTCTGGTGGTCCAGTGGTTAAGACTTGTCGTTTCCACTTCGGGTGACATGGATTGGATCCCTAGTCTGAGATCCCACATGCATGCTATCCAGCGAGGCCAAAAAAGAAAAATAGAGACACAGCCTCCCTCAGAGGAGGCTCTGAGAAGAGATGGAACTCAGGCAGTCTCCCCAGATGACTCTAGTATGTGGCCCAGGTGATATCACCTGGGTGGGCTAATCCCGTCACACTAGGTATTCCTCACACATGGCAACCAATTAAGGTCAGAGAAGACACATGTCCTATGGGCTTTCAAGTTTCTTGAAGAAAAGCTACCTTTGGTATCTCTGACCTTAAGAAAGCTGTGATTCTGATGAGGCCAGGATGAGGGATGGAGGGAAGAAGCCACATCTATTTCATCTTCACTGCAGCCCAGGTCATTAAGCAGAAATGGTTTCCTCTGCCCTGGAATCCCCACGCTCACTGTCAAATGCTAGAAACAGAATGAATAATTGGAATATCTTACTGTCAATCCATTTCATAGGATGGCCCTCATTTACTTCCTAAATAAGTGGATTTGTTTGAAGATGAGTTTATTTCCTATCAATTCTGTCAGCTCTCCATATCATAAACTTGTTTTTCTTTTACAAAGCATTTGTTGAATTCTGTTCTCTTGGATGTGGGTTTAGAAGTTTGCATCTTGAAGATTTAAGATACCCTATTTTCACTTTGTTATTCTCCTTTTGACTTTCTGGGTGCACATGTCCCTGGCATTTCAGCCCTTATTCCAATGATTTTCAGTGTAACTCAGTTTCTGGGTCAGGAAGTTCCCCTGGAGAAGGGATAGGCACCCACTCCAGTATTCTTGGGCCTCCCTTGTGACTCAGCGGGTGAAGAATCTGGCTTCAATGCAGGAGACCTGGGTTTGATCCCTGGGTTAGGAAGATCTCCTGGAGAAGGGAAAGGCTACCCACTCCAGTATCCTGGCCTGGAAAATTCCATGGACTGTATAGTCAGTGGGGTGGCAAAGAGTCCACAGACTGAGCGACTTTCCCTTTAGTATTCTAGGCTTTGATTTAACCATCTATGCAGGGAAGGCAATGTCATCTATTGAATACCCACACAGACTGGATTTTGAAACTTTATAAGACCAAGAAAAGCTTGACTTCATTTTAAGATGGAAAGTCAAGGCACTTCCTTGATGGCTCAGTGGTAAAGAATCCACCTGTCAATGCAGAAGACACAGGTTTCACTCCTGATCCAGGAAGATCTCACATGCCACAGAGCAACTAAGCCCCTGCACCACACTGCTGAGCCCGTGCTCTAGAGCCCAGGAGCCACAGCTGCTGAGCCCATGTGCTGCAACTACTGAAGCCCAGGCACCTAGGACCCGTGCTCCACAGCAAGAGAAGCCCACGCACTGCAGTTAGAGAGCAGCCCCACTCTCCGTAACTGGAGAAAAGCCCTTGCAACTGGAGAAAAGCCCACGCAACTGGAGAAAAGCCCGTGAAACTGGAGAAAAGTCCACGCAACTGGAGAAAAGCCCATGCAACAACAAAGACCCAGCACAGCCAAAAGTAAATAAAATTATAATTTTTTTAGAAAACATGTAAAATCGAGGCTCTGGTTATCAAGTCACATTGCTATGGTCTCAGCTAGTGAGGAGCAGAGCGGGGTCTCAAACTGCATTCACTGTCGTCAAAGTCGCAGTTCCCTCTGCACCCTTCCCATCCTCTGACTTCAGAACATCATAGTTCCTAGGGTAGGTCTGAGAACAGGAAGATACAGAACATGGCAGATCCCTGGATTCTTAAAACAATTATTTTGGCTGAATAAGAAGGGGTAGGGTAGTCAGTGGCAGTTCAATCTGTTCAGAGAAAAGGTATTACAATAAACCTTCTCATTCTCTCCCAAAGCAAACATATCCCCACCCCCCAAAAAAACCCTTTCATTCATTCAATATATATTTCCTGAGCACCAGATGCTCTGTAAAGTCTAAGAGTAACAGCAGAGAACAAGGTTAAGGTCCCTGCTTCTGGTCAATGATCAAATTAAGTAAGATGCTTATTCAGTTCAGCCACTCAGTTGGGTCCGACTCTTTGTGACCCCATGGACTGCAGCACAACAGGCTTCCCTGCCCATCACCAACTCCCAAAGCTTATTCAAACTCATGTCTATCAAGTCAGTGATGCCATCCAACCATCTTATCCTCTGTCATCCCCTTCTCCTCCTGCCTTCAATCTTCCCCAGCATCAGCGTCTTTTCCAATGAGTCGGTTCTTCATATCAGGTGGTCAAAGTATGGAGCTTCAGCTTCAGCATCAGTCCTTCCAATGAATATTCAGGACTGATGGCCTTTAGGATTGACTGGTTTGATCTTCTTGCACTCCAAGGGACTCTCAAGAATCTTCTCCAACACCACATTTCAAAAACAACAATTCTTCAATGCTCAGCTTTCCTTATGGTCCAACTCTCATATCCATACATGAACACAGGAAAAACCATAGGTTTGACTAGATGGACCTTGTTGGCAAAGTAATGTCTCTTCTTTTTAATATGCTGTCTAGGCTGGTTATAGCTTTTCTTCCAAGAAGCAAGTGTCTTTTAATTTCACGGCTGCAGTCACAATCTGCAGTGATTTTGGAGCCCTAGAAAATAAAGTCTGTCACTGTTTCCATTATTTCCCCATGTATTTGCCATGAAGTGATGGGACTGGATCCCATGGTCTTAGTTTTTTGAATGTTGAGTTTTAAGCCAACTTTTCACTCTCCTCTTTCACTTTCATCAAGAGGCTCTTTAGTTCCTCTTAACTTTCTGCCATAAGAGTGGTGTCATGGGAATATCAGGTTATTGCGATTTCTCCCGGCAATCTTGATTCCAGCTTGTGCTTCTTCCAGCCCAGTGTTTCTCATGATGTACTCTCTGCATAGAAGTTAAATAAGCAAGGTGACAATATACAGCCTTGACATATTCCTTTCCCAGTTTGGAACCAGTCTGTTTTTCCATGTCCAGTTCTAACAGTTGCTTCTTGACCTGCATACAGATTGCTCAGAAGGCAGGTTGTGGTGGTCTGGTATTTCCATATCTTTAAGAATTTTCCAGTTTGTTTTGATCACACAGTCAAGATGCTGATTAAGAGCCTGCATTTATTAAGCATTTTATAGCCCAGATATTTCTCCACCAAAGATGGGTTTATTCAAGATCAGCAGAGAATTGCAATTTGGGGTTTACAATCATCCAAATCCCTACCCAGCAAGGAAAGAAGAACTCTTTCATAGAGGGGGAAATAAAGGTGGGGTGGGCTACATTAAGCAGAGAGTCCATGGCTTTTCATTGTCTGAGTCCTCGCCTGGAAAGAGGAATGTTTCTTCTTTCTGCTGGGTTGGAGAAGGAAATGGCAACCCACTCCAGTGTTCTTGTCTGGAGAATCCTGTGGACAGGGGGCCTGGTGGGCTGCCGTCCATGGGATTGCACAGAGTCAGACACGACTGAAGGGGCTTAGCATGCATGCAGCTATGAGGCAGGGTGTCAGAGCTCCCCTGTTAGTCTCCCAACTCTATTTAATTGAGATTTCTATTTGTTCATTTGTGTTTTTTTGTTTCTGTTTTTGTTTTTGTTTTTGTTTTCACAAAAGCAGGAAGGGGGTTCAAAGCAGCAGGTATAAAAGCCTTTGCCTCATCCCAGCCAGACACCTCCCTCAGTGGTAGAGCTGTGGACCCAGGAAATCTTCTCAGTGCTTCAGGGAAAAGAATCATTGCTCAGGTAATTCCTACTTGCAGGAGAGAACAAACTTGCCTATCCAACTCTCCTCTTGGCCCCAGAGACTTCAAAAACAAACACTGCTGACAGAGGCCACTAGTGTCAGTTCACACGCCTGTGATAATAGCCACCAGACAGTCCTCTGAGGAGAATGACCTTTCCTTCAGGTGGGCCCACAGACCAGGAAAGCTGAGCCCTGCCCGCGCCGTCCTGCCCCAGAGCCTTCAAGGCTTACAGCTCAGGCCTTGTCAGACCGCCATAGCGAGAGAAGCTTGAAAAGGTCATAGAGCAGTCCCCAAAGAGGCAGCAAAAGCTGAGGGACACATGCTTTTTAAGAAGAGCACATGACCATCTTTGATAGACTTTTTTCCATTTTGGGGGTGTCAATGATGGAATACTCATTGAGCATGTAATTTTTAACTGATGCAAAT
Source organism: Nanger dama (assembly GCA_917880005.1). NCBI lineage: Eukaryota > Metazoa > Chordata > Mammalia > Artiodactyla > Bovidae > Nanger > Nanger dama. Next base: position 36,458,222 of record CAKJTW010000022.1, read on the forward strand.
CCACCCCTTCCTGCTTTGTTTCATGAGACAGAAGATGTAATTTTAGGGCTGTGGAAATGTTTGCATTCTGATCAGAATCACAAGCCAACCCAGTGCTTGAGTGGATGCCAAGACCAGTCCCCAAGCAGCGCAGGGCAACCACGGGGAAAAGCTTTTCCACTTCAGTCTCCGGCTTTTCTCACGGGTGTTTTCTCTGCCCTCACTGCGCAGTTTGCATTGTCTGTCCCCTCCCTGAGACATTCTAGTCAGGACTGGAAAGCGAAGGCCAGGAGCCTGTTTACAGGTGTCTCTGAAAGGGAAAGTTGGATGGATCTGGTGGCTGGTCCTGGGCGGTCTACAGACGCGAATATCATGGTGGACTCATGAGTCGGGAGCTGAGGCTGCAAGGTGGCTATCACAGCAGTAGAGGAAATCTGGGTGGAGCACTGTGGGAGGACTCCTGGGTGCTGGCAGAGGTTTAGACCTTGACCTGGACGGGGTTACAGAGGTGTCCTTTTACTTCACAAAAAGTCACTGTCCTGAACATAAAGGTCGTAAATGTATTTCTTTTTTCATGCAGAGGGAATGCTTGTTGTATTTTATAATGTTTTTTTTTTGAAACATGCCTTTTAAAAAGGCATCCTGAAGCATTTCTGGTTTAATCCCAATATTGCTGCCAAGTCCTCCTGATGGCGGTGTAAGGCAGGAAACGTCTGTGAAGGGGAAATGTCATTCTCTGGGTACCCCAAAAGAGAGGAATTTGTCTTTTTTTCTGTGGGAGACAGCAGACAGGGGAGATATGGCCTTCCTTCTGCAGGGCTGCAGAATCGGAGCTGGTGGGTGTCGGCATCAGGTGAGAGGACCAGGGAGGCAGGGTGCCCATCTGGCAGCTGCTGAAAGACAGAGCTGCCAGGGGCCCCCGCAGAAGCCGGCATCCCGATCTCTGCTACTGTCACGGCAGATTACGTGAGGCAAAATGTGTTCTTTATAAAGCCACTCCCAACTTTTCATTAGCTTGCTTTTCTCTTAACAAGAAAACTAATCAGGAGAAACAGCAAGAGATCCCCAGGCTGGACCTGAATTCTCTCTCCAGTGTAGCCAAATGTGGCTGAACCCAGACCAAATAGAGATGTTTACTGACAGCCTAATAAACAAATGGGCCCCTTTGGATGTAACCTTGATGAATGGAGCATCCAGGTGTTTTCAATAATGGCAATAAGCACTGCAACTCAAAGTATTTCTGATTCAAGTATAATGCATTATTAGGCCATTAGAGGCTGAGCACAGAGGACCATTTGGACACGGCCCTATCAATAATGTTGCTTCCCAGCCTGCATTTAGGCCTGGGGAATTAGTCATCCTGATATTCTATTTAATAAAAACCTCAAGAAGAAGCATCAAAAATCACATTACATTTTAACAGGGTTACAGCAGCCCGGGAGAACCACAAGTTTAATTTTCATAAGAGCATTCATTCCTCAATTATGTCAGACATGAAAATGTAAATGGCAAATTTAATGCTAACAATATCCCTCAAAGCACATTGGCAGGTAAAGGCGCATTATATTGAGTGGATGCTGGCTGCATATTAAGCAGGACCCAAAGTGAGACGTTGCAGGGGTGGCAGGGGGAGGGTGGGGGTGAAGAGAGGAGGAGGGATTCAGGCTACTTAGCTAGGCTGCTCCTAGAAGAGCTATAGCCTTAAAGCAGCAGGGCAAGGAGAAAGGATGACAGAACTACCCACAAAGATGAAACTTGCAAGTCTTGGGAATGTGGGCTTCCTGGCACCCCCCTCATGGCATTTCCCATAGGTGCCAAAAGCCCAGTGTTTCTGCTCAATGACAGCAATCAAAAGGTGCTAAAGAAGGCATTCAAGGGCTAAAAGTGAGCACAACTTCCCAGGGATTTCCAGGAATTGTATGACATGTGAAATGGAATTTGTATTTTAAACAGGTTAGGAACTCTCCCTCCCTCAGCTTTCTGGTCAAGAATATGGTAGAAAGAGAGAGTATTGTTTATATTTTTAACAGAAGCCACTGACATCAATCACTAAACAATTTCATTTCCTTTTTCCATAACGAAAATTGTCTCTGAAAGATGTTCATGATGTTTTGATTAGTTTTTTTTAAAAAAGTGGTCAATGGCCCCCAAAAATCTGATATTACTTATGTACGCATACCTCAGAGATATTGCAAATTCAGTTATAGACCACCACAATAAAGTGAATATTGCAATAAAGCAAGTCACACAAATTTTTGTGTGAGCATATAAAACATAAGAAAACAATGTATATTAATTTTTAATTAATTTTAAAATATTTAATTTTATTTTAAAATTCAGTTCAGTTCAGCCGCTCAGTTGTGTCCGACTCTTTGCGACCCCATGAGTCGCAGCACGCCAGGCTTCCCTGTCCATCACCAACTCCCGGAGTTCACTCAGATTCACGTCCATCGAGTCAGTGATGCCATCCAGCCATCTCATCCTCGGTCGTCCCCTTCTCCTCCTGCCCCCAATCCCTCCCAGCATCAAAGTCTTTTCCAATGAGTCAACTCTTCACATGAGGTGGCCAAAGTACTGGAGTTTCAGCTTTAGCATCATTCCTTCCAATTTTAAAATTAAGTCCCCCTTAATTTTTAAAAATATTTCATTGTTAAAAAACACTGTCATCTGACAACATGAGCTTGCCAGAAGTCTTCCATTTGTAAAATACACAGTATCTTTGAAGCACAGTAAAGAAAACTGCAATAAAATGAGATATGCCTGTACATGCATAAGAAGTCATCTGAAATATTATATACCAAACTGCTAAGGGTATCTAATGAGCATGCATTTACCTTTATAAGCAAAAATAATAATGACAAAGATTTTTTAAAGATAGAAGCCCCATTAGAGAATGTCCATTCATGGGTAGAGCCATTTCTCTGATGACAGGCAGTTGTATCATCCCTTCTGAGTTACTCTGTGTTTGTAATTAAATTAGATTCATAAAACATGAGAGCAGAAAGAAAGCTCAGATGCAGTCTAGTCTCATCCTTCCCTTCACTGTGGAGGAAGCAAAGGGCCAGAGAGGTTCATTCATTTAAGAAAGATTTGCCAAGAGTCTGAGGTGTGCCAGGCAGGACTCGAGGCTCTGGGCTTCCTCCAGGGAATCATCAAAGCCACAGACTGAAAACTCTAGGCAAATATATCACTGATAACTGGATTCCATGTAACCTGACATGTGACAGCAAATTTTACCATGCTTTCCTTTTGTTGGAAATTCACCTTTCTAAAGATCTATTCAGATACTTGTTATTTCAAATGATGTAATGAGTCTTTGGTATAACTGTTCTTTTCTCTTTTCATATGAGAAAGCCTTCATAAAGGTTAAAAAAGGAAATTTTTCAAACTACATTATTTTATATGTGAAAGATCCAATAGGGAAAACATAAGGAAGTATGCACATTAAGTTGATGAAAACAAGCTTTTTATTAAGTGTGTACCTCTTATAAGACCCTGTGATGATTGCTAAGGATACAGCATCTCACAGTCTGGGGAAGGAGCTAAGCACATAAGCAAATAAGACAGTGCCGTGCCATGTAGATACGCATGAGACTGCATATCAGGAGTGGCATGGTATTGAGGGGTCAGTAGTGACTTTGGGGGAGGTTTTAGTGAAGGACTCACTGGGGTAACATCCAAGGTGAGTTTTTAGTAATGAACAGGCATTTGCCCAATGTATATAAGAAGTAAAGGGCATTTATGCAAAAGGAACTGCAGTTGCTAAGGTTGTTATTTATTAAATCACATGATGTATGAGATATACTAGTGCACAGGGTGAAGGACCCCATGGGAGGGGAGTGAGAGGGGCAGGGAGGCAGGAGCCAGAGCACAGTGGGCTCCTATACCTTGAAAAGAAGTTAGATTTTATTGCAACAGCTGTGTGAAAAGAAAAGTGTCCTGATCAGGTTTTCATTTTATAGAGAGTATTTTGATAACTAAGGAATGGGACTAGAGGGCATCAGATGGAGGTGAGGAGACTAGAAAACTAATGAAAATAATAGTCCAGGTCAAAAAAATGAGGGTAGAGCTGTAACTGAAAGGCAAGGAGGGAAGAGACACGTGAAACACTTAGGAGGTAAAACCTTTAGGACATGTTGGATGTGGGATGAGAAGGAGCAAGAATCAAGGATGAACTTGGGGTCTAGGGGGTTGAATTTGGAATCTTCAGGAGTGATGATGTCTCCTAGTAAAGAGAAAAATCAAGAGAGGAGTTTGGTGGGCTAGAGTAGGGAATTAATTTAGCTTTAGACATGTTGAGTTGAGGAGGCTTTGGGACATTCAAGGAAAATTTTTGATGAACATCATCTATGGCACTCCAGAGAAAGTTCTACCTGGAGACACAGACTTGTAAGCTTCATCACATGATAGTGGTTTAAACTCTGAGAGTGAATTAGCTTGGGGGCTAGGGAGAAAATGAATGAAAAGAAAAAGTTATAGCTACTAAGGAACAAAAATGTTAAGATCCAGATAGAGCAATAAAAACCAAAGAGGATGACAAAGAACAGTCAGAGAAGTAGTGAAATAGCCTGACAGTAACCAGATTACAGACTAACAGAGCAGTCTGGGGGGAAGAACTGAGTCACACTTCTTTAGCCAAGGGAAGGCTCTCACGAAACATGAGGCATGAATAATAGGGGAGACATCAAGTCTCACAGTGGTGGGTGAGCTGCATGCATGGAAGCCCACACAGATGACAGGAAGCCAGCTGTCAAAGATGGGGAGGAGGTTAGCATGGTGAAGCAGGCATGGCACTTTGGGGTCCCTCGGGTAACTTAAAATAAGACCAAGAGTTACCAAATCAGAGGAAACACACCAAACCATAGCAAATGTTATTGATGCCTTATTTCTGGCTAGAGTTCAGGGTAACTGAGGCAAGGTATGTAAAGCCCAAGCTCCCAGACATTCTTAACAGGATTTTAAAATATTTTTAATTGGAGGAATTCCCTGGTGGTCCAGTGGTCAGAACTCGGCGCTTTCACTGCAGTGCTGTGCTGTGCTTAGTCACTCAGTCGCGTCAGACTCTTTACAACCCCATAGACTGTAGCCCGCCAGGCTCCTCTGTCCATGGGGATTCTCCAGGCAGGAATACCGGAGTGGGTTGCCATGCCCTCCTCCAGGGGATCTTCCCTACCCAGGGAGCAAACCCAGGTCTCCTGCTTTGCAGGCAGATTCTTTACCAGATGAGCCACCAGGGAAGCCCAAGAATACTGGAGTGGGTAGCCTGTCCCTCCTTCAGGGAATCCTGCTGACCCAGGAATTGAACCAGGGTCACTTGCATTGCAGGGGGATTCTTTACCAGCTGAGCTCCCAGTGAAGACCTTCACTGCAGTGACCTGGGTTCAATTCCTGGTCCAGGAACTGAGATCCTGCAAGCTCATGGTGTGGCTGAAAAAGTTAATTTAAATTAAATTTTTTTAACTTTAATTTAAAAAAGAGGAAACTTTTTTTTTATCACGTATTATCCCATATCATATATCATCCCATCTTTAGCTCCTTCTCGACACTTAACACTCCTGTCAATCCTATGACAGGAGTAGGGAGAGCATTATGAAAAGAAATGGGAGGCATTTGCCAGCCACAGTGATCTCCGCCTTATCGTGGCTGTGTCTGTCTTCTCCCTGTCAGCAGTAAGCATCTGTCACATACTGACTATCTTGACTCTTGGGGTTTCTTTCCTATGTCCAGCATCAAAAGAACAGAGAGGTTTGAAATCACATTCATTCTACAAGTCAGCTGGGGAGATGGTACAATGTGAATATTCTAAGACAAAGAGTTACACTTTGTCTCCATGTAGTGAGCCAGAAGACAAGATAACACAGGCAGGATGAGGCAAGAATCTTATTTAAGCCAGTAGAACAATGGGGAGACATTCTAACTAGAGATCTGACTCTGCGTTCTTGTCACATCAAGGCTATCCACTCCAGCATTCTTGGGCTTCCCTGGTAGCTCATTCAGTAGAGAATCTGCCTGCAAGGTGAGAAATCTGGGTTCGATCCCTGGGTTGGCAAGATCCCCTGGAGAAAGGAATGGGTACCTACTCCAGTATTCCCAGCCTGGAGAATTCCATGGACAGAGGAGCCCAGCAGGCTACCGTCCATGAGGTCGCAAAGAGTTGAACACAACTGAGCGGCTTTCACTGTCACTTTCTGGTCACATCAGGGTCTGTAAGCATTTCTGCCTTTTGCCTGGAGCCATCACGTACCACTGCTGAAGAGCATGGTAAGACAAGAGACAGGTTAATAATGAGGAAATTGTGCATTATATCATAGCCAAGTGCATAGAGGGCAAACACCTGATATTGGGCTGAGAGAGTAGCCACCTGTCCTCTAGCTTCATGTCTCCATGTGAGGGACATGATTCTTGGCCTCTCCTTCACCCCCTAGCCTGAAAAGAGCAGTGAACTATTGGACTGTTTAATTTGGATCAAACACTTGTCTACAATTGCATCTGTGTGGAGCTCTGTAGAAGTCTCCACCAGCAGAAGGCACTGCTTTTCTTCTAGGTTTCCTGGAGAAACAGAGCGTTGGGTGACAATTTCTGTGAGGCACCTGGATGAGCTTCACTTTGCACAAAATAAATTTACAATGGTAGTCCTTTATATGCATCAAGAATTAACTTCCATTGGCAAATATACTGTGTGCCCAGGATTTGATTTTGCCCAGAAGAGACTGACAATAACAAACACACGTTAACTGAATGGGATTTGGAATACTGAAGGAGCCAGGGGAGAAATATTCAGAAGGTATTCAAGCCTTTCTCTGTGCTGGACACTGAGTCTTATGTACATTAAGACCATCTCATCTTCACAGTAATTCCATTTGACAGTTAGGGAAATAATGTCAGAGACTAGGCAATTTGCCATGATGGCACAGGTGAAAAGAGGCAGAACCTGCATTTAAATGCCTCAGGTCTGTCAAATTCCTAAGTTGAATTGTTCAACCAGTCAGCTGCACTGCCAAATGGCAAGTAATTTGATCCCTGCATTTTCTATTTGTTTATAGTTCAGCCCTATGTCAGAGCAGAGAACCCATTATCAAGGAATAGCAGAAATGCTTGAGTTTTTACTTAGCTCAGAAAATTCGTAGGATCTGGTAGGAAACTTTTATCTACTGCTTTAAGGAAGATTTTCCAGAAATCAAAGCTGTTGCTGCTTAGGGAAGTGGCAGGAACACGGGCTTTGAGAAAGACAGTCCAGAGTTAGAACCCTAGCTCTGTCTCTATTAACTGAGTGACACTAAGTTTCCTCATTTGGAAAATGGGGCTGATGGTGCCATGCCGAGCTTAGTCACCTCAGCCCTATCCAGCTCTTTTGCCGTCACATAGACTGTAGCCCACCACGCTCCTCTGCCTATGGGATTTTTCAGGCAAGACTACTGGGGTGAGTTGCCATGCCCTCTTCCAGAAGATCTTCCCAACCTAGGGATCAAACTCATGTCTCCTGTATTACAGGCAGATTCTCTACCACTGAGCCACCAGGGAAGCCCATATAAAACACCTGCATGCCGTAGTATATACCTGCACGCTATAGTATGCTCCCAGGCTGTGGTATACCACATACTGTATACTATAGTCTGCCTTCATATAAGACACGTGCATGCCGTAGTATATACCTGCACGCTATAATATGCTCCCAGGTTGTGGTATACCACATACTGTATACTATAGTCTGCCTTCATATTAAAACACCTGCATGCCATAGTATATACCTGCACGCTATAGTATGCTCCCAGGTTGTGGTATACCACATACTGTATACTATAGTCTGCCTTCATATTAAAACACCTGCATGCCATAGTATATACCTGCACGCATAGTATGCTCCCAGGTTGTGGTATACCACATACTGTATACTATAGTCTGCCTTCATATTAAAACACCTGCATGCCGTAGATATACCTGCACGCTATAGTATGCTCCCAGGTTGTGGTATACCACATACTGTATACTATAGTCTGCCTTCATATAAAACACCTGCATGCCATAGTATATACCTGCATGCTATAGTATGCTCCCAGGTTGTGGTATACCACATACTGTATACTATAGTCTGTCTTCATATAAAACACCTGCATGCCATAGTATATACCTGCACGCTATAGTATGCTCCCAGGTTGTGGTATACCACATACTGTATACTATAGTCTGTCTTCATATAAAACACCTGCATGCCATAGTATATACCTGCATGCTATAGTATGCTCCCAGGTCGTGGCATACCACATACTGTATACTATAGTCTGCCTTCATATAAAACACCTGCATGCCATAGTATATACCTGCACGCTATAGTATGCTCCCAGGTTGTGGTATACCACATACTGTATACTATAGTCTGCCTTCATATTAAAACACCTGCATGCCATAGTATATACCTGCACGCTATAGTATGCTCCCAGGTTGTGGTATACCACATACTGTATACTATAGTCTGCCTTCATATTAAAACACCTGCATGCCGAGATATACCTGCACGCTATAGTATGCTCCCAGGTTGTGGTATACCACATACTGTATACTATAGTCTGCCTTCATATAAAACACCTGCATGCCATAGTATATACCTGCATGCTATAGTATGCTCCCAGGTTGTGGTATACCACATACTGTATACTATAGTCTGTCTTCATATAAAACACCTGCATGCCATAGTATATACCTGCATGCTATAGTATGCCCCAGGTCGTGGCATACCACATACTGTATACTATAGTCTGCCTTCATATAAAACACCTGCATGCCATAGTATATACCTGCACGCTATAGTATGCTCCCAGGTTGTGGTATACCACATACTGTATACTATAGTCTGCCTTCATATTAAAACACCTGCATGCCATAGTATATACCTGCACGCTATAGTATGCTCCCAGGTTGTGGTATACCACATACTGTATACTATAGTCTGTCTTCATATAAAACACCTGCATGCCATAGTATATACCTGCATGCTATAGTATGCTCCCAGGTCGTGGCATACCACATACTGTATACTATAGTCTGCCTTCATATAAAACACCTGCATGCCATAGTATATACCTGCACGCTATAGTATGCTCCCAGGTTGTGGTATACCACATACTGTATACTATAGTCTGCCTTCATATTAAAACACCTGCATGCCATAGTATATACCTGCACGCTATAGTATGCTCCCAGGTTGTGGTATACCACATACTGTATACTATAGTCTGCCTTCATATTAAAACACCTGCATGCCGTAGTATATACCTGCACGCTATAGTATGCTCCCAGGTTGTGGTATACCACATACTGTATACTATAGTCTGCCTTCATATAAAACACCTGCATGCCATAGTATATACCTGCATGCTATAGTATGCTCCCAGGTTGTGGTATACCACATACTGTATACTATAGTCTGTCTTCATATAAAACACCTGCATGCCATAGTATATACCTGCACGCTATAGTATGCTCCCAGGTTGTGGTATACCACATACTGTATACTATAGTCTGTCTTCATATAAAACACCTGCATGCCATAGTATATACTTGCATGCTGTGTATGCTCACAGGTTATAGTATACCACATTCTGTATACTATAGCCTGCCTTCATAATGTTGGTTCTCTTCTTCCTTCAAGTTGTGAAAATTATGCAAAGTGATGACAATGATATAGCTTGCATTCCAAAAACAGAAGTTAAGAGAGTTGTTCAGTTACTAAGTCCTGTCCCACTCTTTGCAACCCCATGGACTGCAGCACACCAGGCTTCCCTATCCTTCACTATCTGCCAAAATTTGCTCAAACTCATGTCCATTGAGTCGGTGATGCCATCTAACCATCTCATCCTCTATCGCCCCTTTCTCCTCCTGCCTTCAGTCTTTCCCAGCATCAAGGTTTTTCCAATGAGTTGGCTTTTTCCATCAGGTAGCTAAAGTACTGGAACTTCAGCCTCAGCTGAATATTTACTTCCAATAAAATATTCAGGTTGATTTCATTTAGGATTGACTGGTTTGATCTCCTTGCTGCCCAAGAGACTCTCAAGTGTCTTCTCTGGCACCACAATTCAAAAGCATCAATTCTTTGTTGCTCAGCCTTTTTATGGTCCAGCACTCACATCTGTACATGACTATTGTAAAAACCATGAACAAAGCTGGTTGAGATGATGGAATTCCAGTTGAGCTATTTCAAATCCTGAAAGACGATGCTGTGAAAGTGCTGCACTCAATATGCCAGCAAATTTGGAAAACTCAGCAGTGGCCACAGGACTGGAAAAGGTCAGTTTTCATTCCAATCCCAAAGAAAGGCAATGCCAAAGAATGCTCAAACTACTGCACAATTGCACTCATCTCACACGCTAGCAAAGTAATGCTCAAAGTTCTCCAAACCAGGCTTCAGCAATACATGAACCATGAACTTCCAGAGTTTCAAGCTGGTTTTAGAAAAGGCAGAGGAACCAGAGATCAAATTGCCAACATCTGCTGGATCATGGAAAAAGCAAGAGAGTTCCAGAAAAACATCTATTTCTGCTTTATTGACTATGCCAAAGCCTTTGACTTTGTGGATCATGATAAACTCCGGAAAATTCTGAAAGAGATGAATATACCAGACCACCTGATCTGCCTCTTGAGAAACCTGTATGCAGGAAGCAACAGTTAGAACTGGACATGGAACAATAGACTGGTTCCTATAGGAAAAGGAGTACGTCAAGGCTGTATATTGTCACCCTGCTTATTTAACTTCTATCCACAGTACATCATGAGAAACGCTGGGCTGGAGGAAGCACAAGCTGGAATCAAGATTGCTGGGAGAAATATCAATATGCAGATGACACCACCCTTATGGCAGAAAGTGAAGAACTAAAGGGCCTCTTGACGAAAGTGAAAGAAGAGAGTGAAAAAGCTGGCTTAAAGCTCAACATTCAGAAAACTAAGATCATGGCATCAGTCCCATCACTTCATGGCAAACAGATGGGGAAACACTGGAAACAGTGTCAGACTTTATTTTGAGGGGGCTCCAAAATCACTGCAGATGGTGATTGCAGCCATGAAATTAAAAGATGCTTACTCCTTGGAAGGAAAGTTCTGACCAACCTAGATAGCATATTCGGAGAAGGCGATGGCACCCCACTCCAGTACTCTTGCCTGGAAAATCCCATGGACAGAGGAGCCTGGTAGGCTGCAGTCCATGGGGTCGCTAAGAGTAGGACACTACTGAGTGACTTCACCTTCACTTTTCACTTTCATGCATTGGAGAAGGAAATGGCAACCCACTCCAGTGTTCTTGCCTGGAGAATCCCAGGGACGGGGGAGCCTGGTGGGCTGCCGTCTCTGGGGTCGCACAGAGTCAGACACAACTGAAGTGACTTAGCAGCAGCAGACAGCATATTAAAAAGCAGAGACATTACTTTGTCAACAAAGGTCTGTCTAGTCAAGGCCATGGTTTTTCCTGTGGTCATGTATGGATGTGAGAATTGGACTATAAAAAAGCTGAGCTTAGAAGAATTGTTGCTTTTGAACTGTGGTATTGGAGAAGACTCTTAAGAGGCCCTTGGACTTCAAGGAGATCCAACCAGTCTATCCTAAAGGAGATCAGTCCTGAGTGTTCATTGGAAGGACTGATGTTTAAGCTGAAACTCCAATACTTTGGCCACCTGATGTGAAGAGCTGACTCATTTGAAAAGACCCTGATTCTGGGAAAGACTGAGGGCAGGAGGAGAAGGGGACGACAGAGGACGAGATGGTTGGATGGCATCACTGACTCAATGGACATGGGTTTGGGTGGACCCTGAGAGTTGGTGATGGATAGAGACACCTGGCTTGCTGCAGTTCATGGGGTCCCAAAGAGTCGGACAAACTGAGTGACTGAACTGAACTGGAAAAACCATAACTTTGACCTAAATGGATCTTTGTTGGCAAAGTGATGTCTCTGCTTTTAATATGCTGTCTAGGTTTGGCATAGCTTTCTTTCCAAGGAGCAAGAGTCTTTTAATTTCATGACTACAGTCACCATTCACAGTCATTTTTGGAGCCCAAAGAATTAAACCTGTCACTGTTTCCACTTTTTCACCTTCTATTTGCTATGAAGTGATGGGACCAGTCATGTCCAACTCTTTGCAGCCTCACAAACTGTAGCTTCCCAGGCTCCTTTGTCTTTGGAACTTTTCCAGGCAAGAACACTGGAGTAAATTGCCATTTCCTACTCTAGGGGATCTTTCTGATCCAGGGATCAAACTCTCATTTCCTGCATTGGCAGGTGGATTCCTTACCACTAGCACCATGTGGGAAGCCATTGAGAGAGGATAGTAACAATTCAAAACTGTTCAGAGGACCTAAAGCCAGGCTTCTTGCCATTTACGTTCCAGTGAGAATCAGTTCCTTATCAACTACTCAGGAAAATCTACAAAACCCAAACCTCACTGGAGGCATCAAGCATGGTAGACAGTTTCCTGAGATGAGTCATAGTGGTCCTTATCTCCAGATATTCATACCCTTGTGTAATCCTCTCCCCTTGAGTATGGGCTGGACTTGGTGCTCACTTCTAAAGAGTCAGTTCAGTTTCAGTTCAGTCACTCAGTCATGTCTGACTTTTGTGACCCCATGAATCGCAGCACGCCAGGCCTCCCTGTCTGTCACCAACTCCCAGAGTTCACTCAGACTCACATCCATTGAGTCAGTGATGTCATCCAGCCATCTCATCCTCTGTCGTACACTTCTCCTCCTGCCCCCAATCCCTCCCAGCATCAGAGTCTTTTCCAATGAGTCAACTCTTCACATAAAGTGGCCAAAGTACTAGAGTTTCAGCTTTAGCATCATTCCTTCCAAAGAAATCCCAAGGCTGATCTCCTTCAGAATGGACAGTTTGGATCTCCTTGCAGTCCAAGGGACTCTCAGGAGTCTTCTCCAACATCACAGTTCAAAAGCATCAACTCGTAGCGCTCAGCCTTCTTCACAGTCCAACTCTCCCATCCATACATGACTACTGGAAAAACCATACCCTTGACTAGATGGACCTTAGTCGGCAAGGTAATGTTTCTGCTTTTGAATATGCTATCTAGGTTGGTCATATCTTTTCTTCCAAGGAGTAAGCGTCTTTTAATTTCATGGCTGCAGTCACCATCTGCAGTGATTTTGGAGCCCCCAAAAATAAAGTCTGACACTGTTTCCCCATCTGGTTCCCATGAAGTGATGGGATCAGATGCCATGATCTTCGTTTTCTGAATGTTGAGCTTTAATAAGCCAACTTTTTCACTCTCTTCTTTTACTTTCATCAAGAGGCTTTTAGCTCCTCTTCACTTTCTGCCATAAGGGTGGTGTCATCTGCATATATGAGGTTATTGGTATTTCTCCCAGCAATCTTGATTCCAGCTTGTGTTTCTTCCAGCCCAGCATTTCTCATGATGTACTCTGCATAGAAGTTAAATAAGCAGGGTGACTACAGCCTTGACGTACTCCTTTTCCTATTTGGAACCAGTCTGTGGTTCCATGTCCAGTTCTAACTATTGCCTCTTGACCTGCATACAGATTTCTCAAGAGGCAGATCAGGAGGTCTGGTATTCCCATCTCTCTCTCAGAATCTTTCACATTTTATTGTGATCCACACAGTCAAAGGCTTTGGCATAGTCAATAAAGCAGAAATAGATGTTTTTCTGGAACTCTCTTGCTTTTTCCATGATCCAGCAGATGTTGGCAATTTGATCTCTGATTCCTCTGACTTTTCTAAAACCAGCTTGAACATTTGGAAGTTCATGTTTCACATATTATTGAAGGCTGGCTTGGAGAATTTTGAGCATTACTTTGCTAGCATGTGAGATGAGTGCAATTGTGTGGTAGTTTGAGCATTCTTTGGCATTGCCTTTCTTTGGGATTGGAATGAAAACTGACCTTTTCCAGTCCTGTGGCCACTGCTGAGTTTTCCAAATTTACTGGAATATTGAGTGCAGCATTTTCACAGCATCATCTTTCAGGATTTGAAATAGCTCAACTGGAATTCCATCACCTCCACTAGCTTTGTTCGTAGTGATGCTTTCTAAGGCCCACTTGACTTCACATTCCAGGATGTCTGGCTCAAGGTGAGTGATCACACCATCATGATTATCTGGGTCGTGAAGATCTTTTTTGTACAGTTCTGTGTATTCTTGCCACCTCTTCTTAATATCTTCTGCTTCTGTTAGGTCCAGACCATTTCTGTCCTTTATCAAGTCTATCTTTGCATGAAATGTTCCCTGGTATCTCTAATTTTCTTGAAGAGATCTCTAGTGTTTCCCATACTGTTGTTTTCCTCTATTTCTTTGCATTGATCACTAAAGAAGGCTTTCTTATCTCTTCTTGCTCTTCTTTGGAACTCTGGATTCAGATGCTTTTATCTTTCTTTTTCTCCTTTGCTTTTTGCTTCTCTTCTTTTCAGAGCTATTTGTAAGGACTCCCCAGACAGCCATTTTGCTTTTTTGCATTTCTTTTCCATGGGGGTGGTCTTGATCCCTGTCTCCTGTACAATGTCACGAACCTCATTCCATAGTTCATCAGGCACTCTATCTACCAGATCAAGTCCCTTAAATCTATTTCTCACTTCCACTGTATAATCATAAGGGATTTGATTTAGTTCATACCTGAATGGTCTAGCGGTTTTCCCTATCTTCTTCAACTAAGTCTGAATTTGGCAATAAGGAGTTCATGATCTGAGCCACAGTCAGCTCCTGGTCTTGTTTTTGTGGACTGTATAGAGCTTCTCCATCTTTGGCTGCAAAGAATATAATCAATCTGATTTCGATGTTGACCATCTGGTGATGTCCATGTGTAGAGTCTTCTCTTGTGTTGTTGGAAGATGATGTTTGCTATGACCAGTGCATTTTCTTGGCAAAACTCTATTAGTTTTTGCCCTGCTTCATTCCGCATTCCAAGGCCAAATTTACCTGTTACTCCAGGTCTTTCTTGACTTCCTACTTTTGCATACCAGTCCCCTATAATGAAAAGGACATCTGCAAAAGCAATAGTATGTCATCTCTGAGATTAGGTTAACAAACTGCAACTTCCATCTCCTTACTTTTCCTTTTCCCTTTCCTTCAGTGTCTATTCCTTCTTCCCTTTGGCAAATATGTTTTGGCCATGTCAGGCACAAATCACCAACATCTCTCCAGTTTTGCCTCTCCTCCTCTAACAAAGCTTATGGATAGGGCAGGTAAAAAAACTGTTTTCCTTAGAGGGTGGGGTACAGTGGAGACAGTGAACACTCAGGATCAATGTTTGACCCTCTCGCACCCAGGGATGGACTTGGGCTGCTCCCCAAACAAGCACAAACTCCATGGTTTGTGCACTTCAGCATAAAAGAACATCAGATCTTTTTACAGAAGTTAATGTTACTAGTGGACAATCTGGAGGTGTTAACTGCCATGTCTAGAGAAATTAGATCCCCTGGCCTTAAATTTTCCACTGAGAACTTTTTATAGTTTCTATTTCCATTTGTAATTATATTTGGGAAGGGGTGGACTTAACAGATACTTTTGAGCTAGAGATGTTTTACATGCTCATGAATTAAATAAGGGTTTTATCCTACAGCCAAATTGTTAGAAAAATGTCTCAGACAGGAAGAAAGCCAAGTTCTACTAAGACAGAATTTCTCAAGGTCTTGGAAGCCATTGTCTGTTTGAAAATTTGCTACAGCCTCATTTGGAGTATTCAGATAACTCTGACTATACCCTGATAGGCTGTTTGAGTCATTATCTCCCCTAAGAAGATTCAGTTCCAAGAGCAGGAAATTAAATAGCTTATTTTAGCCAAGAACGCTGCCGTAAATTAGCTAACTCCATTACTTTCATTGCAGTGCTTATCTCGCCCTAAAGGACAGCCTTGGGGTGGCAAAGAAACTCTTAACTGCTGAGAATGGGAGGGGCTCCCGCTGCACTGAGGCACAGCCTCAGGAGTGTCTGCAGAGAGGACAGTGCCATAAGGTGCCCTAAATGCCACCACTTTGGTTCAAACAGGATTCTCTGTGAATAATTTTTAACAAATCAGTGAGCTCTGTGAGGTTGAAGATGTTATCCTTTATCTATAGCCAAAGCCAAATTTTCTAACCTCTGAAAAGGGAGTGACAATACCCACACACTAGAAGCTGCAGAGAACATTGTAAGTTATGCACCCAGAGTCCCAAACATGGTTCCTGGCATAAGTAACACTCAATATTCATATACTTAAATTAATGAATGAGTAAGTGAATATTGCATAAGCAATCATGGAGATAAAATTAACCTTAAAAAATTTTATTTTTGTGTGTGCTATCTGTCAGACACCATTTTAATGGACAGAGAGCATCAAAATATGTAGCAGAGAAGAACAATGTTTTTGCAACCTGCTCTACTAATATAAAATTTAATAGAGCAAAAATAACTTATTATGGCCATTTTACAGGTGAGCAAAATGGGTATTTCAGGGGTTAAGTAATTTGCTGAAGCTATTCATAAATATACAATAAGGTTTTCATAATTACATGAGTATCTGTTGAGTATATACTATTTGCCAAATACTTTACATACATTAGCTCATTTACTATTTCAGCAGCCTCATCATTATGCTATGGACTATTAACTCCACATAACAAAGGAAGAAACAGAGGCTCAGAGGAGTGAAATGTTAATGATCTGTTAGTGGCAGAGCAGGGACTCACACCCAGATGGTCCTAGTGGCAAAGTCCATGTGCTTCATCCCAACATTGACCCATTAAAGCAGGTGCACCTTGTACCATAGGATAAGAACTCCCTGTGAGGGTGTCAGTCTCAGGGAACAGAATGGGTCATATTCAGTTTCACGTCCTTCTCAGGGCTGGCACAGTGCCTGTCTACAAACAAACATTTGAAAAACATGGCACCTATTCTCTGTTCATGCTTGGGAAATGCTCTGCAAGCCTCTTACATAAAGTAGCTGGCATCTGATGAGGAAATGTATTAGAGTTTTCCAGAAAAACAGAATCAATAAAATGTGTGTGTGTGTGTGTGTGTGTGTGTGTGTGGAAACAGATCTATTTTTAGAAATTGACTCACACAATTATGGTGACAGGCAAGGTGAAAATCTACAGGATGGGCCAACAGGTTAGGGACCCAGGAAGAGCCAGTCCTCAGATCCAGTCCCAAGGCCATCTGCTGGCAGAATTCTCTTTTTGCTTGGAAGAGTACAGTCTTTTGTTCATTCAGGGCTTCACCGGATTGGGTGCAGCCCACTCACATTATGGAGGACAATCTACATTACTCAAAGTCCACCAATTTAAATGTTAATCTTATCCAAAAAAAAAAAAAACCCTCAGAGAAACATCTAGAATAATGTTTGACTACATGGCTGGGCACCATGGCTCAGCCAAGTGGACATATAAACTTACCAATCATAAGAAGTTAGACAAAAATATTTAAAAATATACACATGGGCTCACAGCTCTGCCTTCAAGAGACAAGCAGAGGACATACCACACTCTCCGACTGGCAGAGTCCACTTATGTACAAGCTACTACTTTATTGGCAATGTTTTGTAGTTACTGAGAGTAACTGATGAAGGTACTGAGGAATCATGCAGGGCTCCAGACTGGACAGTGAACCTATGTCAGGGAAGCCCAAGGAGAAGCAGTTAGATGTCTCCTAGGAAGAAATTCAAATGATGAGGCAGGTCATGAGTCTGTGCAGCTGGGCCCCAAAAGGACAGACACAGGTGACATCCGCTAACTCACAGGATGTAGCACCGTCTGGGGTCTGACATGGGTTCATAAACTTATTGCTTTTTCAGAACACTAGAGAGGTTCATCTTCTCAAGCAGCGCATATAAACTACGTTCAAGAGACCAATGTGAAAACAGAAAAGATTTTCTTAAACTCCAGTTAATAACTGCCATGAGCCAGGTTGATCTTCTTAAGTAAGTCAAAGGACCCTGTTCAAAACCTTCAAATGAATTCAAGTCAAGGAAGTCTTTGCACTGCAAGTTCTGAATCTGGATTCTACCTCCGTTTCTGACCCCATTCCCTAACACCTGCAGCCACTTTGTACGTGTACGCAAGCCAATATGGCTTCTTGCTGTCCTTTCATCATGTCATCCTTCTGCATCCCCTCTGCAGGGCAATTGCCTCCTTGCTGACCAGCCCATTCTTTCTTTCAGTAGGTTTGTAGATCAAGGAACTAAGTGTGGCCTCTAGTCAACAACCATGGACAAACTGAGGTCTGCAGTCCAACATTCTATGAAAGGAATCAAATTCTACCATCAACCATGTGGGTGAGCTGGGAAGGGCACCCTGCTCCAGTTGGACCTTGAAAGGACAGCAGCCCTGGAGACACCTTGTTTGCAACTTTATGAGAGACCTTGAACTAGAGGACCCAGGTAAGGCATGCCCAGATTCCTGACTTGCAGAAACCATGAGATGATATATGGGTTGTTTTAAGCTGGCCAAGTTTTGAAGTAATTTGTTACAAAGCAATAGATAGCTAATATATCAAGTGATTTAAGCACTGCACAATTTTTCATGTGAGTAAATATGGTCCAGAAAACAGGAATAATTAAAATCAGTTCCAAGCTTTACTGATATTTTGTAAAGAAAGTGAAGGCAGGAGAAAAGACTACAGAAACGATGTTATAAAGGAGAAGAAGCATAAACATTTCTTGTATTAGTCACGGTAAGCTAATCTGAGAACAAACAACCCCGAATTATCTTGTTTTTAAAAATCTTTTTTTTCTCCTGCTAAGTCCAGTAGTTAATGACTATCTTCCAACAGTAGGATGGCTAGTTTTCTGAGAACTTGAGGGCTTCAGAGGACACAAATGCCCAGAAAAGCCTCAGGCAAACCAGGATGAGTTGATCACCTATCCAAAAATGACTCCTTGAGCCAGCTCAGGTTCTTCATTGATTCTTCCAAATTTATTCACATTCCATTAGTGAGGACTAATCCCATGGCCCCACCACAGACTTCCTGGTGGAACAGTAGATAAGAATCCACCTGCCAATGCAGGGAACAGGGGTCTGATCTCATCCAGGAAGATTTCACATATCTCAGAGCGACTAAGCCCATGTGCCACACCTGCTGAGCCTGGGCTCTGGAGACTGTGAGCTGAAACGACTGAGCCCACGTGTACAACCTCTAAAGAAAAGCCCATGTGCCTACAGCCCGTGCTCTGCAACAAGAGAAGCCACAGCAATAGAAGCCTGTGCACCACAATAAAGAGTAGCCCTCACTCACGACAACTAGAGAAAGCCGCATGCAGTGACGAAGACCCAGCACAACCAAAAATGAAAATAAATAAATAATAGTCACATGGCCCCACACAGATGCAAAGCAGCTGGCAGCTGGGTCTCCGGAAAGAAAAATGGATTAATGAGCATGTCACCAGTCTTTTTCCAATGCCCTAGCTTCCTATGGAGTCTCAAGGGTGTTCTGAGAATGCATATTTGCAGTTAAACTTCCTCTCACTTAGTAGGCCACCTTGACTTCATGGAGTGGCCATTAGTATAGTCAGTCAGTTATCAGAGATACAGATTCCCTAATGCAGGAAGCCAGCTACAATAAGAAGAAACCATTCTGCAGATAAAACAAGAAAAGAATAAAGGAAGAAAAGGGGATAAGCTGACCAAATCTCTTTTCAAGTCAAAGAATCAAAAAGTGATCGCTTATAGTTCTTGCCCCTCTCCTGAAAATTAAATCTATATGCCTATGTATGTGTATAGCAATTCCTAGGTATAGAATAATACTTGTTACTGGTAAAGGGAAGAAGGTTTACATTCTCAGACAATTTCTATCTTGCATCTGTATTGCATTAAGAAATACTACTGCACAATTTAGACACATTTTTTTTTAATGTTAAAGTTTAAGATTGAATTTTATATAGTTTTCCAGAAGACTCTCTTGCCTGGGCTATGTAAAACTTTTCCTCCAAGATGGGAGATGCTACTTAATACAGTTTCACCTGATTTCCCCTGATAGTCCCCATCAAAGAGTTTTGACAACAAAGGTATTAATATTACCAGAGCTAAAGTAAAGACCAGTCAAGAATCTAGAATCCAGAGAAAAATTCTATCAGTAAAGGTCTTTGGGTAGCTGTTGTTGCCAGACTGAACTGGTTACATGATATGTGACCAAAAGTATCATGGTTCTTTGAGCTCAGGACAAAGTTCTGGAGGTCATATCAGAAGGGGTTCAGGCTGAAAGAGGTTTCAAAGATCAGGGGAAGAGGAATAAGAAGACCAGCAATTATAAGACTAGTAACTACTGTACATTTGACACCATGTGATGGTTTTCCTGCTAATGTTTGCCTACCTACTATACACTCACTCCAGTCTGTGGTTTATCCAAATTGTTGCGTCTTTGGCCTCTTCCAGCATATCTATCTTGGGGAAACTAAGGTGACACAGTGGTAATTAAATAGCTGTGAGGAAATCAGTTCCTGCCATCATGGGGTAAAGATGCCCCCAAACACTACTTTGGTTTCTGGAGTACACTCAGTTCAGTTCAGCTCAAGCCCAAACGTGGAAAGAAGCAGTAGCAGAATGCTGGAAAGATGAAGCTCTTTTCACAGTGGAAGCTTCAGTGGCTGGTGAGCACGATCCAGTAAAGTGAGGTGAGAAGGAAGCAGCAGTCAATGCAGATGAATAAATGACTCCTTCCATGCAACCCTTTATCTGAATTTGTCAAAAAAACAAATACTTGACAGGAAATACATAGCCCTAAAATAGTAGTCTGATACATTTATTAGCTATAACTGAGTTTTCTAAAGACACAGCAGAGTTAATTCAGTGTTCATGCTTAGAGGAAGACTTAAATGGCTGGCCCCTTCTACTATTTAAAATGTAGAAAACCAGAATGTTCCTGATGAGAATCAGATCGCTATATCGCTTAAAGAAATATGCCTAGAAATATGACATTAAATGTCTACCTGACCCTGTTTGGGTACCATTTTGCAAATGGTGAGTCAAGTAAATATAGCTAGTCCATGTGAAGGCACTAGAGGTAAAAATTCTCAATATCTAGTGCCCAAACATGATCAGAGACAATGAGACCTGATGTGTAATTTGTCTGTGAGTTCAGACCTCTCTTCGAAATAAGATTTTAAACTTGATTAAGATACCTGAAATACACACTATGCAAAGAACTATACACACATTTATCTCTTTATCAACTATCTATGTGTTTATCTATGTATGTATCTATCCATGTTATTGTAGGTTAACTTAAGCACAAATACATACAATTACAAAGTCAAATAGTATACAAGTCTAATGACATCATACTTCTGGAATTGTCTACCAGTCCTTATCACTAGGAAATGTTGCCAAGCTAAACTGGTTTTCAGCTATTACTCTCTAGGAGACAACTGACAGTGTTTGAAGACATATTTTACCATTACAAGTTGGGGGTGGGGTGTCTCTGGCATTTAGTGTGTAGAGGCCAGGGGTGCTGCTAAACACTCTATAGTGTGGGTTCTTAGTTGCAAACTACAGAATCAACTCTACTTAGTTTAAACAGGAAATGAATCTTTTCAAGGCTCTCAAGCAGCTCACGGTATTTCCAGGGGAGTCAGAGAGTCAGTCTTAGAGCTAAACAGCTGGAGTCATGCCCAAACACCAGTGCTACAAAGACAGTACATACTCAGCATGGGTGCTTTGCCACCGCCTTCACCAGCAGACTGAGTCTAGCCAGCCTTGCTGTCTCTTACTGATTACTTCTGAATTGGAATTTCACACAGTATGCCTAGTTGACAGAGATTAAAGTAATGCCTTGCAATACATGATGGTACCATGGAAAAGATGGAAAAGCAGCTAATTTGTGGATGTATGAGATGAGAGCCAGTTTTAAAAAAGTGTAGTGAGTAGCACAGCTGTGAGACTGAAAGCCAAAGGAATTTGTGATCACCTTACTGTAACTGAAATAACATTTTATTATAAACACCACATTTAATTATTTATAACAAATCTATATTAAATAAATAAAGTGTTTTTAAACAGAGATACTCATAAACCAAGGTTATGTATTGAGCAGTTGATGAAACTGTGATGAGAGGCTTGCAAGAGCCCCAACCTGTATTTCTTCTGGAAGCAGCGATTCCTTACTCACTAGTTCAGTATTTGTGGCAAATTTAAGGCCATAACTACTGCAGACAATGAGAATCATGCACCTTAGAAAGAACCACTCAGAATCAACTTCACCCTAACGTATATTTTCCTGATGGTATGTAGTTTTCTGAAGGCACATCCAAAAGGCTTACTGAGTGCCTGGTGGGAGGCTTGCTGTAGAGGAAGAGAGGAAGTTGGGGAGAAAGGGCATGTGGGAGGAAGAGACAAGCTCCTCCCACTCCCCAGGAAATTATGATTCAACGCAAAGGCTCCTGGAGTAGAAACCCAGTGAATGACATGCCAAAGATCAGAGAGCTCAGTGACCATGATGCTTATTCTTGTGATTCAGTCCTGTCTTCAGCTCTGTCTTTTTGCAGGTGCCCCACAGTTATGGAAAGCTTTCCTTGTGACAACCTTTTGCAACAACAATAAGGTATATGTTCCTCATGCCACGGTTACACTAGCCATGTTGACTAGCCATCAACTGTAACTCCTAGAAAGGACTAGCACCACACAATGTGATTCAGCCTGAGAATATTTTAGAAAATAGCCAGGCTGACGGATGAGCAAATTTCTGCCGGCCAATCGGCCGCTCTAGAGTTTACAGCCTTTACAGACTCACTCAACAAAGAACAACATTTCTCAGTCCCAGAAAATATACACAAAAGTATATGTCTGATAATATTAATGTAAAGGAAACAGCAATATTTATTGAGCACTTCCTCTGTAACAAGCATTGATATCAGTACTTAACTTGCTATAACTTGTAGAGCTTAGTGTACATCAAAGTCAAGTTAACTAGAGCAGTATTTGGAAGAAATGATCTCTTTGGGCATGGAAGTTTCCTCCATATTGATATAAATTTAGGCAGTGTTATTTCTGATCTCAAATTAGATGGGTGTCATGGCAATAGATAACCACTGAGGGCTTAGCAATGATCGTATTACGTTATATTTGTTCATGGAATAAATATTTCTTAAGTGCCTATTTTGAGAAAAGGAGAAGGTTGTGTCCTGAGCACACCAAGTAGAACAGGGTCTCTGCCCACAGGAATTTACAGCTGGCAGAGAAAAGGATCACAAAGTAAAATGACTGAAAAGAAAGCACTGTACCTGTCAGAAGTGAACTGTAGACATATTGCTATAGAGGTTCAGAACAGGGCAATTTCTCCTGCAGAGGAGGCCCTGGGATGGCTGTCAGAGGAGGGGATGTCTGAACTACATGTGAAGAGAGGGCAAGGAGGTGGTGGAGTGGGAGGGCTCAGAAGGCAGGCAACTTCTGGGGAGAGTCTGTCGTGGAGCAGAAAGCCACACAGCACAGGAGGAAGAGAGAATGTCGAGCATTCGTTATGTTTCAGACCCTGGGTTAGGACTAGGATGCAGAGATAAGGCTCTTGTCTTCAAGCAGCTCATGCTCTAAGCGGTGCTTCTCGAAGTGCATTCTCCGTGAGATAAGAAGCACTGTCTGCAACAAAAAGCAACATATCGATTCTTTATTAAGTCTGGATAGGCAACAAGTGAGCTATATAATGAAAGAATTGACTTACATGACAAGCAGCAGGCATGCCGTACTTGGAACTGTGCTTCTCTAGAACAACAGCCTCCAACACGAGGCTTGTGCAAGAAGACATATGGGCAGAGAAAGAAAATATTTAAATGTCCTCTTATCTAGAGCTGCAGTCTCTTACTGACATCTTTGGGGCCAGATGTGTTTTGGATTTTCCTTCGGATGCCATAGAGGCAAAATGGCGCACATAGACTGTGCATAACATAACACAAGCCCTTAGAGCAACACCTGCTCGTCAGATACATGAACAGTCCTGTAGCAAAATTCGTGGCTGATCCTCAAACAGCATAAACAGTGACTCTAAAGGCTTTCATCAGCAGGGTCGGGTTTTGCTGCTGTTGGAAGACAATTTTCCTCAGCTTTCTTGCATTTCTGCACAGTCCAAGTCTTCTGAGCAAAGTCATTGGTGAGCTATGTTCAGAGATGACTAAAACAGCAAACATGCCTTGGGAGCTGGAGAGAGTGGACGCGTTTGATAAGGAGAGAATGTCTTCCTCCCTGAAGACATTCCAGGATTGTCAAGCTTCCTCAGAAACGTCCCAGGGCAGTGAAGATATTGTCTTCCTCAGGGACACCCAAGAGAGGCAGGTGCCATCCTTACTATACTCCCCATGCCTAGAACTCGGGGCTCAGCAAAGTTAGCTAACCTGGCAGTCCCGCTACCAGAAAGCAGTGGAGCTGGTTTGGAATGAGACTGCGCAGGGTTTGGTCAGATGTTCTGCTCCGCTCTTATGCACTGTGCTTAGATGCTGCTGCTGCTGCTGCTGCTGCTGCTGCTGAGTTGCGTCAGTCATGTCCGACTCTGTGTGACCCCAGAGACGGCAGCCCACCAGGCTCCCCCGTCCCTGGGATTCTCCAGGCAAGAACACTGGAGTGGGTTGACATTGCCTTCTCCAATGCATGAAAGTGAAAAGTGAAAGGGAAGTCGCTCAGTCATGTCCGACTCTTAGCGACCCCATGGACTGCAGCCTACCAGGCTCCTCCACCCATGGGATTTTCCAGGCAAAAGTACTGGAGTGGGGTGCCATTGCCTTCTCTGGTGCTTAGATGAGGACATGCCAAAAACATCTCCTGCCATGGAACCTTAGTTAAGGCGAATCTCTTAACTGCTCTGACCCTATTTCCTTATCTGTAATACATTTCCACCTCTGAAAAGTGAGAATTTGGTGAAATGACCTTGAGATGGTGCACAATGAGATATTCCAAAAATTAAAAGATGATATAAAATGTAAGAGATTATAATTCATGTCACTACAATCATTATGGCCCTCAAACACACAAAAGGGGAATGAGTAAAGTGACTTCTAGCCTCGCCACTACCTCCCATAGTGGCCTACAAAGGCCCAGCAATACCCAGGAGCCCTGCCTTGGTGGGGTACTGGCCTTGTCCAACAGCACCCCCAGGGCGTGGCCAAGAGACAAGGGGAAGGGAGCTTTGGCCTTGCAGAAGCAGAACTCATCCTGCTTCCCGCTTCCTTCATTCTAAAATAGTGAAGCCCTCCCTGAGGGAGAAAGGGAGTGCTGTGGAGCTGCTGTGCTTTGATTTTACCCAGAAATTAACGAGAAGAGCAGTTCCAGAGCCTCTCTGGGTAGGGAATGAGGACTGCACACTTAATTCCCTGACTTAGCTAAACAATCCCCGTGGTCAGCCTCATGGAATTTAGAAAGAGTAAATATTTTTTGGAGGTCAAGCAAACGATTTTGTTTTCTAAATACATGCTGACATGGGGTCTGGGGAAGAGAAATACAGGTTCAGATTAGATCTAAGGAACAGAAACACACATTTAAGCCCCAGCCATGCATCAGACACAGACAGAGCTGGGCATGCACACTGTTCTCTCCTTACTTCTCTCTGCAGCCCAGGAAGGAATGACCATCACCCTCATTTATTACAGATGAGAGAGGAAAAGCTCATAGAGGTTGACTGATCTATCACAGACAAGTGGACGGCAAATAACAGACCTGGGGTCTAAACCCATCTTGCCCATCTCCAATATCCATGCTGTTTCCTGGTCAGTCCGCTCAGCTGACTTTTTAAGATCACTGATGACCAAAAGAATAAACACTCTGTCATGACGGTGTTTCTTCATCTGTTTGGACACAGCTTCTTTTCCTTTGGCTGATTAGAAAATTAGCTCCTTAAGATAATAAAATGGTGCTATTGACTTTTCCATCTCCCCCTCGGATACTAATGAGCAGTGCCTTTAGAAGCTGACATAGATGTCCCTGCTTTGCTAGCTGCATTCACTACTCAGTTGCTATATTCAGTCTGCACCTACAGTGCTGCTGTAAAGTGGAGGATGGACTGAATTGAAAGTGAAAGTGTTAGTCACTCAGTCATGTCCGACTCTGTGACCCTGTGAACTATAGCCTGCCAGGCTCCTCTGTACATGGAATTTTTCAGGCAAGTATGCAGGAGTGGGTGGCCATTCCCTTCTCTAGGGGATCTTCCTGACTCAGGGATCTAACCCAAGTCTCCTACATTGCAGGCATAATTTTTACCATCTGAGCAACCAGGGGAGCCCAGAGCAGATCAGTCAGTTACCAGAAGCGGCACCCATGAGCCAGGGTCCAGCCTTGGTGACGAGTCAGAGCCCCCAGGAGGAAGCTGGGCTCCTTCAGGGACAGTGGTGGCTCACTGGCCTCCAGTCCCATAACTCAGCTAGTGACAGGCTTCCTCCTATTCATAGCCACATAGACCTCTGTTCACTGACCGCCCCCCGCCCCAGACTTTTGTTGCTGGGACTTGTGTTGTAACCTGGCATTAAAGGTACAGAGTCTAGTTTAGGCTTGAAATTGAAAGAGAAATTTGAAAAAGGTATGAAAAAACATTAAATATTATTAAAGCATTCAAAAACTGAAAGAGAAAGAAAGGTTGAGTGGAGCCGAGAAAGACACAGAGAGAGAAGGAGAGTGAATGGTCACTGTCTAGAGAAAGGGGATGCTGTTGAAACACAAACAATGCTTTATTTTTGGATGTATTTTTGTTGCAGAAAGTCCAAGAAGATATAACCTTTTTATGTCATTGGACATTTACTATACAGTGGGCACTGGTTTGGCACTCTACCTACATTATCTGGAATGAGGTCTCCTTCTAGGAAATCCAAACTGCACACCCATTGATGCCTTTCGAGAGAAAAGAGAGGAATGCAAATGAGGAGGAAGAGTGGGGAAGAGAGGGAGAAAAAGAATGGGCCAGGCAGGTAGCTATAAGCATGAATGTTCTAGTACTGTGTTACACAGGGAACTGACACCATAGCATTTGGCCTCACATCCACTGCAAACTGAAAAGTAGGCATGAATCGTCCCCTTTAAGAGATGGGGAAACTACAGTTCAGATAGAGTCACATGGCTAACAACTAGCTCTCAAACTAAGATTCCAGGGCTGAATGGGCACTAAAGAATTCTGATAGGGCAACCAAGGGAATTATGTTTCTCTCCTTATAAAACAACCATGATGCTATAGCAAAAATTGAAGTTTTATTAAATAATTAGGATTGTTGTTGTTCAGTCACTCAGTCATGTCCAATTCTTTGCTACCCCCTTGACTACAGCACACCAGTCTTCCCTGTCCTTCACAATCTCCCAGACTGTGCTCAAACTCATGCCCATCAAGTCGGTGATGCCATCCAACCATTTTATCCCCTGTTGTCCCCTTCTTCTTCTGCCTTCAATCGTTCCCAGCATCAGGGTCTGTTCCAGTAAGTCGGCTCTTTGCATCAGGTGGTTAAAGTATTGGAGCTTCAGCTTCAGTATCAGTCCTTCCAATGAATATTCAGGATTGATCTCCCTTAGGATTAACTGGTTTGGTCTCCTTTCAGTCTAAGGGACTCTCAAGAGCCTTCTCCAACACCACCCTTCAAAAGCATCGATTCTTCGATGCTCAGCCTTCTTTATGGTCCAACTCTCACATCCTTGCATGACTATTGGAAAAACCATAGCTTTGGCTATATGGACCTTTGTTGTCAAAGTAATGTCTCTGCTTTTTAATATGCTGTCTATGTTTGTCATAGCTTTTCTTCTAAGGAGCAAGTGTCTTTTAATTTCATAGCTGCAGTTACTGTCTGCAGTGATTTTTGGAGCCCAAGATAATAAAGTCTGTTACTGTTTACACTGTTTCCCCATCTATTTGCCATGAAGTGATGGGACCAGATGCCATGATCTTAGTTTTTTGAATGTTGAGTTTTAAGCCAGTTTTTCACTCTCTTCTTTCACTTTTATCAAGAGGCTCTTCAGTTCCTCTTCGCTTTCTGCATTAAGGTGATGTCATATGCATATCTGAGGTTATTGATATTTATCTTGATTCCAGCTCATGCTTCAGCCAGCCCTCTACTTTGCATGTAGTGTTCTGCGTGTAAGTTAAATAAGCAGGGTGACAATATACAGCCCTGATGTACTCCTTTCCCTGTTTTGAACCAGTCCATTGTTCCATGTCCAGTTCTAACTGTTGCTTCTTGACCTGCATACAGGTTTCTCAGGAGGCAGGTCAGGTGGTCTGGCAGATGATTAGGATGCTTGCCTTCATTATGAACTCTATATTCATATTCATTATAGAAAGTTCTATGTTTTGACTCCAGTGTACAAGGGACAATTACAACCAAGACTGTAGCACCAATTCTAGTTACCGCATACCTATTAATTTGCATATTTTATTAAAGTATAAGGAACTCAAGTCATGTGCTATCAATGGGAGCTGGCAACTGATCCTCAGGGCCAAGGGGACCTTGAGCAGGGTTGTATAGTTTGGAGGATGGATATCAAAATGCTTCCTGGAGGAGGTGCTGAGACCAAAACTAAGTCTACCTTCTTGGTCAGAAAACCTTAAGAACCAAGATCTAGAACAAAAAATGGGAGGAGACCTCAGGAACCAGGAGAACTAAGAGCTGTCTGGAAGTATTCTCTGATTAATAGATGAAGGACAAATTTGCATCCTTGGAACTTTTATTTCACCTGTTCCAAGTGCACATGGGATGAGTAGATCATCCCTGACACATTTTAGCCTGTTGGAGATCATGTTTTTCATCATACATTACTAATTTACCATTTTGGCTTCTATCTAGCTCTCAGTGCTATGCCTGGCATATGGTAAGCTCTCAATAAATACTATATGAATAAATAGTTTTTTAGTGTGCCCAGGGATTGATGTTTCTAAATTTACAAACCCTGTCCCCCACCTGAGAGGAGGCACCTGAGTGGCCAGCGGGCATTTCAAGATGACACTTCTGTCTCTGTTAACCAACAAGACCCTCAGTTTGAAAAACAGACTTCCCTAACCAGCAAGTCATTTCTGAATCAGCACAGGATAGCTTGGCTCTCCTTTTAAAGAAACTAGAAATCTGAACAAATGATTTGCGAGACCTCATCCTTTATTTTAGGGAGAAAAATCTCTTTCACAAAAGTAAAAGCATGTGGCCAGGCTGTAACCTCACTGAGGTCATCAATGAGACAGCTCACCCCAGAACTGAGTTCTGCAGTTCCGAGCTCAGGGTGTGGAGAGGCACTCATGGAATTCAGCCCAGATATGCGTTTCCTTTTATACTGATTCCCTCTAATGGCTGTAAACCAGGTTCCCAAGTTTTCATGCACCAATCTTTCAAAGAAGATTCCCTCAAAAATTTCTAGTGAAAAAAGAAAAGAAAAGAAAAGAAAATTCTAGTGGTCAAAACAAAGAGCTAGAAACCTGAGAAGAAAAGAGAAAATCCTACATGAGTAAATCAGAAACATGGTCCAAACCATCCAGAAACTGCAAATATGAAAAATATTTCCTATATATTTTAAAACTACTCTTTGCCTATTTTTTTAGATCTTACCTTCTTCCAACAGACAAGCTGAAGTCACATACCCATACATATTTGCTTCATGAAAAGAATAATGAGGTAGAAATATGTATTGTGTTTAAGGACAATACTGCCTGGGTTTATATTCTGACCAGCGCTTTAATCAGCTTTGTGACCTTGGGTTGATGCCTCTGGCCTCAGTTTCCTCACTTATAAAATAGGGATGTAAGAATGTTGTGTGGACTGATCATTTGCGGCCCAAGAGAAAATATATTTACATCTATTGACTACCTATTAAGTACCAAAATTGTAGTAGGTACTTTTTCATACTTAAATTTAATATATCTCACAATAGCTTATAAAGGACATATTATTATTCATAGGGAAAACACTAGAAACTCAGAGAGGTTGAGTAATTTGACCAAAACAACATAGATATTAAGGGCAAGGCAGATATTTGAATCCAGGTCTTCCTGACCACAAAACTTCAAAGCTGTAGACAAGGTAGCTCCCTCGGTCCCCAGCCATCATGTAGCAGATCCTTGTTCTCATAGTTATGGGTGATCAGCCTTCCCCAAATGCTCAACAACCCCTCCTATGAACTCTCACAATGCAAGGACTTCTATACATGGAAAGAGAACATTTAAATCTAATGGCTAAGTCTGAGTTCTCTTCACTTAAGATATTAAGAAATATACCACATTGGTAAAAGCAGACTTTATATAATGCCAGAAGAGCACAAATATCACTGAAAATACCTTCCTTTTACAATGCATAGGTTTGCTTATATGACTCAGCCTGCGTTCCAAAAGCTTTGGTTTGTTGCACTGAAATAATAATTCATGGGCTAATACAGTGCAAGATCATGTAACAGTACTCAAATATACTCAGTAAATGACACATTTTACTATTGATTCACTTTATCTTCAAAACAACATTATGAGATATTTGTTATCTCCATTTTATAGATGAGGAAACCAAAGCTTGGACAATAAAGCAACTAAATAGCTATATTGATTGCTGCATTAAAAACTTAGTAGCTTAACACAGCAATAAACATTAATTTGTCTTCCACACTCTTTATAGGTCAGGAGTTGGAAAATGGCTTCGATAGGGGTACTTCCGAATTAGGATTTCTCATAAGTTTTCAGTCAAGCTGTTGGCTAGAACTGACTGACAGAACTGGAGGATTTGTTTCCAAGGGGGTTCACATACTGGTGCTGGTTGTTGGTGGAAAGCCTTAGTTCCTCCCAATGTGGGGGCTCTTCATAGGCTGATTGAGTGCCCTTATGACATGGTGACTGGCTTCCCTCAGATATGCAGATGACACCACATTCATGGCAGAAAGCGAAGAAGAACTAAAGAGCCTCTTGATGAAAGTAAAAGAGGAGAGTGAAAAAGCTGATTTAAAACTCAACATCCAGAGAACTAAGATCATGGCATCCAGTCCTGTCACTTCATGGCAAATAGATGGGGAAGCAATGGAAACACTGACAGACTTTATTTTGGGGGCTCCAAAATCACTGCAGATGGTGACTGTAGCCATGAAATTAAAAGATGCTTGATCCTTGGAAGAAAAGCCATAACCAACCTAGACAGCATATTAAAAAGCAGAGATGTTACTTTGCCGACAAAGGTCCATCTAGTCAAGGCTATGGTTTTTCCAGTGGTCATGTATGGATGTGAGAGTTGGACTATAAAGAAAGCTGAGTGCCAAAGAATTGGTGCTTTGAACTGTGGTGTTGGAGAAGACTCTTGAGAGTCCCTTGGACTGCAAGGAGATCCAACCAGTCCATCCTAAAGGAAATTAGTCCTTAGTATTCATTGGAAGGACTGATGCTGAAGCTGAAACTCCAAATCTTTGGCCAACTGATGTGAAGAACTGACTCATAGGAAAAGACCCTGATGCTGGGAAAAATTGAAGGCAGGAGAAGGGGCCAACAAAGGATGAGATGGTTGGATGGCATCATCAATTCAATCGACATGAGTTTGAGTAAACTCAGGGAGTTGGTGAAGGACAGGGAAGCCTGGCATGCTGCAGTCCACAGGGTCACAAAGAGTTGGACACAACTGAGTGACTGAACTGAACTGAACTGAGAGTGAACTACCAAAATGTAGAGGGCAAAATGGAAGCTATCCATTTGGTTACTCACAGCATCACTTCAACCACATTCTGTTTGTTAGTGGCAAATCTCAGTTCAACCCACATTCATGGAGGGAGAAAGAAACTCCATTTTTTAGGGGAAGTGTGTCAAAGAATCTATGATATATTCTAAAGTCACCGCAGAAGAAGAACTGGAATCCTCATTTATCCCTTTCTGACTTTACAGCTCCAACTCTTCTGATAGCTATGGTTAAAAAACACCATGAATGTTTCCACGGCTTACCTCCTCATCCATGATAGACAACATAAGCAATCCCAGTAACTCATACTGCTGAAGCTCAGCTTGGCCTAAGTATCTCTCTTACACCATGTGCCAGGAAATCACCACCAATCATTTCAGAGTAAGCACACAAGTAGATATGAACTCCATTCCTGTCCCACCACACTTACATAGGAAAACCTCACAGGTGTTGTAGGTTTGGGCTAACTTAGAGTCCCTAATCTGGAGGATCACCTCTTGGACTCTCTCTGAAACAAGATTTTTAATAATGAACCCCTCTCACAAAAGTGCTCTAGGGAGGAAAATGCTTTAGGAAGCCTCATTTATTCTAAGCTTTAGAAAATCCTCCAAATTCCAGAACTTTACTGAAACTGTGCAGACACACCCAGTAATGCATTTATTCTCTAATGGCAGGAGGAGAGGATTATATTCAATATCTACAGTGTTCTTTACTTAATACAGGTGCTCTCACCCACGGGCACACATTGTAATCACCAGAGCCAGGACCTGGCCCCAGTCTCAAGAGATTCTCATGTGATTGATCTGGGGTGCAGCCTGAGATCTGGGGACCTTTCAGAACTCCCCATGTGATTCTAATGTTCAGCCAGTTCTGAGAATAACTGATTTAACACTTCATTCTCATTGCCAAATAAGTGTTCACACTGTGTATGCATTAAGGCATGCAACTTTGTAATGACTCAGTGAACATATTAAAAGAATTTGGAGCGATTGGCCCCAGGCAATATTCAAAATGTACCACTATTTTTCAAAATATCAATCTCAGTTTTTGAGTTTAGATTGTCTTCCTTCTCTAGTTTTTCCTATCTATCTTAAATGGACAAACCCACCTGATTCAATTAAAAATCCAATTATTTTGCACTTTTATGTGACTTTAACATTTTTCATAAGCATCTCCCAAACCCCCTTTTTCTCACCCAGTGTGCACTTCCAATCCGTAATTCTTCCCAATGTATCAAAAATATGAGATCACCTTAGAGCAAATGTAAAATTCTGCTGATATGGGATTTTATGGTTTGTTGCTTTTCAGTCACTTAGTCATGTCTGACTCTTTGCAACCCCTTGGACTGCAGCAATCCAGGCTTCTCTGTCCTTCACTATCTCCCCAAGTTTGCTCAAACTCATGTCCATTGAGTCGATGATGCCATCCAACCATCTCCCCTGTCACCCCTTTCTCCTGGCCTCAGTCTCTCCCAGCATCAGAGATTTCATGATAGTTTTAGTAAATACTTTTCTCCTCCTCACACAGTCAACTCTTACTTTCCTAGATTAACAAGAGGGAGATTAGCCAGATAATCTAAAAATACCATTTTTCTCTCAAATATCACATCTATCCTAAAAAGATATATTTTTAACTGAGACATTTTCATTTTTATACCTTAGCCAAGACAAGGACAAATGAGCACCATAAGATATTGAAAGATTCTAGGAATGCGGGCACGCCAGCAATCCCCTGAACACAGCTTCTACACTTTATTACACATTAAAATCCCACACCAAGCTGCATCCCAAAGAGTTAAATTAGAATCACTGAGGGTAGAAGTCAGGCATTTGCACAGTTTGTAAAAATTTCCCAAATGATTCTACTGTGCAACAAAGTTTGGAAACTACTGTCTTAACACTTTACTGCTTAATCTTTATGGGTCTGTGAGCAAAATAAATGTTCTACATCTTTCAGCTACTTTCACTGAGCTACACTCACTTTCAGCTACACTCACTCAGATGGGGAGATATTTGTGTACCAAAGTTTATTTACTGAGCTAAAAACTGTGTAACATAGTGAAGAACTTGAAAAATCCAAATGTCTCTTCATTTAGCATGATCTAAAATTCAATAAAGTATTACCTATTGGATTTGGAGGCTAAAAATGTGCAGTTTATCAGTGTGGTCCTTTTCCTACCTTTACTGTAACTGACTATCTAAATATGCATAACATTCACAACTAAAGGTCAAATTAAAATTGATACCAAGAACTGGGTTTTTAATCATAGAAATAAATTGTATTTATATTGTATAAGATAGCCATTTATTAGCTTAACACAAAATTGCGTCCATACCACTTTTTCCTTTCTTAATCTACTTCCTTGTGTCATCATTTATTAGCTGGTTTAGATCATTAATTTTTTTTTTTACTTCACAATATTGTGTTGGTTTTGCCATACATCAACATGAATCTACCACGGGAGTACACGTGTTCCCCATCCTGAACCCCCCACCTCCCTCCCCGTACCACCCCTCTGGGTCATCCCACCCAGTGCACCAGCCCCAAGCAGCCTGTATCTTGCATCGAACCTAGACTGGCAATTCGTTTCTTGTATATTATACGTGTTTCAATGCCATTCTCCCAAATCATCCCACCCTCTCCCTCTCCCACAGAGTCCAAAATACTGTTATATATATCTGTGTCTCTTTTGCTCTCTCACATACAGGGTCATCATTACTATCTTTCTAAATTCCATATATATGCATTAGTATACTGTATTGGTGTTTTTCTTTCTGGCTTACTTCACTCTGTTTAAGAGGCTCCAGTTTCATCCACCTCATCAGAACTGATTCAAATGTATTCTTTTTAATGGCTGAGTAATACTCCATTGTGTATATGTACCACAGCTTTCTTATCCATTTGTCTGCTGATGGACATCTAGGTTGCTTCCATGTCCTAGCTTTTATAAACAGTGCAGTGATGAACATTGGGGTACACGTGTTTCTTTCAGTTCTGATTTCCTCAGTGTTTATGCCCAGCAGTGGAATTGCTGGGTCATATGGCAGTTCTATT
Source organism: Nanger dama (assembly GCA_917880005.1). Classification (NCBI taxonomy): domain Eukaryota; kingdom Metazoa; phylum Chordata; class Mammalia; order Artiodactyla; family Bovidae; genus Nanger; species Nanger dama. The sequence goes on from CAKJTW010000022.1 coordinate 36,492,794, forward strand.
TCCAGTTTTTTAAGGAATCTCCACACTGTTCTCCACAGTGGCTGTGCCTACCCACCAATAGTGTAAGAGGATTCCCTTTTCTCCACACCCTCTCCATCATTTATTGCTTGTAGACTTTTGAATCACAGCCATTCTGACTGGCATAAAATGGTACCTTATTGTGGTTTTGATTTGCATTTCTCTGATAATGAGTGCTGTTGAGCATCTTTTCATGTGTTTGTTAGATCATTAATTTTTTCCAGTTTTTTTTTAAATAATTGACATACATCTCTGTATATGTTGAAGGTATACAGCATGGTGGTTTGATTTACAAACATTGTGAGATGATTACCAAAATAAGCTCAGCTCATTAATTCTTATATGGTATGCTTATTTTTTAATATCTTAATAGGGATTTTAAGATCCCTTAGAGAAGGGATCCTGTACATAAAGTAATATTTATTGAGCATGCACTATGTGGCGAGAGCTATGTTAGCCCATCAACAGGTTTTTTGTCCCCTATAGCTATGTTTTTGTGGACCCTATAGCTACAACAGAGGATGAGATGGCTGGATGGCATCACTGACTCAATGGACATGAGTCTGGGTAAACTCCAGGAGTTGGTGATGGACAAGGAGGCCTGGCATGCTGCGGTTCACGGGGTCGCAAAGAGTCGGACACGACTGAGCGACTGAACTGAACTGACTGATAGCTATGTTATTTAATTTGCAGTTTACAGTAAATAGTAAGACCAACTTAGTGGCCTGGCCACCTTTTTATTAATGGCAGTATAAAACAGAAGCAAATAAAAAAATAGCCAATGGAAGCATATTAAGTATCACTCACATATTAAGGATAAGTTCACAGTAAATGAAACCTTCAGTTGTGTGTGTGTGTGTTGAGTCTCAATGCAGAATATTTTTCTCCATTAGAGAAATTTGAAATATATTGGGATAGAACAGTGTTTTGTGCATCATAGTGTTCTGTAAATAGTTCTTGATTAAGTAAATGAAGTCAAAAGTTCTAGAAATGGGGTTTTGGTTTGTTTTGGTTTTGTTCTCAGCTGTTAGAAGTTTCTCTGGCTGAAAACAGAAATCACCTTGTAACTTTGGTATTCTTTTGGCTCTGGGCACTGAAGGGGCCTCTTTTTCATATGTACGTATAAGTGGCTAAGGCCCCTGCGGGTAGAGGAGCAGGCAGGATGTCTGTGGCTTGGACGGTTCAGTCCCTCAAGCCCTTTTAGGTATGCAGAGATGGTTTCTAAGCCATGGACTTCTTTATCTAGTGTCAAGAAGACTCCTGGGAAAATAAGAAATGAACACCTAACTCTGTCCATTTAGAGCTTCAAAAGACATGGAATGGTCCCAGCCAAGGTCCATGGATAGCAAAGGAGAACTCTCCATGAGGCAAGAGGCATCTGGACTAGTTGGAGCCCACAGGATAGAAGTGACCCCCAGCAGAGCCAAATGGAGATTTTGACATGAAGAAAGTGTGCTTTCTGCAAAGAGAAGCTGATGGAGCCTTAGAAAAACAAGCAGAAAAATAATGAAGATGTTAATATCCCAAACTGATCTTTTAAAATGCATACTAGTGATTTGCATGGTAAAACTCTGGCACTTTTAACTCAGTAATAGCCATGAATCGTCTTCCACACTCTGCATTCCTAATGATTGTGATTAATAAGGTCATTTATTCTTGTTGTTATCCATATGACAGAAATAACATATACAGCCCATTTATACTCTGAATTCCTTCGATGGCTTCACTTCACTGAGATGAGAGGAATGTGGCCATATTCAGAGATGGCCAAGAATTCTACATAATGGTTAGGTCAGATGAACCACAGTATTTCACTGCAATGTATATGTTTGAAGGCTGGAAAGACACATATCAATTGATTCTCTTAGTAGATATCTGGGTGCTTACCATATGCTAAGCACAAGAAAATAAAATATAATTTTTTATACCATGAAATTATAATAAAGTTCTACCCATATTGAAGGTGAAAGTTGCTCAGTCATGTCCAACTCTGTGTGACCCCATGAGCTGCAGCCTGCAAAGCTCCTCTGTTCTTTCAATTCTCCAGGCCAGAATACTGGAATGGGTAGCTGTTCCCTTCTCCAGGGGATCTCCCCAACCCAGGGATCAAACCTAGGTCTCCTACATTGTAGGCAGATTCTTTACCCTGTGAGCCATCAGAGAAGCCCAAGAAAACTGGAGTGGGTAGCCTATCCCTTCTCCAGTGGATCGTCCCAGCCCAGGAATTGAACTAGGGTCTCCTGCATTGCAGGCAGATCCTCGACCCACGTTAACAGTACAGCTAAGGAGGCCACTAACTGCCATATGGCTTCAAAATGGCGAAATTCAGAGCAGACATTAAGATAACATGAGCAAAGTTTAAAATATTACTTGGAAACACAAAATATCCCCCAAAGAGAAAAATCTCTAAAGACAAACTTAAGAATAAGCCACCAACATACTTGACTCACATCAAGACAACAGACCTCAGACAGAGGTTATCTGAGCAACCACTTATATGAGTGTTTTGATGGATAAAATTTATAGAAATGGGTAATCAATGTATCTCTCATGTTTCATTCACAAAATATTTAGGGAGGGAAGGTAATATCTGACATCCTTGCTTCTGAATTGGGTCATTACAACATCTCCACATAATTCACTTTCCAAATCAGTGTTTACATATGTTTTAATAAGACAACCTGTGTTCTTCATAGTTTAAATGGTAGTGTGGATGTTCAGTGGCCTTTCTTTAAGCAAGAGGCAATAATCTAACAAAAAGCTTTTCTCACCGCAAAAGGAAGAAAAGTGTCTTTGTGGAATGTTTTTCTCATTCATTATCCTTCCCCTACTGCAAACTACCATTTGCCAGGCCTGTAGACATTCTGTGATAAGCAGGAGTGCTGTCGTCAGAAATAGGCTCCACAGGACTGAAAAATAGCTTTCTTGTGGAGGAATAACTTCTTGCTTTTACAGATCTGAAGAAGGGTTAGGAGAAAGATTTGATGGCTAAATCTCACTTGGAAAAACCAACTTTGGCTTAGATCTTTGTTCCTCAAAAGATGGAAGGTTTTATTCTTGTACAATATAAATTACGGTCTTTCCTCTTCTCCAGGGATACCAAGTACACACTGAACTATTTTATTTTTATTTGTTCGTATATCTTAAGGTTTCAGTTTCTTTGAGAGTTTTTAATTCTCATGGCTATTATATTTCTATTCTGGTTATAATAATTAGAGATACTTTCAATATTTTGTGATTTCAGTTTGACTTGAGATCCATATAAACTATACTCAAAGTTCTTCACATCATTTCAGTGTACATGAGAAAAGGCCTAGGGCTGGAAACCAGGTGACCTGCATTCTAGTTCAGCTCTCTCTCTAGCTGTCTGTGTGATCCTGAGCAAGTCATTTAGCCTCTCTGGGCCTGAGTTGTCTCGTCTACAAAACAAAAAACTTAGAGGAGATGTTTTCTCCTCCTTTGATGTTTAGTTAAACTTCCTTTAGAACTAATTTTAGGGCTAAAATTGTATGATTTTGGTTTTTAAGTGTCTCCCAGTGCAAGACCTTTGTGCTAAATGTTGTACATTAGCTATTCACAGAGTATCCACAGCCCTCTTCTTGTATGCTTTCCTCAGTCATGGGCTAGAAATCTAATATTCTTGATATTCAGACTCCTTCGTACTTAAATGGGATAGTCATGTAGGCAGGTTCTGGTCTATGATGTCAGTCAAAGTCTCTAGAAGTAAGTTCCAGAAAAGCTTTTTTTAAAAGAATACATTTAGCTTTAATGTCTCCTCCCCTTTTCACTCCCACTTTTATTTTCCTGCTTGTGATGTGGACAAGAACTTGTAACTGCAGCCTGTGACTGTGAGGCACAAATACAAGGACAAAGGCTATACGCTGGTGCTAGCGGAGGGAAAAGATGAGAAGAGCCCGCTTTACAAATGCATCCCTGAACTATCAGCCAGACCTAACTGACTTGCGTTACACTTCTTGTTGCTTCAAACAAATAAATCCTCTCCTATTTAGAGTACTGTTAACTGGGCTTTCTATAACCTGTAAATAAATGCAGTCATAATAAACCTTAAAACTAATCGGTTCCGAAGAGTAGGGATTTTAGAACAACTTCAGTAACTTTAGAGTTAATCCTCCTTCTTAGAATCAGTTTCCACTTTGTGATGACTTTTCATTGCCTTTGTTTAGCATTTCTGTAACTCTTCCTCACCATCTGGACCCTCTATCCATCCCCTTCTCCCTCTGTGATGTGCTCCCTGCTTCTTCCCAGTAGAGCAGATCACAGCCTCCTCTGTGCCACCACCATCCCTGGCACTGTCCTCTATTTTTGCCCCAATCTCATTTTTCTGGAACTTATTTTTATAGCTTTCTATCTTATTAAAACCAGAAGGTAGTCAGCATGTCTTCAGTTCAGTTCAGTTCATTCACTCAATCATGTCTAACTCTTTGGAACCCCATGAACCACAGCACACCAGGCCTCCCTGTCCATCACCAACTCCCAGAGTTTACCCAACCTGATGTCCATTGAGTTGGTGATGCCATCCAACCATCTAATCCTGTTGTCCCCTTCTCCTCCCACCCTCAATCTTTCCCAGCATCAGGGTCTTTTCAAATGAGTCAGCTCTTTGCGTAAGGTGGCCAAAGTACTGGAGTTTCAGCTTCAGCATCAGTCCTTACAATGAACACCCAGGACTGATCTCCTTTAGGATGGACTGGTTGGATCTCCTTGCAGTCCAATGGACTCTCAAGAGTCTTCTCCAGCACCACAGTTCAAAAGCATCAATTCTTCAGCACTCAGCTTTCTTTATATTCCAACTCTCAAATCCATACATGACTACTGAAAAAACCATAGCATTGACTAGATGGACCTTTGTTGACAAAGTAATGTCTCTGCTTTTGAACATGCTATCTAGGCTGGTCATAACTTTCCTTCCAAGAAGCTCAGTTCAGTTCAGTTCAGTCACTCAATCATGTCCAACTCTTTGCGACCCCATAAATTGCAGCACACCAGGCCTCCCTGTCCATCAACAACTCCCGGAGTTAATTCAGACTCACGTCCATCGAGTCAGTGATGCCATCTAGCCATCTCATCCTCTGTTGTCCCCTTCTCCTCCTGCTCCCAATCCCTCCCAGCATCAGAGTCTTTTCCAATGAGTCAACTCTTCACATGAGGTGGCCAAAGTACTGGAGTTTCAGCTTTAGCATCATTCCTTCCAAAGAAATCCCAGGGCTGATCTCCTTCAGAATGGACTAGTTGGATCTCCTTGCAGTCCAAGGAACTCACAAGAGTCTTCTCCAACACCACAGTTCAAAAGCATCAATTCTTCAGTGCTCAACCTTCTTCACAGTCCAACTCTCACATCCATACATGACCTTGAAAAAACCATAGCCTTGACTAGACGGACCTTTGTCGGCAAAGTAATGTCTCTGCTTTTGAATGTACTATCTAGGTTGGTCATAACTTTCCTTCCAAAGGAGTAAGCGTTTTTTAATTTCATGGCTGCAATCACCATCACAGTGATTTTGGAGCCCAAAAAGAGAGTCAGCCACTGTTTCCACTGTTTCCGCATCTACTTGCCATTAAGTGATGAGACCAGATGCCATGATCTTCGTTTTCTGAATGTTGAGCTTTAAGCCAACTTTTTACTCTCCTCTTTCACTTTCATCAAGAGGCTCTTTAGTTCTTCTTCACTTTCTGCCATGAGGGTGGTGTCACCTGCATATCTGAAGTTATTGATATTTCTCCCGGCAATCTTGATTCCAGCTTGTGCTGCCTCCAGCCCAGTGTTTCTCGTGATGTACTCTGCATAGAAGTTAAATAAGCAGGATGACAATATACAGCCTTGACGTACTCCTTTTCCTATTTGAAACCAGTCTGTGGTTCCATGTCCAGTTCTAACTGTTGCTTCCTGACCTGCATACTTTACACAGCCCTGTTTATCCCAAGTATAGCTTTGAACCTTGTATGTAACAGATGTTCAATAAATGGTAATTTGGTTATTTCATTTTGACTGAGTGCATTAATTTATTAATCTTATAATTATTTGACAAAGTCACTGCTTATGCAGAAGTAGCTGAGAACCACTGGATTCCATGCTGATTGTTCCATATGGAGACTGTATAATTTTTGATAATTCTATCTGGACTACATAATTGACACTGTCATTTATCTCTAAACTCATTATACACTGAACTTTCAAAAGGAGTTTCTTTGAAACAGCAAATATGTGTCTAACTCAACCAGCTCTCCCACCTTTTCTGATGTAGCAATAGAATTGACCATGAATTTATTAATTTAAGGGAAACAAAATACGTTATTAAAGTCCTAACACTCATGGAAATGAAAAACAGGGAGCTTTTCACAAACAGTGCTTAGTAAACATTTATTATGCCTGGGAAACGTGCATTGTGCCTTTCCTGGGACAGTGCTTTTACAAATGGAAGACATGACAAGATATCAGTTCGTTCGATCTATTGATTTCCTTGGCATAGTACAGAAGGAAGATATTCAGAACTGCAGACTGTGTGTGTGTGTTTAAGTCAAGAACTGTCCTAAAAGGTCAAAAAGGAACTGGGATATAATAGGATTGTGTGAGATTACATTATAGCCTACAGTTACTCAGTTTATTACAGTTTGCTACGAACCATTAAAATGTCTATCTATCTAGGCAAATTGAAGCTGATTCAGTTATGCTTAAGAATGCTCAGATAATTAACATTTTAGTGGCCCTATGGATAAAACATGTCTTCTCAAGGGAAGTGAGTTTCCTAGTGAAAAGCAACATAGTTGAGAAGAGCTTTCTGAGACTTTAGGAGTTCACATACCAAATTCACAATTTGGGCTACAGTTTTTACCTGTATTATCATAAAATTAATGAACCAGTTGTTTTTCTTTAGGAAATTTAATCATTTTCCTTTTCTACATAAGTAAATTTATTTAAAAAAGAAATGCAAATCTCTATTATATCACAAATTTAAACAAATAAATGACAGATGATGGAAAGCTTGCTTGGCTTTGGACTCTATATTTGTGTATATTAAAGATACTATTTGGAGAAGAAAATGGCAGCCCACTCCAGTATTCTTGCCTGGAGAATCCCATGGACAGAGGAGCCTGGTAGGCTGCAGTCCACGGGTCTCAAAGAGTCAGACACAACTGAGCGACTTCACTCACTCACTCACTCAGAGATACTATTCTCTGCTAGGCTCTAAGTCAGAGGCCTGTTCTTTCTTGTTTAAAGTGAGATAAGAAAATGTTATGGGCTTCCCCAGTGGCTTAGTAGTAAAGAAGCCACTTGACAATGCAGGTGATGCAGGAGACGCGGGCTCAATCCCTGGGTCAGGAAGATCCCCTGGAGAAGGGGATCTGCAGTATTCTTGCCTAGAGAATCCCATGGACAGAGGAACCTGGCAGGCTACAGTCCATGGGGGTTGCAAAGACCTAGACATGACTGAGCACACACACATTTGCAGGAAAACGTTACAGCGGTAAGAGGTGTTAGAAACACACTGGTATTAACCTGAGAAATTTTCATTGACATAACAGTAAAAATAATTAAAATGGGAAAATTTTTCTTATAATGTTATTTTGCATCAGGTCCATGTGCCATGTAAAGTCTTTGAAATACCATCAGATAAGTACATCCTGTTAGTGCTAGTCAACTCTTTTTGACCCTCTGGATTGTAGCCCAAAAGGCTCCTCTGTAAAACAGGCATAACAAAGTACCACAATAGCATACAGTTAGAGAACAGAATGTCATAATTTTTTTAAAAAGCATTCTGAAGTGTGAAGATATCTGAAGTTTCTTATGTTTTTAAACAATTCAACTTGGCTAGGCTGAACCATATCTCCCAGAAGTCCCAGAAATATTTCTGGTTAAGGCACATCTCAAAAGATACTTAATGTGAGATTTGGAGGGTTAAAATGAAGCAGCAGCCATTTTTCTTTTTATGCTCGGACTATTATAGGAAATCCAGGTAAAACTAATGGAATTGCTTTCACCTGGGAAAATAGTGATTCAAAAGCAGTATCTCATTCCTGGAGACATTGCAGAGAGTACCACCATGGAGCACTTGAAAGATGTAAAGGTGATGATTCCTACTCATCCATCCCCAGTCATCCCCACTCAGCCCGCTGATTTGGCCTGTGCAGTAGACAGAATGACAGTGGATTAGCATAAACTTAATCAGGTGTTGACTGCAATTGCAGCTGCTATTCCAAATATTGTGTTATTACTGGAGCACATCAACCAATCCCTTCAAACCTGATCAGCTGTATTGGTCTGGCAAATGCGTTCATTTTTCTCTTTACCTGTTAGTCAGGACTACTAAAAGTAGTTTGTTTTCAGCTGAGAAGGCCAGTAATTTTCTTTCACTCTCCTATTTCAGAGGTCTCAACTCTCCAGCCCTAGTCTATAGGGCTCTTGGTCACCATTTCCACTCTGCATGATATCATTCTGGTCCATTGCATTGACAATATTTATGCTAAATGGATCTGTTGAGAGGAAGTAGTGACTACTCTAGACCTGTTGATAAGATACTTGCATGCCAGAAATAGGAAAGAAGTCCCCCTGAAAATCAGAGCCCTTCGACCTCAGTGAAAAATTGAGGGGTCCAATCTGAGGCATGTTGGTCTATCCCTTCCAAGATGAAGGGTATACTGCTGCATCTGGTCCTTCCTACCACAAAGAAAAAAACACAATCCCTGGTAAGTCTCTTTGTGTTTACCTCATTTGGCCATGGTCATGTTATTCCAGCCCATTTACCCAGTGATCTGAAAGGCTCCCCGTTTTTAGTGTGTTCCTGAACAAGAGGAGGCTCTTCCATAGGTCCGGGCTGCCATGCAGGCACCCACAGGTGTGGATGGTGCCTGAGTGTGCTGTGGCACCATCATCAGATGGAGGCGGTCTATTTGAGATGGCTCTCCAGCAGATCCTAGAGGCCCTAGTGTGTTCCATGAGAAACAATGTCCCCTACCCCCACCACGTTGCTTTCTCCTTCTCCCAACCCACCCATATGGCCTCATCTATAGCACATGCTTCCCCTACACCAATCAGTGGGTCCTTGTCAATTTGGCATGGCTTTTCTACACACGAGTCCTGATGGCTGATTCTGGAGGTCAGAGCACCCTGAGAGGACTCCAGCATCCGTCACTTTTTTTTTTTTAAATCAGAGCTGGGTTTGTCAGTGGATTTACATTTTTCCTGAAACAAAAAGATAAGCTTTTACTAACAAAAGTGTATCTCTTGCCAGACAGCCAACTTTTAGCTGAATAAAAATTTCCAAATGATTTTTATGTAAAAGTATATAAAAGGTCTATGAAAAATCTGACCATGGCTGCACATGTCACTGACCCCCAGAGAGCTGAAGGAAGTCAGAGCCTGACCTCAGGCCACCAGATATCATAGTCACCTCCCTGCTCACCTTCCTGAGGGTAACTTTCAGGGACAGTATCTCAGAGGGCCATGGCCCAACACGGCCCTGAAGCCCAGCCCCAAGAGTTCCCTTGTAGCCATGGCTCTACCAGGCAACCCCCACAGCACATGACAGGCCCTCCCCAAGTGCTCTGCCAGGAACTGAAACCAGCAAAGAACAAGGGGACACAGGAGAAGGGAGGACAAGTTCAATAAAAAAATTCACACGTAATGTCTTGCTAGGAAATTTTGTAAGTCTCTGTCCTTAGTCTTTCCAGTCTTATAAATCCAACTGCTGACTCAGCTCTCCACTTGGCTGTCTAATAAGCACCCCATACGTAACAGAAATCTTGATTCACCTCTCCTTTTCCCAGACCTGCCCCACCCCTGTCTTCCTATTCTTAGGAAACAACACCACTATCCACTCAGTTGTTCAGCATGAAAACCTTGGAGTCAATTTCACTAAGATGGGGCACTTGCAACACAACTGTGACTTTGCAGGGGGTAGACCTAGAACAAGAGGGGCTGTGAGAGCATGGACTAGTGTGGACTCTAGAGTCCGACCACCTGCACTCACAACCGGCCAGCTCACTCACGAGATTCGTGCATGTGGGCAATGTACTAACTTGCCACATCTAACCTTCAGGTTTTTCCTGTGAAACATCAAGATCGCCATAGTATCAACCACCAAGGTTGTTGTGAGACTTACTCAACCTCAGTGTGGCAGTTGTTCAAGGTCAGCTCACCTAGGGCACTAGAAAGTGAGCCAGTTTCTGCTAGTTCATTGTCTCCTCCCTAGAGTCACGGAGGCAAGACAGAATTAGAGCTACATGATTAGCCACCTACAATGAGTTGAGTAGCATCAGCAGGAGAAATGGCACACTGGGGGTACACTAGAAGGTCCCTCCATAATTATATTTGGATTTATAAATTTGTATGGATGTGAGAGTTGGACTATGAAGAAAACTGGGCACCCAAAAATTGATGCTTTTGAACTGTGGTGTTGGAGAAGACTCTTGAGAGTCCTTTGGAGAGCAAGGAGATCCAACCAGTCCATCCTAAAGGAAATCAGTCCTGAATATTCATTGGAAGGACTGATGCTGAAGCTGAAACTCCAATACTTTGGCCACCTGATGCAAAGAACTGACTCATTTTAAAAGACCCAGATGCTGGGAAAGATTGAAGGTGGGAGGAAAAGGGATGACAAAGGATGAGACAGTTGGATGGCATCACTGACTCAATGGACATGAGTTTGAATAAGCTCCGGGAGTTGGTGATGGACAGGGAAGCCTGGAATGCTGCAGTCATGGGGTTGCAAAGAGTCAGACACGATTGAGTGACTGAACTGAACTGAACCAAACCCAAAACCTTTCCTCTGTTTATTCTGTCTTCTGTCACGTTTCCAACTACAGCTCCTCTCAGAGTGGTGAGCACCTGAGCTCTCCACAGTGCTGCCCTCTTCCAGCTCACAATGATTTCTACACCTCCCCTCTGTTCACCATGTCACTCAGGTATGGATCCTCATTTAGGGTCCTTGACTACCTCTATACCTCTCCTGGGGCCTTTGTAGTTTCCTAAATGGATGTGATTTGATTGACTGCTTATTAAAATCAGGGTATTCAGATGATAAATCCAAAATTATAATGACTTCTGGCTTACTCCCAACAATGAAAGAAAGTGTGTGTGTGTGTGTGTGTGTGTGTGTATATATTTAAAATATTCTTTTCCATTACAGTTTATCATAGGATATTGAATACAGTTCTCTGTGCTATACAGTAGGACCTTGTTGTTTGTTCACTCTCTGTATAAAAGCTTATATCTACTAACCCCAGCCCCTGCTTCATCCGCCCCCCAACCCCACCTCCCTTGGCAACCACCAGTCTATTCTCTATGTCAGTGATTCTGTTTGTGCTTTATACATAGATTCACCTGTGTCATATTTTAGATTCCACATATAAGTGATGTCATATGGCATTTACTTTTCTCTTTCTGACTTACTTCACTTAGTATGATAACCTCTAGTTGCATCCATGTCTCTGCAAATGGCATTATTTCATTCTTTTTACAACTGAGTAGTATTCTGCTGTATATATGTACCACATCTTTCTTATCCATTCATCTGATGATGGACATTTAGTTTGTCTCCACATCTTGGCTACTGAGAATAGTGCTGCTATGAACACAGGGATGCATGAATCTTCTTGGCATATAGTTTTGTCTGGAAATGTGCCCAGGAGTGGAATTGCTGGGTCATATGGTAATTCTATTTTTAGTTTCCTGAGGAAACTCCATACTGTTTTTCACAGTGGCTGTACCAATTTACACCTTCCACCAACAGTGTAGGAGGGTTCCCTTTTCTCTACACTGTCTCTAGCATTTGTTATTTGTAGGTTTCTTAATGATGGCTATTCTGACTGGTATAAGGTGGTACCACATTGTGGTTTTGATTTTCATTTCTCTAATAAGTGAAAGTGAAATAATTTAGTGATGTTGAGCATCTTTTTACGTGCCTGTTGGCCATCTGGATTTCTCTTTGGAAAAACATTTATTTAGGTCTTCAGCACATTTTCTGATTAGGTTTTTTTTTTTTTCTCATTGAGTTATAAAGCTGTTTGTATATTTTGGAAGTTAAACCCTTGTCAATTATTTGAAAATATTTTGCAAATATTTGAAAATATTTTCTCCAATTCTGTAGGCTGTGTTTTCATTTTGCCTCAAAATATGTTTTCTAATTTGATAAAGTGTCATAAAAAGATGTACTATTTAAGGATCAAGTTCTTCCATGCCATGTCACTCATTGATGAAGTAATCATTTAAATATATGTGAATGATGGAAAAATATTTAATGATAGGTCCAATATAATATATACATTGTTTTGAAATGCATTAATAGGTTAATTATATTTTAAAGCTATCATTAAAATATTTATATTTATTATTTTATATTTGTGTATGTGTATGTATCCAAGCACAATCATGAAGGATTATTAGTAAATCTTTCATTGAAAATTGCTACATAAACTGAGTAAAACTAAAAAGGTTTTTCCTGTAAAAAAAAAAATGACTGATTGTTCAATAGAATCTGTGCTCCTTACAGTATTACTTTTATCTACATACTATCTTTACTCTGAAGGCCCCAAGGAATTAATTAAGATCACTAGCTAAGAGAGAATTAATACTATAGTAAATACTTCTTACTTTTCCAACATAAGTACAATTGGAGAAATGGAGGAGTCTGTGATTGAACTGAAACAATGGGGCATGGCCTGGATCCCTAGAGCAGACCCACCTGGACTTCAGGACATGTTTTCCTGGCCTGCATTTAGTCATCTGCCAGCTTCTTGTAAAGCCTAATTTTTTCTTTTATAATTGCCTATATCCCACTTGACTGGGACAGCCCATACAGACAACCATGTGTCATGCACAATCACTGTCATGTCAGATCACTAAACAATGCACCCCATAATCAAAGGAACAAGAAGTACTAACTTGTCCAAGTGCAAATGATATTCTCTGGACAACCTCCTGACAAGCAGAATCTCAGTAATGGTGAGAATCTCAACATCACAGATTAAGGTCCTGTGACCTAACTTTATCTGCCCTTGACCAAAATTGTGAATTAGAGGGAAAAAAATCTCTGAAAGCCATCAGCTGCCACTAATGGCACAACCCTGATGTTCTACTAAAGATACAATTTCACAGAACACCAACATTATATGTGGTCACTCTGGGACCATGATAGAGTGAGCCAAAAGTGAGACTCCTCTGAAATTATGTCTGAGTACAAAAGCAAGGATACTGAAACATGCGAATAATCAAACGTCTCCCTCTCTCAGCCAACATGAATGACCACTGCCTTTTTGCTAATTATACCTTTAGTTCCACTCCATTTCTTTCTCATCTCTCAGGTAAAAATTATTGCTGTCTAAGCATAGATTTAATATTACCTCCTGACAGTATTCAATCCAGAGAAGTCCCCTGCTTCTTTAAACACTCCACAAGATCACCTGACAAGTTCAATCCTGAGTCACTTCCTGGTGTGGGCTCCTTTGTTGTAGCAAGTAACACAGGCAAATTCATTCCACTACACACGCGCTGTTTGGGAGCTATGGGCAACTTTAATTAATACAAGAACTACCTTGAGTCCTTTGATCCAAAAATGATGAAATGTCCAGGGAAAACAGAAGAAATTATAAGCGGAAATAACAATTATTGCTCACTAGACATGTGCTGGAAGGCATTTACACACGGTGGCCTTTAAATCTCATACTGTGACTCTGATTTTCCTCATTCCCTCACAGCCCCCATTGCGATCCATCAGCAGGCCCTCTGAGCTCTCCCTCACAGAACACCTCAAATCTGACCATTTCGCATCCTCTGCACCGCACACACGCAGCCCAGCCATCCTCAGCCACCACCTGCACTATTGCCATAGCCTGTGGAGGGACCTCTGGACCTCGGTTCCGGCCCTGAGTCCCCCCACCCCCACTGTCCATTTGCCTCACCACAGCCAGAGTGAGTTTTACAAGCAGAATATATATATACACACACACGTGTGTGTGCAATGTTGAGTTTATGAAAAAATGTTTAATCTCAACAAGCAACTAAACAGTTTGAAGTTAAAATAGCACATTGTACAGTGCAGTACTTGGCACAAAGTGACTACTCAAGGAATATTTATTGTACACATGAAAAACAGTTTTTCATTTAACAATCGACAAAGATTTAAAAATAAATTCATAGTTATTGGCAAGAGCTCACAGAAAGGGCACTCTGTATACTTCTGGAGATATTGTGTATTTTATCAGGAAATTTGTCTCTGAAATGTCCATATCCTTTGAACAAACACTTTCATATTTAAGTTTCTTATTTAAGGATTTAGTTAAGGATGTGCACAAAAAGCTGTATTTACAGTAGTCCAGGCATTTTAAGTAGCAGTTTAATCTTTCATGTTCAAGAAGGATGTTTTTAGGTTATAAAAATTCATCATAGAATAGAAAGGGCTTTTTTGTTGTTGAGGGTTATATTTGTTCCCTACTGTTGCTGTAACAGTTTGCCACAAACAATACAAATTTATTATCTTAACAGTTTTGGAGGTCAGAATTCAGAAATGAGTCTTACTGACTAAAATCAAGGTGTCACCTGGACTATGTTCCTTCAGGAGACGAGGAGAGACTCCAGTTCCTTGCCTTTTCTAGCTTCTGTGTTTCTTGGCTCACAGCTTTTTCCCTCCATCTTCAAAGCCTATAGCATATCATCTTCAAATCTCTAATTCTGACCTCCTCATCTGCCTCTCTCCTCTACTCTGTGTGTGTGTGTGTGTGTGTGCGCACGCACACACACGTGTGCACTCAGTCACTCAGCTGTATCTGATTTGTTGTGATCCCATAGACTGTAAACTGCCAGGCTCTTCTGTCCATGGAATTTTCCAGGCAAGAATACTGGATTGGTTGCCATTTCCTTCTCCAGGGATTCTTCCCAACCCAGAGGGCACATCCAGGTCTCTTGCATCTGCTGCACTGGCAAGCGGATTCTTTGGCACCAGCATCACCTGCGAAGCCCCTTCCTCTTTAAAGGACACTTGTAGTTGCAGAGGCCTACTGCTATAATCCAAAAGAATATCCTGATTTTAAGATCATTTGATTTAGCAGCTTAATTCTTTTATAACCTTAATTACCTCTTGCCAGGTAACATAACATAGTCAGAGGTTCTAGGGATTCTAATGTAAACATTTTTGTATTGCCATTACTGTGTCTATCACATGGAATATGAAACTATAATCTCCTTCCTAAGCAAATCATGACCCTTCCAATCTATAGCTGAGCCGTCAAACTTCAGAGGAAGGCTGAAGACTGTGGTCTCAGACTGTAGATAAGGAACAAGACTGTGCAGCACATCCAAAGTGCCTTCCTCATGACTATAATCACAGTGGATGGGATCAGCATTGCTCTTACTGTTTGAAACCCCAATATTCAGGCAGTTATGGTGGCCTGACCTGAGCCCAGGTAGACATCTGATGCTCAGACCCTAGGTTGATATACTTGAAGCAATCAGGAGGGGAAACAAATCAGACGAGTTCCTAGGCCATCTGAGAGCCAAAGTTGGAGAAACAAAATTCAAACATAAAGTTCTTCCAGCAAAAGTAGGACTGATACTCTGAGACCAACCAATGGCAGAAGTCAAGTATAACAGGGATGGAACTAGAATTTAGCCTCAAAAAAGTGAGCCCTTTGAGCTAAAGTACCCATTAGTGACTATTTGCCAGTTTCCTTCATAGGCAAGTCAGACTGGCTATAGATTTGGTTGACATCATTTTTCTCAGAGAAGAAAGGTAAGCTACATCATTGTTTTGAATTTTTTTTTTTCTCACAGACTGAAGACTTTCAATGGTTACAAGATGAAACTTTGGCCTCATGCCAAATAGTAATAGTAATCCTAATGTAGAGGCAGCTTTTAAAGCTATGGATGGGGTCACCTCCCCCACCTTACCCCCAGCTTCTTTGCAGATTACTTATTTGTAGTGTGTACAAAACAAAGGTAAATGAGATGGAAACCTGCATCTTTATGCACACCACTCACACATTTCCAAGAATTTGTACTGCACTGATCCCCCTTCCGTCCTGGTAGCACCATCTTTTTTTTCCTGCAATAATGGAATTATAGAG
Organism: Nanger dama; assembly: GCA_917880005.1. Lineage (NCBI taxonomy): Eukaryota > Metazoa > Chordata > Mammalia > Artiodactyla > Bovidae > Nanger > Nanger dama. Next base: position 36,508,886 of record CAKJTW010000022.1, read on the forward strand.
ATGAAGGAAACAGAATACTATCAGAGTGATTCAAGAAATCTCTAGTTTGTTTCACTGTAGCTCAGAGAAAGGAGCTTTAGTGTTCAGCCTTCTGACCAGTATGCTTCCTAGATTCAAATGAGTGAAGAAAACAAAGAACTATAGCTATCTTTAGGCTAAAATGTGGAAGATGGGAAGGACTGTATAGACTAAAGGAAGAAAAGCACCTTGGTACATTCTGTTTTTCCTAAAAAGGATCAAGAAAACAAAGCCCACATTTTTATTGCAAACAATAACTTGGTACCTGACTCCTAAAATTCTTAGGACTTAAGAGGCAAGAACCACAAGTTGCTAATAAGCTAAAAGAAAGCAGGGCAGGGTGGAACCACCTCAAGACTCAATCACAGACATTAGTCTCCTTTTCCCTACCTGCGAAAGTGTGTTCGGTTGATATGAAAAAAATAAATTCTCTTAGTCTGGCCACAAGCTAAGCTAACAAAAGAAACATTTCTTTTGGCCTCAGCCCTCTGCTTCATCCCAGTGCTTGCATTTCTCACTCAAAGCCAAACTCAAGGACAAGACTTCTTCTTGTACCACGTCAAGGAAGCAGTGTTGAAAGCAAAGTATTTGATTTTAAGAAAGGAAGGTCTGTTCTCAAGGCCTAAACATTCAGCTGTAAAATGTGTAAACTATGTCATGGAATTCTGGCTGTGGTATGTGTCAAGCTAAGAAAACAACATGCCATCTCACCACTCTACGTAACACGGAAGTACGGAGAGCCTGAGAGAGATAAACACATACACATGTAAGTTAGTTATGATATTAAAATATGGGGGCTACTGGGGAAACTTTGCTGCTGAAGAATTAAAGCTGCCATTGTATAAAAACTATGTAAATGTTTGCTTGATATCATCATCTGTTGAGCAGTGGTTATAAAAATATGTTACTGGGAATTATCAAGTTAAAGGAATATCTTGTTTTTCCATGAGACAGGCTTCAGAAGTAGATGTTTGTAAATGAAGTCGTATTAGGCATTTTCCCATTTAAAAAGCTTTTGTAGCACTCACCACCTTCTACCATGATCTCTAATTTGCTTATTTGTTACGCTTATTGTTTATTGATGCTCCATCTCACTGCAACATGCGATCTTTGCATATGGTGGCTACTGCTGCCTCTGCTACTGCCACTGGCCCAGAAGGCAGCTGAAACTTCAACCCAGAGGTTTCCTACCCGTATCTGCAGCTCTCTCCTCGCTGCCATGCCACGCCTCAGGCCTAGTGTGCTAATTTTAACACTTGGTACCCTAACTGTGTTTCAGGGATATTTGGTTCCCAACAGGGAAAAAGTTCTCCCTTTTACCAACTTCAGTCCATAACTTCAGCTCCTACTTTGTGCCCACATAGACATGCCCTGACTTACTCTTTCAGCCTTAAAATTCCTCAACAGCTAATACTTCCTGGGCACTTACTATGTGCCAGCCACTGTCCTGGGTACTTGGGCTACAAAGATAGACAAAAACTTCTGAATTAATTCAGCTTATATTTCTTCAGTGTCCATTGAAATTTATCCTGTATCCAATGCCTCTCTATAAATTTACCATTTAGCTACATTTAGAATAAACCCCACATTGAAATGTCAACCTGACACCAGTTTTTGATGGTTGCCTTTTAAGATATGCAGGCAATAGAGCCTGTAATACTCCAGCTCTCTAGGGTTTATATTAATATCTTACTTTACATTTACCACAAATGCAGGTGCTCCCCTCCCCTAGGTCCCTGAGAAAAGGATCACTGAGTGCAAATGTCACAGGTTCTACAAATTCCGTTGTCATTTCAATAAGACTCCTTTTACACTCCTGGGGTAACCAAAATGCCAAATTGAATTATTATAGAATTCTGAAATAAATCTCTTAATCCTTTCAGAAATTTCTATCAATCTGCTTCCATCTGACCATACTGGTCCCTGATCCACCCCTGTGGAAACTCTTGCCCAGGCAAAGCATTGGAGGTTTTTAGTTGGAGTGTAATTAATGTGCCAAGTCATAATAACTATCATGAAAATATTTCAAAAGGTCAATATAATGATAAGCTTTCCCTTGTCTCTTTCTTGAAATTCTTCTCCAGCTTAAACCAATTGCCTAAGTCACTTAGGAGGCCTTTAAACAAAATGAAATCCTAATGATGTCTCTGCCATGAATAATTAATTGTTCATGTACAATCTTCTCAACAAAATCCATCCTCATTAGATTAGAGGTTTCCTCAAGATATGTGAGTTCATTAAGGACATTTTTACCTCCTCCTTGTGTCTTTCTTTCTTTGTCCATCTTATCTGTGTCTGTGATCTGAGATTCCATTGCCCTGGCAAGCCTCCAAAGAGAAACAGTTGTAAGGCAATTAAGGACCTTTGAGAAGTGGTAGAATCTCTTACTACTTTAAAACATGGTGGCTCAATTGAGAGAGTAACAGCAGAGAAGGACTGAACTTACCCTGGAGGTAAGGGCAGTTTGTTCTCTTCAGAGGGAAGAGGAAAGGAGAGTAGGGAAGGCATGTTTGTCCACCTTCTTAGGAACTGACATTTTATCCATGAGTCTTCTGTCTTTCTGACAAAGCTTTGATGACTGGGAAGCCTTGAGAAGAAATTAACATTGTAACAGTAGAACATCTTGTAATTTCTTTTTAAATGATGAAATGCAAGGTCATAGACACAATGGGAGAAATTTTAGGGGTCATCTCACATTCATTTGACAACTAACTGAATTCTGTTATCTGTCACAGTTCCAGCCACTGAGCCAAAAAAGAACCTTGTCCCCATTCCATTCATAGCCCTGCCTTTTCACTCTTCCTTCTTCACCCATCAGTTCAGTTCAGTCGCTTAGTCGTGTCCGACTCTTTGCAACCCCATGAATTGCAGCACGCCAGGCCTCCCTGTCCATCACCAACACCCGGAGTTCACTCAGACTCATATCCATCGAGTCAGTGATGCCATCCAGCCATCTCATCCTCGGTCATCCCCTTCTTCTCCTGCCCCCCATCCTTCCCAGCATCAGAGTCTTTTCCAATGAGTCGACTCTTCGCACAAGGTGGCCAAAGTCCTGGAGTTTCAGCTTTAGCATCGTACAATTCTTCCAACTATATTTCTGAATGGTCATATTTATTACAAGTGTGTTTCGATTGCTTAAAACTAATCTAAGTGAAGAAAAGGATACCATCCATAATTCAAACATGTTTTCTGTTTATGTATTTATACATTTCTATTATACATTATGTCTAAATTATTGTTCTTTTTCAAAGTAATGGTCTAAAGAACACTTAGGGATAGTATGAACTTGGCAAATGTGGGACAAAGCTTTTAGTTCACATTTCTTTTCACATAGCTATATTCATCCAGTAGACAAAATTTTGTATTCTCTTTTTTATCTAGCCTACCATATGCATTTTGAGATTAACATAGTCCTTACAAGCATCACTTGGAAAAGCTGCCTGGGAGTCCATTGGTGGACATATGTTACTTTAACAAACCACTGTTAATAATACTGCAATGAGCATCTTTCTGCATGCTTTTTTAATATCTAGGATTATTTCCATAGGTTCAACTCTTAGAAGTGGGACTACTAAATCAAAGGATAATATTTAGGTTGTTGAGATATATTGTGAAAACTTTCCCAAAACACTATTCCAATTTCTAATCTTACATACCTTATTCAATTAATAGGATTAATTAACTTTCAATTTAAGATAATCATAATGCACAGAAGAAGGTAACTGTTTATTGTGAAATATATGCACACAAAAGTATTTAAAATATATGCAGTTAAAGAATAGCAATAAATTAATACCTATGTATCCATTCCCTGCTTAAGAAATAGAATATTATGAATATTTTAGAAGCCCCTAGAGTATTAATATATTGAAGCAGACAAAGATCTCATAATTTCATTAGCTTAAAATACAAGCGTACACATCATATACACATTTATACTTTGTTCACATTATAGTCCATGCACTCCAAGGCACCCTCCTTGACACTCCCAGCAATAACTTAAGACTTTAGGTTGTTTCCATCTTGTAATTCTACCATCTCAAAGGTCACAGTGATGGTTGTAAGACAGCAGGTATCTTGAAATTTTGTTATCAGCATATTGTGGCTGCCTCCTCTATCTGCAAAATGCCTACCATCCTGGGAACTTCATCCTACCATCCACAGGAACTTCCCTGTGGATTCCCTTCACCTCTCTCTGATATTGACTATCCTCTCTGCTATTGATCCCAGTATCCCATGGCTTCCTTTTATTTATTTTTTATTCTTCAAACTTAGTAAATATAGTTTATTAAAGCCTGTAACTCAACTCAGTATCTGGAATCCTGAGGGTCTTTCCTTTTTTTTTTTTTTCTTTTTCTGAAGAAACACATCCTCCAGCAGCTTCTTAATAAAGGATGTGGGAGGGGTCAGTTTTCTAGAAAATCCAAATGCTTTTTTGAGGTGACAACATAGTCTTTACAAACATCATTTAGAAATGCTGTCTGACATTCCATCAAGTAAATATGCCCTTGTTTTATTAAAACAAGGTTTGTGAACCATGCCCTTTTTAGACATTCATATTGTTTCCCATTTTTACTACTATTAGCAAAGCTGCATAAGCATCTTTCTGCATCTGGACACCTACTGAGGGCCAGGTACCTCATGGGCACAGTAGAGAGTCGGGCACAGTAGAGAGTCAAGCACAGTCTAATGTGCACAAAACAAGAGGCGCAGCAAAGGGAAGCAGGGTGTATACATGTGCTTAGTTGAGAAAGAGATGATTGGTTCCCTAAGAACCTGAGGTACAAAACAGCCTACTGCAATATATAACTTTCTCTGCAGTCTTTATCCCAACTTAAGTGCAACTTTGCAATTTTAATACATATTAATCTTTGATTTTGGCATAGTCAATAAAGCAGAAATAGATGTTTTTCTGGAACTCTCTTGCTTTTTCCATGATCCAGCAGATGTTGGCGATTTGATCTCTGGTTCCTCTGCCTTTTCGAAAACCAGCTTGAACATCAGGGAGTTCACGGTTCACTTATTGGTGAAGCCTGGCTTGAAGAATTTTGAGCATTACTTTACTAGCATGTGAGATGAGTGTAATTGTGCGGTAGTTTGAGCATTCTTTGGCATTGCCTTTCTTTGGGATTGGAATGAAAACTGACCTTTTCCAGTCCTGTGGCCACTGCTGAGTTTTCCAAATTTGATGGCATATTTGAGTGCAGCACTTTCACAGCATCATCTTTCAGGATTTGAAACAGCTCCACAGGAATTCCATCACCTCCACTAGCTCTGTTCGTAGTGACGCTTTCTAAGGCCCACTTCATTCACATTCCAAGATGTCTGGCTCTAGATTAGTGATCACATCATCATGATTATCTGGGTTGTGAAGATCTTTTTTGTACAGTTCTTCCATGTATTCTTGCCACCTCTTCTTAATATCTTCTGCTTCTGTTAGGTCCAGACCATTTCTGTCCTTTATCAAGCCCATCTTGGCATGAAATGTTCCCTTGCTATCTCTAATTTTCTTGAAGAGATCTCTAGTCTTTCCCATTCTGTTCTTTTCCTCTATTTCTTTGCATTGATCGCTGAAGAAGGCTTTCTTATCTCTTTTGCTATTCTTTGGAACTCTGCATTCAGATGCCTATATCTTTCCTTTTCTCCTTTGCTTTTCACCTCTCTTCTTTTCACAACTATTTGTAAGGCCTCCCCAGACAACCATTTTGCTTTTTGCATTTCTTTTCCGTGGGGATGGTCTTGATCCCTGTCTCCTGTACAATGTCACGAACCTCAACCCATAGTTCATCAGGCACTCTATCTATCAGATCAAGGCCTTTAAATCTATTTCTCACTTCCAGTATATAATCATAAGGGATTTGATTTAGGTCATACCTGAATGGTCTAGTGGTTTTCCTCAGTTCAGTTCAGTTCAGTCGCTCAGTCGTTTCCAACTCCTTACGACCCCATGAATCGCAGCACGCCAGGCCTCCCTGTTCATCACCATCTCTCAGAGTTCCACTCAGACTCACGTCCATCGAGTCTGTGATGCCATCCAGCCATCTCATCCTCGGTCATACCCTTCTCCTCCTGCCGCCAATCCCTCCCAGCATCAGAGTCTTTTCCAATGAGTCAACTCTTCACATGAGGTGGCCAAAGTACTGGAGCTTCAGCTTCAGCATCATTCCTTCCAAAGAAATCCCAGGGTTGATCTCCTTCAGAATGGACTGGTTGAATCTCCTTCTAGTCCAAGGGACTCTCAAGAGTCTTCTCCAACACCACAGTTCAAAAGGATCAGTTCTTCGGTGCTCAGCCTTCTTCACAGTCCAACTCTCACATCCATACATGACCACTGGAAAAACCATAGCCTTGACTAGACGGACCTTAGTCGGCAAGGTAATGTCTCTGCTTTTGAATATGCTATCTAGGTTGGTCATAACTTTTCTTCCAAGGAGTAAGCATCTTTTAATCTCATGGCCATACTTTCTTCAATTTGAGTCTGAATTTGGTAATAAGGAGTTCATGATCTGAGCCAGTCAGCTCCTGGTCTTATTTTTGTTGACTGTATAGAGCTTCTCCATCTTTGGCAGCAAAGAATATAATCAATCTGATTTCAGTGTTGACCATCTGGTGATGTCCATGTGTAGAGTCTTCTCTTGTGTTGTTGGAAGAGGGTGTTTGCTATGACCAGTGCATTTTCTTGGCAAAACTCTATTAGTCTTTGCCCTGCTTCATTCCACATTCCAAGGCCAAATTTGCCTGTTACTCCAGGTGTTTCTTAACTTCTTACTTTTGCATTCCAGTCCCTATAATGAAAACGACATCTTTTGGGGGTGTTAGTTCTAAAAGGTCTTGTAGGTCTTCATAAAACCGTTCAACTTCAGCTTCTTCAGCCTTACTGGTTGGGGCATAGACTTGAATAACTGTGATATTGAATGATTTGCCTTGGAGATGAACAGAGGTCATTCTGTCATTTTTGAGATTGCATCCAAGTACTGCATTTTGGACTCTTTCGTTGACCATGATGGCTACTCCATTTCTTCTAAGGGATTCTTGCCTGCAGTAGTAGATATAATGGTCATCTAAGTTAAATTCACCCATTCCAGTCCATTTTAGTTCGCTGATTCCTAGAATGTCGACGTTCACCCTTGCCATCTCTTGTTTGATCACTTCCAATTTGCCTTGATTCATGGACCTGACATTCCAGGATCCTATGCAATATTGCTCTTTACAGCATCGGATCTTGCTTCTATCACCAGTCCCATCCACAACTGGGTATTGTTTTTGCGTTGGCTCCATTCCTTCATTCTTTCTGGAGTTATTTCTCCACTGACCTCCAATAGCATATTGGGCACCTAATGACCTGGGGAGTTCCTCTTTTGGAATCCTATCATTTTGCCTTTTCATACTGTTCATCGGGTTCTCAAGGCAAGAATAGTGAAATGGCTTGCCATTCCCTTCTCCAGTGGATCACATTCTGTCAGACCTCTCCACCATGACCCGAAACTGTGGAAAATTCTCAAAGAGATGGGAATACCAGACCACCTGACCTGCCTCTTGAGAAATCTGTATGCAGGTCAGGAAGCAGCAGTTAGGACTGGACATGGAACCACAGACTGGTTTCAAATAGGAAAAGGAGTATGTCAAGGCTGTATATTGTCACCCTGCTTATTTAACTTCTATGCAGAGTACACCATGAGAAACGCTGGACTGGAAGAAACACAAGCTGGAATCAAGATTGCCAGGAGAAATCTCAATAACCTCAGATATGCAGATGACACCACTCTTATGGCAGAAGGTGAAGAGGAACTAAAAAGCCTCTTGATGAAAGTGAAAGAGGAGAGCGAAAAAGTTGGCTTAAAGCTCAACATTCAGAAAACGAAGATCATGGCATCTGGTCCCATCACTTCGTGGGAAGTAGATGGAGAAGCAGTGGAAACAGTGTCAGACTTTATTTTGGGGGCTCCAAAATCACTCCAGATGGTGACTGCAGCCATGAAATTAAAAGACGCTTACTCCTTGGAAGAAAAGTTATGACCAACCTAGATAGTATATTCAAAAGCAGAGACATCACTTTGCCAACTAAGGTCTGTCTAATCAAGGCTATGGTTTTTCCTGTGGTAATTTGTGGATGTGAGAATTGGACTGTGAAGAAGGCTGAGCACCGAAGAATTGATGCTTTTGAACTGTGGTGTTGGAGAAGACTCTTGAGAGTCCCTTGGACTGCAAGGAGATCCAACCAGTCCATTCTGAAAGAGATCAACCCTGGGATTTCTTTGGAAGGAATGATGTTAAAGCTGAAACTCCAGTACTTTGGCCACCTCATGTGAAGAGTTGACTCATTGGAAAAGACTGATGCTGGGAGGGATTGGGGGCAGGAGGAGAAGGGGACGACTGAGGATGAGGTGGCTGGATGGCATCATGGACTCGATAAACGTGGGTCTGAGTGAACTCCAGGAGGTGGTGATGGACAGGGAGGCCTGGTGTGCTGCAATTCAAGGGGGTCGCAAAGAGTCGGACATGACTGAGCGACTGAACTGAACTGAATCTTTGGTTTTGACATTATGGTAGTAACCTTTTAAATTATTTACCATCGATCTTTCTGTGGCACCCATTTCAGTTCACACATTGCTGTGTATATCCCTACATCCACATCCTGCCCAATCACCTCTCAAATTTCAGTCTTGCCAACTGAAAGTGCTCCCAATGGCCAAGGCTGGGACAGTCTCAGCAACAAAATAAAGAAGTTTTGGATTAAAACCCAAAGAATTTGTGCTGTGTGTGTGTGTGTGTGTGTGTGTGTGTGTGTGTGTGTGTGATGGAATATTACTCACCCATTAAAAAGAATGAAATAATAACATTTGTAGCCTCATGGATGGACCTAGAGATTGCCATACTGAGTGAAGTAAGTCAAACAGAGAAAGAGAAATATCACATGATACCTATTATATATGGAATCTAAAAAAGAAATGATCCAAAATGAACTTACTTGCAAAACAGAAACAGACTTAGAACGAACTTTCGGTTGCCAGAGGAACGATGGGGAGAAGGGACAGTTAGGGAGTTTAGAATGGACGTGTACACACTGCTATACCTAAAATGGATAACCATCAGGGGGTACTGTCTAGCACATGGAACTCTGCTCAATGTTACATGGCAATTGGATGGGAGGGGAGTTTGGGGGAGAATGGATACACATATATGAAGGGTGAGTCCCTTTGCTCTTCACTTGAAACTATCACATCATTAATCAGCTACATCCCAAAACAAAATAAAAAGGCTTAAAAACCCAAAGTGTAAAATACACAAGTATTCATGAATTCATACTGACATATAATGACTGAAAAAAATAAGTAGGCAAGAAGAGACAAATCTCCCATGCAGAAAAATTCTAAATAGTATATGTATGTACTCCACTCTCATAGTGCTTGAGCCAAACTCCCAACTCCTTAAATGTGGACTTCACACAGTGACTTCCCTTCAAAGAGCATAGAATTGAAAGGGAGGAGATAAGAGTGAATTTATAGTGGGGAAATATGACAAACACTGCGTCAGCCAGGTGATCAAGATCAACAGCAAGAGTGACAGGTCGTGTTGATCGTGTGTGCTTTTGATATGATGTGATGAAAATGTCATTTCACCTCTGTGCCTGTTCCTAAAAAAAAAATACATGACTCCAGTATAATTATGAGAAAAATATCAGACGACTCCCAGAGGAGGAACACTCCTACAAAATACCTGACCAGTACCCCTCAGAACTGGCAAGGTCATCAAAAAGTTACAAAAATCATCTAAGAAATAGTCACAGCCCAGAGTAGTTTAGGTAGACATGAAAACTAAATTTACTGTGATGGCCTACAGAGGATTCTGAAATAGAAAAGGGACATGAGGTAAAGATTAAGGAGATAAAATATGGGCTTCCGTTAGTAACAATATATCGATACTGATTCATTTCTCACAACAAATTTACCATACCAATGTAAAGGGTTAATAATAAGGGAAATTGGCTGCAAGGTATGTGGGAACTCTTTGCACTTTCTTTGTGATTTTTTTCTGTAAATCTAAAACTTCTGAAGGTTTATTTTTTTAAGTTAAAGGTCAGGGCTTCGCTGGTAGCTCCCTGGCAAAGAATCCACCTGCCAATCAGGAGAGACAGATTCGATCCCTGATCCAGGAAGAGCCCACATGCCACGGAGCAACTAAGCCAGTGCCCACAACTCTTGAGCCTGTGCCCCGGAGTCCAGGAGCCACACTACTGAAGCCCAAGCACCATAGAGCCCATGCTTCCCAGCGAGAGAAGCCACAGCAATGAGGCGCCATGCACCACAACTAGAGAGCAGCCCCTGCTTGCAGCCAGCTAGAGAAAGCCCACCCACAAACAATGGCCTAGCACAGCCAGAAATGAATAAAGTTTTAAGTTAAAAGTCAATGAGGGACTTCCCTGGTGGTCCAGTGGTTAGAACTTCGCCTTCCAGCATAGTCGGGATGCGGGTTTGATCCCTGGTTGGGGAGCTAAGATCCCACATGCTTGTGGCCAAAAATCAAAACATAAAACAGAACCAATATTGTAATGAACTCAATAAAGACTTTAAAAATGGTCCACAACAGAAAAATCTTTAAAAAAAAAAAAAAAAGTCAATGAAACGTTAAGTAACTGAGGCCATTTTCATCCATACGTTTTAGTATTAGCCACTAATGGTTATATCCCTGGAGAATCCCATGGACAGAGGAGCGGGGCTACAGTCATGCGGCTACAGTCCACAGGGTCCCTAAGAGTCAGATACTACTGAGCAACTGAGCACACAGGCACAATAAAAGATGAGGACTGAAGAAAAATATTTCCCAAGAGAATTACTGAATAAGACTTTGGCATAAAGTGCCATCTCATTATCAAATACTGTCATCTCATCACTGAATTTTCTGCTAACATATCCTGAAGTAGAGACTGCCAAAAGCTTTCCCTGGTGGCTCAGGGAATGCAGGAGACCTGGGTTTGATTCCTGGGTCAGGAAGATCCCCTGGAGAAGGGAATGGCTACACATTCCAGTATTCTTGCCTGGAGAATTCCATGAACAGAGGAGCCTAGCAGGCTGTGGTCCATGGGGTTGCAAAGAGTCAAACACGACTGAGAGACTAACACTTTCACTGCCTGAAAAATAGTGATCTGATTCAAATCATCAGGAGCCAACTGTGCATATAGAAAGAAGGTATGAGCACAATGCTTAACTCCTTCAGGAACCACTCATTTGTGTGTTTCCCACACACACACACACAGCACACCTTGAATCACTTATACAAGTGGTTATTTTTATCCTCTATATTTTTCTGTATGTTTGAAATATTCTATAATAGTGTTAAAGTAATGTTTTCATATTAATAATTTTTCCTATTGAGCTTTCAGACTCAATAATTTCAGACTTGACAAACAGTTAAAAATAATACAAGAATTCCTGTACACCATTCACCCCACTTCCCCAAATGTTAACATTTTACATAGCCACAGTACAATAATCAAAACCAAGAAACTAACTTGAAGCAAAAGTGAAAGTGTTAGTCACTCAGTCATGTCTGACTCTTTGTGATCCCATGGACTGTAGCCAGCCAGGCTTCTCCTTCTGTGGAATTCTCCAGGCAAGAATACGCAAGTGGATTGCCATTTCTTTCTCCAGAGGATCTTCTCAACCCAGGGACCAAACCCAGGTCTTCAGCATTACAGTCAGATTGTTTGCTGTCTGAGCCACCATTATTAACTAATCTACAGACTATATTCAAATTCACCAGTTGTCCTACTAATGTCCTTTTTCTGGTCCAGAATCACAATCCAAGATCCTACATTGCATTTAGATGCCATGTCTCCAATGCGAGGCGGTTAATTAGTCTTTCTCTGCTTTTCATGCCCTAACACTTTTGCAGGGTCAAAGGAAAACAGTTAAACCCATCAAATTTATGACTATCTCCCCCAGTTCAGTTCAATTCAGTTCAGTCGCTCAGTCTTGTCCGACTCTTTGCGACCCCATGAATCGCAGCACGCCAGGCCTCCCTGTCCATCACCATCTCTCAGAGTTCACTCAGATTCACGTCCATCGAGTCCATGATGCCATCCAGCCATCTCATCCTCGGTTCTCCCCTTCTCCTGCCCCCAATCCCTCCCAGCATCAGAGTCTTTTCCAATGAGTCAACTCTTCACATGAGGTGGCCAAAGTACTGGAGTTTCAGCTTTAACATCATTCCTTTCAAAGAAATCCCAGGGTTGATCTCCTTCAGAATGGACTGGTTGGATCTCCTTGCAGTCCAAGGGACTCTCAAGAGTCTTCTCCAACACCACAGTTCAAAAGCATCAATTCTTCGGTGCTCAGCCTTCTTCACAGTCCAACTCTCACATCCATACATGACCACTGGAAAAACCATAGCCTTGACTAGACGGACCTTAGTCGGCAATGTCTCTGCTTTTGAATATACTTTCTAGGTTGGTCATAACTTTTCTTCCAAGGAGTAAGCGTCTTCTAATTTCATGGCTGCAGTCACCATCTGCAGTGATTTTGGAACCCAAAAAATAAAGTCTGACACTGTTTCCACTGTTTCCCCATCTATTTCCCATGAAGTGATGGGACCGGATGAAGCGCTACAGATAGTTGCCAGCAGATTAGGGAAGAGCCTTGAAATAGGCTCTAATCCTAGATGACTCTGTAACCTCAAGCAAACTCACAGAAGGGGCAGGAGAAGGATAGGAGAGTGGTTGAGCAGGAGCAGACTATACCCCAAGTAGGATTACTGAGTTTGGGGACCTACAGTTTTATAAACATCTATTGCAGTGCCAAAGTTCTTAGATGCCCAGAGACCTCTCCTCACTGGCAGGAACTTCTGAGATAGGGGAGCCCATTCTCAATGAGAGTACTTGCCCAGGTCCATTCACCAGGGCTTGGTGAAACTAGGAGTTGAACTCAAGACTGTCTGAAAAAGCCCGGGCTGTCAGTACTACATATCCTGAAGCTGACTGAGGGTCATACTCTCCAGCCTTCTCAGAGTTTAGCATCAAGGATCAGAATGTGAAGGCCAAGAGAGAGGTTCCTTTTTCTATTCTTTCTCTTGCTACTTTGAAGTAGCCTCTGTGCCCTCCGGTGCCCCCCAGACTCTGAAATCACCTTCCTCCGGGCCCGCAGCAGAAGAGATATGTGGTGTTACACCTCCATCTAGTGGGGAAAGCAGTAAAGTGCAACACCACCGTCCCTGCCGAGCCGATTACACTTCCAACGGTTTAACAAGTCATTTAGCAGAGGTTGACAACCTTGAAGAAGCATCTCGCCGTGACTTCTTGCCTAGAAAATACCGTAAACAGGGAAGCCTGGAGGGCTACAGTACATACGGTTGCAAGCAGTCGGACACGACTGAAGCAACGTAACAAGCACACACGTGCTCTAACTTCATAGTGTTAGAAGCCACATAAACAAGCCAATGTGGTTTATTTGAAAGAGGCGATGGAGACAAATGGACCAAGATAGAATCCCTTCCCTGCTCTTACTTAAAGTGACTTTGTTAAGTCTCTGAAATGTCTCTGAAAATTAGTTTTCTCATTTTAAAATGGGGGCTCCTAATATCTACATGTAAGGCAGTTATACCTTGATGAGTCCTGGGTTCACAGTAAATCCCGGATAAACATGTGTTCCTTCTCACACTCCTCTCTACCTCCTTGTGCACAGTTTCCATGACAACTTGGAGTCATCAAAATAAAGGGGTAATTCATGAGAGGTTCAATAATGTTTTTCCAAAATGTTGGACAGACTGTAAATTTCAGAGTCCATATTGCATAGAATTTAGGCCAGGGACTCTGGCACGGGGCTGCCTTGTTTTGAATACCAACTCTGCCAGTTGCTTGGTTTTCCATCTGTAAAACAGAAATATTAATAAAGATACTTACCCTCTAGGTAGGTGAGGATTAAATAAGTTAATATCTGCAAAGCAGTTAGAACAATACGCATTTGATGTGTGGATCTATTATCAGTGGTGAAGTCGCTCAGTCGCGTCCGACTCTTTGTGACCCCGTGGACTGTAACGTACTAGGCTTCTCCATCCATGGGATTCTCCAGGCAAGAATACTGGAGTGGATTGCCATTTCCTTCTCCAGGAGATCTTCCCGACCCAGGGATCGAACCCAGGTCTCCCGTATTGGAGGCAGCCGCTTTCACCTCTGAGCCTCCAGGAAGCCCCGCTATTATCAGTAACATTTCATAATGATGTGCGCATGTGCATAGGTAGTCTCTTCAATTGAGACCGACTCTTTGCAACGCTATGGACTGTAGCCCACCAGGCTTCTCTGTGCATGGGGTCGCAAAGAGTCGCTCTCAATTGAAGTCCAGGCAAACATACTGGAGTGGGTTGCCGGTGCCCTCCTCTATGAGATCTTCCCAGGCCAGGAATCAAACCAGCGTCTCTGATACCTCCTGCCTCGGTAGGCGAGTTCTTTACCACTAGCGCCACCTGCTGATCCCAAAAAGCAGGGGGTGAGGCTGGGTAGGCTCCAAGCCAGTTTATTTGATTTGTAAAAGAAAATGTTTTTCTTTCTGGCCTTCTTCACTCTGTATAATAGGCTCCAGTTTCATCTACCTCACTAGAACTGATTCAAATGTATTCTTTTTAATGCCTGAGTAATACTCCATTGTGTATATGTACCACAGCTTTCTTATCCATTCATCTGCTGATGGACATCTAGGTTGCTTCCATATCCTGGCTATTATAAACAGTGCTGCGATGAACACTGGGGTACACGTCTGTCTCTAAGTTCTGGTTTCCTCAGTGTGTATGCCCAGCAGTGGGATTGCTGGGTCATATGGCAGTTCTATTTCCAGTGTTTTACGGAATCTCCACACTGTTCTCCGTAGTGGCTGAACTAGTTTGCCTTCCCATCAACAGTGTAAGAGGGTTCCCTTTTCTCCACACCCTCTCCAGCATTTATTGCTTGTAGACTTTTGGATCACAGCCATTCTGACTGGCTTGAAATGGTACCTCACTGTGGTTTTGATTTGCATTTCTCTGATAATGAGTGATGTTGAGCACCTTTTCATGTGTTTGTTAGCCATCTGTATGTCTTTGGAGAAATGTCTGTTTAGTTCTTTGGCCCACTTTTTGATTGGGTCTTTTATTTTTTTGGAATTGAGCTGCAGGAGTTGCTTGTATATTTTCGAGATTAATTCTTTGTCTGTTGCTTTGTTTGCTATTATTTTCTCCCATTCTGAAAGCTATCTTTTCACCTTGCTTATAGTTTCCTTTGTTGTGCAGAAGCTTTTAATTAGGTCCCATTTGTTTATTTATTATTTTTGCTTTTATTTCCAATATTCTGGGAGGTGGGTCATAGAGGATCCTGCTGTGGTTTATGTCGGAGAGTGTTTTGCCTGTGTTTTCCTTTAGGAGTTTAATTGTTTCTGGTCTTATGTTTAGATCTTTAATCCATTTTGAGTTTATTTTTGTGTATGGTGTTAGAAAGTGTTCTAGTTTCATTCTTTTACAAGTGGTTGACCAGTTTTCCCAGCACCACTTGTTTAAAAGATTGTCTTATCTCCATTGTATATTCTTGCCTCCTTTGTCAATGTGAAGTAAGCCAGAAAGAAAAACACCAGTACAGTATACTAACACATATACATGGAATTTAGAAAGATGGTAACGATAACCCTGTGTGCGAGACAGCAAAAGAGACACAGATGTATTGAACAGTCTTTTGGACTCTGTGGGAGAGGGTGAGGGTGGGATGATATGGGAGAATGGCATTGAAACATGTATAATATCACATGTGAAACGAATCGCCAGTCCAGGTTTGATGCAGGATACACGATGCTCGGGGTTGGTGCACTGGGACGACACAGAGGGATGGGATGGGGAGGGAGGTGGGAAGGGGGTTCAGGATGGGGAACACATATACACTCATGGTGGATTCGTATGGCAAAACCAATACAATATTGTAAAGTAAAATACATTAATTAAAAATAAACTGCTCAACCTGAAAAAAAAATGCACCACAACTGAAAAATATCTATCTATGGAGAAAATTATTAATTTGTGGTAAAACCAGCCTTCCAAAACACCATTTTGTCTTACTGGTTTACTTTCACAGCTTGAATACGCTAATACTTAGTATATAATGAGATATTAAATAAATACTGCTGATAAAAAAGGAAAATGTTACACGTTCCACATTTTTCATCCTTTTGAATGTTACTACTCTATTTCTTGTGTTTTTCACAAAACACACAGACACACATATTCTATCTTCAGATACTTATAATTTGATGCCTCTTGACTAAGCTAGCTTCCTGGTCCATCACTCCTGCTGCTGCTGCTGCTAAGTCGCTTCAGTCGTGTCCGACTCTGTGCGACCCCACAGATGGCAGCCCACCAGGCTCCCCCCGTCCCAGGGATTCTCCAGGCAAGAACACTGGAGTGGGTTGCCATTTCCTTCTCCAATGCATGAAAGTGAAAAGTGGAAGTGAAGTAGCTCAGTCGTGTCTGACTCTCAGTAACCCCATGGACTGCAGCCTACCAGGCTCCTCTGTCCATGGGATTTTCCAGGCAAGAGTACTGGAGTGGGGTGCCATACTAAGCAGGTGCAAAGCCTTTCTGAGTGGCAAAATGCCCGAGTGACTGCATACCCTCTTACTCTATTAGTGCTTCTTACCCTTGAGTCTGCTTTGGATACTAAGCACACCCATTTTCTGTTGGTTAATACTTGCATGAGAAGTCTTTTTCCATCTTTTTACTTTCAACCTTACTTTCAGCTACCCTTACGCTGTACTTAAGGCATGTTGTTTTCAACTCTCATAGGACTGGGTTTTGTTCTTCTTGTAGTTGATTTCTAATCTCACTATAAAAAAATTCGGAGTAATGATAGTAAAGATGATCTGATACTTTAGAAAAAGAATGGAAGCACAGATCAAGAAGATACAAGAAACATTAAACACACCAATATTTGCATTATAGGAGTCCAAAAAGGAGAGTAGAGAGGAAAAGGATCTGAGGGAATAAAGATACAATGGCTGAAAAGCTGCCTAAGGTGGGAAGTGGAACAGTCACCCTCGTCCGGAAAGTGCCGAATCGCAGGCAGGATAAAGCCAAGGAGGAGCACGCTGACACACGTAGTGATCGCAGGCTGCTCTCAGTGCTCAGCAAAGCATCTGCCTGCCGTGCAGGAGCCCCGGGTTCAGTTCCCGGGCCAGGAAGATCCCCTGGAGAAGAAAATGGCAACCCACTCCAGCATTCTTTCCTGGAGAATTCCATGGACAGAGGAGCCCACCAGGCCACAGTCCATGGACGGAGTCAGACACAACTTAGAGGCTAAACCACCACAAAGACAAAAAATATTAAAATCAATAAGAGAAAAGCAACAAACAACATACAAAAAGAATCCCCAGGTTTTGCCTTTAAGTTGTAATATTTAGTCCATTTATGCTTGATGTATTGCTACATTTGGATTTAAATCTACCTTCCTGGTGTTTTCTCTTTGCACCCATATACTTTTTTTTTCTCCATTCTTGCCTTCATTTGAATTTAAATGTTATATTCCTTTTCTACTGTCTTGTTAGTTTCATTCTTTTATTGGTTTTAAAAAATATCATAGAAATTAAAACACACACCCTGATTTATTCATTTCTCATATAAATTAGTGTCTTGATCATTTCCATTTCCAAGACAATTCAAGGACCTCAGGATACTCAATCCTATTTACCTCCCATCAGACTTATATCCTATTTTTGTCATGTATTTTAATTCTTTATACATGTAAGACCCCATAAAGCATAAATGGATTATTTTATGGCAATATCCTTTTAGATTTATGCACGGTTTTACCGTTCCAATGCTTTTGTGTTTTTTTCTGCACTTCCAAGCTGTGTTATGTGATAATCTCCATTCTGCCCAAAATCCATTAGTATTTTCCTTTAGTACTTTCCAATGGTGCCAAATTCTGTTTTCATTTGCCTGAAAATGTCTTTCAAAGGATATTTTTGCTGCACATTATCTTCCATATTGGCCATTATTTTCTATAAGCTCTTTGAAAATATCACTTAACAGGCGTACTTAGTGTTGCTCCTTTGAAAATGAGCTACGTTTTCCTCTGGCTACTTTTAAAGTTTGTTTCTCAGCAGTTTTACTCTGTAGTAATTTGCCATGATTTTCTTTGTATTTATTCTGCTTGGAAGTCAATAATATTTCTACTATCTATGGCTCAGTGTCTTTCAGCAATTTTGAAAAATTCTTAGCCATTATCTCTTCAAGTGTTGTCTGCCCTATTCTCCGCCCAGCATCATTCTGGATAAATTTTTTACCTTTCAGTTCACTAATTCTCTCTTAAACTGTGACTATCAAAGCCATGTATTGATTTCTTAACTTCAGTCGTATTATTTTTAAGTTCTAGAATTTTTATATAATTTCCAGTTGTCTTCTGAAGTTTCTCCATCTTGTCATGTAAATCCTTTAACAATTTGATCAGTTATTATAAGGTCTCTATCAGATAATGCTAAATATCTTAATTTTCTGAGGTTTATGTGTTTTATTTTCTCCTTTTTGGTCAAATTTTAATGTGTTTGTATTGCTAGTTATTTTTTTATTGGGATTAACAGACTTTGAACAATTGTAGAGACAATTTGAGAAACTGCATGATGTTACCTTTCTTCAGAGGAGTTTATTTTTGCTTCTGGCTATCCACTAGGTTTGGGGCCAGTTGCCTCATTCAGTTAGGGACTGAGACCCCTTGAGGCTGGGCTTCAGTGCTTGTGAGTATACAATCAATTTCCAGTTCTCCTTCACTCAAGGGGTAGGCCTTTGGGGATCCAGTAAGAAAAAGCCCAGGACGTTTAAAGGACATTTCTTCTTGGTGCAGTAAGAACTCTAATTTTTGTTTCCTATGAGTCTACCAAAAATTTTGCTGTTTCTCTCACTTGTTCTTGAATTACAAAGTGCTTCTAAGGGTAAAACGTGGCACCAAACATAGGTCTCATCTGTGTGGAGTATCGGCTCCTGCTTTCTTGATAGCTCTCTGATGCTTTAATATATCCTAACTTTTCTAGTTTTCTCAGCAGAGGGGTTGGGGAAAAACAAGCTAATCACCCATTCCTGGAAGCTGAAGTCTCTACGGGCTTTATTTGAAAAATTACTTTCAGAAAATTCAAGTTCTGAAGTAAAATAGACTTGATTCTGTCACTTACTAGCTATATGACTTGAAGTGACCTATTTAATGTCTTCATCCTTATCTGAAAAATGGAACTAACAATAGCACTTACCTTGAGTTGCTTTGAGTATTTTTTTCAATGCAGGTATAGTATTCAGCACAGAGCCAGAAATATAACAAATGTTCACATGTTAGTAATAGCAATTTTTAAAACATTATAATGGTTTCTGGAGAAGGCAATGGCACCCCACTCCAGTACTCTTGCCTGGAAAATCCCATGGACGTAGGAGCCTGGTGGGCTGCAGTCCATGGCGTCGCTGAGTCAGACACGACTGAGAGACTTCAATTTCACTTTTCACTTTCATGCATTGGAGAAGGAAATGGCAACCCACTCCAGTGTTCTTGCCTGGAGAATCCCAGGGACGGGGGAGCCTGGTGGGCTGCCGTCTGTAGGGTCGCACAGAGTCAGACACAACTGAAGCGACTTAGCAGCAGCAGCAGCAGCAGCAGCATAATGGTTTCTATTAATAATATAAATTAACACATAATGACAGGCTTTCTCCATGTACCCTCTGTGAGGAATGATAACTGGTAAAGATGCTATATAGATCTTAATTTTTCCAACTTTCCTATGGCTTGGGAATAGCTGGGCAAAATGGACCACACCATTTTACTGCACCACATGAAATAGTTTATGTAGCCATCAATATTTTCACTTTGGAAAACAGATCAGTTGGAGTAAAAGAGCTAGAATGTAGCAGCAGGATCAAAGTAAGCTTTGGCAAGAAGGCTCTTGAAACTAGCACCCTCTACTGGGGCCTCCAGGGCTTATCCCCCAAGTGTGATGTGAGACACTAGCCACTGAGATGTGCTCTGGGAGGAGTCAGATCTCCTGCTGTCCTCCCCATTTGGGCTGAGGCCCCATGATGCTGGGAAAAGCCTTCCACTTACTAAGACTCTTGGACAGTCAAGAAGCTCCAGATTATTCTTGGCTCTTTTTGTAAGAAAAACTTTTATTTCAAAGATGCCATGGTATTTTAACTTAAAAGGCTTGCACTGTTCCCCAACACTTTTATTCAGCAAGTATCATTATTCTTTTTTTTTTTCATTATTCTTGTTTTCACATCTTATTTACATGTTCTTAAATGCTACTCTGTATTATACACTTAAACATCTGTTGACAGTAAACTTCATGGTAAACATTCTTATCACAATTTTTCAAATTCAAAAAAATTTTTTTGAATGTTTAAATATTAAAACAACCAAAATATCATATGTGTAAGATATAAGTAAAGTGAAAGTCACTCAGTCATGTCCGACTCTGCGACCCCATGGACTGTAGCCCACCAGGTTCCTCTGTCCATGGAATTCTCTAGGCAAGAATACTGGAGTAGGTAGCCATTCCCTTTTTCCAGGAGATCTTCCCAATCAAGGACTCAAACCCAGGTCTTTTGTATTACAGGGGACTCTTTACCATCTGAGTAACCAGGGAAGCCCAAGAATACTGGAGTGGGTAGCCTATCCCTTATGTAGGGGATCTTCCTGACCCAGAAATTGAACCAGGGTCTTGTGCATTGCAGGCAGATTCTTTACCAGCTGAGTTACCAGGGAAGCCCTTGTAAGATATAAAATACTATATGCTTTACACCCACCATGCAGCAGTGAGAGTGTGTGATGTCATGTTAGGGGGTGAGTCAGCTAGCCACATCAGGACTCTCAGGAAAGATCAGTAGTTGGGAATACCACATTCCATCCATCAACATAACTGCAGACACAACAGGCCTCAGGGTCTAATATACACCAGACGTACAGAGAGCTGACATACAGAGCAGCACACCTTAGTCTTTTCTCAGTGAAGGAAAAAATGCCACAGGGTCTATACTAATGAGGCTCCAAATTTGGCCTTGCCTCCCCTATTTTGAAAAGCCAAATTTCAATAGGGATGATGCAGACAGAGGAACTAGTTAGAATGATAGATGGTAACATCAAACTATGGTGAAAATATTTCCAATTCTTCAGCCCTCGGGATCACTCTTTCCTTTTACCCAGCTAATAAAAAACAACCCTTTCACCCATTCTGCTTGACCTGGTGCCTCAAATGGTAAAGAATCTGAGGAGACCCAGAATCTTCTCAGATGGTAAAGAATGAGGGAGACCCAGTTTTGATCCCTGGGTCAGGAAGATCCCCTGGAAAAGGGGATGGCTACCCACTCCAGTATTACCTGGGAAATCCCATGGACAGAGGAGCCTGGCGGGCTAGAGTCCATGGGGTCGCGAAGAGTCAGACACGACTGAGCAACTAACACTAGACTAGACATAGAAAGTCTAGTCCTGGAAGTATTTCAAACCCATCCTGACTGCTGCTAGTCACCATTTAGCCTAGAGACCAGTATCTGGGCTTCTGTGTGGCTCTTTTTCCATCTGGAAACCATCTCCATGCTTCAACTGGCTTCTAAGCACCGTCTGGCCCCAGCATGGACAGAGCTCCTCCCTTAATCATCCAAAACATAGTTGACACTGGGCTGTAATTTCTACAAAGACTTACTGGAAGTAAGACTAATATGAGGGAATTAACAATGTGGGGAAAATAATTAAAATAGAGTAGTGTAATTAGAATGCTTAGCCACAGCCTTTCACAGGTCAACGGCCAGAACCCTTCTCCTTAGGGCCCAACCTGCAGTTAGGATGCAGAGACCTGCTCATTTCCTTCAGATAGGTGTCCCGCACAATAATGCTCCCCTCTATGAATTCTGTGGCTCCAGTTCTCCCCTGTCCAACTCCCAACTGAAGAGACGAGACTGAGACTGCTCAATATCATAATTACATCTGCTTTCTTACTCTACCCACCAACTCTATTTTTTAGGATCTGACCTATAGAACACTTCTTATGGCTCTGACAGATTATTTATTTAGTTCCCAGGTTAAAATCCAGATGCTCCCTCTGGATGCAATGATTTATCAGCCCTGAAACAAGCCATCCCTAATCATGAACCCAAACGGTGTACAAATGTACCATAGTGCACCCTGGTGAACAGCTATCGTATACTACTGTAAGAGTACTATATATGCTTCTATAATACATTTCACAAGAGATAAAGTTCCTCCATAGTAAGTTCTACTATCTGCACTTATTCCATTTTAATTAGCTACCCTATAAGAGACTTACTCCTTTCTTAAGAAAAATCAAATTGACTTTCACAGGGATTTTTAAATAAACTAAAGAGGTTTTACACTCCCTGAGAACTAGAAGATATCCATCTGGAATAAAAAGAGGTGAAAATGACCTTGAAGACTTCAGCAACCCCAGAACTACTGAAATTTACATAGATTTTTGTATGGAGAGAGCATAATATGGAAGAGTTTAAATAAATATACCACAAGACAGTTTTACCATAATTGACCTTTTATTTTTAAAAAATTACAGGGAGTGATTTCCAGAATCTTATTTTATAAAAGTACTGCCTATATCAAACATTTTATATCACTATTAATTCCATTAAGAGCTGCCTTTTTAAAGGTATTAATTCCAATTGATGGGATACATGCCCTTAAAATAGAAAGTTTCCATTTATTCAAATGTCAAAATGAAGATTATTGAGAAGTTTATTGCTTTATGGCTGGGCAAGATGCTACTAGCACATTTTAGGTAATTAATATTCTTCATTAAAAACTATGAGGTCATTCTGTTTAAAACTTTTAGGACAATTCACAGAAAATAGATATATTTATTCAAATTATACATTGAAGGGCTGGGCTATAAGCTACAGACATTTATATGTGAAGCAGCTCTTTAAAGAAATAAGACACACAAGTCTGTCTTGATATAATATACATAATTGAAATTAATAAAACCTGGAAGACCAATATTGTTATGCTATGTTCTGTTAGGATCTTTAAAAAAAATCACATATTTAGTAGTCTATTTGTGCTTAAAATATTCATATGTATGAGAAGTTTAAAGAAAAACACCTCTGTACATGATGATGAAAAGAAAGTAATAAATTTTTGAAATTGCACTGTTATTTAAAACACTTTCCTAAATTCAGACCCTCCTTTGCAGCTGGCAGTTTTTCAAGTCTAATTGGCAACCTGGGGAGGCCCCTCTGGTATCAGTGAAGTAAAGAATGTGGTGATAAAAGACCAGGCTGACGCCATTAATCCAGGCCTTTGAATCGCACTGGCATCTTCACCTGCATCTTCTCCACTCTCATCTTCAAGCCCATCATCCATAAGACGCTCCTTTCAAACAAAACAAGAAACATATTCCTAAGTGATCTCAACAGCTACCATGAACTCATTACAGAAAAGGAGAGAGTTAAAGTCTTCCCAAAGAAGGAATATGAGTATATAATAAGGAAGTAGAACTATCTGGTCATTAGAGATCTTCCTATAGTCCAAAACTGATAAACTCCTCCTTGTTCAAGTTCAAAGGAATAACTGCCAGTTTAATACAATAATTTCTCACTGTGAGCATAACTTTCTTTCTAGGTTATTTTTAGGAAGAATGATGTTAGTTCTTTCCACTTAATTCTAATAAATTACTGACTCAGTATTATAGGTTCTCTGGAATTAAACCACACATTAACATGTTAACTTTTCTTCAATATTATGAAATACCCGAGATTCTTTTATTATATTGGTCTCATACAGTGCTGAAGAAACACCTATATTTAAGTATATGAAAACCTCATAAGCATACCATTTCTTCAAGCTCTAGATTGTTTGCATTCTGTACATCATTGTTAACTTCAGCATTATTGTTGGGAGCCTGTTGCTGAACTCCTTCTTGCCTAAAAGGAAACCATCCAGCTTGGTGTCTGCTCAGTAAAATAAAGAGAAAAGAAAATAAGTCACAACTGTTTTTACTCATAACACTATGAAATATTTGTGTCCTATAAGAGCAAAATGATTAGAACATTTTCTTTCATGGGTTGAACTATGATAAATGAAAAAAACAAATTTCCTTCTTCAGGTCAAGAACTACCCCTCTCAAAGCAATGACAGGAAAACACGAATCAATTTAAAGTCTATCCTGAGCTAGTAAGACATATCAGGAGTCATAAAGTCATTTTTTGATATTTCTCAAAATGAAATTCAACTAGATATTTGTTTGCTTCCTAAGGAAAAAGAGGAGCAAGGGACAGTTAGTCTACTTATGAAAAAAAATCTGACCTATATCTAACAGACTTACTATTGATAACTATAATTAATTAAAAAGAAACTCCTCTCCAAGACTGCATCATATACTCAAGTTCTAAATGATTACTAGAGCATACCTAACTGACAACAATTTTTATAAAAAGTAGTAAAGGGAAAAAATCTGCTTCTAGACAATTCTCATAAACGTTCTTACAAAACATAACTTGCTTTGCTCTTGATGCTAGGTATCTGAAGCCCAACATTCACATTCCTTCACTCAACATTCACAACAGACTACCACGTGTCAGATTCCATGCTTAACAGTTTTAGAAAGTAATTATAATGAATGAACATCACTCACAAATAAACCAGTAGCATGGCTCCCATTACCATGATAAACCGACTAAAAGAAGAATAGAAGTAAACAATGCTAAGGAGAATTGCAGCGCGTGAGAATGTGTACATCCAGTCTAGCCAGTCTCGATTGAAGTCTTCTTCGTTTAGCACTGGACCTCCTGTGCATTCATTTGAACATTTTCATTCATAGGTCGATTTTCTTGGGCCACTAGGTTTGGAGCTGCTGGGGGTTCTTCTCCAGGCACATGTGCCAAATTTAGAGGCTGTGTAGCAGCAGGCTGGGCTGGGTTAGCATTTGATGTGGCCTGAGCTGAAACTGCAGCTTGACTGAAATAGTCACCAAAATAAATATTAAAAAGAAAAACATTTATCACACTACATTATATTTTTCAGAACTTCCTGGGAAGCCATATGTTATGTTTCATAAACCTTACATGGAATATCACAACTCCTATACCACATTTCCTAGGTAAGTATAATTCCCAGTGCAAAAGTAGAGCCAACATGGATGGCAGGGGTAGTTCAGGAAAGGATGTTCTCCCAGCCTGGTAGTCTAGGACAGCAGGGGGAGAGGTGGAAGAGATTAAAAACGGCCGCGCGTGATTATCACTATTTGTTTCTTTCACCAAATTATAAGGCTGTGACCAAATCTTTCTCCAAAACTTTTCCCTAATTGCCTCTTTTGCTCTTCTACATAGGATAAATACTGTTTGCCACCCCCCACTCCCCGACACCACCTCTCCTTCAGACCCATGTTTGAAAAGATTTGTCTAAATAAGTACATTAATCATTACCTGTGTGTACACTCTCAGTAATAAATGATTTGTATTGGTATTTTCAAATATTAACTAGGTCCCAGATAACAATCCCTCCATCTCAATCCTGACTTTTGAGAGCTCCCCCTGGAGAACACTGGTGTAGATCTTTGTCAAGTTATGAAGATGTGTGGCCCTAAAGTTTGCTTATAACTTGACTGCTTAAGAGTCAGAATAAATTTTCCTGTAAAAGACTACCAGTAAAGTGATAATATATCTGAAATTTGCTTTAAATTATTCAGCAAAGAGGGGAAAGTTGTAGAATCAGAGAGTCATCAATTGATAAATGTTTAAAAGCTGGGCGGTGAGAACACAGGGGTTCAGTTTATTTATTCTGTCTTTATATATGTTGAATTTTCTCTACAAGAAAGTTTGGAAATCAAGATAGCGAAATGAAATAGAAGTTTTCTATGGTACAATAGCTTATTTAAGCCAGTATGCTGATACACTGTATCTATAGTGAAAGTCAGTCATATCTGACTCTTTGCAACCCCATGGACTGTACAGTCCATGGAATTCTCCAAGTCAGAATACTGGAGTGGGTAGCTGTTCCCTTCTCCAGATGATCTTCTCAACCCAGGGATCGAACCCAGGTCTCCCTCATTGAAGGCAGATTCTTTGCCAGCTGAGCCACAAGGGAAGCCCCATATTCATTTCCAGAATACTTCCTACCTCTGATTCATAAGTGAGTTATTCCATTAAAGGTGAAAACTTGAGTCTCTGAAGTTAAATGATGTGCATAAGATTATATGGTTCAGTAGCTAACTACAATAAGCCCCACTTATCTTATTACACAGTTCCTGTGATGTTGTAAACAAGACAAGAGGTGTAAAGATAATAGTGTAATACTAAGGCTTCCCCAGGTGGTGCTGGTGTTACAGACCAATAAGAGACGGGTTCAATCTCTGGGTCAGGAAGATCCTCTGGAGGACAGCATGGTAAACCACTCTAGTATTCTTGCCTGGAGAATCTCGTGGACAGAGGAACCTGGCGGGCTACAGCCCATAGGGTCACAGAGAATCGGACATGACCGAAGTGACTAATTATGCTAACGATTTCCATGACAACAGGTAAGGTAAAAAGATCCTGCCTGGAGCCAAGAGATTACACAGGAGAGCATTAGGATATGAAGTTAATAAAGCAGGTTAGCTTTATGGGGTAAGGTATAGCGGAGAAGGCAATGGCACCCCACTCCAGTACTCTTGCCTGGAAAATCCCATGGATGGAGGAGCCTGGTGGGCTACAGTCCATGGGATTGCTAAAAGTCTGACATGATTGAACGACTTCACTTTCACTTTTCACTTTCATGCATTGGAGAAGGAAATGGCAACCCATTCCAGTGTTCTTGCCTGGAGAATCCCAGGGACGGGGCAGGGTTGGGGGGTTGTGGGGGCCGGAACCTGGTGGGCTGCCGTCTATGGGGTCGTACAGAGTCAGACATGACTGATGACTGAAGCAACTTAGCAGCAGCAGCATAGAAGAATAAGGACACAGACTTCACACTGCAGGCAAGGGGGCCATCTGCTATTTTAGGGAATGGAGAATGATGGACTCAATTATGTGTTAAGTTAACCTGGCAAGCAGTACAATGAGATACAGTCAAGAGCCTAAAAGCAGGAAAAGTGATTGCATTAAAGTGGGTCTAATATTAGAAATATCTAGGTAAAACATCAGAAGTAAAATACAGGGAAGGACAGAAGCTAGTAACAACATACTAATCATCTTGGTAAGTTGCTGAGTTCAGGGCTAACAGAAGCTAGAATTAAAGCCGATTAATGTTAAGGGCTTAGAGGATGATTAAGAAGAGACAGTATCACTGACAAGGAAGTCAAGAAGGAGAAGGCACATAACAAGATGATGCAGTCGAAGTTCAGACCTAACTGAATTTAAAGGAAAGGCAAATTTCTCTCTGGAAATCTCCAACAATTAAGTGGAGACACAAGATGCACAGGAGAGGAAGAACCATCACACAGAGCTAACAACTAGGGCCACAGAAAAAGGAAATCCAAGAGCACTGGCCTGGAGCTAAATCCTATCTTCCCTACCAGACTGTGCATCACAAGGCACCTGGTAAGCATACAAATACTTAACTGAACAAGGAATGTTACCATTAGAAAAAGGGAAAAAATAGGCTATCAAAGGATACAAAATGAGTAATCAGAAGGAGAAAAAGAATGAACAGGATAACAGAATCACAGAAATAAGGAGAGGAGAACACTTAAGAGAAGCTGCTGCTGCTGCTAAGTAGCTTCAGTCGTGTCCGACTGTGCGGCCCCAGAGACGGCAGCCCAGCAGGCACCCCCGTCCCTGGGACTCTCCAGGCAAGAACACTAGAAATGTTAAATGAATACATAGGAAGCCCGGCACAAAGAACACCAAGAAACTGTTCCACGCTAAGAATGTTTCTTGCATCAAGTTGAGCGTTTATCTGGTACCTGAATATCTGCTCTTACATTCTGCTTTACCCTTAGGGATTACCTTCTAAGGTTTGGTCACACCAGCAAACTGAGACAGATCTTAATGTAAATAAAGAATTTATACTAACATTACTCATCTGTATAACAGTATTTTAGAAATTTCTGCCTTGTTTGTCCACTAGTAGCAATACTGTGTTTAAAGTGTTAATCCAGTCTTTCATGGGTGTGATTAGTTGGTAATGTTTATGCTTCTGTTCACATACTTAGTATCAAGCTTTATTTGTACAAGATAGTTAACTTGCTTATTTTTTGCTTGTGAAAAATAAGCAAACCTCAGCTCTGTATCCAGTGCTTACCTTTAGTTTATTTCGTTTCACCCTCCAAAACTTGTCACTCATTCCCCATTTCTATTAGTGGCAAAATCATTTGTTAAAATCTGATTGTAAGGTAGGTTCCTCTTATGTTATCCTGAAGTAATTGTATCATACTGGATAGTCATACCCAAGGAACTAGCCATTCTTTTCCTGTTTGTGTTTCAGAACTTCTACCTACTGTTTATAGAACTTAAGAAAGATGTTACATTATTCAGAATAGCAAGACTTACACAAGTACTTACGTTTGTTTTCTTGGTAGTTTTTTTTTTTTCCAATTTTAACAGTAGTAATTAAACCCATATTTTGTGATTGTCTATGTTTTGAAATTCCTTCCCTTTTCCCTAATTTCATTGGTGAAGATGTGTTTAGATACTGGATTTGTTTACACTGATTTTGTTAAAGCCACAATTAATCACATTGGTTGTACTTTCAAGACAGACTTTAAAAAAATAATAAACAGAATTGAAAACAAACAAACAAAGAAATGTTTCATGTTGATCAGGAGAAAAACTTACTAAAATACAGAAAAGTCCAGAAGGCATATTAGCCACAAGTGAACCTGACATCAATACATCAATAGGAGCGTCACTGACGTATGAGTCTCTCTACTCCCTTTTTCAGTTGACGTCCTATCTTCATATAGAATTGTTGCCTTCCAGTGAAACTTTCCTAAGTTTTCTCCTCTTAAATAGATAAAATGTTCTCTTAAAGAAAGCACCTGAATACTGCCAAATATAATTAAGGGAGAGAGGAAGAAGCAGAGCATAGGTTTAGTTGATGTGAACAGAATGCACGCCCTTTTTCCTTTAACCAAATAATTTAAAATAATTTTCAAAAACCAATGATGTACATCAGTAAATGAAATCCCAAATCAACTTACATAGGATGAAAAAAGAAAATAAAGCAAATAACACAATGTGTAAAAAAATCAACTCAAACTGACTTACTACTGCATATAATACTGATGAGCATACATCTGTTGCCACCACAGCAGCTGCAGTGGGTTGAAAGCGGGATACACTGGGAATCCAGCCGCAACAGCCTGCCCAGGAAGCTGGTGGTCTACATTTCTGCAATAGAGTAATAAAGAAATGTCTTTTAATGTTCCAGAAGAAGTTGAAAGCATTTCTCTACATTTTTATTTCTGAACTATGCCACCCATTGACAAACATACTAAAACTCACCGAAAAAAAAATACTTATGTTCAGCATTCCTCAAGTAAGACCCTGTGTGTGTGTGTTAGTCACTCAGTCGTGTCCGACTCTTTGCAACCCCATGGACTGTAGCTCTCCAGGCTCCTCTGTCCATGGAATTCTCCAGGCAAGAATACTGGAGTGGGCTGCCATTCCCTTCTCCAGATCTTCCTTACCCAGGAATCAAACCCAGGTCTCCTGCATTGCCGGCAGACTCTTTATCATCTGAGCCACAAGGAAAGCCCCAAGTAAGACATTACAGTTTATCTAAGATGATCCTGATCCCACATATACAGAACTAACATCACAGCCTAGAATCAGACTACTATATGAGTAAGAAACAAACTTCTATGATGTTAAGATTCTAAAATTTTTAGTTACGTTGTTGTTAGTCAATTGTCAAAATGTTTTATAAAAGTGGTTTAATACATATCACATATTCCATATAAGCTTAAGTAAAAATAAATAAAATTTAAAAGTTGAACTTTGGGCTTCCATGGTGACAGAGCAGTAAAGAATCTGCCTGCCAATGCAAGAGACATGGGTTCTACCCTTGATCCAGGAGAATCCCACATGCCACGGAGAAGCTAAGCCAGTGTGCCACAACTACTGAGCCTGTGCTCCAGAGCCCGCAAGCTGCAAATACTGAAACCCACTTACCCTAGAGCCTGTGCTCTGCAACAAGAGAAGCCACTGCAACAGGAAGCTAGCACATTATAACCAGAGTAGCTCCCACTTGCTGCAACCAAAGAAAAGCCCACACAGCAACAAAGACCCAGCACAGCCAAAAATAAATAAAATTATTTTTTAAAAATATGAACTTTAATCAGGCCCTAGATCTAACTACCAGTTTATAGGCAATCTATGAAAACAGAGGAAAATATTAATGATACCACATGGATGTAGTGAGCTGAATCTAGACTACAATGGGAAATTAGAACATAAAACAACAGAAAAAGCATGAAGTAAAAAGAAAAAAAAATAGGGATAGGGATTAGATTAAAAGAGCCTTAAGAAACACAATTACTCAATCAAAGGCAGTAAGTCAATCTCTGAATACTGATCCAATCAAAACCACCTTAAAAAGACCTGTGGGACAATCAGGGTAAATGGAACACAAATTGAGTAATAAATGATGTTAAAGAATTTTTAATTCTGTTGCATGTTCTAATGGTATTGTGATTCTTATAGTCCATATCTGTTACAGATACACAGTATTTACAGATGAAGGGATATGACGTCTAGGATTACTTTAAAAATTCTCCAGCCCAAGAGAGAAAAAAAAGAGTAACAAGGGAAAGGTTGGAGAGCTGTTGTCTATTAACTGTTGCTGAAGCTGGATGTTAGGTAAGATCTTTATAATAGAGATTCATTAGATGCTTTTAAAGTTAAGAATGATAAAGGAAAGGAGATGAACTGGAAACAATCAGAAACAAATTCTTTCAAAGAAAACCTGCATGGAATTCTCACTTTATTTCCAGAATATGCCTTTTCAAGACTCTTCACACTCCTTTGTTCTCCTTGCATGAACTTCCCTTAAAATCAGCCCCAGTGTTACAAGCCATGAAGCTCTCCAACCTTCTGCAAGCACGCATCACTCCCTCCTCCAGGCTCCTGCAAAACTTTGTCAAAACCACAGAAGCACATCAGTGAATGGCAGCTTATTTGCCGATCTGACCTACTTCCATTGAGGGCAACTACATAATTCATTTTCCTGTCTTCAGTACCCAGCTACCGCAAATTCTAAGTAAACTTTTCCTGAAAAAGCCACATGATCCTTATACGACAAATTTGCTTATTCAGTCAGATTGCTTCAAATATGACCGATAGATCTGACTAGAGAAAAGTTTTAAATGGGAGAGTAGAGGGGAGAGAATCACCATTATAAATGAAATCAAAATATAAATGGTAACACAGAAAAATATACTGAAACAAATGATAAAATATTCACTTCAACAAGACAGTTAACACAGACTTTCCAATCAGATGTGGATTTGAATTCTAGTCCTGCTACTGACTACTGAAGTAAGGCAGGCTATGTACCTTTCAGCCTCCTTCTCCTCGTTCATAAACTGGGAGAGAAGAGTACCTCAGGCACAGAGTTGGTATAAAGTTCAATGAAATAAAGCATGTATAAGTGCTTAATATAATGCCAAGCTTGTGCTAAGTAATAATTAATATTAAATAATAATACTCAATAGTATCAATTAGTAATATTCTTTACATAAAGAACTGTCACCAATGAACTTTTTAAAATACCAACATGCCAACAAATAAGCACTTCACAAAACAGAATAAAAAGAATGTCTCTTTATCATGTCTAAATTAAAACAAGCACATTCCAACTTATTGTACTGGGAAGTATGAATCTGTAATGGTATGGTGAATCAGGCTCTTAACAACAATTACTGAACGATAAACTGTAAGTTTTCTTTTATGGCTGAATAGTATTTCACTGTGTATAAATGTAGGACAAGTTCTTTATCCACTTTCTACCTAGGGACACTTGGGTTGTTTCCTTATTATGGTTATTATAAACAATGCTGCAGTGAACATGTGGGTACATTTGTCTCTTCAAATTAAGTATTTTCATTTTCTTCAGATACTTAGAACTGGACCTGATGGATCACATGGTAGTTCTGTTATTAATTTTTTTAGGAAACTCCATAATGGTTTCCATAGTGATGCACCACTTTACATTGCCAACAACAGTACCCATGGGTTCCCTTTTTCCACAGCCCTGACCAACACTTATTATTTGTTGTCTTTTTAATAACAGCCATTCTGACAGGTGTGAGGTAGTGTCTCACTGTGCTTTTGACCTGCATTGGTCTGATGATTAGTGATGTTGAGCATCTTTTCATATAACTGCTGGCCACCAGTGTGCCTTCTTGAAACAAAGTCTGTTCAGGTCCTTTGCCCATTTTTAAACTGGATTATTTGGTTTTCTGGTATTGTGTAAATTCTTTATATATTTTGTAATATAAGCCTTATCAGGCATATGATTTGTAAATGCTTTATCCTATTCAGTGGGTTGCCTTTTCATTTTGTTGATGATTTCCTTTACTGTGCAAAAGCTTTTTAGTCTAATGTAATTCCATTTATTTAGTTTTGCTTTCATTGTCAAATCTAAAAAATCATCACCAAGTCCAGTGTCAATGAGTTTTATTTTGTTCTAGGATTTTAGTGGTTTCAAGCCTTACATTCAAATAAAATTCATTTTAACTTTTTCTTTTTGGCCATGCCGTCTGGCTTGCAGGATCTTAGTTTCCCAATCAGGGATTGAACCTGCACCCTCAGCAGTGAAAGTACCTAGTCCTAGCCACTGGACTCCCAGGAATTCCTATTTTGAGTTAATTTTATGCAGGATATAAACAGTAGCCTGGCTTAATTTTGTTGCAGTCTTCCACACCATATTTTGAAGAGACTGTCCTTTCCTCATTGTATAGGCTTGCTTCTTGTCATAAATTAACTGATTATGTATGGATGGATTTATTTCTGGGTTCTCTATTCTGTTCCACTAGTTTTTCGGAGAAGGAAATGGCAACCCACTCCAGTGTTCTTGCCTGGAGAATCCCAGGGACAGGGGAGCCTGGTGAGCTGCCGTCTATGGGGTCGCACAGAGTCGGACACGACTGAAGTAACATAGCAGCAGCAGCAGCAATCTGCTTTATGCCAACACCATATTGTTTTAATTACTATCACTCCATAGTATAGTTTGAAATCAGGGAGTGTGATACCTTTAGCTTTGTTGTTCTTTCTCAAGATTGCCATGGCTATTTAGGATCTTGTGGTTCTGTACAAATTCTAGGATTGTTCACTTTTGAGAAAAATATTTGGAATTTTGTAGAGACTGAATCTATAGATCGCTTTGAGTAGTATGGACATTTTAACAACATTAATTCTTCTAACTCATGAGCATGGGATATCTTTTCATTTATTTGTGTCTTCAGTTTCTTTCATCATTATCTCACAGTTTTCAGTGCATAGGCCTTTCAGGTCCTTAGCTAAATTGATTGCCAATACAAACTTTAAAATATTGCAGATCTATATTTGATCTGGAAATATGTCCAGACTACATTCTGCTTTTTTAAAAGGTTTATAAAATAAAATAGTATGATGTTTCTATTTTAAAAGTAAACTTAGAAAATATTTAGAAGGAAAGTACAAAAATGTTAGTAATAGTTATCTCTGGGTGGTGGGTTGTAACCAGTTTTTGCTATTAAAAATCAGATAACAAAAGAGTACAATGAGTAGGTTTTCAGTTTTATTAATTATAAAACAAGGCTGCTACTATTTCAGGCAGGGAAATTAAGTGTACAAAACAGTAGGCAATTTTTTATGAACCAGTCAGCAATTTTTAGAGTTAAATAAACATGACAGCATAACACACTGAGTCCAAAACAGTCGAGATTTACAAATGTGACATTATAGATGGACAGCCAACGTGATGCACATGTACCGTCTGGTCTTCTCATTGTTTCCTCAAGAGCTTAATGGGCAAATAACCACCTGCATTAGGATTTCTTGAAAAGTTAGATTCCCCGAATGCTGTTAAGTTGGCAAGTGTCCTAAACACTACTCCAAACCTAGTGATTCAAAAACCCAGGGAACAGTGATCAGAATTTAGCCATTTTAAAGACTGACAGTACTAACGTATATGGTGGAAAACATATGTGACTAGCTAAATATAAGCTGTGCTGGAGTATAAAAATGATGTGGAGAGATTATATTTTGTTGGTGAATTCTTCAAGGTCACTAAATTACTGCTCTTGCACATGTAAGGCAAGGCTATATTAAATAAAATTTTACTTAGAGACAGATGTAAAGTCTTTAGTAAAAGATTACAACTATAAGATTAGGCTAAATCACATTCATTGTTAAGCCGAATAACCTACTTATTCAACTTTCACTTAAATTGCTTTGTAAATCACAAAGTGCTCTTTCCAAATACAGATTTATTTTCCAGCACCTGGTACTGGCATTCATTCGGATGTTTCAGTGTGTCAGACTCACAAATGCCTATAAATATGTTTGCTGAATGAACATACAGCATTCATTTATAAGTACGAATGAATTTATAAATAATTGCTAACATATCACTTAACTCTCATTTAACTCTTTACAAACATGAAATCTTAATCCACACAGAAATCCTGTACAATAAGTACTATTATCTCCAGATCATGAGCAAACTGAAGCAAAAAGAGAAAAGACTTGCCCAAGCTAGTCAGTGGACCGGGCTAGGATTCAAACCAAGGCAGGCTGACTCTTGAATCTGCACATCCACTAAGCTATACTGCCCTCCTGATTTAAAACTAAACATTATTTAAGGATTTTACCTCTTTTCATCTTAATACTCATTTTTAGCAAAATAAACACTATTTCAGATTTTTCTAATCTGTTTTATATATTTCTAAGAGCTAAATACCTTTGCTTCAAAGTCTGTTGATTTTCTCAACAGACTAGTTTAAAGAAATTATTAATCTGTTTCCAAGATATCCATGGTCTTATTCTGAAAACATGTGACTTCATATACTTTATTACAGAGTATATATTCACTGTGTAGGTACTTAATGCTAGTGAACTGTGCACTTAAAAAGGTTTATTTTATGCATATGTTACCTTAATTTAATAAATCAAGAGTTTAAAATATATATATTAATATATTCACTGTAAATATGAGAAAGAGTTAAAAATATTATTGTGCAGACATAACTATTGTCAACATATTATTATATATTCTTCAAGGTTTATTATATCCATTCTCACTTTCCATCACTACCAACATATTTGGTAAAATATTAGTAATAGCACTCTGTATAAATTGAGAGAAACTGAACTGTTTTATTTTGCAAAAAGACAGAAAAGGAATCACTGTCATAAGACAAACTATTTTAAGCCACTATTCTACCATGTAAATCATGACAAAACTTTTTACAAATAACGAAGTTCCAGTTTGTAATAATCATTTTCTGAAAACAAAAATAGTTTCATGAGATGCTTTATAAAAGTCTACCATCAGCCTTACTAAACACTTATTTTTAAAAGAAAAACTCAAGAATATGAGACAAATGAGTCTTTTTAATATTTTTCTATATACTCAGCTTTGTTTTTCTATATTAAAAAGAATTGAATTAAGTTTATAAAATTCTAAGTAAAAAGCAGCCATATGCTATTACATCCTCTTTGGCATAACAGTTAGTGGCTGCTCCTTGGCTACATCGCTTACTACCATTTTGGGGGTCCTAGCCATTTGCCTATTTCCAGCCTCACCATCACAGACCTGGAGCACTGTGACACCCACCACAGCACAATATGCAATGCAGAACAACTATCAGTAACTAGTGTTCTTGCTTCCTTTACTTCAAAAGTACTCTGGTTTCAGACATGACCCAGACCCAAACTGTATTCCCCAAGATCCTCCTCTCTGAGCTGTCCACAGCTGCTGTTGCTGTTGGCTGCATTCCCCCTGGAACTGCCTAACCCAAGAGGCCTATTGTAATTGCTAAATATAAAGTAGCCGTTGCAAGCTTCTTGAGTAAACTCCTCTTAAGAAAGTCACTCGATAACTTGCAATGGTTAGCTTATCTTCATGATACTTCACCATAATACTTATCACAATACCCTGTCTTAGTTGTTACCAAGCCTGGCTGATCATAAACACCAGTAGGACTTTTAAAAACGGATTACTGGGCTCTGTTCCCGTCCAAGAACACCCTTATTCACCCATCTGTTCTCCA
This sequence comes from Nanger dama, assembly GCA_917880005.1. Lineage (NCBI taxonomy): Eukaryota > Metazoa > Chordata > Mammalia > Artiodactyla > Bovidae > Nanger > Nanger dama. Next base: position 36,545,071 of record CAKJTW010000022.1, read on the forward strand.
GAAGACTAATTTGAGTACATCTATAGTGAGACTGGGGCTTCCCTGATGGCTTAGTGGTAAAGAATCCACCTGCCAATACCCAAGATGTAGGAGACGCGGGTTTAGTCCCTGGGTAAGGGAAGATAACCTGAGGAGGAAATGGCAGCCTACTTCAGTATTCCTGCCTGTAAAATCCCATGGACAGAAGAGCCTGGCGAACTATAGTCCTTAGGGTCACAAAGTTGGACACGACTGAGCACTTGAGCATGACACAGTAAGACTGAGTAAAAACAAAAATTTTAGTTACCTAGATCCTTTTATTCAAACTATGGTCAAAGTATCAGAAGCATCAGCATCACAGTGGAGCTCATTGGAAATACATAATCTCAGATCCTATTAGACCAAATGAATCAGAACCTACATCTTAACATCTCCAGGTGATTAGCACAAACATTAACGACTGAAAGGCACTGCCCCAGACAATTGTAATGTACAACCAGCTTTCAAAAGCACCGCTCCAGGGAGTTCAGTGGCAGTCCAGTGCTCTCACTGCAGAGGGCCCAGGTTCAGTCCCTGGTCAGGGAACTAAAATCCCACAAACGACACAGGACAGCCCCCCAAAACTGCTACACCTAACCCTCTAATTCGCAAAACAAATAATCAGGTATATGAGCAAATTTCAAACGTACTTCGATTAGTGAAGGGGGCTGCCATGAAAGTCTGGAGACACAGATTTTTAAGAGGACCAAAGCTGTCACAGTTTCACTCACCCTTGCATTACATATGGGACCTGATGACTCTGTGCAGGGTCAGTTTGTGCTTGTGGAAGGGGTTCGTTGCCTCAATCCTTCTGAGGAAGAACTGGTAGCCTAAAGTCAAGGTTTCTTGACTGGATGATGGAGTTGATGATCCTGACTGATCTGAACTCTACAAACAAAAATGTAATTATTTTTTTCAAGGGAGATTTAACTCATTATAATCGCAATATTATAGACACATTACTAAAAATGCATCTGTGAAATCCCTCCGCAAAGAGTGAATTCTAGAAATTTACTGATTGGACTTCCGTGCCCAGCATAATAGGTATATTTATTTATTTATATTTGTAGGTATAAATAATTTAATTCTAATGAGACTATAGGATTTAGAAAATAAAAATCCATTAATTATACAATAATAGTCCATTTCTCATCTATAAAAGGCTGAGTAGTAATTATATACCAAAAATAGCATACAAAATTTGTGAAAATTAATGCATGCAAAGCTCTTTTCATGATGCCTAACACATAAGAAGTGTTCAATAATGGTACTACTAACTGTATCACTTAAATAGTTACTATGTACCAGCTACTGTATAACATGCCGTTAGTCATACACTGGTTTAAAAACATTGAAGAGTGTGCTAGAATTTGGTGTTATCTCTGACATCAACAAGGAACATAACCTTACAATTCACTTAACCCCTAAGTCACAGCTTTCCTATAAGAAATGAGATTGAACTAGATTTTCAAGATTCCTTTCAGTCCTAAAATCCTATTAGTTTAAAGATACTACCAACAAATACTAGTTTTTTAACAAAATAAACAAGATACCAAACAGAATTTTAAAATTCTCATGCATTAATGGTGTCAGTAACTTACAGATTCAACAACTTCAATCAATATAACCCCTTGAAGACCATCTCAAGTTGTTGCTGTTTGAAAATAGTTTGTCAAGTATTTTATGTAAATTTAAAACACAATTACAGTTTATATAAATTACCTACTTTAAAAAACTGGATACAAAATAATTTCAGCATCCTTCCAAGTTTGTTAAAATCACAGTACTGGTACTGCCTTCCCATTTACAGCGTGTCTTTTTACATGTCTACCTTCCTTAGTCCTGCCATGTGAAAGGTCCTAAGGACCTCTGAAAAATTAACAAAAGCTTTAAAATGTTATTCCATACCAAACAGACACCAAATATCTTATGGGAGGCTGATTATTAGGCACACAACCTGGAAAGGCTTCTTTTTGGCAAGATTTTGCATTAAATGGATCATCAAATTATGGTAGTCACTAAAAAAAGTTAATAGAAGAAAGGCCTAGCCATTTGGCAGCACACCCTAATTTTTCTAGAACTAATTATCTCTGACCTTATTATATAACTTTCATGAATGGATTTTTAAGACATTATCAAGTCCCACTGAAATTTATCAGCCATAAAAAAATTAAGAGGAATTGAATTTCATCCTCCTTTGATACTTCTTAGATTTTTTTATAACACACCTCTGAAAAACTGAATATATATTAAAAAGAAATGAAATCATGGCCGAGGAACCACTAGAAAAGGGAAAAGAAAGTTCTCTGTCAACAGAAACTGGAGCAACACAACTGTTCAAAGACTATAAACAGAATTCTATGCCAGTACCAGGGTTTTGTTCCTTCTTATGCAAGGTAGGAAACATAGAAAGACCCTTAGGTTTATCAACAAAACAAATTTCAGTTTAGTGAAAGCTAAATTCCCACGGCTAGTACTAGAAAATACTTACCATTGAGGCTATGCCAATTAAATAGAGCAACTACAAGATCTAGTTTCTTAAAGAAGCAGTTAACAATCAGTCTCTCATTATCACCCCTGCCATTCATCCCTCCCTCAAAATTGTGGCCAGATTCCTGACAAGAAGGAAAGTACATGCAGCAGTACAAAACACCCCCTACCCAGGAAGCTTTAAACAAGCTTCCCACTCAACCAGTCCTTTTCTTTCACCTCCAAAAGTGTCACATACAGCTTTTACAAAAGGAAACCCAAAATAATTTAATATAAAAGAATTTGAACAGTGTAAGAAATGTCTAAGTTGAAAAGTTCAACTTTTTAAATTTCCAAAACAATTTTAAGCAGATGGAAAAATAGGAGGGAAAAATGAATACTCGAGTCTGAAAGAACTGGGTACATCAAGTAATTATTCCTCCCATAGTCGGAATATATACTCAAATCCAGTCATTTTAAAAAACAATTATTGAACAAGCAATCTTCTTCAAGAAGATTTAACAAACTTAAAGTTTAAATAATTTAATCTACCTTGATTAAATATAATATATAAAATACCTTAAACATTTCTGAAATATTGGCTGTAGAGTTTATATTATATAACCATATCATAATTTTGTCTTTTCAGTATTTCAGTAATTAAACCCCTGAAAATTGGCTCTATTACTGACCTGCCATATAGCAAATTATAACTCATGGGGCACAGGCTTCAAGGGATTACACTGTGTACTGATCTCTAAAAATGAAGTTTAAATGATTAACTTAAGCTGTTCACAACACAGTGTCACCACCCACAAGATCCAGTTGTTCTGTTTTCCACTTAATTTTTAGAGGCTAGAAGGGATAATCAGAAAACTTCAGCATTTACTCTGCCCAAAACAACTCACAGAATTGCTGTTGGATGCCAGTGCTTCATGACTTTCTCTATTGGTGCTGGATTTTGGAGAACTGGGAGGAGTCCGAGAAGTACATACTAGATGAACCATATGATACTCATCTTGCTAAAATTAAAGAAAATTACATTTAAAGGGTAGTACTGGAAAGTACACAGCTCAAAAATGTCAGTAGCTAACAGAAACACTTAACTCAAAACTTAAGTTTCTTCCTACCACAGCCGTTTTATTACTAATAAATTGTCATCTGCATATAAATTGGGACCCTTCTGAATATTTCTTCCATGCTTAGAAAACAATCTCAATACTTAGGAACTACTATATGAAAAAAATAGTTATTTTGTATACCAAGCAAACACTGCTGTAAAGTTGTGTCAATGCGACCTATTATTTCAGTACAAAATACTACACACATTAACATCAGCACTGTGACAGTCACACTGAAGCTTAGGCCTATAAACTTTGAACAGTAAATGTTTTCATTATTTGAAAACTTACAGTGATAAGGAAACTCAAATAACCTCACTATAATCTCATCTGTCTGAATTTTAGCAATAGTTATTTTATTTTTTTAAGTCAAAACTGGTTTTATCTCTAACACTTATACACAGACATAGACCATATATTTGAAATATATTCTGTAAATATTCCAAATGTGTCTCCATAAATCTACAACTATGAGTGAAGGAAAATACTCTAAAAATAATTAACTGGCATTTTAGCTTAATGATTTCATGAGTATATTTATCATAGGCATAAAGCAAGTAAATAAGGTAGAGTAAGGAGAGGCAGAGAAGAACAAAGAATGGTGCAGCAATTTTAAAAAAGAAAAATCAGAAAATGATATTTTTAAAGGGGCGGGGAGGGGGGCGAGGCAGGAAATAAAGAAAAGATGCCCAGTTGTGAGAAAGAGAAACAAAGCTCTAGGAATTCATCATCTTCCATAAATAAGAACTGTGCTTAATTCTGAGGTGAACCCAAGAAAGAGCAGGAGTTAGTCCCTACCCCAAGAGACTCATGGTGTTGTTAAAAGAACAGACTAGGGCTCCCTGGTGGCTCAGCGGTAAACAATCTGCCTGTCAGTGCAGGAGACACGGGTTTGATCCCTGATCTGGGAAGACCGGGCACAGAGCAATCTAAGGCCGCACACCGCAACCTTGAGCCTGTGCCCGAGAGAGCCCAAGGGCTGCGGTCTACTGAGGCCGCGCGCTAGAGCCTGTGCGCGGCAACAAGACCAGGCGCCGCAGCGAGAAGCCCGCACACTGCGCTCCAGAGCAGCGCCCATTCCCCACAACTGGGGAAAGGCTGGCACAGCAGTGAAGACCCAGCAGCCGAAAAACAAAGAAATCAGAAAAAAAAAGCACAGACCAGCACGTTAGAGCGCAATCAGAGAAATGCATCAGCCAGTCTTTTTGCACAAAACTGAGATGCATGAACTGTAACTGTTTATGGGTTTAGAGGAAGGAGTTAATAGGAGTTAGAATACTAAAGAAAGGCATTCCCAGAAATAGCACTACATGAGGCATACCAAGCAAAGCAGGTAGATAAGGATGCCTGATTTACACTGTCCCCTTAGCCTGGGAATACAGAACAGTAAAAAAAGCATCCAAGTGTAAAATGTTCATCCTTACAAACCTAGTTTCAAAGGTCATATTAACCACAATTATCTCATAGTATTTATTCACCTTTGGGAAATGTTTCTATAAAATATTTTATAACTAAACAGGTAAAGTTAATGACAGCATTTAGCTGAAAGAAGTAAAGGGTTATACAGTTCAATGATCTGTTCAAACTGTAAACATACTGTTCAAAATGTTCTATGATAAAGGGCACAGCAGTCCTTTGACTGAAGCTGGGTGGTTTTTGTCGTTGCTGTTTTCGTGGAGGGCAGGGGGAAGTGGTTGGCCATGGAGAGGCACATATGATCAGGGATTGAACCCGAGCCCCCTGCAGTGATAGCACAGGGTCTTAACCATTGCACCACCAAGGAAATCCCAAAGCACTTTAAGTATTGTGGTTGGAAATGATTTCTGGCAGCAAAATTCTTTTAGAAGTATGCATGTTCAGACTCTAGGTATCCTTAGGTTAAAATAATAAATCTATATTTCAAAGAGCATATAGTGAAAAAAGTTTTTAAGGATAAAACCAGGAAAGAAAATGAAGAGGTGGAACATAGAGGATTTGGGGGTAGTAAATATTCTGTACAATATTATAAGGTGGATGGATACCTGTCATTATACCTGTCATTTATTAAAGCCTACAGAAAGTACAACACCAAGAGTGAACCCTAATGTAAACGATGGGTTTGAGGTGATGATGTCAATGCAGGCTTCAACTCTAACTACTGTGGCACTCTAATGTAGACTGATGTGGAATGCTGTTAGTGGGAGTAGCTGTGTATGTGTGGAGGCAGGAGTTATCTGGGTAATCTTTATACCTTCTGCCCAATTTGTTATGAACCTAAAACTACCCTATAAAATAAAGAAAGAGGGGAGGATATATGCTACAAAAGCCAGTATTTTTGAGAGAGAGAGGGAGAAGTAGGGAGAAAGAGACAGTGAGAGATGTTATTAAACCATTTTGGCAACCTGAAACTACTTGATTAAAATGAAAAAATGACAGCAGGAAGTCACACTAGCAAAGATAAAATGTCAACTATCTAAACAGAAGGGATACACCAGTGTACGGTTTTGTAAAATTTCCCACCAGTGATCATAAACATACACAAAAGCTTAAAGAGATTAGGGATATCCAGAAAACACTGAGTTAAGTCAAAAATCTAAAGTGAAACCTAACAGCTATATATTCAATTCTGCTACATTCACAAGCAAAAAGAATCTCAAATGCAGAAAAATTCTAAAAGTATAAATTCCACAAATAAACATGAGCTAAAAACTGCCATTAAAGTAACTAGTATTCTATCAAAAATTATATTAAAATATATTTAACTCTGAGTACCAGGATTCAAAGTTTGCTGATGGACCAAGTAGGCTTCCTTCTGTAATATTTGATGTCCCAAAATTAACCTCCTAACCCAAATTAATTTGTATTAAAATGTCATGTAGTTTCATCAAAAACGGATTTAAGAGAGAGAACTGTTACCAGTCTACTTGAGCACTCTATTCCTGCATTAATGATAAGTCAATATGGCTTTCTTCCACAAGATAACAAATCCCTGAACACAATATGTAATGCTATTTCAGATTTAGCTATCAGATGGATATTTAAAACTGTTAACTAATCAGAATCACCTATTATGCTACCTAAAAGGGTTGATTTTAAAGTGTCTAAGAACTAAATTGGTTGGATATCAAAAGAAAGTTCAGAACATATTTCCTCTGGCACTCTGAATAACTGGTATTGAATAGTGGTGGAAAAGCTCACTTTTCTGAGAATGTCTTTCAGCTGCAGATGATCGGGAAGCAGTCTGCCCGAATACACCAATCTCTGATCCTTCGTCAACTAAGAAATGGGATAAAGAAAAAAATTCAACTTTTTCTAATTATACAAATTGAAAGTTGGGAATAAGATGCCTTACTGTGGGTAAAGTAACATTCCCTTTAGGCACAAATAAGCAGAAAACTGACATAATTTAAGAATTTGGTTTTTCCAAATTCCATTTAAGACATTAAAAGTTCAGCAAATGGTAACATATCTACTGTAGATATAATAAAATACAGATGAGTCCCAAATTATCTTTAAAATGGGGAAAATAGGTAAATTGGAAGTTGGTCTTTCAGCCATAATGCAGTGCATGTGTGACTGTCATTAAAAACCTTCAAGACTATTAATGAGAAGGTGGCTGGCTTTCTATTAACAGTCAACAATGGGATAAAATTCCAAGGTCACCAGTGTTTTTTTGCATTATTTTGTCAGTATTTTTAATCAAAAGAATACATAAAATTTATTTTCTTCTTTAGTAACATCATGCAGGGTAATTTATCAGTTTTAAATTCAAAAGCCATTTAGATATAGTTTACAGTTTTAGATAACTATTCTAGTTTTTATTATTATTGCCATTCTCATGAATACCTCTGTACATTTTTCAAAAACACAAGACTAAAGAAAAATAAGCTCAAGTGCATGGAGATCCAAGTGCCATCTCCATATACAACCCAAAATATAAAATAAATTCTGGTTATCTCTGCCCTATTTTGTATTTCTAATAAATCTGTTAAGTGCTCACACTACAAGCATTAGGTATTTAAAATAAAAACATTTATGCACAGTCCCCATAAGACCTCCTATTTCATAACGGAGAAACAGGCAAGTGTTCCTTAAATCCTATTAAAACAAACATTGGCTATATTGACAATTACTAAACATGCCAAATCCAAGCAATAACTATAACAATTTTCAAACAGTCTATATATGCAACATGGCTACTAAAAAGAGTCTTACATTAAAATTAACCACAGTAAAAAGAGCCATTCTGTAGTTAAGATCTGTGGTTCAGGGGTCCTTAGGTACCAAAGATCAAGAGAAGGTATAGTTGTCCTTCCAAGATACTTAGCTTTTAGGCATAATTTAATTTCCCCAGAAGTATTTTTGAGTGCACCATTCCGAAATGCACATATACAAATTCTTATATATAAACAACCAAATACAACACAGGATTTTTTTTTGAAAAACTACATATCACAAGTCTTGAAACTTTAATCAATACATATGAACACTGAGTGGGGGCACAATAGTAAATTATATAACATGAGTTAAACGCTAAGTGATAAAGACTGATGTAAGCCCTGGAGAAATGAATTAGATAATGCTTTATAAGCTTCTACAATATACTTATTACTTCAGCTGCAACCTAAAGAAGTTCCTTTGATAAATACTATAGCCATCATAAACTATCAGTTCAAAATTTAATAGCTACTCCTATGTCATATCATTAGATACAAAAATATCAGTCATGAATTTGTTTACTTTACCATTAAAATTCTCAAACACACACAAAGTAGAGAAAATAAAATGAAGACCCTAACCATCTTTAGAATTCCCAAATATCCAGCTCCGACAATTATCAACATTTTGCTATTCTTGTTTCATTTAACCACCCCCATTTCATTTTTGGCAAGGAAGAATTTTAAAGCAAACACCCCATATCATTTCTTTTCATGTGTTAAAAAATAGCATGTATCTGAGCAGTTGTTTTTGCAACTCAACCACGATATTACCACCTTCAATAAAATAAATGTTAATTTCTTATTAAGTAATATCCAGTACAGCTCAATTTTCCCCACTTGCTCAAACGTGTTAAAAATAGCATGTATCTGTAGCAGTTGTTTTTGCAACTAACCACGATACTACCACCTTCAATAAAATAAACGTTAATTTCTTATTAAGTAATATCCAATACAGCTCAATTTTCCCCACTTGCTCAAAAATGTCTTTTTAGGGATGTGTGCTGTGCTGTGCTGAGTCACTCAGTCGTGTCCGACTCTGTGACCCCATGGACTGCAGCCCCTGTCAGGCTCCCTCTCTCCATGGGGATTCTCCAGGCAAGAATACTGGAGTGGGTTGCCATGCCCTTCTCCAGGGGGTCACCCCAACCCAGGGATTAAACCCAGGTCTTCCGCATTGCAGGCAGATTCTTTACCGTCTGATGGTTTGTCTAAATCAGAATCAAACAAGGTTCACACATGGAATTGGGTTGTTATGTCTCTTTTAATCTTTTAACAGCTTCCACTTCTTTCAAAATTTTCCCTAGCTATTTGTTGAAGAAAACATGTTGCAGTCTGGATGTGAGTGACTGTGTCCTTCTGCTATGGTATAGTTTGTCCTGTAGTCTTCTGTAAATGCAGTTAGATCTGGAGGGTTGATGAACTCCAGGTTCTTTTTGTTTGACAAGAGAATTTCCTGTTGTATCACATCATTATTAGCACATGTAGACTGGGTGACCTACTTTTAGTCATGTTAAGATCGATCAGTGTGTTTAAATATTGTCAGCCTGATTCATCCCCTATGAAGTCTGCCATCCAACATTCACCTTTTTAATAACTTAGATCAAACTGCCTAGATCCATTATTTCATTAGGGATAGAAAATAATTTTGACCTCTGTACTCTGTAAGAGCTTCCTTGCTTTCGGGCACATGAGGTTCACCTTCCACATTTCTTTTGCCAGGCCTGGAAACAGCTACAATTCCAGGGGCTTTGATTCCTTTTAATAAGAAATGGCATCTAAAGACAAAATCTGGGGCCTAAGGGTACTTACGGTCACTTGCTATTATTTCTAAGGTTCTTCAAGAGAGATACAAAATATGTATTTTTTGCAAAGGAGAAACTTAAACCCTGAGTGAATATTCATTTTTCTGATTTAATTGCATGGTATAAGGTTTTTTATTTTATTTATACATCTGTCACCCTGAAAATCTTTTACTAATGATATTAACAAAATTATGCCATTAGCAAAAGTACTTTTGTGCTTTATCCTACTATGTATAATCTCAATAATTCTAGATGAGGTTTAAGATTTCTTGTCACTTTTTCAGTCCTTAGATCTATCCTATTAGAGATATGTACTCAAAATAGTGTTTCAAAATTACTTGTAATTTTGTTAACATCCTAACATTGTTAAACTGTTTAGGAATTTTTTTCTATTTAATTTTTAGGAATATTTTTCTATTTAATTTTAAAACTATATATAACATACACAGAAACAAAGGGAAAATTATAGAACAAGGTACAAAGAGGTTTAGCTTCTGTCTCCTACCCTCTTCCTCTGTAACTGTGAATTACCCTTCCATGGTTTTTTAACAACATAACAAATGTGGATACAAGCACACTCATGTTTCCTTCTTTTCTCACATAAAAGGTAGAGCACAATACTCACCCTTTAGTACTTTGTTTTCTCTCTTATTTTACCCTGGCAATTACTCCTTAGCAGTATAAAGATGTCTTCCCCACTCTTTGAATGCTCCATTACACAGAAATACTAAAGTCTACAACATGGATATTTGAGTGTTTCTAGGTTTTTGTTATATACTCATAGTGTCCTTCTTTCATACTATTCATTTCTCTATTTCCCCACCATATCCTGCAACATAGAGCTCCCTAGGTGACCTTGATAAAAGCAAACTTGGTGGAACAGTAGGGTAAAAAACTTAACTGGGATGTATTTAAGAGAAAAGGAGAGGAATACAATTACAAATAGTGAATATTCACAATTTATAAGGAGTTGTGCACTAAGGACGGAAAGGGAATAAAAGTAATAGCTGGAAGGGAAGTGAAGTCAAAAGAGGGTCTTGTTTTACTGTTTTGTGTTTTTGTTTTTTTAAGAAAAGAGAAATAACATGTTTGTATGCCAACAGAAATAATCCATCCTCAGTTAAGTGATGATGCAGGAGAGAAAAACAGAAAATTTCCAGAGTAATGTTCTTGAGTAACTCATAAGGGGTAAAATCTTGTGTGAAGGAGTTGAATTTAGAGAAGAATATGGCAGAGACAGGCGAAGAAATGTTAAGAAACTTGTACACAATCCCACTACCACCACTCTTTGCCTCAGTTTTCTTATTTAAAAATGAGAAAAATAATAGTACCTATTTCACAAGGTTGAATTTTCACAATCAAAATGCACACAAATCTCTAACAGAGCTGAACACTTAGAAAACATTCAATGAGCATTTGATACTAATCTCTAACAACTGCTTCTCTGACATCATGCAGTTTCATGAGGAGCTAATGAGAGATTTTGTGACAGTATTGATAAGCTGTATGACCAGTAGCAGACTACCTTTGTTCATTATGTATAAGAACATGATTAGGATACTGCTAAATAGGTTTAAAGTTGCAATAACTATCAATTTAATGAATAAAAAGCAAGCCCTATTCCGTATTTGAAGAGCTTTCAAGAATCAGTTTAAAATGACATTTGTAAGTAACAAAAAGAAAACTTAATTCATTTCACCCTTCTACATAGAAAAATATTTGAAATTAGTTTTTTAAAAAGTCAAGAGGTCCATGTGCAAAGCATAAATTACTTAACTTCAGATTTTTAGTGAAAGGATGTCCTGAGTGGATGGGATGAAAGAAGTTATTTATCAACTACTTCAAAATGTAAGAAAACTATGTATTAGCTGTTTTCTACATAGGTAATCATCATTTTGGGCTTCCTGGTGGCTCAGAGGTGAAAGCGTCTGCCTCCAATATGGGAGACCCGGGTTCGATCCCTGGGTCGGGAAGATCCCCTGGAGAAGGAAATGGCAATCCACTCCAGTATTCATGCCTGGAAAATCCCATGGATGGAGAAGCCCTAGAAGGTTACAGTCCACAGGGTCGCAAAGAGTCGGACACGACTGAGCGACTTCACCTCACCTCACCTCACCTCAATCATCATTTTACTATTAAACTATAGCAGTAATGGAATTAATCATGTACTTTATCACAAGGATCATTTTTAAACAAGATGGGACATCAAAGTATGCTAGAATACTCAATATTTTGGACTATTGACATGTATGTGTGTGTGTGTGTGTGTGTGTGTGTGTATATATATATATATATATAAATGAAGTACAGTGGCAATCCAACTTAGTTTACTCTCATAATTATTTAGTAGATAGGTTTAAAACAATTTTTCACAGAAACAATACAGACCACTATCAGTCCGCAACCTCATAGACTCCAGAAGCCCATGCTTGAGAAACTTAGCCGTATAAATTAAATACATTTAGGAAGATAACTTAGTTTAGAATATAGGTACTAAAATCTCATGAGAGTCAGCTATAAAGCAATCATTAAGTTATCTATAATGATAATTCTTATGTGAAAATTTAAAACTCCAAATTAAAGATTGTGAGAACTCCCTAGTCCTAAAACTATGAGTCCTAGTTTCAGAAATACATACAAATACTCATCAAACTTTCAAACCTAACAGCACATAATCTATTTAACCCAAAATATACTGACTGAAATAGCACTCCTGGAAGCCCAGAGACTGATAATCCCTTATCGCCAAGTCCTATTTTTTTAAAGTCTATACCCACGGGCTTCCCTGGTGGCTCAGACGGTAAAAACATCTGCCTGCAATGCTGGAGACCCAGGTTCGATCCCTGGGTCAGGAAGATTGCCTGGAGAAGGAAATGGCAACCCACTCCAGTACTCTTTCCTGGAAAATTCCATGGATGGAGGAGCCTGGCAGGCTACAGTCCATGGCGCCACAGAGTCCGACACGACTGAGCGACTTCACTTTCTTTCTTTCATACCCACTGAACAGAAAGGCTGGGTAATGGCCAAGCAAGCAGGATGAGGAAGAGCATGGCCAAAAGTGCCTAGCAAAAGGTTCTGACATTTGAAAGGAGAAAAGACCATGGCTTTCACCATTTGTACCTCTGGAAGAGCAATCAAAGTTTAGCAAATCCATTAAGAGGCATTTGTACATTTCATTCATATCACTGGTCACTGTCCCTCCAGAGTCCTTTGCTAAATTTTCCATCCAATTCTGAAAGTTAAGAAAGCTTCTTCAGCTGAGATGCAAATTTGCTTCTCTATCCAAGGCCTCTCTCTCCCTCTCAAACCCAAATCCATATACCCAACCATTTATTAGACATCTAACACCTTCACATATTTTTATGAGTTTTTTGTTGTTGTTGTTTGTTTTTTGCCTTTGGCCACACCAGGCAGCACATGGGATCTTAGTTCTAGGACCAGGGATCAAATTCATGCCCCTTGCTGTAGATATGCAGAATCTTAACCACTGGACCACAAGTGAAGTCCCCACCTTCAGATATCTCAGTAAGCAACTCAAAGTCAAAACATCTACCACAGTTCTCAGTTCCCAAATCTCCAGATCTTTCCCCTTACTTGTTCCCTATTTCTTAAACAACTTGCCACCAGATGTTTAAGCCACAACACTGGGCATTATCCTCAGTTTTCCTCTCACCTTGTCTAACATATCTAACCATCAGCAAATCTCACAGACTCTATCTACAGAAGCCCCTCTCAGTTCATTTCTTTCCATTTCCATTGTCATTACTCTAATCTAAACTGCTACCTCTTGCCGGAACTTCTGTAATATTAATAAATAGCATCTTTAATTGGTCTTCACACACTCTTGTCTACAGTCAGTAAACAGAGTGATCTTTTAAAAATGTGAATCACTCGTCACTCTCTAGTAGATCCCCACCAGTCTGGATTTAATTCCTTACCATAACCAGATGGTCCCAGCAGATAATCTCTTTCCCACATCCTCTGATTTTATTCTTTCCTCCTCTCTCATTAGCGAAATGGGCAATCACTCTGATCTCCAAATATGCTAAGCTCTTTACCAACTCAGACAACATACCTGTAGTATTCTCTCCCAGCTCTTGCAGACTTAACTCTTTCTTAATCATCTTTTGGGTCTTAGCTTTAAAATGACCTTCTCAGAGAGCCCTTACCTGATTTACAAACTTGAAGAAGAGTATTCTCTTTTACACACCCAGTTTGTTTTCTTCATCACGCAAACCATAATCTGTCATTATGTGCACGAGTTTATGTCCCTAAGTGGGATATGACTGTCAAGAACAAAAGAGTGTCCATGTCTGTCTAGCTCATCCCTTTGCTCCTATAGCCTAGCCATGTGTCTTGCAGAGGAGATGCTAGATGCCACTCTATTAAAAGAAGTGTTATGAAGTCCAAAAGCATTTACATAGATTTGGAAGACATAACTTATTTGAAATTCATTGGATCAGTTATTTTACATGTAATCATAAAGAATGAAAATGAAGTGTTTCGTTAGTATTCAGTCTATGAATCACGATACTGGAACTTAAAATACTGGTGCTAAATTCATCTGGTTCATTTCTGTAAATGGTACTGATATTAGCATATTAGTATCAAGGAACAATCGTGTGTTGGTATCTTAGTATTAACTTTTCTCTAAATAAACAGTCTATTTCAAATAAACTTTTGTCTTTCCACAGCAAGGGACCAATTTTCAAAAAAGTACAACATAACAAAATTGCATTGTACCCCACCCAAAAAACACATAAAGCAAAAACAAGTATGGATGAAAATGTGAAGAAAGTAGAACCCTTTTACATTACTAGTGGGAATATAAAATGGCATGGCCTCTTTAAAAGCTTGGCAGTTCCTCAGAAAGCTACCATATGACTCAGTATACATCCAATCCATTCCTAGGTATATACCAAAGAGAGGTGAAAGCACACATCCACACAAAAGCCTGTAAGAGAATATGCACAGCAGAAAAAGTAGAAACAACTCAAATGCCTATCAACTGATGAGTGGACAAACAAAATGTGACCTCTATTAACACATACAATGGAATAGTATTTGGTCATAAAAAGGAAGAACTCAGACATGTTATAACATGAGTGAATCGTGTAAACATGCTAAATGTAAGACGTAAAAGATCATATACATTACAGTTCCACTTATGTGAAATTTTCAGTATAGGTGAATACATAGAGACAAAAAGTAGACCAGTGGTTACCAAGGACTGAGGAAACAGAGAACGAGGGGTGATGGCTAGTGAGCATGGGGTGATGAAAATGTTCTAGACATCAGAACACCAGACAGTGGCGATGACTGTACAACTTTTTGAAGTATTAAAAACCACTGACGTGTACGTGTTAAAGGGTAAATTTTATAGTAGATGAATTATATCTCAATTTTTAAAACTGTTGCTTTTAAGTGGAATATTCAAATGCCTTCAGATAATCAGAAGTAAAAGGAAAAAGAATTCTTTAATTTTACTGTGGTTGAAAATATTGTTTTCAGATGCATAAATTAAATAAGACTTGACATTTTCTCCACTAAAAAAATACTGAAAAAATTCAGTTTAAATATCAGTAATTTAATTTAAATATCTAGAAAATCAGTGCTTAGACACGGTAACAAACCACACAACCATCAACTGAATTTTCAATTGGTTGGATTATAAGCTCAGTATTAGGAAAAGACCGGATTTTGAGATCTCAATTCAAACTCAGTTTAACTTGTAAAAGTGACACAATTTTATTTATCCAGACCTACTAATAACAGTATTTTTTACTTTGATTAAAAATTCATTTCTGTATTAGTTAGGGTAAGTAATGCTAACTGCTATAACAAACCTCAAGATCTCAGTAGCTCAGCACAATAGAAGTTCATTTTTTCTCTCAATTAAAACATGACATGGTATCCTTTAAATATAAGAATTCAGAAGACTCAGGACTGGTAAATTTAAAACAAAGTACTAATGAAATTGTCAATTAAAATTTTCTTCTGTTAAGATAATTGTCTACACAGAGTAACATATAAATACACTTGACTATTTCTGTTAACAGCACCAGGTTCTTCTTCTGCTCACACCCTACATCCAACAGTCAGCAAATCCCATCAGGAATACTATTAACAGTGCTTCCCAGGTGGCTCTAGCCGTAAGGAACCTGCCTGCCAATGCAGGTTAGACCTAAGAGACACAGGTTCTAGCCCTGGGTCGGGAAGATCCCCTGGAGGAGGGCACAGCAGCCCACTCCAGTATTCTTGCCTGGAGAATTCCACGGCAGAGGAGCCTGGCGGGCTGAAGTCCTTAGGGCCACACAGAGCCGGACACGACTGAAGTGACTTAGTACAACATACAATTCATACTCTCACCATCTCCACTGCTCCACCCTAGAAGAAGCCTGGTGATGCATGGCAGAGCAGAGGCAGCTAAATTACCAAGCTGGAAACATCCTGTTGGCACTCTGAGTGGGCCAGAGACAGAGCTATATACCTCTCCAAATAAACAGCTGCTTAACCAGCTGGCCCCAAAACTTAGCTACCTACTTAACAGAGATTGCTAAAAACCAAGGTGAGCAAAGTTCATCTGCTAGTATAATATACAAAAATAAATCCTAAACTGGGAAAGATGTTTTCTTTCCAAAAGGTTTACATATATTTTATCTGAAGTATCTGACTTTTTAATGTTTAACTAGATAGTAAAATGAAATACTATGTATCCCTAATGCATTTAAGATATTCACAAGAGTCTAACACGAGTTTACTAAGAGAACAACACTTTTTATTTCTGGCAAGTCATGTTGCTTGCTTGCTCATCAGTCACTAGGTCATGCCTGACTCTTTGCAACCCTATGGCCTGCAGCCCGCCAGGCTTCTCTGTCCATGAGATTTTCCAGACAAGAATAATGGACTGCATTGACATTTCCTTCTCCAGGGGATCTTCCCAACCCAGGAATCAAACCTGTGTCTCCTGCATTCGCAGGCAGATTCTTTACCACTGAGCCACTTGGGAAGCCCAGAAAGTCATGTAGTTGGTATCAAAAGATTAGATTTTTTATTTGAAGGACTCAATGGGTCTCTCATGATTATGTATGGCTTAAAAAAATCACGTCCTTAGTATATTCAACTTCAACATAACCAAACAGCTCAGTAAATGCAACAGTCAACTTACATGTTGGTTCAAAGAACTACAGTCCAATTTCTTTGAAAATAGTTAACTATTAACATTTCAGTACTTACATATAATTCAGCTACAAATGTCAAACAGCCTTAAAGAGCTAGTTCCCAGGAAGTGCACAAAATATCATTTTCTATGGGAAATGAATTCTGTGAATTTGTACTGAAATGTATCTCCCTCTTATTTCCACTAGATCCACCCAATCTAATGCTTCAGGAAATTTAGAGAGACTGTAAATGGAAGCACAGCTTAACCAAACTGCCTCTATGTCTTATCCTCTTACAACGACAGTAAAAAAAAAAGCTCACAGAGCTTAAACAATAATTTCCTCTAGAGCTCCAAAGGGACATTCTGTGCTTCGCTGTTTCTACTCACAGGCCAAATTAGGTATACATACAACAGAGATGCCAGAATGTATGACTGTTGTGGTTCATACAAACAAGCAGGAATGTGAAACGATAGGCAAAGCTATGTACTTGAAGTCTTAAGATATTATGTTCCCATACCTTCTTTATAATTTCTCAAAATCACAAAAATAACCACAGTCTAAACTGATACGTTAGAACAGTATTAAAACTATGTTACCCATTCACCTGTAGTGTTTAGATGATAAACCATTTGAACACACACGTCTTTTTACAGTTTACTTACTTCTTTTTAATTTGCAAGTATATAACTGATAGAGCCAAGCCCTAAATGCCTTTCTTCATGTTATTATATATAACCACGTATGTTTAAGATCTGAGGCTTGCAAGTCAGACCAGACCAACCTAAATACAAATTCTGATTCTACTTAAAGTTCTATGACCTTGGGCAAAAAAAAAAAAAAACCCAAGTCTCAGCTTCCTCATCTAGAACAGAGAGCTGATAATAAACTTACAGCATAACCTATGAGGAATAAATGTGATAAATATATAAAATGCTTAGCAGAATGACTGGTATACACAACCACCACTTAGTAACTGTCAGTTTAAAATCAGAGAACCAAACATGACAGTTAAGTAAAAGCATTCAAGACCATCAAATGTGTATTTATTATGTATGGGAATTCCATGGCAGTCCAGTGGTTAGGACTCCATGCTGTCACTGCTGAGGACCTCTTTCAATTCCTGATCAAAGACCTAAAATCCCACAATCAACAAAGCGCTGCAACCCATCCCCCCGCCAAACACACACACACCAAAAAATTATGTAAAGGAAAGGAATAAAGTTCTAGAAAAATTCTATTTTTAAAAGCATTGATGCATGATTAAACAAAACATCACCTTCACAGTACTGCTATTTTCCAAAAAGACATTAGAAAAAGGCTACAAGAGGAGCTAAATAAAACAAACTTTAGTCACCAATCATTCAAAACTTTTAACTTTCCATCAACCTTTGATAAAAATCTTATAAAACAAAAATTAGGGTGGATTATAGCCTCTTTAAATCAATAGTTCTGAGATGATTAAGCAAGCAGATTTTAAAAATGACCTGTCTGGTTATAATAAATGAAATAAGTCAGAAAGAGAAAGATAAATACTATATGATATCACTTATATGTGTAATCTAAAAATACAGCAAACTAGTGAATATAACAAATATAACTACCGAATATAACAAGAAAGAAACATATTCACAGATAGAACAAACTAGTGGTTACTAGTGAAGAGAGGGAAGGGGGGAGGGTAATAAAAGGGTAGGGGACTAAGAGATACAAACTATAACATATAAAATTTAAGTTATAAGGATATATTGTACAACACGGAATATAGCCAATATTTTACAAGTTTTTTTTTAATAAAAATGACCTTCCTAAATAAGGTAATAGGGAATTACAAAAATAAGAGAGATATAAACCTCAAATTATAAAAGCTACTTCCACTGACAATGAAAGTAAGACTTCTGTCTGAACAAGGCAATTTGATTATGCAATGTTACATTCTCAGAACAGAATCTATACAACTAGTTCTATTCCTATTTCTTTAATTCTAAAAGAATCAGAGCAAAGGCACAATTTGAAAAGGCAGCAAGAGAGGGGAAATCTATCCAGAACTGAGGGACATGTTCAACAGGCACTCTGAGTTCAAGACTGAAAAATGGGAAACAAAAGGATACACGTCCCTTCAAAATTGATTTCAGGGTAAGTCATGTTCATCTTAGTTTGTGTATAAGAGCAAAGAGTAAGAAACAAAATAATGAAAAAGGTGCCTAATTGGGTTTAGAGATTCTTATTTTTATTTCCCATTTTTAAAGTTTTCTCTAGGACAGTCCATTCTACTGAATAACATTAAGTTCAACCATTTTGATATTCACATACCTGGTCTAAACTAGAGCAAAGTCTGAAACTGCTCAAGTAAAAGTAGTCCTCTTGATAGGTTATCTTCACCCACTAGTAGCAATTACCTAAATTTCAGAATAATTATTTCACACTACAGCCCAAGTTTAAGAACTGAAAACCTAAAATCATTAAGTGATGACAAATATCATATTAGAATATGATTCACAATTATATACACTATCAACATGAACTGCTGCACTAACCAGGTCTTAAACCATGTTCTAAACCAAGTATCAATACCAAAGTTAGATAAATTTCCACCAGAGCTCAATTTCAGATCTGAGCTTTTTTGTAATGACTGTTTAAACTTCTGCATAAATGGAGCAACTGCCTTGCTTCCTAACCGGAAAACACTTTCCCCTTGGCAGCCCATTATGGATCTATAACCTTTTAACACAGTACTATACTACCAGGTACTAGATAATATAAAGCATTCAAAATCATCAGGGCAACAATATCTCTGAAAGAACAGTTAAAAAAGAAACTTTCATCTTACCTCCTTAAAACTCTTCTCAATTCTTTAAGAAAAATGTTTCTGTGAATCTTTTCTAAAACAGCTTCACATTCCCTTATCTCAGCTCCAGTGGACTGTTCCTTCCTGTGTTCCTACAGCACTCAGTACCTCCCTCTTGTATGACACTAGCCACATAATATTGTATGTCTGTATCCCCCACTAGACCTGAGCTGCTGCTGCTGCTGCTGCTAAGTCACTTCAGTCGTGTCCGACTCTGTGCGACCCCATGGACAGCAGCCCACCAGGCTTCCCCATCCTTGGGATTCTCCAGGCAAGAACACTAGAGTGGGTTGCCAGTTCCTTCTCCAACGCATGAAAGTGAGAAGTGAAAGGGAAGTCGCTCAAGTCGTGTCCAACTCTTCGCGACCCCATGGACTGCAGCCTACCAGGCTCCTCTATCCATGGGATTTTCCAGGCAAGAGTACTGGAGTGGGGTGCCATTGCCTTCTCGGAGACCTGAGCTACTTAAGACCAAAGAACTCCTATCGCCTTTTTGCTTAGTATATACACAGACCTCCATATGCCAGATCAATAAATCCTGATTAAATAAATAAGTGAAGCCCAAGAACATGTGCTTTGGAAGGAGGAGTATATTTGTTGTGGGTTGGGTTTATTGAGGGAAGGAGAGGTTAAAGTAAATGAAGTCAGTATCTGACCACAAAACTAAAATCCTAAGATTTTACACACTGTTGCAAAGTTTAGCCAGAATTCCATTAATAGCATGTAGCGATTCTAAAAGAACAACTTCAAATCTCCATTCTTCTTCCAACAGTTCTCATTTATTTTCCTAGAAGCCACTGCTCACAGGGACCAAGGCCCTCTACCTTATCTGACCCAACAGACCCAATAAGAGCAGTAATGACGAGGGCTACACACTTTTCTACTTCTTGCTATGAAACAGTTGCTCTATCAGGCACTGAACTCATCTCTGCTTTGAAGTCCACTCACCTCCACCAGGCAGAGATGCAAAGAATTAGGCATAAGAAATGATCTGTTAAACACCAACTAGCATCTGAGACACTTTAAAACAGAATCAATGTTAAGTAGTCATTGTGGGAGGTCACAAGAACCTAACTGTCCTTTATATTAAATCATTACTATAATAGTGTTTATATTGTTAAATTTCTCTGTTCTAAATAACAACTTTACAAGTAAACTTTAAGAACTCCAGTTCCTATGCTGAGGACTAACTATGGCTTTGGAGTATCATTAAACAGTTGGTCTGTTCAACAACTCTGATACTTCAAATCAGTTCTAGGTTATAAAAGAGTTAGAATGTTAAGTGTGTCAAATCTAATAACCTTACAAAGTTTTCAGTGAAGTTCTATGAAAATACACCATGCCCATTCTCATTAACCTAGAAATAAACTTCAGATATTTTCACTTGGAAAAACTTGCTGGAGGAGAAAAAAAGGTTTGCCACAAGGCTAGGTAATTAATAAGCTTCATATTATTTGGTACAGCTTCCAAAACTGCCTCCAGCGCGTCTGAGAAGCAAGCGGGTTAGGAGGGTGGGGTGTAGAGAAATTTGCAGCTTATCTATCCTCCAGCAGCTGACTGATCCAGATGGGCACTGACAGCCCTCCACTGGAGATTAGTACTAAGAAGGCAGAACTCCTGGCAAAAACAGGCTTATCTCAGGTGCAGGTTAAGACAAATGTGTTTCACACTCCTCTCTTATATACTTCTTTAAAAAGAAAAAGTTTCAGAAAAGTGATAACTCTTATTCTATCACAGTACAAACCAAGCCCCTTTTGGTTTACTCACATAAAGATCCTCACGTAAGTATATATTTGAGCATATATCTTAGGTAAGTACTTATGAACAGTACTGTTATGAACAGTACTATGGACATCCATGACTTTCAATTCCAACTACCCTAAAAGCTATTTTCTACTTCATAACATGCAATAGGAAATCTTTTGCAAAACAGAAATTTTTAAAAACAAGTTGTGACCCCTGTGTAAATCTTTGCTTTCAAGACAAGATGTGAATGAATTAGAGTTCCAACAATTTTGTTTCAAGTACTTAAATACATCAGGGTTTTTACTTTTCCTTCTAAGAATATTTGCATGAAAAAAAATACAGACAAACATAACTAATGTCAACTAACAGTTGTTTTTCTACATCTCCTGTTTTTGCAATAACTGCCCTATTTCTATAGTTGTTCTAGAAACCTAAACACCTAACTAAACTTAATACTCTAACACTGAAACAGTACTAATTCATTAATATCTTAATATAGATCAAGTGTCTTCCTTACTTGTGTGCATAAAACAAGTGTTAAGTAAAACCTGGAAAGCACAGCTGCCTTCCAGTACATCTCACTGCTGGCTTAAATTTGCCAGATGCCAAAAATATTTGCCACCCTAAAAATCTAAGCCTCTTCATTAATAAAAAAAAAAAAAAGGTTTATTAATTCCTGAAAACTACTTATTCAGGAATGAAATTTTTACACAGTGGAGAACAAGCCTCACTTTCACACACTGAACATGACATACTTCTCTAAATTATTACAAGACTTAATTATCAACTATGTTGATAACTTTCAAATCTAACTTTGAGAACAGATGGAGGTGTACCGTCTGTTTTATTTATTATGTTTGCAATATTCAGATATGATTCAGAATGGAAAACACTGCCACACTGATTTACAATTGCTATATGAACGGAATAAAATGATGTACCAAATGGTGGGGGGGTGGAAGGACTGTTCTTTTCTAAATTAAGAAAATTTCTGTGTCCTCTACAAGAGAAAAATGAGAGAGCAAGGGGCAGGAGAAAGTCAAACTAAACACTCTTTGCTTCTTAAAACATATATACTAGTGTGGAAACTATAACTTTTATAGAGGTCACATGCTTATTTCCAAGAAAAAACTCACCCTTCAGCAGAAAGCAATTTCTGGGCCAGGTGTTGAAAGTAAAAGGAATTTTATTCTAACAAGTAATCACAGCCTTAACATGGGTTGTAGTGCTTATCTCTTTTTTTTTTTTTAAGGATGCATCTCCTTTAAGATGTCATTCTCACATTAGGTTGAAGACTTTGAGTACAAGGAAAACAGTCCTATTGTATGCCTGCCAATTCTCACGTCCCTTGATATTTCTGTATACTCTACTAATTAACTGAACCTCATCAGGAAGATATTAATGATGGTTCAGACACTCAAGAGAGACACATAACCTCGGGATGCAAAATACCTCACAGTTAAAAAGAGACCTATTTGACTCAAGAGGGGAGGAGATAAGCAGGGAGTAAGAGAGTACAGGACACGAAAAGCTGCCGGCCAGAGCAGCTGTGCCCAGCTTTTAGACACTTACTGGTTTGCTAGGGTACACGTTAGACAGGTGCGTTTTTAGTTTCCCCACGGTCCAGTTCAAGAAGCAGCTAATAGTCTGGTCACTGTATTTCTGATTCGGTGCTTTAATGATGAGGGTCACAGGAATCTCCATCCCATTTTGGTCCATGGTGCCCCCAAAGTCTTACAGAGTCAAGAAGAGCAGCAGTTAAGCTCAAATGAGCTGAGATGGTTACTGCCGGCGCAGCTGGGATGGAGACGGAAGCGAGTGTGTTCTTAATATTCCTCGTCCAAGTCAGTCATCGGGCGATACAAAGGCCATTGCAGGTAGCGAGGATGGTGGGCAGCGGCGGCGGCGAGGTCTGGGGGCCCGGCCGTGGGTGCAGTTTTCCCCGCCAGGTCCGGGCTCTGCCGGGCTCCGCCGGGCTCCGGACTGCAGAAGGAGGCCCGGGTGAGAGAGAAAGCGGTGAGAAGAGAGGGGTGAGGGCGAGACAGCCCGAGCCACAGCCCCGCCCCCGCCGCGACCCTCAGCCTGAAACGCAACAAGGCCCCTACGCGATGGTCCCTCCACGCGGGTTAGAGAAGGGGACGGGCCGCCAGCCGCGACAGGCAAGGCTACCTGAGAGATGGCCGCGGGTCCTGCCACCGCTGCCCTCCGCGCCCAAGCACGGCCACCGATCGCTGTCCGGCCGAGCGTCCTCCGCGGTGGCCGCACCCTTCCTGCTGATCGGCGGCGCCCAGGGTCCGGCCCCGGGTCTCGCGAGGCGGCGCGGTGGCAGCTGGAGAAGTTGGCCGAAGGGCGCGGTCTGCTCTCCGCCCGACCCCTCGGGCAGGGGAGCCGCGGCTCACTGCCGGGTGCGGCCGAGGCGGCGGCAGGTGGCAGGAGGGCGGGGACTGGAGTCGGGGCGCCGGCCGCGAGCGCGCTGGTTTTGTTGTTGTTGTGAAGAAGGTCCGGGTCCCTTTAAGCCGGAAAACGCAGGGCGGAAATGCGTCACGGGCGGCTCGCCCCGGCACGCGGCCCTCCAGGTCCTGTCGGCGCACCCCGCCGCCCGCCGTGGCTGCCTGCCGACACCTTGGGCCAAATTTTGGGTCGCCCGGAAGCCACCCGGGTGTGTCGAGCCCGCCAGAGCAGACCATTCCCTCCGCCCTGCTTCTCCAGAAGCACTTGGGCCTTAGCACTAGAACATTCTGTTTTGACCACACCCCGAAGACTTGGGAAGTATTGCTCCATCCTTAGAGTTGTCGAATGCTGAATCAAACTTATGCCCAAAGTTTCTGGTGTCGACCGTGTGCAAGGCACGGTACCTGGATCTTTAGTGGAGGAGAGACTATGGGTACGTTGCTTATGGGGAAGGCCTTAAGTTAAACCTGAAGGCTACCTGTAATTTCCTTGTGATCCAGGTTAATTTTTCTGAGCCTCAGTTTGTTTGTCTAAACGGGGAGGATGATGCCTACCTGACTGCGTGCTGTTGAGTGAATGAGCTATGTAAACATTTGGTACAGTTTTGGCATATGGCAGTTTGTCAACTGAATATTAAATTCCATGTCCTTCCTCTTCATCTTCTCAGAAGTTGACAAGTATTTGTTTACTGAGCAGGTACTGTGTGTTCAGTGAGAGATGAAGACAGATGGCAATGTTATTTTTCTGTTTTATGGCTGAGACGTTGGGACCGCCAAGGTTCAGGCTACTGCCCCAAACTGACTTCCTCTCTATTCTGTGCACAGGTTTAGGAGTCAGTGCAGTAAGTTAAGTTTGTTAGATGCGTATTTGCTCAGCTCTAGTCGTCCGCTTATAGGTGAATACAAGCAGATAATGCAGGGGGCTTTGGAGACCTGGTCTCTAATCCTCTCAGGTTCGGAAGACTTTGAGGAAAGTTAGACCAAGAGGAGATTCTTCCTCTCAGCAGCTGATGCAGCAGGAGCCCTTCCATCCTCTCCTCTAGGTCTTTTTTTGTGACAGGACACCTACCATATCTTAGCCATAAACTCACAATGCGCTTCTGAAATACGAGTGAAGTTTCTTTTATTTCTTGTCATGGAATGAGAACAACTTGCTAGGACTTGTATTTTCTGTAACAGGTCTTTTTCTGCCTTGTATCTAATCATTTTAATAGAACCTTGGCAGCCCACTCCAGTATTCTTGCCTGGAGGATCCCATGGACAGAGGAGCCTGGTGGGCTACAGTCCACAGGGTTGCAAAGGGTCGGACATGACTGAGCGACTTCACTTACTTAATTCTAGCTTCAAATACTTCTTCAGACTCCCTTTCATCTAGCAGCAGCCTTTTGACACAAATTATAGCCCATAAGAAGAAAGGTGAAGTTGCTACTGGAGCTTCTCAGAGAGTGTTCAGGTGAACATGTTCTGTAGACTAGAGCTCATCCTTGCCCTACACCTGTCTTTCTTCCTGGAGGAATATGATGCCAGTGGTGGGGCAGCCACAGCTCAGTCGTGAAGCAGCAGTTAGAACAAAGGCCTATAAATACAAAGATGGCGGATCAGAACAATTGAAAGAGACTGGATCCTTTATGGCATAATTAGCCACCATTTAAGTCCCAAGTGACTGCTGTAAGAATTTTTGATGTCCAACTCCTTTTAAGCCAGGAAGTCTTCCTGACCTGCAGCTGCTTCAACACTGCCATCCAACCCTGCAGCTCATATCACTAATGCTCATGACTCAGACTTCCAGGAATCCTTTAGAGTAATGTGGTCATCTCACTTGGCACACTGAAGTGCACATTATTAGTGAAATATACCTTAATTATTAAGACAGATTGTACATTTTACTGTGATAGACACTAAAGTAGGATTCATCAAAGATTCACTAACATGGACAAAATCATTTTAAAATGTAATGAACATTCAAGGGATTGAAATATGAGTATAAAGATGATAAGAGTATCTGACAGAAATGATTTTTTTTTTTTTTTGCTTTACAGCCACCTAAATTAAATACCTGAAAATGCTTTTGATGCTGTTGAACTTGGCCACAAAAAAGCAGTATGTAAATATGATCTCTTTTTTGTTAATTATGTGTATATGTGTATGGAACAGTGTATGAAAGGTTCAGTTCAGTTCAGTCACTCAGTCGTGTCCAGGTCTTTGTGACCCCATGGAATACAACACACCAGGCTTCCCTGCCCATCACCAGCTCCCAGAGCTTGCTCAAACTCATGTGCACAGCTTTGGTGATGCCATCCAACCATCTCATCCTCTGTCATCCCCCTTTTCCTGCCTTCAGTCTTGCCCAGCATCAGGGTCTTTACCATGAGTTAGTTCTTCACATCAGGTGGCCAAAGTATTGGAGCTTCAGCTTCAGCATCAGTCCTTCCAATGAATATTCAGGATGGATTTCCCTTAGGATTGACTGGTTGGATCTCCTTGCAGTCCAAGGGATGCTCAAGAATCTTCTCCAACACCACAGTTCAAAAGCATCAATTCTTTGGCACTCAGCTTTCTTTATGGTCCAATTCTCACATCCATACATGACTACTGGAAAAACCATAGCTTTGAATATATGGACTGTTGCTGGCAAAGTAATAACCTCTGCTTTTAAATATGCTATGTTTGTCATAGCTCCAAGGAGCAAGCATCTTTTAGTTTCATGGCTGCAGTCACCATCTGCAGTGATTTTGGAGCCCAAGAAAATAAAGTCTGTCACTGTTTCCATTGTTTCCCCATCTGTTTGCCATGAAGTGATGGGACCGGATGCCATGATCTTAGTTTTCTGAATGTTGAGTTTCAAGACAGCTTTTTCCCTCTCCTCTTTCACTTTCATCCAGAGGCTCTTCAGTTCCTTTTCACTTTCTGCCGTAAGGGTGGTGTCATCTGTATATCTGAAGTTATTGCTATTTCTCCTGGCAATCTTGATTCCAGCTTGTGCTTCATTCAGCCTGGCATTTTGCATGATGTACTCAGCATATAAGTTAAATAAGCAGGGTGACATTATATAGCTTGTTGTACTCCTTTCCCAGTTTGGAAGGTCTGTTGTTCCTTGTCCGGTTCTAATTGTTGCTTCTTGACCTGCATATGAAGCAGTTAAGGTAGTCTGGTATTCTCATCTCTTTAAGAATTTTCCACAGTTTGTTGTGATCCACATAGTCAAAGGCTTTGGCATAGTCATTAAAGCAGAAGTAGATGTTTTTCTTGGAAGTCTCTTGCTTTTTCGATGATCAAACAGATGTTGGCAATTTGATCTCTGTTTCCTCTGCCTTTTTCTAAATCCAGCTTCAACATCTGGAAGTTCTTCACATACTGTTGAAGCCTCACTTGGAGAATTTTGAGCATTACTTTGCTAGCATGTGTGATAAGTGAAATTGTGAGGTAGTTTGAACATTCTTTGGCATTGCCTTTCTTTGGAATTGGAATGAAAACTGACCTTTTGCAGTCCTGTGGCCACTGCTGAGGTTTCCAAATTTGCTGTCATATCGAGTGCAGCACTTTCACAACATCATCTTTTACGTCTTGAAATAGCTCAGCTGGAATTTCATCACCTCCACTAGCTTTGTTTGCAGTAATGCTTCTTAAGGCCCACTTGACTTCAGACTCCAGGATGTCTGGCTCTAGGTGAATGATCACCATCATGGTTATCTGGGTCATTAAGATCTCTTTTCTATAGTTCTTCTGTGTATTCTTGCCACCTCTTCTTAAAATCTTCTGCTTCTGTTAGGTCCATACTGTTTCTGTCCTTTATTGTGCCCATCTTTGCATGAAATGTTCCCTTGGTGTCTCTAATTTTCTTGAAGAGATATCTAGTCCTTCCCATTCTATTGTCTTCCTCTATTTCGTTTCATTGATCAGTGAAAGGTTCAGTTCAGTTCAGTCACTCAGTTGTGTCTGACTCTTTGCGACCCCATGAATCGCAGCACGCCAAGCCTCCCTGTCCATCACCAACTCCCGGAGTTCACTCAGACTCGCGTTCATCAAATCAGTGATGCCATCCAGCCATCTCATTCTCGGTCATCCCCTTCTTCTCCTGCCCCAATCCCTCCCAGTTTCAAAGTCTTTTCCAATGAGTCAACTCTTCGCATGAGGTGGCCAAAGTACTGGAGTTTCAGCTTTAGCATCATTCCTTCCAAAGAAATCCCAGGGCTGATCTCCCTCAGAATGGACTGGTTGGATCTCCTTGCAGTCCAAGGGACTCTCAAGAGTCTTCTCCAACACCACAGGTCTAAAGCATCAATTCTTCAGGACTCAGCCTTCTTCACAGTCCAACTCACATCCATACATGACTACTGGAAAAACCATAGCCTTGACTAGATGGACCGAATATGATATCTAAGTTGGTCATAACTTTTCTTCCAAGGAGTAAGCGGTTTTTAATTTCATGGCTGCAGTCACCATCTGCAGTGATTTTGAAGCCCAAAAAAATAAAGTCTGACACTGTTTCCACTGTTTCTCCATCTATTTCCCATGAAGTGATGGGACCAGATGCCATGATCTTCGTTTTCTGAATGTTGAGCTTTAAGGCAACTTTTTCACTCTCCTCTTTTACTTTCATCAAGAGGCTTTTTAGTTCCTCTTCACCTTCTACCATAAGGGTGGTGTCATCTGTATATCTCAGGTTATTGATATTTCTCCCGGCAATCTTGATTCCAGCTTCTGTTTCTTCCAGTCCAGCATTTCTCATGATGTACTCTGTGTAGAAGTTAAATAAGCATGATGACAGTATACAGCTTTGACGTACTCCTTTTCCTATTTGGAACCAGTCCGTTGTTCCATGTCCAGTTCTAACTGTTGCTTCCTGACCTGCATACAGATTTCTCAAGAGGCAGGTTAGGTGGTCTGGTATTCCCATCTCTTTCAGAATTTTCCACAGTTTATTGTGATCCACACAGTCAAAGGCTTTCCCCGGAATATTGGTTGGTGGTGTTTAACTTGGTATTTGGAATAGGGAAAAAAGTTAGCATGGAATGTATACAAGTCAGCAGTTACTTAGAGGCCGCTATGAGCTGTTTGTTCCTTGTCCATGTTGCAGATATAAGGGAAATATGAAAGAACTACACATTTTAGTTACCATTTGCCAAACACAGTATGCAATGAGAGTGTTTATGTACTACTTGTTGTTCAGTTGCTAGGTCATGTCAGCCTCTTTGCAATGCCATGGACTGCAATACACCAGGCTCCTCTGTCCTCCACTATCTCCCAGTTTGCTCAAATTCATGTCTATTGTGTCAGTGATCCCATCTAAGCGTCCCATCCTCTGCTGCCCCCTTCTCTTTTGCCTTCTTCAATCTTTCCCAGTGTCACTGTCTTTGCCAGTGAGTCAGCTCTTCAAATCAAGTGGCCCAAATATTAGAGCTTCAGTTTCAGCAACAGTCTTTCCAATGAATAGTCAGGGTTTATTTCCTTTAGGATTAACTGATTTGATCTCCTTGCAGTCCAGGGGACTCTCAAGAGTCTTCTCTAGCACATTCAAAAGCATCAATTTTTCAGCGTGCCACCCACCTTCTTTCTGGTCCAACTCTCACATCCATACTTGACTACTGGAAAAACCATAACTTTGACTGGACAGGCCTTTGCAGTGATGTGTCTGCTTTTTAATACTTTGTCTAGGTTTGTCATAGATTTTCTTCCAAGGAACAAGCATCTTCTAATTTCATGACTGCAGTCACTTTTTTCTTCAGTGACTTTTGGAGCCCAAGAAAATAAAACCTGCCACTGTTTCCACTTTTTCCTCTTCTATTTGCCATGAAGTGTGGGACTTTATTCCATGATCTTAGTTTTTTTCAGTATTGAGTTTTAAGCCAGCTTTTTCACTTTCATTGACCCTCATCAAGAGGCTCTTCAGTTCCTCTTTGCTTTCTGCCATTAGAGTGGTTCTTGTGCTTACTTGCTCAGTCATTTCCAACTCTTTGCAACCCCTAGGCTGTAGCCCACCAGGCTCCTCTGCCCCTGTGGATTCTCCAGGCAAGAATACTGCAGTGGGTTGCCATGCCCACCTCCAGGGGATCTTCCGAACCTAGGTCTCCTGCTTTGCAGGCGGATTCTTTACCTGCTGAGACTTTAGAGTGATATCATCTGCATATCTGAGGTTGTTGATATTTCTCCTGGTGGTCTTGATTCCAGCGTGTGATTCATCATGCCTCGCATTTTGAATGATGTACTCTGCATAGAAGTTAAATAAGCCGGGTGACAATATACAGCCTTGTCGTACTCCTTTCCGAAATTTGAGCCAGTCAGTTTTTCCACTTTCAGGTGCTTAAGGGTGGGATACTAATAGGTAATACTAAATTTGTGATTTGTTAAAACCAAATCCACTTTAACAATATTAACTGTTTGTTCAATAGATATAACCTTAGTAATTAGTTCAGTAATTCAGGGTGATTTCTGCCCATGGAGTAATTTTCTTTGTTGACAAGCAAAACACTTAAAATTATCTACAAGTAATAAAATTAATTTCCAGTGTTTGTGAGATATTTATTTCCAATTCTTTTCATTGAGAAGGAGGTCAGCTTGAGAAGCTTATATGGATTCCTGTGAGATTCCACTTTCTTTTAAAATTTTAAAGAAAAGTGCTTATTACCAAGTTTTTCTTACTTGGAATACCTTTCTGGAAGTTAAAATACTTTATGATGTTGAATAATGTAGTTTTCAGTGTTTTGGTTTTTTATTTTTGATAACCCTCTTGGGAGGAAAGTTAAGTGATGATCTTGCAGTTACAAATTTCAAAAATGATATTGGCCATCTGGCTTCTGAGTCCTTCTATTTCTACTTATACCAGACTTGTCTTTTTCCTTAAGATGCTGTGCCACAAAGCATCTAATCAAATCTCAATCAAATTTATTGTTTAAAAACAAGTGAAATCCTCACACTTGAAACCTAGGAAAATTAGCTCATTTCAACATTGCACTTTCAAAATCTTAATTGGTTCCAGATGTTTGATTATAAGCCATATTTTAGACAAAGGAAGGAAGAAAACCACACATGCATTAAATGCCAAATGAGTGATTTGAGTGATGCGTCATTTAATGAATTTTCAGAACAGCCCTGAGAGGTAGTGAGGGCAGTGGAGCTCAGAAAGGCTGTGTCTTGCCCAAAGTCACACAGCGAGTAACTTCCAAATAGAATTCTGATTCCTCTGTAATGCACATTCTTTCTGTGAGAGACTAGCTGCCAATAGAGACCACCAGTCGGAGTTCAGAGAAAAACAGTTTATTGGCAATTTCGGATCCGGGCCCCCACCAAGCCAATCGAAGGTGGGGAGCCCCGAACACCCGCTTTGGGAGCCTTTTATCTTACTGTGCAGGGGAGGAGGGGGAGGCTACTTGGCAGAGCATGATTGGTGGGCAGGCAGGTAAGGTTTATGTAACCATTGGTGACAATTTGCAGTTAGAGTCGAGTCCCCGTTTCCTAGAGCTAGATCCTGTTTCTTAGGTTGCAGGGCAAACATTGCAGTGACACACCTGGTATCCATTGTTCCCTTTAAAATTTGGGGCTTTCCGTCCCAGTAAAGCTGACCTAGTATTCAACTCCCTGGGAAACATTTTACTTCCTTCTTCATTTTCTTCCTCCTTGAGAATTCCAGACTCCTCTCTCCTTGGGGACCCCTAGACTTCTTATCAACCTGCCTAGGAAATGACTCTCTTTTACTTTCCACTCCACTGAACTGTCTTATCTAAAGATGTTCATGTATAACAAGACACATTCAGGAAGAGAAGGCTTTCAGGAACAACATGTTAGAGTTCCTCTAGATCAGCTTTCCATATCCTGCCAGAATCACTTTTCTTGTATTTTTGAAAGGCAATCAGCCAACTTTGGCTTAAACCCTTCCAGGTAGAAGAGGCACCACAGTTTTTAATACTGTATGACATGTTGTTAAAAAGCCATGATTATTGTGAGTTTAAAATTTATAAAAATGCTATAATTTGTCATAGACCACTTTTCTCATTTTAACTAATCCAGAATATGTTTGTTTGTTTGTTTTTCCCACATCTGCCCTTTAAATGGTTAAATGCTGTCTGCATCTTCTCCAGACTAAATATTCCTAGATCTGTCAACCATCTCTAAGAACAGTTTCCAGATCACTCGAAATATTGACTCACCTTTGAACATACTAGTTTGCATAACCCTTCTCAGTTATGGTGATCATAATGAGCATTTTGACATGTGATTTCCCTAGAATAGTCTTCATAAGAACACATCTGTATTTCTACTATTTCTATATTAATATAAAACTTCATAAGCTAGTTTAGCAGTTGGATTTCCTGCTCTTCAGAAACTTATGTGTCTAGTTAATTCTTAGAGTGATCATTTGGCTAAGACTGAAGCCTAATTTCTCTGATAATTTAATCCATTTATTTATGATGATGCTTGGAGAAAATTATAGCAAATGGCATCTCACTGGCCTCTTCTAGGTGACCAGAGGAAGGAAGGA
This sequence comes from Nanger dama, assembly GCA_917880005.1. NCBI lineage: Eukaryota > Metazoa > Chordata > Mammalia > Artiodactyla > Bovidae > Nanger > Nanger dama. The sequence continues at coordinate 36,577,360 of CAKJTW010000022.1, forward strand.
AGGGGAAACCCTTATATTTTTCACCCTCTGAAGAATTTTGACCTAAATGCATGCATTAGCTATCTATTGCTGCAAAACAAGTTGCCCCCAAAACTGTGGGTCAATTTGGGGAACGTCTTTGCTGTTGGTTCTGGTTTTGAGTCTCTTGTGAAGTTGTAGTCAGGATTTCAGCTGGCATTCAATTATCTGAAAGCTCAAATGGGACTGGAGGACCTAATTCCAGGGAGGCAAGTTGGGCTGGTTTTTGGTGTGAAGTCTCAGTTCCTCCTTATGTGGATCTTTCCACAGGACTGGTTTTGAATATCTCTGCAATGGACAGCTGGATTCCTCCAAAATTACGGAGACTAGAGACCAAGACTTAAGCAGCAATACCTTTCATAACTTAGTTTCTGAAATCATATACTGTCACCTACAGGCTGCTCTATTTGGTCACAAAGATCAACCCTGAGTTGCAGGAGGAGAGTAGATAGGAGCATGAATACCAGGAGATAAGGACCAGTCATACTGGAGGCCAATTACAATAATGTACCTTACCAAAGCATAGCAGGTCATAATGGATACCCTGTTCTTTCTATATGCAGCTATCCAAGCCCAAATCCCAATAACCTGGCAATTGTTTCACAACTGCTTACCTTTCCTCTGGCATTTAGGCTCTCACTTCTGAGAGCTCTTTCACCAATTTCCTCTCCTCAAAATCACAACTATCTAATTCTATTGGCTGGGCTTCCCGGGTGACACTAGTGGTCAAGAATCTGTCTGCCAATAAAGGAGAAATAAGACATGTGGGTTCAATCCCTGGGTTGGGAAAATCCCCTAGAGGAGGGCGTGGCAACCCACTCCAGTATTCTTGCCTGGGAAATTCCATGGACAGAGGAGCTTGGCGGGCTACAGTCCTTGGGGTCACAAAGAGTCAGAGGATGACTGAGCACGCACACACACACGCAACTGTATTGGCTTATTTATCAAATGTTTATAAATGTTTTTTGCTAAACACAAATATAGTTTAACTGAGTTTGGGAATATTAACTTTGCTATACTACATTCAAATAACTTTAAGAATAATTACTAAAGTGAACATGGAGAGTAGTCATTGGCCTAACTTGGGGGTTCTTAATCTGAGTCTAGAGATGTACTCTTAATTATCTGTAGTACTGTGTACACATGCATTTATTCAAAGGGAGAGTCCACAGTTTTTACCAGCTTCTTGAAGGGGCCCTTTGTAACGTCTTTCAGAAATACCACCAAATTTAGTCTTCATTATTGAACCAGTTACCAAGTTATTGCCTCAAGGGCCCAAACACTCTTCATTGACTGTTTTAAGATAATAGAAGTGTGCATGCTCGGCACGCCTTATTTTTCCTTTTCCAGCTCTCATCATGTTAAGCTTTGTCAGCAAAACGCACTGGAGGGACCCTGGAGGAAGAAGAGATTTCTCTGCCTGTGCAGCGCAGTGCGTTCCTTCAGACAGGCTCTCACAGCATGTGGCTTCTGCAGGCCTCAATGCCAGCAGTGTCCTGTGGCCAGCAGTGTGTAGCGCATCCCGTGAATCGCTTCTCCAGGAACCTTTCCAGGCAACAGCCGTGAGCAGCTTTCCCTGGAACCCCATCAAATGGCTTCACATGGAGTACCACCTGTACAAAGCTGTCCTTGAGCAGCTTCTCCTCAGACCCCGTAGGCAGCTTTGCATCCTCAGCAAACTTCCCTGTGAAATGAGCCACAGTTACTGCTCTTCTTCAGGAAGGCCTAGCTCAGCCCTAAGGGCAGTGAAGTGAAGTTGCTCAGTCGCAGCCCTAAGGGCAGTAGATGATCACTATATCTGATTTCCCTGTAATCTTTAGAATTCTCTTCATTCCTTACTGCCCATCTTATCAGTTCAATTCCCAGTTATACGTATATGTGGTGATTCTTTATATTTAACCTTCTGTGTTCAAAATATTGTTTGATTTCAGTCCTTTGAATGGACCCTAACTGATACAGAATTGGCATCAGTAGTGATCCCAGGAGATAAACACACAAAGAATTTGAGGGTTCCTTTGGTCATGTCCTTTGGCTGGGCTCCTCCCTGTTGAGAAGTAAGATGAGGGCATTACAGGTAATCAGACTTTCAGTTGTGGTTAATCTTGAAGCAAATGATTGCCCAAATAGTTGCTACACACTTGACTGTTAATGGCAGTTAATATGTGTAAGGACAATGATATGGGATAAAGTCTTCTGAGTGTCCTTTAGCACTTACAGAAAGAAAATGACAAGCTCATGTCTTTAAACTCTCAGGGCAAGTCACAGTCTAAGCCAGAAAGCCTCTATGATAACTATAAAAGAATCATTTGGTTCTTTCAGACATAGGGGTGATGTTGTAAAAAGCACAAAATTTTATTTTAAGGATTGCTGAATTGTAGTGATAGTTGTACTCATGGTCCCATCATGACAAATCAGTGGTTACCAGTGGGAGATGGGGGGAGGAGATACAAACTATTGGCCTGTAAGATCAGCTACAGGGGTGTATAGTACAGTATGGGGAATATAGCCAATATTTTGTAATAACTAGAGTGTAAGCTTTAAAAATTGTATTAAAAATTTTTAAGGTAAAAACAGAAAAATGAACGAAGAAAGACCAGGATTACAGAGAAAAACAAAATATACTGGGCAAAAGAAAAAGGGTACCAAGAAAGAGAGAGGAAAACCAAAAGTGGATGCAACCTGCATTTTTAAAATTATTATTATCATCATCATTATTATTAATAAAATAAAGTGACTAATTTTAAAATGTTTACATAAAAGTTAAAGCATTCCATAGGAAACAAGGAAACAACAGGATTCTGAAAATTGGCATGGGGCAGCTGCTTTATTAGAGATAAAGCTGATCATCTTGAAACTACAAGTCACTCTAAGCTCCCTGTATTCAAGAAAGACATTTGCCCTCTGGAGACTAGCCTGTCTTTGCTTAAAAACCCTGAGATAACTTTATCTGGGGAAGAGGTCTTAAAGGGCCTCTTATTCTCCACAAGACACACCATAACCACCCCCTATTGCCCCTAGATCTATTACAGGTTACATCTCAGCCTGCTCCACCCGGGACAGGAACACACATTGACCCAGGAAGAAATAGCTTACACACAAAAGTAATTGCAAGACTTAACTAATCTAGATCAGTAGAAACAGAAAGTATATCTTAAGGGTGTTAGACCTCAAAGGTTGAAATATAACACTAGATTAAGCCAGATTTTGGATATAAGTGCTCTTTGTAGAGATTCCAGGTTTAATGTGTTCATGAAGCTGAAGGGAGCTCTCACAGTTTACTGATTGGTTGGCTAAAACCTGGCTCAAACTCAACCTACATTTAATGCAGCTGAGATACCAGAGCCACCTACATCATGTAAATAAATGAATCCAAGGGCCTAGGAAGATAGGAATGTTAAAACTGTATCGTGTGTTACCTGCACACCCACCTGCCCCCTTCAGCGTTCCATCAGAAGGCCCAGAAGAGGCTCACTTCACTAAGGCATTGAGAAATACATGGGTGAGGGAAGCCCCCACATCCTTGTAAAGCTCTCTGTTGCTCTTTTTGTAGACCAGGCCTGACTAAAGGAGACACTGCCACTGAGATGAACTCCCTAGCCACAGTGCTATTTGGCAGACACTCCCCTGAAAGGATGAGGATCTGTTTTGTAAGATTAGAGACCACTGTATGCAGATGAATACCAATTCTTAGCTCAACTGCAAAAATATTTACTGTTCACCCTTTGTAGTAATATTTGTGTTACTCACCATTATGAAGGACACAGGATTGGTAAGATGTACTTGCCTGCAAGGAGTTTACAACTTAGAAGAAAGTAAGACGAACTCACAAATAACTGTAAAACAAAACAGAGTAAGAGAAGTAGGCTCTTCTACAACCCAGCCAGTTAATTTCTCAGCCAAAAAAAAGGGGGAAAGTGAGAGAAGAGTTTATGATCTGTATTAAAATGGGCTGAGGGCAAGAGGCAAACAGTAATTTGACATGATTCTTCCTTTCCTCAGCTTTTCCCAACTTTTTCTCACATTTCCTGCAGCTTATATGTTCATTAAAACCAATCCACTGCTTTTCCTCAGGCCCAGCTGAGACTGTAAGTTCAGAGAGGCCCAGCTATGCCCCAGAAGGTAAGGTGGACCTCTCCCTACCAGGCATGCATGTCCACTTCCCCCTTATTAAGGCCTGTTTTTCACTGTGCCGTTCTTAAGGACAACCTCATCCTTTTTCATCACCCTCTCTACCATTCCTCCCACTTCACTTCCAGTAACTACAGCAATTTCTCTATTTTGGTAGTGGTATCCCAAGTAGTTGTGTTAAGATTCTGAGGCCAGATCTGGGATCAGCAGGATAACTGATTTAACTGACACAGATAAGGAAAGGGAATGACAGCTAGGTCAAGTACTTCAATTACTGTGTGCTGGAAACGCACTTCATTCATTCATTCAAAGTCTTTCACATTGCAGAGGTTTTGTACTTTTTGTCTTATCTTGAAAAATGTTTCCAAAAACATGCATAACAGTTTTAAATAGTTTCATAATTGGTCAATAGAAAAGGTCAAAGTTCTTGAGAAAAATCTTGTCTGCCTTCACTTTTTTTTTTTCTTTCTTAGTTTCTTTCTTTGTGTCATGACTCCCTGGGGTTTGTAAATAAGGCTGAGTCTTTGAAAGAGCAAACTATTTTTGACTAAGACAATTTGTTAAATTCCAGGTTTTTGAGAGTAATAAGACAGTTTCTTGAGTATAGTCTTTGTAATGCTCATTCTTAAAGAATGTAGGATTTTATCTCCCTGAAAGAATTTATGTTTCACAGCTTTGATGTTGCCCAGTACAAAATGCTCAGCTCTGTTGCAAGAATGTGTAACTAAGGTCACTCCAGAATGAGGACAGCAAATTAATTGAGTGGGGTATGCTCGATGCATTGATATAGTGATCTCTTTAGTGATCTCTTTGAATCCCTTCAAGATAAACCCTGAGCCCTCACTTTCAAACTTGCCCTGTCCCATCTTTAGATGGCTTGTCTGTGCTTCCATGTGAAATTTGTTGCGCTTACCATGCGATAATTATCTCTTGATAAATCTGTGAGCTCCCTGAGGCTAGATATTATGCCTTAAATTTTTTATCACTATTGCCTAGCACAACCCCTTTTTCTTTTAATAACAATGAGTATTATTGGCTAAATTATAATATTCATTTCACAGAAAATGTAAATGAGTTAAGTAATTTGTTCAAGGTGACTCAGTTAATAATTGATGAAGTTATTGATACGAAAGCCCATGAATTTTATGGTGTTTTCTATTTGTTTCTATTTAACACCACTTCTGGCTTTCACATCTGTAGGATTTGGGGTAACCATCTATGTCCTCTTTCATGTACGCAATAGCAGACAGTAGAGTGTCTAAGAGAACGACAGGGCAAAAATCTGGGCCAAATTGAGATGTCCCATGAGGTCAACAAAAAGATTACAGAATCGTCACAGGGACAAAGTTCCTAAGTGATCGGAGGACATCACTCTTCAGACATCTGCTAGGAATCCCAGGGAGCCAAAACAACCTCTCTGATTAACTATAAGCATGCTTATTATCTGCCCAGAAAAAGAAAGAAAAACCACAGAAATTTCAACATTGTACTAATTCTTATCTCATACGCTTTCCTCTGTCATTTAATGATTAACCATACCACTGCCAAAGCCACAGGCCTTTTCCTGCTAACTCCTCTGCCAAACTCAGGATTTTAATCGATATATTTTTTTTCACTGCACATATGACTACAGTCTCCTATAACTGCTATATTCTTGTAGCATTTTATTTTGTATATATGAGAGAAAGTAGACTTAAGGAAGGAAAACAAAGTTCAACGTAAATTAGTGCTTTTTCTCAGGTTCCGTGTGAGAGATGGTCATCTTTGCTCCCCACCATTTATGTCTTGGTTCTCCAGGGGTTTTTTCTTTTTTTTTTTTCCAAAATTTATTTAGAAACCTCCATTTTGGATATGGATCTCTCCTGACACAGGGATCAAACCCACATCTCTTGAGTCTCCTGCAAGGTGGATTCTTGACCACTGGGAAGCCACATATGGGTCTCATTTTGTCTTATTAGCAACAGAAACCTTTTTAAAAAATTATTTTATAGGGTTTTTATCAGTCTTCAGTTTTCTTTTATTTAAAACATTTTTTAACTTTATAAGAAATTCTAGTCTAATTTGTATACCCTCACCATCCGAAGTTAGCATCTATCATTATTTTTTATTTCCTCTGATTTCCACCATCTCTGAGTGCATATTTATAATTAATTCATATGTGTGTAGTTTTATTAAGTTATAGTATGCACACACAATTTTAGAAATTCCTTTTTTCACAAGTGTTTTTATAAGTTTTTAAATTTCCATTTGATTATTTTTTATTTCTACGTAGTCATATTTATCAGTGCTAAAGTTTCAAAATAAAATACTGTATCAACAAGCCATAATTTTGTTTAATCATTTCTCAAGTCTTAGATATGTAGATTCATAGTTTTTCAATATTAAAAGAATGCTTCTGTAAACATCCTGGTTTGCTTAGCCCTATACTTGAAATATAGTCCCAGAAGAATGATTACTATGTCAAAGAATCTGAACTCTTGATATACATTGGCCCATTATATTTTTAAATCAATTGAAAATAAATTTAAATAAGAATTGCAGGTCGATTCTTTACCAGCTGAGTCACAAGGGAAGCCCATGAATTTAGTATTATTTAACTTGCTTTAGTCCTGGTGTTAATAATATATTATGTGGGGTCATCCAACATTTTAAAATATGCCAAAATACATCGTTTAGTCCATTTTGTTGCAAGTGATAATAGTCTATCAAAAAGGCATGAATAGATTCAGAAATCATCTTTCCCATTCTACATTTATTGACCATTGATACTATCCATATCATTCCTTGTTGGGCTTTCTCCATAGTAGGAAAAATGGCCAGTAGAGATCTCAAGGGCTTCCCTGGTGGCTCACATGGTAAAGAATCCACCTGCCATGCAGGAGACCTGGGTTCAATCCCTGGGTTGGGAAGATCCCTTGGAGGAGGGCGTGGCACCCACTCCAGGATTCTTGCCTGGAGCATCCCCTTGGACAGAGGAGCCTGATGGGCTGCAGTCCACTAGGTCACAGAGTCAGACACCACTGAGTGAATAAGCACACAACACAGAGATCTCATCTATTTATTTAAGACTTGTGCTTTCACACACCAGATCTCATTAAATGATTCTGATTATCCTTGCTTGGCTCTGATGCCCACCCTGGGTTAATCATTTTGTCTGTGGGGACTTCCCTGGCCGTCCAGTGGTTAAGACTCTGCTCTTGTAATACAGAGGGCACAGTTTCCATCCCTGGTCAGAGAACTAAGATCCCACATGCTGCGCAGTGCATGTGGGATGATTCCTTAGTGGAATCATCTTGTCCTTGAAGACATAAGACTCTGAATGGCCCATCTTGGTCACATGATGACCACGTGGGGTAGAAGGCAGGGTACCATGAATGACAGTCCTGAAAGAATCATGGACTTGGAAAGAGGGTAAGGGGTCTTAGATGGGCTATTAGCAGACAAAAACAATGCATCTGTTATATGCGGTTTCTTATATTGTTTCTAAACTTCTTCACATTTATAAATGTAAATATAGACTTGACCCTATTTAAGACTGTGAAGTAAGAAGGTTTACTTTTCTTGCTCTCTTATCTCCCCTTTTCTGCATCCTTCTCCCAGACCTACCATGATTGTTTAGTGACCTAAGGTTTTCTCTGTTTCCCATCAAAACTTACTTTCAGCTAACAAGAGTTGAAAAGAATCCAGAAAAATCAAATTAAGATTCAGGATTCAACTTACTATCCTCCATAGAGCTGATTAGTTTTTCTTCAAGGACAATCATATAAGACTAAGTAAGGTAAACTTTGTAGGGGCAGGAGACATCTGAGTGCCTTCAAATAATCCCCTTCTACTAGGGATTCATTTTCCCCCTTCAATTGTCAGTAATATCTTTAGTGGAAAGGATATAAGAAATGACTAGGACACAGGATCTTTAACTTAAATCCTATCTATTCAGCATTCCCTGTGTGGCTCAGATGGTAAAGAACCTGCCTGCTACGTGGAAGACCCAGGTTAGATCCCTGGGTTGGGGAGATCCATGGAGTTGCAAAGAGCTGAACATGACTGAGCGACTAACACTTCCATGGCACGAAATGGGTTTCTTCAGTGGCTCAGATGGTAAAGAATTAGCCTGCAATCCAAGAGACTCAGGAGTCGCAGGTTCCATCCCTGGGTGGGAAGATCCCCTGGAGAAGGGCATGGCAACCCACTTCCGTATTCTTGGTGGAGAATCCCATGCACAGAGGAGCCTGGTGGGCTACAGTCCATAGGGTTGCAGAGTATGACTGAACAACTAAGAACACATGCGCCATAGGAAATACACATATAGAAATCAAGGCTAGCCAGTGCAACAGTGAGGCTTTTGCCCAAACCACCCCACTATTTAACAAAATAGAAATAGTCAAGAGCATAAGCTCTAGAATCGGCCCAACCTGTGCTCAAAAGTGGCTCTATCATTTATTACCAGGAGTCTTAGTACCTTCACTATAAGATAGGGATAGTAATTTCTATCTCATGGGGTGCTGTTAGAATTTTTTTAAATAGTGCATACAGACTGCTTAGCTCAGTGACTGGCACATAGTAATCCCTCCATAAGTGAGAATCATTTGATAATGTTGATGAAGGATGAAAAGGAGTTAGAAGAGAGGAAAAGGAGGGGGGAAGAGAAGAGGGAAGAGGATGAAGAGGAGAAAGAAGAAGGCCTCGCCTTCCTACCTGAAAGGCCAAACAAATTACAAAGAAACCTTCTTTTCACTTGGCTGCAAGTTGGTCCTAGGACCTAAGATAATGGTCTTCAAAAAGTGTTGTCCTTATATCTCTGAAATAATTTTTTTAAAACTATGAACTTCCTCCTGTATTTTTAAATTGACATCTGAAGGTTTTCATTTCAAATTTAAATAGTTACAAAGGATATTCCTGCATTTTACAAATAGTGACCTTTTCAAATAAAACTTTTATGTCACTTTTAGCTAGTTGTTACTGTCATTCACTCTCAATATCCAGGGTTCCCAAGCCTATAACTATCAAAATTTTAATTACACCTCTTTTACTTGGCAGTAACTTATTTAATCTACTAGAGTCAAAAAGGAAATTTTAAGTTTGTTAATTTCACTATACTTTTGCCATTACCATATGCTTAAAATATATTTTCATGAAAATCTCAGAGCTACAGATGTCACTCATTTTGTTCATGGCCCATATCTGTTATATAATTTAATTACAAAGCCATCAGATAAATTTTTTTCTCTAGAAAAGTGAAGGGAAATGAATTCTGAGTAAAAGACTATATACATACACACATATCAGGTATATACCCAGTTGACCCTTGAACAACATGGGTTTGGACTGCAGGTCCACTTAAACTCAGATTTTTTTCAGTAACCATGCACTTCAGTGATACATGATCCGACTTCCCTGGTAGTCCAGTGGTTGGAAATCCGCCTGCCAATGCAGGGTACAGGGATTTGATTCCTGGACCAGGAAGATTCCACATGCCACATGCTAAGCGTGTGTGCCACAACTACTGAAACCTGCATGTTCTAGAGTCTGTAAGCTGCAACAACTGAGCCCAAGTGCTGCAGCTTCTGAAGTCCCCCACCCTGGAACCCGTGCTTTCCAACAGGAGAAGCCACCACCGTGAGAAGCCCGTGCACTGCAACTAGAGAGTAGCTCCAGAGACCAGCAACAAAGACCCAGTGCAATGAAAAATAAATAAAGTTAAATACACAATCCCCAGTCCCTGGCTGGTTGAACCCAAGGATGCAGAAGTGTGGATACTAAGAACCAACTGTAAATTGTAAGTGGATTTTCCACTGCATGGGGTGGGGGCTGGGGAGCAGCACTCTAAATCACCACCCCGACTCCTAGTTCAAGGGTCAGTTGTACATTCATACAGATAGTTTGGAGAACCAAGTCCTGTACCGATAAAAGTAGGCTGCACTGCCTTTCCTTCCCAGGCCCTTTTCCTATTCCTATTCCCCCTACCCCTTTCTTCTTAAACCCACATCAAAGTCCAGCGCTGCATCCGTCTAAACACTGAGGTGATCGACCCAAAGAAAAGGACAAGGAACTGAAAAAACAGCCCAATTGTGTAGTAATGAGACCCAAGTGGTGTCTCACTTTTGTTGGACACTTACTAGGGTGGGTGGAGCTTCCTTATAGGTCAGTATAGGCCAAAATGCCTGCAACTGTGTGAAATATCAGTCACAGTGAACTGAAATTCAAAACTGAATTTTATATTCAAATACTGTCTGTGAATCAAAAGTACAACTTTAGTACTGCCGACGTCATTTGATGTAATTAGGGTTAATATTTTTCTATTAACTCCATGAACCAACAGACTACAGTTACTTCCCAATCCTTCTCAGACGGACGCCTGGCAGAAAGGGACAGTTTGATGATGCTTGTCAGAATCATAAAGGAGGACTGTAATTGGGAAGGGATGAGGATGTATTCTGGGGGCCAGTAATGTTCTGCTTCTTGACTTGGTGGTGGATATACTGTTACTTACTTTATAACTGTTGACAGTATTCCTCTAAGTATACTGCAGAATTTCAAAACTATTGCAAAGCATACCTACTCTAGATTATTCACTTTAAATAGTTCTCCCCAAATTTAAAAAAGATGTAGGAGTAGTTTTATATTATTATATATAATAGTAAAAAATTAAAGCTAAAAATCTGATAGTGAAGGTTTGGTTAAATAAAGCATAGCATAGCCATATGTTGGAATATTATACAGCTTTTTAAAAATTATGTACAGGTAAATAAGTATGGAAATAGAATGACATTAAGTGAAAGCCAAATTGCAAAAACTATGTTCAGTAATATCCCATTTGACTTACATAGTCCATATGTAAAGAAGACTATGGAAATATATAAACTAGAGGATTAATAGTCGAATTGTGGTGAGAGTTTTTTTTTTTTTTCCTTACTTATATTTTCTAATTTTTCTAAATAGACTTGTTTTACTATTTTGATAAGAAAAATTATTTTTAATTTTAAAATCTCATCCTTTAAGCCAGCAGAAAGCCCTGTTGGCATTATTCTCAGTTTTGACTTTTTAAATTTTTTAGATAAATAAACATTTTGAAAGGATGATCAGTTGTCTTCATAAACCCTTATATTTTTAAATATGAATATATTATTAACAGTTGGATGGAATCAGGCACTTTTAAGTGTTAAGGTAATTTCATGTTTTAAGTTTTAATTTCTATAAGGAATCTCTTCTGAAATCAAAATTGGTACTGAAGAAAAAAAAACCATTTTGATGTTTTTAGAAGCTGTAGTTTTAAAAAGCTATTTCAGACAGGATTAGATGATATTTTTCTTTTTTCTATTTTTTTTAAATTTTGCTCACAGATTCTTCAACCTTTTAGACAAAAAGCCTCATTTGAGAGTGATAATCAAGATATGAACTTCATCTTTACTATTACACTTTTAAATTTCTTCTTAGAGGTGCTTAGTGCCATATTTTCAAGAGGAAATACTCTCATTTGTAAAACAGGAAACTGACGAAATGCACCGTGAAATGCTCTATTGCTGCGGTTAACCGCATTAGCCACTGGGTGGCTCCACTGTTTCGTTACATTCACTGTCTGATGATGGAAGTTTCCAATGAAAACATGAGATGAAGAGCAGGGCTTTATTTGCAGAATGCTTAATTAGGAACTGATGCAGCATTTACATTCTAGACATTTTATTTAGAAACAGTTCTGCTCATGTATGCGATATTCTCTTGTGTTCTTTGATAACTGGGCATTTAACTTGCCAAGGAGGGGGAAAGGAAAACTGTATTTTTTCCCTTTTAGTATTGCGTCATTTCCTATTCCAATTTTTAATAATAATCAAGAATTCTTCATTGATGACATCTTGTCTCTTTTCATAGCTATCATTTTCAAAGTCCTATAATAAAATAATAATACATAGAGTCCTATAATAAAATAATAATAGAGTCCTATAATAAAATAATTTGAGGGAAAACAAGAAATTACCACTAGACCAGGAGTATATTCAGTTCAGTCCCTCAGTCGTGTCCAACTCTTTGCCTCCCCATGAATCACAGCACGCCAGGCCTCCCTGTCCATCACCAGCTCCCTGAGTTCACTCAGACCCACGTCCCTTGAGTCAGTGATGCCATCCAGCCATCTCATCCTCTGTCGTCCCCTTTTCCTCCTGCCTCCAATCCCTCCCAGCATCAGAGTCTTTTCCAATGAGTCAACTCTTCGCATGAGGTGGCCAAAGTACTAGAGTTTCAGCTTTAACATCATTCCTTCCAGAGAAATCCCAGGGCTAATCTCCTTCAGAATGGACTGGTTGGATCCCCTTGCAGTCGAAGGGACTCTCACGCGTCTTCTGCAACACCACAGTTCAAAAGCATCAATTCTTCGGCGCTCAGCTTTCTTCACAGTCCAGCTCTAATATCCATACATGACCACAGGAAACATAGCCTTGACTAGACGGACCTTAGTCAGCAAAGCAATGTCTCTGCTTTTCAATATGCTGTCTAGGTTGGTCATAACTTTCCTTCCAAGGAGTAAGCATCTTTTAATTTGATGGCTACAGTCACCATCTGCAGTGATTTTAGAGCCCAAAAAAATAGTCTGACACGGTTTCCCCATCTATTTCCTATGAAGTGATGGGACCGGATGCCATGATCTTCGTTTTCTGAATGTTGAGCTTTAAGCCAGCTTTTTCACTCTCCTCTTTCACTTTCATCAAGAGGCTTTTTAGTTCCTCTTCACCTTCTACCATAAGGGTGGTGTCATCTGCGTATCTGAGGTTATTGATATTTCTCCCAGCAATCTTGATTCCAGCTTGTGCTTCTTCCATCCCAGCGTTTCTCATGATGTACTCTGCATAAAAGTTAAATAAGCAGGGTGACAATATACAGCCTTAAGGTACTCCTTTTCCTATTTGGAACCAGTCTGTTGTTCCATGTCCAGTTCTAACTCTTGCTTCCTGACCTGCATACAGGTTTCTCAAGAGGCAGGTCAGGTGGTCTGGTATTCCCATCTCTTTCAGAATTTTCCACAGTTTATTGGGATCCACACAGTCAAAGACGTTGGCATAGTCAATAAAGCAAAAATAGATGTTTTTCTGGAACTCTCTTGCTTTTTCCTTGATCCAGTGCATGTTGGCAATTTGATCTCTGGTTCCTCTGCCTTTTCTAAAATCAGCTTGAACATCAGGAAGTTCACGGTTCACGTATTGCTGAAGCCTGGCGTGGAGAATTTTGAGCATTACTTTGCTAGCATGTGAGATGAGTGCAATTGTGCGGTAGTTAGAGCATTCTTTGGCATTGCCTTTCTTTGGGATTGGAATGAAAACTGACCTTTTCCAGTCCTGGGGCCACTGCTGAGTTTTCCAAATTTGCTGACATATTAAGTGCAGTACTTTCACAGCATCATCTTTCAGGATTTGAAAGGAGTGTATTATGTTCTCCTTTTGGAAAGGTAGAAAGCTACATTGCTGATAGCTTCCATCTCTAAGAGATGTCATTGTATTTCAGTAAGGGCTGGTAAATAGAAAAAGAGGTAGAAATAACCCACAAAGATGTAGAATTGTCGAAGGGATCACTACAGCTAACTCTTCCTGGGGTCACAGATCTATACCTTGGGACTGACCACAATTTTAAAACTTGACCTCAATTTCTATTTCTAAATGCCATGCATTTTGTGCATTCACGATAAACTTTTTCTCCATCCTGTCTTCTTTTAGTCTAATTTTTCTTGCCCAAACCTATTACTTTCTTCTGTGTTCTTGCTTCCTTTTGTAGTCCCTATCCCTATTTATCTTTTTTTTTGTCCCTTTTCATTTGCAAGATTGAATCCATAATTTTTGAATGACAGTTACTGTTTAAAATTCTGCTTTAGACCTGAATCATTCTGTTAGAGTAAAGAAATTCCAGAAATCTAACATAAATGATTCAGACACTGAAATGCTCCTAAATATGAAGACAATTAAATATTTGAGCTAGTAATCACTATTTTTTTAATAAATTAGCTGTATAGCTAATTTCCTTATGTTCTTGGGGGAACTCATGAATGGTAGAATCAGATGAAAAACATTTGAATTCAAACAACAGTGAAATTAGAGAGCATGTTTCTGATTGTAAACTATAAATAGAGTAACTAAAACCAGAACTTGGTGTAGATGACAGAAAGTAGAATTTAAAGTGAGTAGAATTTAAATATCACGTTCACCTTATCAGGAAAAAATACAGTCATGAGTTAGAGAATGCATCATTTAAAATATATTCAAATAGATGAGATATTTCAAATAGATGAAGTAAGGTAAGGTCTTGGATTCTAGGTTTCTGAATATCATGAAATTCACAGAGTTCCCTGCAGAAGAAGAGGGGAGTAAAGTATCTGACTGCTGATCCAGGCGAGAGGATGAATCTCAGCTATCCTCCTACCAGAAGACAAATCCACATGAAAACCTATAAGCCCAGTCATGCTTCAAAACCCTTTTCTGGCTATCACATACATCACTTGTACTCACTCTCCTGTTGAAAACAAGAATATTTCCAGAGTGTGAGAGCCAAACTTCAGTAGCCATTTCCACCCTGAGGCTTCATTATCTCCCAAGGCTTCTGGGATTAGACTTGGGTTTTGTTGAATGAGGCTGTAGTGGCTGGGTCCCATGAAGCATCAGTTTTTATTTGAGTCACATAACTCTTGAATGATGCTAAATCTGTAAAATTGTTCATCTTTAAATAAACTTGATTAGATAAAGATTTAGATTTAAAACAAATATTCTTAAATGTCTAATGTGTTGGTACAAATATGCCGTCTCCTCTTGCTGAAACGTGGAGTCCATCATTTTTTCTTCCTCTTATTTTAATAATGAGGTGTTTCCAAATACAGAAAATTATAAAAGTCATATAATGAATTTCTAGGTACCTATTGTCAAGCCACATCTAATTTTACCATTTCCCTTATTTGCCTGATATCTTTACCTAGAATCTTAAAAAAAAATTAAAACACTTCAGATACAAATGAAAGCCCTAGTAACATCTCTGCCAACCCTCTCTCTCCATCATCGTGTCTAAAAACTAACTGTTAACATGAATTTTCTGTTTATCATCCCATGCATGTTTTTATATATTGCAGTGTTTGTATGTATTCCTAAAAAATATATATATGTATGTATATGAATGTTTTAACTCTTTATAAAAATAGCACCACACTGTATATAGCCTTCTACAATTTGATTTATTTACTTAGTGTCATATTTCTAAGATTTATCTATTATGGTACATTCACCATCAATCGTTGCTTTAATTTAGACCGATAGCTCAGTTTTCTCTGCTTTTGCTCAAATCACTGAACAATTTGTCCATATAGAAATTTACTATCTAGTGGAAAAAGTAAATAACTTTTTGAAATAGACAACTTTTTGAAACACAGCCATGATTTTAATCCCATCTGTTTACCATGGAGAAACTAAGAAAAATGTATATTTTCAAACTTTCTCATATAGTCTGGACTGAGCTATTCAAGTCATTTCCCAACAGTTCTTCTATGTGTTATGAAGACCAATAAATATATCACTGAGCTGTTTGGCTAACAAATAAAAGTGGAGAGATCTTGTCCTAGGAGTTAGTAGTCCTACGGTATCTTTCACAATTTATTTAACTTCTCTGGACTCTAGTTTCTCTCATATATAAAATGAATCAGTTGAACCAGAGAATCTGGTGCTAATTTTCAATGACGTATGGAATATTTAAACAAAAATTATAAAGGCTTAAAATTCTTGTCATATGCTTTAGTAGAATTTCATTTTCTGTATGAAATAGATTTTTATTATAATTCTTTGATTAAAAAAGTACATAATGTATGAATACCCAATCTTTAAAGACATGGACTATATTTAAGTATGAAATTATTATATAAATGTATAGTTATAATTTTGCTTTCATCACACGTTTTGTTCACATCTTCAATCTATTTACTTCTGAGTCCTTGGTGATAAGCCCCTGTCCCAAATGTGACATTGCTCTTATGGGGAAATAGGATCTACTTCCATGATGCATTTCATCGTGTGGACTCAGGGGCACTTTGTAGGAACACTCTGTAGGCAAATTATAAGGGCTACAAATGTGAGCATATGGTATTAGAATTACCCTCAGATTATTTGGCAGTTTTGGTTAGTATTTCTGGGCCCTTCAAATAAAAGGATAGAGCTCTTAAAGCAGCAGCTTACAGAATCCTCCCTCAATTTTTTTATCAGAAAAGCAAAATCATCATTTTAGAGGATTTTTAAATTCCAAATTGCAGATGTAAATAACTACCAGTTTGGAAAATGGCTGAATATAATAAAAAGCATAATCTTCCCCATAAAACTAGAAGCTTTATAGTAACACAAAGATGCTTTCCTGCCACTTCCATCCTCCTCCTCCCTACCAACTCTGACCTACCAACTGCCACCTACCAACTCCTGTCCACAATACAAAAGAGACAATAGAAAATCCTTTTCAACCATCATTTACCTTGAAGTAAACCTAAAAGTGTGATCAGAAATAGAAACAACATAGGTGCTAAAAGCTATGAAAATAAATTTTGAAGATTTCCCAAATATCTAATAGCTTTTTCTGTAATCTCTCTGCTTAAAAACATAAATTCACAAGAATAATGGATTATAATAATGATTTGCCGTTAAACAGCCTATTTTCCCCAATTTATTGCTATAGGTAATTGCCCTATTTTGCCTTATTTTTTAGAAAAAAATTTACTTTTGTGGAAAGCCATCTTCATCATGTAACCTTTTAGTCCATTGTTTCTTAAGATTTTTGCATTCATAAGTTATATCATCTTTTAGGGATATGATAAAATTATGTTAAAAACTTGTATTAAAATTATAGACTTAACATTAGTGCTGTACATAACAGCCTTATCCTCATTAGGCTTTGCAAATTATATTTAAGGAATTGAGGAACTTCCTTCCTTAATTTTATTCTCACTAATTCTTCTAGGACATTTATTCATTAAACAAGATGGTTATTGAACTATGTCCATTAAGTGTGTAAGGCATGTTACTAGTCAAACACCAAGGCTCTAAGTCGGTAGGATTTCATGATTAAGTATAGCTCTCTTAATACTCACTATCTTGTTCTCACATTCCCCACCACCAAAGTCTTTCATTTCACTGCTATATATTCTTGCTTACTCCTATTAGTAACTCCATTTAGATCCTCTTATCCCACCTCCTTTCCTGTAATTCTTTCCTTACAATTTCATTTTTCCCACTTACGTTCAGTCACATCTGCTCTAATCTGTAGTCATATTTTGCCTTAAACCCTAGGCAATATGAACAGAGGCAATACTATCAACCTGCCCAAGAGCACTGCAGTTGTAAAGGATAGATAGGCAGGGGTAATGAGCATTCACGTGAATCTGGGCCAGGCCTGGGGACCTGCTGAACTGGCCAGCTCAGAGGCAGCAACAAGAAGGCAACATGAAGCAGGAGGCATCACCTTTACTTTAAGTTCCTAGAGCAGAAACAAAGAAGGTGCTCCTCCTTGGACATCAAAGGAGAAAGAATTCTCAAAGAAAAAGTAGAATTGAAATCCCAGGAAGATCAATTTCCAGTGCTACATCCAAAAGGTCGAAGGAAGGCCCAAAGTCAGTGCAGTAGGGCCAAGAGTTTATCTTGTGGTTTGGCTTTATCAGTATGCGGGTGCATGTAAGTGCTATCAGTTAAGCTGATAGTTGCCAAGAGAGGCAAGCAAGACTGTTGGAGAAAATATGATGGCAGAAGAAGACACCACAGGAGTTGTTGAGGCCTGCGTTAGGAAGTAGACTGCAAAACTGGCAGAGGCTGCTGGGCCTGACCAGGCACCAGGAATGACAGAGAGGCCAGCACAGGTGAGTCATGCGACTGCTGGGCGTGACAGACCAAATTGGCCAGCACTATAGCTGAGGCCATGTGGGCTTTGACTAAGGGACTTATGAGAAAAGTTGGGGGCACTTATGAGAAAGTAGAAGAAATGCAGTAGATAAGCCCAAGTAGTGAGTGGTCAGGATGAATAAAGACAGGCCAGGCCAGATGGCTTTCTTACTATGTGTTCAACTTTCTAGCTGTGATCAAATAACCAAATTAAAATAAGTCAATTTATGCCGAGATCAATTTTAATTCTATGTTTTGCTGGTAATACAGGATCATTGACTATATTAGTAATGCCCATGCTAAACGAGTTTTGAAATGGGAGCAATTGTGTCCCTTATTATTGGTCTGAATATGTTCAACGAAAAGGAGAGGATGAAGGCAAGACCATGCAACTTTTTTTTTAATTGATGTAGGTTAATAAGGTCTAGGGAATCTTAAGATTTAACAGACAAAGTTGAGACTGATATAACTATGTTTCAAACTCACTTTCCAGAAATAATTTATTTCAATTAGTCATATTTTAACCTTCCACTAAAGTATAATTTTAATTTAATTTAAAAACCTACCATTTAAATACTAATGTAATCTTTTTATTTATACAACACGTAAAAAATTATTTTTTTATTTGTGAAGACTGAACATTAAACATGGGTTCACGTCTTTGGCCAAGAACAATTAATTAGTAAATTCACAAGTTAGATTGTAATTCCATTGTGAAATTGAGTAACTGAATAGTATAGATAAGGTTGTCAGCGTGTAAAAAAAAAAAGTAATCTTGTCTCAGTTATACCTATAGATTGCAAATTTTGTGTCAGTTCAAATTTTTGCCAACAGATGCTAATAACTTTAGTGAAAGCAGAAGATAATTAGAATGGAAATGTGAATATAACCCTAGTTGATTAGTGTGCTCTTTGTACTTCCTTATTATGATACAAGTAGATATTCAGTCTTTAAGTTGATTTGCAATATATTGAACAGTGTCATGGGAGCATAATTTTTACATGATTTTTCCAAAGTTTCTATCAATTCATCCTAGCAACAGACCCAAGTGTTAGAGTTATTGCTGCCTGAGTTACAACAGCTGCCTGGGAATCTTATCCAAACAGCAAGTTAACTGCTATTCACAGTAATATCTGGTCTTTCCCACCCCTAAACATACACAAAAGATTTTTGTCATTCTTGGCACCAGGCAATAGAAGTAGCAAAACATGCCAGTAGAACTCTAAAGGCAAAATGTCCTTCCACCTGTTTTATCCTGTAAGACAGACTTCCAAGTGCGAGGCAGTGTAGAGGGTTGTTTCCTTGAATGGCAGCTGAATGTGCCAGCAGGATCTTTGGCAGCAATGCCCAGGCACTGAAGCTGGGCATTCAGGAGAACTAAATGGAGAAAAGAAACTTGAGCACACTGCTTCCTGGAACATTGAGAACCTGAATGGGAGATTCAGAAGTACCAGATTCTCTCTATTCTTGCCCCAGCCAAGGTCAGATTTCCAAGCTCCTATTTATTCTAATCATTCCCCAAAAAAGTGATATTGCAATTTATGAAGGTAATAAAAACACTCTTTTCTTCTTTTAGACTTCCCTGGTGGCTCAGACGGTAAAGCGTCCACATACAATGCGGGAGACCCGGGTTCAATCCCTGGGTCAGGAAGATCTCCTGGAGAAGGAAGTGGCAACCCACTCCAGTGTTCTTGCCTAGAAAATTCATGGACAAAGAAGCCTGGTAGTCTACAGTCCATGGGGTTACAAAGAGTCGGACACAACTGAGCGACTTCACTTTTCTTCTTTTAGAAAATAGTGTTACTTACTGTTGTAGTATGCTCTGGCTTGAGAATTTTTTTCCCCATCCTAATGTAAAAGCTTCATACCACAAATGAAGCATGACCATGGTGAAGAGGTTCAAGGAAGACAAGTGACTTATTCTACACTTCAAATGGACAACTCCTTAGGTGAGGGGACTGGATAGGACAGCTTGCTTGTTGACCATCCTTTGATGTCTTGTCAACAGAAGGCTGGAACTGAAGTCTGGCCTCTGCCTGTTTGGCAGACAGAAATCTCATCACTCAGCAGGACATCTGCACAGGCAGAACCTTAGGCAGATATGCATGCATGCATGCTGTCACTTCAGTCATGTCTGACTCTCTGTGACCCCCAGGGACCATAGCCCACCAGGCTACTCTGTCCATGGGATTCTCTAGCCAAGAATACTGGAGTGGGTTGCCATTTCTTCCTCCAGGGAATCTTCCTGATCAGTCTTCCCAGGCGCTGAACCTGTTTCTCTTATGACTTCTGTATTGGTAGACTGGTTTTTACCACTGCCATCATAAAGCACTTATTACAAGTAAGGAGGGTAAATCGATAACAAAAGACCTAGAAGTCACAGGCCTTTGTTAAATGGGTGCTGTCTACCTGGTGGCCTCTGGAACCTAGCTTCAAACCTAGAAACCTAGCTGTTTAGGAAAATAATAAGCACCATCTAAGGAGGCAAGGAAGAATTTCTTTAGCTATTTTCATTTGCCAAGAAGCTTAACATAATTGTTTACTCACAATCAAGCCTCAAGGATGACTTTTAGTTGAGGTGAGGTGAGGTGAAGTCGCTCAGTCGTGTCCGACTCTTTGTGACCCCGTGGACTGTAACCTACTAGGCTTCTCTGTCCATGGGATTCTCCAGGCAAGAATACTGGAGTGGATTGTTTTAGTTGGTGGGGGAAGAAAGCTTGACTTTTTGGTTTCCTCTTGAGAAGATAAATTTATTATTATTTAACAAATGTGTTTGCTTATAAACAAATTCTTTCAACAGGGATTTTGTGGAGGAAATCATATTAAAAGGGGTTTTCCAAGAGGAAGAGATTAGAAAACACCATGCTGGTGAAAACTGTTTAAGGGATATAATTTTTCAAATTGTTTTCATAAAAATCTGCAGACAGTGGCTAACTTCCCATCTGATTCAATCAAAGCACTAAAGATTTTAGAAGATTGTTCGAGGAGTGGCTGTGGGAAATCCCAGAGCTGCTGCCGCTTGCGAAGACTTCCTTTACTGAGTGTCTCAGACCCCAGACACTGCCTTATTTGCCAGAGCTGCAAGGAAATGGTAGAGATCCCATAAAAGAAGGTCTTGCTTAAGCCAAGGAGCCTTCTCAAAGAATTACAGATTCTTCAAATACATTTTGCCACAGCAGAGGCAAAGCATGCATAGGCTTCCACAGATTAAAGAAATGTAGACAGCAATGTCTATTATTAGTCCTCCTCTCATTTACTCAGCAAGAACAAAATCCATTGTTTTCAACTGACACAGGAGCAGATTTATTTATTAAATCATCAGGCTTTGTTCATATACCTTTCATCTGCTGGGTTTTATGCTAAGTAATGGAAGTATAAAGATGAAAAAGACTTGTGGTGCAAAGGTCAGGACTGGCCAAAATTGACCTAGGTGACTCATTCTGGGTTGCCTGGGTTCATCACCTCCTCCTCGAAAGAGGGGATCCATCTTATACAGTGCTTCCCAGCTTCAGTAAAACTACTTGGAAAAATGCCAAAATCACCTGTTCTGGAACAAATCCTGTACTACAACAAAAAGGGTTTCATTTTCAGTTCTGCTGGGGTTTCTGGCCAAGGGAGGAAGTGGGAAGCTGTCTGCTGCCCTTCCTAGCTGACAAATGCAGAGGTTGCTCAGGTTAAAGTGCCTGTCTTAAACCTCCCTCCACTGCTGTTTGTTTGGATGGATTGTAGAGATATTTGTTCATGTATTTAGTTTCTTTATCAAAGTTGTTTCAAGACTTAAGAGAGACAATGGACTGAAAAGTACCTTGAGAGAATATAAAGATCTATTTAGGTGCCATCATTTAAATATCAAAGGTATATTTACTATAGATGATCAGTCCCATTTTCTTTTTAAGTTAGGAACTTATTCTCCAGATATAGGTTTACTGTGAAGCCTAAAATATAAAATAGATATATAATGACCTGCTGTGACTGAGGTCAGACAGAGGGGTAGAATTCCAAAGGTTCCAAGGAGCACAGTTTGAAAAAAAGCACTGCAAAAGACGAAGAGCTTAACAACTTCTTTTAAAAATAAATCCCAGTTATCTGTAGCTTGATGGTGGTGGTGAATATACAAGCCTACACATGTGATTAAAGTACATAGAACAAACTATGCACATACACAAACACATACATGTAAAGCTGGTGAGATCTGAATAAGATTGGTGGATTCTCTCAATGTCAATTTCCTGACTATGATATTGTTTGTTACAGTTGGGGAAAACTGGGTGAAGCATACAGAGTTTCCATTATTTCTGCCAACTGCATATAAGCCTACAATTACCTTAAAATAAAAATCTTCGTTAAAAAGTAAAACCACAATGTATATTTCTTTTCTTGTTGTTTTCCTCCTCCAAAAATCTCAGAAAGGTCTAATAAAAACCTACACATGACCAAGAGCTGAGATTCTTTATCGTCCATATTATTGGACATAGACAGGTATATCAGGAAACCTTCAGGTGTAAGTAGCAAATAATGCATGCTGACCCAACTGACTTTAGCAATAAGGAAAATATGGTGCATTATATCATGAGAAGTCTTGAGTAGGGTAGTCGTAGGTCAATTGACTCACCAACTCAACATCATCATCAAGGGCCCACATTCCCTGTCATTTGCAGCAAATATTAATAAATTTTGTCCTCAGGCTAACTTTGTCACAGTTTCAAGCTGGTTGTTATCATGCCATATTTCCCAAGCAGATGCAGAAATTACTTCTTTTACAAGTCTCATTTTCACAGCAAGGAAAACATTTACAAGTCTTTCTAGTCATTCTCTTTGCCCACTTATTTTTATTTACCAGGATCACATCACAAGCACTTCCGTAGGTGGATCACTGGCCAGTGTGACAGGATTGCCATTATCCTTGGACGGAATCCCTGGGCGTGGGAGATGGTTACATGTGAAAAAATCAGCACTTAGCCAGTGAGTAAGAGCCAAGGACAGACAGGGTGATGAATAGGCAATCCATTACCAAGGAGCGATAATAATGTGGAATGAGAGTTGTTCTAAGAAGATTCCCAGACATTTCTTTCAGCAGTACAGCCATGGAGTCTCCCAGAAAGATTTGACACAAGCTCAGAAAGTGATGAAGGTGGAGTAGGTGCTAGACCCCACAGAACAAATGAAACGAACACTTGTATAGCCAGTTCCTGATTCCACACCATGGAGCCAAGGAGAATGGCTTTTCCTGCAAGCCTTGGAGACATAACTAGGAGGAGAGCAGGGGATAGAGGTTGCTATAGCAGAAGCCCTGCTCATTAAGATGGCTTTTTAAATTTACCCCAAATGTCTGACCTTCAAGCACAGCACCCAATACAGCATTGTCACTGATTCTTTTCTTAAGGAATCACTTGTCATTGATTCCTTGTTGTGTAAGATATAATTCCTTGGAATAGGAGGAAGGGATTTCGGATTTGAAGATCAGACCAGGGACAAGGAAAGCCTCTTATTCTGATGCCAGGTGAGTGGAGAGTCCCGGAGGGAACAGGAGTCAGAATTTGTTGGAAGATGTGAACATATTGCTGAGGGTGGAAGGGTACAAATGTGGAATTTTTACTTCCTCCCTCTCTGCAGTGTCAACCTAAGGAAGCAGGGACTCTGATATCTTCTCCCATACCTATCTGTATCCCCAGTGCCTGTCATTTTGTACATGTAAATATTGATTTAATTAAAACTTTCTGTTTCTACTCCTATATTATAAAAACCTAGAAGGCCATGTTCTTGCTGGACCATAGCCTCAAGAAGAAGGGAAGGAAGCTAAATACATTGCTCTCTCAAAGAATATTCAAAGATAGTCTTTGTATCTGTCATACTCCTTATTTACATAGTCCTCTACCAGGACCTAAGCCCAGTGGAGACAGCAGCTCACAGCACCCCAGTCCCAGGGCAGCATATAAAGGACAAGATGATACCATCCCATCAGGGAAAGCCTTCTTCATCCTTGTGCTTGAGTAAGGGTGGAGGTGCTGGGATTGGAGGCACAACTATTATTTCCTGGTCTAAATCTTACTGCTAAATTTAGACCCGAGTGCTACATCTGCAAGCTTAAAGGGCCTGGTGTCCACAGGCCAAAGGTTGTTCTCCCCAGAGTCTGGGCAGTGGGAAGCTGTGTGAACTGATGAATGAGCTCATCTGAATTTCAAAAGGATGGAAGAAAATGCTGTTCCTCTCCACTTTCCCACCCCACCCCTTACCCCAAACTTTACAAAGGATCTTACAAATTTCCCCTCAAAGCTACACAACCAAAACTTTACAGGCCTCTCCTCTATTTGCTCCTGTCCTCCTTTTGTCTCTTTCTCCATTTCTTCTGTTCCTTTCCCTTCCTCTCTATTTCTTCTTTTCACTCCCTCTTTTTCCCCTGCTTCCTCAACTCTTCTTCCTCCTCCCTTGTTAAGGGGATACTTTGGAACTGAAAGTATATTTTACTGTTTAATGAAAGCAATTATTTCTTTTTTCATAGTGTTTTCTGATCCTTCATAGAAAAGGACTCTTCTGTCTTAAATTGACTTTCATAATAATTCGCTGAAGATTAAAGGATCGTATATGTGTAAATTTAGTATATTAAATGGAAAAATTATATTTAAAAACTAACATTTAAGCATTCTGGCCTCTATCATTTTAAAATGAGAGTTTAACTTGATGCCATTCATATTGGAATTCCTAAAATTACAACCATCATCTGTGTTTTACAGGCTTCCCTTATCTATTGAGACATTTCCTGTTCTGTTTTCTTTTTCTCCAGAGACCCATATCAACTTACTTATTGTTGGTTTGAGGTTTTATTGGAGAAGGAGAGGGACATGAAGGCTTTTAAACTAACATGAATCCAAACTCTCCAGGAGAGGTGGAGAAAGGCATGAGATGTTGGCCCTGACCTAGGCTGGCATGTTTAATTTTGCTTGACTGAGTTCACTTCAGAATGTAAACGTCTTCCTGCTTAATTCATTTAAATTTCTCAAATTTGTTTTTCAGAATTCAGTATGCCCATCTGCAATTAGGTATTGCCACACTTGTGCATAATATCACCAGTTCTCAAAACCTAAGCCCACACACAGATCTGAGGCCAGCAATGCCAGTTAACGCTCATATAGAACTTCCACGTGCCAGGCATTATATGAAGTTCTTCAGATCTATCAAGTCATTTAATTCTTCGACAACCTTACAAGGTAGGTGACTTAGTCTGCTGGGGGTTGCCTTAACAAAATACCATAGACTGGCTCAAACAGACATTTATATTTTCACAGTTTTAAAGATGGGCAGTCCAAAGGTCAGGGTGCCAAGAGCAGCTCTGGTGTCTAGTGAGCTGTCCCTTGCCGTGGCAGTCACTAGAAGGTGGCAGCCCTGTTAACTGGGTGCTCCCACAGCCTTTCCTCCACGCTGTGTGGAGAGGAAAAGTGAGCAAGCTTCCCAGTGTCTTTTATTAGAAGACACTAATCGTACCCCCATCAGGGCCACACCCTTGGGATTTCATTTAACCTTAATTATGTTCTTAGAGGTCTCATATCTAAATACTACTCTGGAGTTTAGGGCTTCAGTATATGAATTTGTGGGGAACACAAGCATGCAACAGTAGATCATGTTCTGCACATTTTTCAGATTAGGAAACTGAGGTGCACACAGGTTGAGTAATTTGCCCAAGGTCACAGAGGTAGCAAAAGGCAACACTGGGATCTGAACTTCAGCATCATGCTCTTAGCCACTGTGCTGTGCTATCTCTCATCACCTAGCATGAGTCTTACTGTACTGTCTAACAACTGCAACCCCTAGTAGAACTTTAAACCTGTCCTATAGTGACCACAGCTTTGCTATGCCTTCTAAAAAGCTTCCTGGAAGGGAAATAATCCCTCACTATTGAAGAGGAGAGTGAAAAACCTGGCTTAAAACTCAACATTGAAAAAACTAAGATCATGACATCCACTCCCATTCAGTTCAGTTCAGTCGCTCAGTCGTGTCCAGCTCTTTGCAACCCCATGAATCACAGCACACCAGGCCTCCCTGTCCATCACCATCTCCCAGAGTTCACTCAAACTCATGTGCATCGAGTCGGTGATGCTATCCAGCCATCTTATCCTCTGTCATCTCCTTCTCCTCCTGCCCCTAATGCCTCCTAGCATCAGGGTCTTTTCCAGTGAGTCAGCTCTTCACATGAGATGGCCAAAGTATTGGAGTTTTAGCCTCAGCATCAGTCCTTCCAATGAACACCCAGGACTGATCTCTTTTAAGATAGACTGGTTGGATGTCCTTGCAGTCCAAGGGACTCTCAGGAGTCTTCTCCAATACCACAGTTCAAAAGCATCAATTCTTCGGTGCTCAGCCTTCTTCACAGTCCAACTCTCACATCCATACATGACCACAGAAAAAACCATAACCTTGGCTAGACAGACCTTAGTTGGCAAAGTAATGTCTCTGCTTTTGAATATACTATCTAGGTTGGTCATAATTTTCCTTCCAAGGAGCAAGCATCTTTTAATTTCATGGCTGCAGTCACCATCTGCAGTGATTTTGGAGCCCCTAAAATAAAGTCTGACACTGTTTCCACTGTTTCCCCATCTATTTGCCATGAAGTGATGGGACCAGATGCCATGATCTTCGTTTTATGAATGTTGAGCTTTAAGCCAACTTTTTCACTCTCCTCTTTCACCTTCATCAAAAGGCTTTTTAGTTCCTCTTCACTTTCTGCCATAAGGGTGGTGTTATCTGCATATCTCAGGTTATTGATATTTCTCGTGGAAATCTTGATTCCAGCTTGTGCTTCTTGCAGCCCAGCATTTCTCATGATGTGCTCTGCATAGAAGTTAAATAAGCAGGGTGACAACATACAGCTTTGACGTACTCCTTTTCCTATTTGGAACCAGTCTGTGGTTCCATGTCCAGTTCCAACTGTTGCTTCCTGACCTGCATATAGGTTTCTCAAGGGGCAGATAATGTGTCTGGTATTCCAGTCTCTCTCAGAATTTTCCACAGTTTATTGTGATCCACACAGTCAAAGGCTTTGACATAGTCAATAAAGCAGAAATAGTCCCATTACTTCATGGCAAATAGATGGGAAAACAATGGAAACAGTGACTTTATTTTCTTGGCCATCAAAATCACTGCAGTTGGTGACTGCAGCTATGAAATTAAAAGATGCTTGTTGCTTGGAAGAAAGGCTAGGACCAACCTAGACAGCATATTAAAAATCAGAGATATTACTTTGCGAACAGAGGTCCATATAGTCAAAGCTATGGTTTTCCCAGTAGTCATGTATGGATGTGAGAGTTGGACCATAAAGAAAGTTGAGTGCCAAAGAATTGATGCTTTTGAACTGTGGTGTTGGAGAAGACTTTTGAGAGTCCCTTGTACTGAAAGGAGATGATGCAACCAGTCCATCCTAAAAGAAGTCAGTCCTTAATATTCATTGGAAAGACTGTTACTGAAACTGAAACTCCAATACTTTGGCCACCTAATGTAAAGAACTGACTCATTAGAAAAGACCCTGATGCTGGGAAAGAGTGAAGGCAGGAGGAGAAGGAGACGACAGAGGATGAGATGGTTGGATGGCGTCACCGCCTCAATGGACATGAGTTTGAGTAAGCGCCAGTTATTGGTGACAGTCAGGGAAGCCTGGCATGCTACAGTCCATGGGGTCACAAAGAGTCAGACACAGCTGAGCAACTAAACTAAACTGATTATTATTTAATTATAAATAGATTTCTTTATTATCAAACTTATAGAAATAACATGTAGTTACTACAATCTATTTCTTTAAAATGCTTATACATCTTAGTGAAGCATCTAGTGAAGTCTTCCTGTTTGTTTATATTTATATAAACTGGTTATAAACATAATCGGTTGTAGTATTTTAAAGATCCCGTTACTTTTAAGAACTTAAAGCTTTTTAATCCAACTTTCTATGCAGAAAAGTGGAACATTATAAATTGTTGAGACTACCCTGGCAACTCTTACCAATCAGTGAAGAAACTACCCTACACTAACTTACAGACTTTGCTTGTTCAATTCAAATATGTATTGAGGGGAATCTGATTACTTTATTGGCAACAGTCCTAGGATTTTTAATGGAAGTTAAGAGGGAGAGACACAGTGCATTGGATAAGAGCTAAGATTCTATTATAGAATCTGGCTATCCAGGTCTGAATCCTAACTCTGCTGTGTGAACTCTGCTGTGTCCTCAGTTTCACTTTCCTCGTTAGTAAGATAGTAGCTTTTACCTTATATGAGGATTGAGAGAATCCATAAATGTAATTAAACAGTGTCTGGCTCACTAAAAAATCCATTTCCCCACATTACTGAGGTATAATTGACATATCACATTGTATAAGTTTAAAGTATACCATATAATGATTTGATATATGTATATATTGCAGTATGAATACCACAAGTTAACACTTCTGTCACCTCACATGGTAACAATTATGTATATATGCATGTGGTAAGAGCTTTTAAAATAAAGTATTATTAGCTCTAGTCACCATGCTGTACATTATAGCCCCAGAACATATTCATCTTACATTTGGAAGTTTATACTCTTTCACCACCTTCTTCCATTTCTCCTCTACCTTCACCCCCAATCCTGACAACCACTAATCTACTCTGTTTCTATGAACTTGTTATTTTTTTTTAATTCTACATATAAGCAAGATCATACAGTATTTATCTTTGTCTGACTTATTTCACTTAGCACAATGACCTCAAAAACAAACTTCTTTTAAATTTTAAACTTTTAAAAAGAATGTTTTGTACTTTTCAAAAATTCCCCAAATCCTCTAGCAGGAAGAGACATAATGAGTGTTAAATGAAAGAATTATAAATGTCTCGAGAGCTCAATATCCCACCAAGACCATTCTCAGTATTACTAGTTTCACCAGGAAATAGTGGAAGCCTCCTACTAGGGTAAAACAGGGCCTCACACAGGCAAGAGCCTTCTAGACCACAAAGCTTACTCTTAAACCACAGCCACATACCCCAGTCTCACATGAGACTTGGGGAGGAGCTCTTTCTTGGTTTCCATGATAAACAGGTCTGCACCTGTGTAACTCTTGTTAATTTTTTGACATAAATGTGCATGTGTGCTGGGTCTTTTTGGAGAAGACGTTGTGATGTGGGGCATTGATCTTCAGAATCTGCTTGAGACTATTTCAGTTATTAGAGTGAATTAAAATTACTAAGCCCTACATAAAATACATTTTGGCCAGCTGAGCCTAATTTTAGATTGTTGGTACTGATACCCATCAGCACAGTTACCACCCCCACAGACTCTATAGCATCTGTTTGCCTCTGTTAATATGGATGGAAGTTTTCTGTGTGTGACTTGAGAACAGACCCCCACTGATGTTGCTGGAACAGCCAAGAACCATGAAGATCTGAGGGGTGGTACAGATTGTTTCCCCCACCTAGATCTTTGAACTTGGTTTTAAGCCCCAGGGTTTAGAAAGATGAAAGTCAGAAGCTGGGAAAACTATTCACAAGAAACATTTATGATTCTCAGTCCAGAGCACCGCTCATTCAGATCCCAGGTCACAAAGCAGAGCATAGAACTGCAGGGAAGAGGCCATTTTCCCTGCTTGCTCAGGAAATATTCTGCTCTGACAACTCAAAGCCTGGCTGACTTGGCAGCACTGGGAGAGACTGTGGACTTGGCACCATCAGTGCTGATTTCATGATGGGCAGTGACAGTACTGATGCTTTCCAAGTGGCCCTGCAGGAAGCAGACCTGGAGGAGCCAGAGCAGAAGAGAAAGGACCGGGTGGACCTGTGTGGTTTCGGCAGCTGATTTGTAAGCACGAATGAATGACACATCCTGTTGGGGACGCCCAGAAAGAGCTGCAGGACACTAGGTCAAGCTGAGATCCTGTTGTTACCTTTGTAATTTGGATATCAAAAGGAAATATAACCTGATTTTACATAGTCTGGGAGACCTGACCAGGCTGTAATGAAACTGTAATTGTAATTAATAGACTACTTTATTAATAGCGTAATCTCATGGAATAATTAGTGGCTTATGCTAAAACGAGATCGGTGACATATCAGTACAATAAAACAAGGAAATTATAGCCACTTTCAAAATGTTTATGAATTGGAAAAATTGAGATACAAGCAAAAAATCTGAATTAGGTTAAACAAAAAGAGAAAAACACAGAGCTTAGAAAGAATGGGACTTGCTTCATGAAGAGCTTTTACCACAAGTTCCAGCATTCCATTTCTAGAAGAGTTCAGAAGTAGAAATTTGAATAGAAGATGGACTGAGCACTTGTCTTGGACATTTGCATGCCACTCTACTTAAGACTGAGAAAATATCAGTTGTTCCCATCAAAGGGTGAGGGGTTGATGGACATGGGTACCTTTGTTACCACTGCTGACCCCAGAGCATCCTTAGCTTTTGAGCCACTTCCAAACCCGCCTTGTAACCACCAGAGGACACATGGCATTGGTTTCCTCTCCTCCAGGTGAGAACCACCTGGTGTGCAGACAATGGATCCAATAGGAGGCATGGCTACAGCAGGAGAAGACCAGGCCTACAGAACCTCCACACACTTCCTATTGACTGGCATCCCACTGAGTTCCAATGCAAAACACCTTCTAGCAAGCTCTGTTGTTACAGCAGCTTCCCTGAAAACAGGAACCAAGCAAGCACTCAGTGGTAGCCCAGCTTGACCATCTCATATTGTCTCTTTACCTCTAGCAACTGAGCTTTAACTGCTTATCCTTCACCTCTCAGCTGGTAAGTCACTTCCTCAGAGAAGCCCTCCCTGACTAGGTTAGAACCGTCATTGCCCTCTTTACTTTTTTTGTAATTAATTAGTAATGACATGGAGAAGGAAGTGGCAGTCCACTCCAGTGTTCTTGCCTAGAGAATCCCAGGGATCGGAAAGCCTGGTGGGCTGCCGTCTATGGGGTCGCACAGAGTCGGACACGACTGAAGCGACTTGGCTGCAGCAGCAGTAATGGCATACTCGTGTATATAATTACTGCAGATAATACGAACAAGGATCATGGCTATATTGTTCACTCATGGACCTTCAGTGCTGGCACACAGCAAATAAAAAATACCTGTTGCATGAATGAATGTTAGTGTCATCTGCAAGACTTCCCCTACATGGCTTAAGGATTCAGCTAAAGCTCTTGGTGTTTTGCCTCATTTGCCTCACTCCTCTTATTTATATTTTTAATTACTTGTTTTTAATATTAGATATGCAATAGGTGAATACATGGTCATTGTAAAAATAAATCTAAATAGCATATATACACACTTATGAAAGTTGTGTGTTAGTCCCTCAGTCGTGTCTGACTCTTTGAGACCCCATGGACTGTAGCCCATCAGGCTTCTCAGTCCAAAGGAGTTTTCTAGGCAAGAATACTGGAGTCAGTTGCCATTTCGTCCTCCAGAGGATCTTCCTGACCCAGAGACAGAACCCAGGTTTCCCACACTGCAGGCAGATTCATTATCATCTGGGCCACTGGGGAAGCCCCTATATATGTAAGTTATGCCACAATAAATAAATAAATAAATAAAATTTTTTTTTTAAACCACCATTCAGCTTCACAATTCCATACCAACCCAGCCTTATTCCTTTTCCCAGTCATAAAAGCACTGTTCAGAGTTTCATGTGCAGACTTCCAGATCTTCTTCTGTATTTTTTTCATACATATATGTGTTTTCATACATATGTGTGGTTTCATACACATATATTCATATAGATATTCATATATTCATGTATATATACAACGTACTCATACATTGAGAGTATTTTAGTCAGAGTTGAAAATACCCTACAGAAGCCATCCTAGGTATTGCAGAAGGACTTTAAATAGGTGATGGAAGAGTTGAGAGGCCAGAGAACAGTGGGAAGCCACTATCAATTCTGGGGCTAGAGGATGAAGAGAGAAGGCAGTTACAGGAGCCCTGGTCCTGGGACTGCTTGCGAGAACTGTGAACCATGACAGCACTTCTGGGATAAATCAGGAACCACGGAGAGAGGGTTGTACAGCAGGCTCTGGAGACATGGACGTGATGCTGCCAGACACACATATCTGAAGCAGAGGAAAGAGGAAGAGATAACCTGGCTTCTCCTCTCTTATTTTCCGGTGTTCCGTCACTGGCTCTCTTTGACCAGGTCCATAAGCAAGCCTGGGACAAGTAACTCCAAGGGATGCAAAACTCAAGATTGAGGATGGTAGAGAATAGATCTGAGAGCAAACAGACAAAAGACCAACATGCATAGCTTAAAATAAAATACATAAATAGCATCATGCTATGTGCAGTGTTCTAAATTTATCATATCATTTTTGTAGGGACAAAACCTGGATGAAATGATCATTGAGAGCAGGCTGGACCCACAAGATCGAGGATACAGCAGTAGAGCACAGAGGTAGGCGGCAGAAGACAGATGTGTTGTTACTGGAGAAATACACTCTCAGCTAAAGGAAAGGTCTGTCACAAACAGCAGCTCCAAGGACTGGTGTGGGTGCAGGTCTTGTTCCAAGGTAACCAGGTCTGAACTGCTCTGCAGAGAGTGGAAAGAAGGCAGGGTTATAGACTGCTTATTGTCCATGAGTAGGCTCAAGATTCAGAGATTTCACAGCCTGGAGGGAGCTTAGGTCTCTCATCCCAGCTCATAATTGCTGCAGAATAAGGAACCGAAAAAGCAGAGAAGTGAAGTGATAGGCCCAGACAGGCCAAAAGACCACAAGCCTATTTTTTGTCATTTGGGGGCTTGAAGGGCATGATATGGGGGAGGTGTTGAGGGCCAGTTTAGCACACATGCCTCCTCTTCCGGCTGGCAGTCACTGAGCGACTGCCAGCAGAGAAGATCTGGCAAAAAACAAGTAATTGTAGAAGCAATTACTCCAGGATAACCTATTTTGTAAACAATGCTAGGTACCTGGCATGTTTTATTAAGGAATTCACCAAAAAAGAGATATTTTCCTTAGAAACTCCTCCAGCCTCCAAAATCTGGTTTTAATTGCCTTTGGCAGAACCTTCAGTCTGTTCTAGGCCCTGTGCTAGATAGATGAATCTAGGTGCAATAATGGATAAAGAAAGCATATACTTCTAGGATTTCTTAGTCTCACAGGGGATCAGCAGTGGATAAAAATGATTATGATATGATATGATAAATTTAATAATATCTGTAGCACAGAAGAGGAAGTGAATAGTTGCTGAGGGACGGAAACCCGGGGAGGTAGGCAGAGAAGGCTTCACAAAGGTAACATCAGAGAAGGCATAGAAGCAAGAATAGGAGCTCTTCAGACCTCCAACTCCATTTAAAAATTAACAGCATTAAATCAACCTTCTCTAAAATACCACTGTTAATTCTTCAAGGATTTACAAAGCAACAGTTCTTGCTCCATCTACCTCTCATTACATAATGGAAACCACACACACATATATATATGCCATTTTTGAAAGTAAATGATAGATAAAGTGAGTCCACTGGCCCCATCAACCAGGGTCAGCAGGGCCAGACTGACCTTCAGAGACGCTGTGCACTGGGAAGCTGACACTCGCCACGTGTAATCAAATATCCAAGCAATGCCTTCAGTCAAATGCCTTTAAGGCAGTCCAGCAAAGTTCTGACTTTTCCTACAACAACACATTTTATATATTTTTGAAAATATCAAATAACCACTTACTACCATAAAAGTCGCGCCCCCCCCTTATTTTGGTGCCTCTGCTTTGAAAATGAAAGTGAAGTCTCTCAGTTGTGTCCAACTCTTTGCAACCCTATGGACTATAGCCCACCAGGCTCCTCCATCCATGGGATTTTCCAGGCAAGAATACTGGAGCGTGTTGCCATTTCTCCTCCAGGGAATCTTCCCGACCCAGGGATTGAACCCAGGTCTTCTGCATTGCTGGCAGACTCTTTACCATCTGAGCCCCTATGCTGTTACCCAAACACGCGTTTGACCTGCCTGTGGGTGATCCTACCCTGAGGAGAGCCCTCTTCCACTCTAAGACATCCCAGGTGGGGTCAGCCTCATCAGGTTCACATTCCTATTCTCAACTAAGTGGACCTAAAGCTGTTCTTTCACTTCCTCAAACAGCACATGCACAAAGATTTCATTCTTCATCCCCTTCTGTCATTAAATACTCACCTTGCAAACTCAGGAAGGCCCAGTGGTCTGGTTAACCAGAAAGAAATGCTGATGTGAGATGCTATTAGCAGCTCTTAGCTGTTCCTAGCCAAAGGAAGGCTGTGTTACAGTGCAGCATTTATGAGCACAGGCTTTGAAACAGACATGACTGGGTCCAACACTTGCTCTTTCACTTCACCGTGTGATCTTGGGCAGGTTACTTTACACCGGTAAGCCCAAGTTTTATCTTCTATAAAATGTGCTTAATAATAGCACCTGCCTCGTGAGGTCATTCTTTCAACAAGTATTTAATATACTCCGACTCTGTGCCAGGCACTGTGCTTGAAGAGGGACATTCAGCAGTGAACAATCAAAAATCCCCACCCTAGAGCTTACATCCTAGTGGAAGAAGATAGACAACACACATAAATGAATATATTATATACTATGCTGAAAAGAAAGGGGCTCAGGAACACTGAGGGTGTTGCTATTTTTGATGGAGTGAGCAGAAGAGCCTGAGTGAGGAGGGGATGCAGGGGATGGAGAGCGGCAGGTGGACATTCAAGGGGCAGTCTTCCAGGCAAAGGAAACAGCCTGAGCAGAGGCCCCAAGGCAGGAGCAGGCCTAGCACATTTGAGGAACAGTGAGTCTGGCTGGAACCGACTGAGGGTGGGGACAGAGGAGGGAAGTGAGGTCAGACAGTATTAGAGCAGAGGAGTGGCGTGTGCTGAGTCCTATTTGAATAGGATCATTGGGCTTTGGGGTTGAGAAGGATTTAGGAGGGCAGGGCTGGAAGCTGGGAAACCGGTTAGGAAACTCCCTCCAGAGATCCTGGAGAGAGATGAGCATACTCCATCCTCACCTTGGCGCCTGACCCCAACCAACTCTGGATTAGAATACGATTCCACACACTCACATCTGGCAAGGGAAGAGCTCAGCTTTGTTCTTTCTGCATCGTTCTCAGTCAGCCCATCTTATAGCCTTTCCTTAATCATCCTGCTTTCAGTCTTCTTCCCCTTGTCTTCTCTCGCTGCTTCCTCCACACCCTGCGGTCTGCCTTTTTCTCACTCATGAATGGTCTGTTTTTTTAGGGCATAGTTTGGGAGGGAGGTTGTTCTGTCTTGGGAGAGAGCAGTGTGGCTCTTGGCCTGTGGTTCCATGGGGCATATGAGAAGGGTAAGGGAGCAGATTATGGGTGACAGGCACTCAAGGTGCCCAAAGAGACAGCTCTGCCATGAAGGTCATACCAGTGTCACAGGAGGAGCTTTTGTTGCCTGGTCAGAGTTCAGCTAGGAAAATGAAGCTTCTGCGTGTTTTATGTACTTCCTAAATAGTCAGCAATGCAGGGAGTCAGAAGCTGATCACCATTGGATAGACCAGGAGAGCAAAGATCCAAAGGCCATTTTCAAGAAATCACGAATTATGGGGGTTCTAGAGAAGCCACTACAAATAACCTCATAGCCTTCAGTGCCAAAGCAAGCAATTCTCAGAAGGAACCTCAGTGATACTAGCCACTAACTTCATGTCACAATACCAAATGTTACTGCAGGTAGTAGGGATTTCCCTAGAAGCCATTTTGATGGTGAGACTAATAGCCATGACTTAACTCTACACAGAACTGTCTGAAAAATTACATATCCCACTAAATCCAAACTCAGTGTGTCCCCAACTCAACTTCCCCTTAGCCAGAGACCCAGGATGCCTGTGGCCACTCTAATCCCCCCAACAAGCTGGCAGAAGGGAAGTCAGCATGTAGCAAGACAGCGTTTTTAATTGTCTTAAAATATCTTACTTTTGCTAATTTTATGAAAACATATGACCCTGTGCACACATTGCTAGGCTCTCCTAGGACCCTGGCAGATGTGCTGCAAGCAAGACTCCTAGAGATTAAGCTTCTCGTGGAAAATCTGCCTCTGTCTAGAAAAAGAAGTAATTTACCTTCACTGACCAGAGAGCTGATCATAAGAAGGGGCTTTGGACCAGTGTGAAGGGTTTCCTTGGGTTTCGTTTGTAGCAGGAATGTTTTATTTAGCTTGGGAGTTGCTAATAACACTACTAGATTGTTTATTAAATTAATACAAATTTGAATTAGTAGATCATGAGCCACTTCATGTAGTCTCTACACTCAGACCTTTGAATCACTCCCATTTTGGTCAGCACGCCCCTTGCTTGCCTGTTCTACAAATATGTATTGAGGGCATCCTCCGTGCTAAGCTCACAATGGTGAGGACAGTAAACATGAACTCTGCCTTGATGGGGCTGTAAGGAGAAAAGTAATCAGCTAATCAGCCAAGTCTCTAATTACAGGACTAAGAAGGAAAAGTTCAGGGTCCTACTAAGAGTGTAGGATGAGAAAGCCTAGTCTAGTGGAGGTGACAGGAAAAACTGTAGGATTCCTTCTTTCAACAGTTATTTTTGAATACCTACTCTGTTCACTCAGTGCTAAGGGCCAGGATAATGGTAAGCAAGAATTGCAGCTTCCTGTCTCCCTCGACCTCTCTCTCCAGGGGGAGGCACTTTCACAGAATCAGGTTGCACCTATCTGTAAATGACCATCTGATGGTGGCCTCCATGAAAGCATGATGCAGGGGAATATGTGGGCATGTGTGCAGAGGGTTGGTACAATAAGACAGGCTTTTGAAGTGGCCACAGTGCACCGAGAGCCAGAGGCAGAGTTAACTGATGGATGAGAAGGCGGGAGGGCTTAAGGATATTCTTCTAAGCAAAAGGAACTGTAGGAGGAAAGTCCTGGAAACAGGACATAGGATAGAGCAATGGGAAAGAGAAGGACGAACGGAGACCAGTGTGGCTGGGACAGCTCCGAGGGAGGGCAGGTATGCCTACATGTGACTGGAAAGAAAGAACAGATTCATATGCCTGACACAGATGGGAGCCAACAACAAAATAAATGAATAAAGGAACAAATAAAGCCAAGCAAATACAAACCCCTAGACATAGAGAACAGAGCAGAAGGGAAGAGGGGAATGGGGGTGGGGCAGGGGGTGAAATGGGCAAAGGCAATCCACATCTGGTGACAGAAAGAAACTAAATCTTTGGTGGTGGCATGCTGTAGTGTATACAGAAATAGAAAACTATTGTTGTACCCATGAAGCTTATATAATATTAAAAACCAGTGTTGTTGCTGTTGTTCAGTCATCCAGTCGCGTCTGATTCTTTGTGACCCCATGGTCTGCAGCCCGCCAGGCTCTTCTGTCCATGGGATCCTCCAGGCAAGAATACCAGAGTGAGTTGCTACTTCCTTCTCCAGAGGATCTTCCCAACCCAGGGGTGGATGCCTGGTCTCCTGTGCTGCAGGCGATCTCCTGCATTGCAGGTGGATTCTTTACTGACTGAGCCACCAGGGAGCCCCAGTGTTACCTTCATAATAAAGTTCTTAAACCTTAAAAATAAATAATAAGTTAATAAATAAATCTGAAGTTTCTGAGGAGTGAAGAAGCATGGCCCAATTGGCACTTAAAAGGTCTCTCTGGCTGCAGCAAGAATATTGGATTACAAGGGATGCTTTGCCAGTAGCTGCATCTTAATTACTTCCCCCTTTCTCACTTTCCTTTCCAGTAGCCGCAGAGATTCAAATAAATGCATGCCTGATATGCTGTTCAAAGCTCCCTAACACTGAAGGGCTGGCCGCGTAGCCTGGAGAGGAGCACATTGCCTTCAGTCAGGCAGATGCACTTTAGATCTCCCCTCTACCTCCAGTCGGCTGGTGGGGCCAGACAAGTCATTGTCCCTCCCTAAAACCCACTCTCCACCTAGGCTACAAAGTGGAAGAACAATGTCTACTCCACTGAACTGAATGAGTAACAGAACAACTGTGTGCAAGTTACCTGGCATTGGCAGAGCTCAAGACCTATCAGCTGTTATTAGAAGTAACTGCAAGATGGTTACGATAGTAAGAGTAAGATTTCTAACCAAAAACTGTACTAGTAAAAGCCCGGGATTACAGCATGTTCTTGCCTATTGAAAAATATATAGGGTCTCACTGGTAGTCCAGTGGTTTAGGATCCGCCTGCCGGTGCTGGGAACATGGGTTCAATCCCTGATCTGGGAAGATCCCACATGCTGTGGAGCAGCTAAGTCCATGTACCACAGTTACTGAAGCCTGTGCGCCCTAGAGCCCATACTCTGCAACAAGAGAAGCCACAGCAGTGAGAAGCCTGCATTCTCAACAACAGAGTACCTCCTGCTTGCCGCAACTAGAAAAAGCCATCCCACAGCAACAGAGATCCAACAAAGACTCCCACCCCAAAAAAATTTTTTAAAGACTCCTCTATGTCTTAAAATATATATATAGTGTGTGTGTGTGTGTGTGTGTGTGTGTGTGTGTGTATGTATATGTGTGTGTGTGTGTGTGTGTGTATAAATTGGGACTTTCCTGGTGGTCCAGTGGTTCAGAATCTGCCTGCCAGTGTAGAGGAAACCAGTTTGACCTCTGGTTCGAGAAGATTCCATCTGCTGTGGGATAGATAAGCCTGTGAGCCACAAACTACTGAGCCTGTACTCTGCAACAAGGGAAGCCACCACAGTGAAAAAAAGAAAAGTCCGTGAAAGGCAACAAAGAGTAGCCCCAACCTCTGCAACTAGAGAAAGCTGCACACATCAATTAAGCAAAACCCAGTGCAGGGAAAGTAAATTTTAAAATATATATAAATACATATATATGTAATATTATACATTTACTTATATACTATACTTTTAATGAGAACTATCTAATGAAATCTTCCTAGTACTGGTGTTGGAAAACAAGTCTATATTATTTATGCAATTAAAAATATATATGTACACGATAAAATTTAAAAGTTTCTGAGTAAGTTATATTGTACATGAATTGCCTTATCTCTGGTCTTTTCCTGTATGCAGTTATTTTCTAGAGAAAATGAACTCATCTGTTAGCCTGTCCATCCCCCAGACTGAACATTAGCGTCTCAAGAATAATTTTATTTATCTTATTTCTCCAGAGCCTACTGAGTGTCTAGCACTCACTCAGTAGTAGGTGCCCAATAAAAACTTCCAGAATGGAAAGATGAAGAAAAAAATTAATAAATTTAACTTTTGAGTCTGGCAGCTATATTGTATGAATCAAAATCAAGATACGTTTGTCTGGCCTACACAGTATGAGTGTCTTAGAGAGAATTTGGCATGGAATATTTGATATCCAGAGTGTCCTGAAAAGTTCAGGATATATGATCAAATATACCTCAAATAGCTGCATCTGTTTTAAAGGAGCTGCAGCAAGCCACTATAACAAATTCCACTGTCTGTGTTCTACTAATTTTTCATTATAAAAATTGTCCCGTGTTCTTTGGTCATGGTAGAAGGAACAGTCCAGAAGATTTTCAAGGATGTCTGTTTAACCTTTAACACAAGGACTCTGGATTCGCTTTTCTCTTATCTCACTCACTATAATTAAATGGTTGCACTGCTCAGGCTTCTTCCATCACACACACAAAACAGCCAAACATTTTGTTTGTTAAGCACAGCTGAGGCTGGCTCAACAGAGTGTCTATTCAAAAGAAGGAAATAAAATATGCAGCAAAGCAAGGAGACAGGGAACAAAGAATCCAGTATGACAGTTAACAGGAGAGCTAAACAAACATTCAGAGCACCATCAGGAAGGTAAACAGCCTCAAGTGTCCAGAAAGGAGAAGCTGGAGGGGAAAGCCTGAGAGGACCTGAAAGGGCCAATTTAAGCCAGGGAAGAAATTTAGGACTTTGTTAGAAAGGATTTTTTTTTTAAGTCAGGTTTACTGAAGTATAATTTTTACACAGTAAAGTTCACCTCCTTACAGTTCTGAAGTTCTAAACATCACATATAGATGTGTAGTTACTATCGCAATCAAGATATAGAACAGTTTCACCATCTCAAAATTCTCTCTTGCTCCTTTTTAATCAACTGCTCCCTCACCCTTAGCTCCTAACGACCACTATCATGTGTTCTGTCTTTCTAGTTTTGCCTGCTTTAAAGGAATTTAATAAGAGAACTTAAAACAGGGTGGGAGGGAAGGAACTGAGATTTTTTTTTTTCCCTACACCCATTCACTTTCTATACCCATCAATACATCATTTGCTGAAATTTTATTTATTAAGTATCTATTATGTGCCAAAGATTCTACATACCTCATCTTTCATTTTTACAACTTGTCCATGAAGGAAGTTACGTCCCATTTTCCAGATGGGAGCTAAGAGTCAAAGAGGTGCCAAGCTAGGAAGAGGCAGAGCCAAGATTCAAAATCAAACTTGATCAAAAATGCCACCATGGCTTATCTCTGGGTGTTAGGATTATAGCTGATCTGTGCTTTCTTCTTTGTTTGTACTATCAAAGTTTTCAACAATAAGTTTATACTATTTTTTCAACATGAAAAATTTCTTTCATAATATATATATACACACATATGTATATATGTACTACGTACATACATACAAGGTTTGATTCTCTGTGGAGCAAAAAGGGGAAAGGTAGAAAAGAGTTTAAAAGAGGATAAAGAAAACACTCCTCTTAGCAACTGGCACTCAGAACTGAGAAACCAGAATCAAATTTACTAAAAGAACCAGAGCATAGCTTTGTTCTATCTCTAGATCTCATCAGAGTCTAATAGCTCTACCTTTGAAAGTTCTGTGGCACAAATGCCCTTCCAAAGCACTGAAGACAAGTCCTGGAGGCCTGTAAAAACCCATTAGGCCACTCAGACCCAAAAGGCAAACCTCCTAAGCTTCTTCCTGCCTCATCTCCATGAGATCCAGTAGGAACAAGCTAACTCTCGTGAAAGAGTGAGAGCACAACAGCCTTTCACCACTCCAGGAGAGGCCGGAAAGCGAATAACTTAAGCCCAAGGCTAAAGGGGACACAGAACATCTTTTATTGTGGGGAAGTGGGGAGTTCTATTTTGATAGTCTATGTTGGGAGAATATTACCCATCACAGCACTATAAGAAGACTCATGAGGGCATCCTTTGGCCTTTAAGCAGAATCCAATTGTTGCTTGTTTCAAAATATTTGAGTAATCATACAAAAATATATAAAGTACAAGATTTTAAAAAAAAATAGATTGGGTACTGGGACTAGGTGCTTGCGTGCATACTAAGTCACTTCAGTCATGTCTGACTCTGTGCAGCCCTATGGACTGTAGCTTGCCAGGCTCCTCTGTCATGGGATTTCCCAGGCAGGAACACTGGAGTGGGTTGCCATGTTCTCCTCCAGGGGTTCTTCCCAACCCAGGGATCGAACCCTCATCTCTTAAATCTCCTGCAGTGGCAGGCGAGCTCTTTACCACTTGTGCCACCTGGGAAGCCTGGGACTAGGTACTGAAATAGAAAAACAATAAACATTGACACACACACACACCCCCACCTCACATGACACACCATTAAGTCAAGAGGGATTGCTGACCTAAATTTAAAAGTGAAAACTCTAACGCTTCTGAAAAAAATAGACGGGAGTATCTTTACAATTTTGAATAGCAAAGTTTTCTTAGATAAGATGAGCAAAACCATTTAAAAATTGATAGGTTATATCAAAATTTTAAACTTTTACTCATAAAAAGACAGTGTTAATGAAATACAAAGAAATATATCATAGACTGATATAAAATATTTGCAAGACATACCTTTGACAAAGTTTTAGTATCTCAAATATGTAAAGTGAAGTGAAGTCGCTCAGTCATGTCCAACTCTTTGCGACCCCATGGACTGTAGCCTTCCAGGCTCCTCTGTCCATGGGATTTTCCACGCAATATACTGGAGTGGATTGCCATTTCCTTCTCCAGGGTATCTTTCCAAACCAGGGATTAAACCCGGGTCTCTCGCACTGTAGACAGACACTTTACCATCTGAGCCACCAGAACTCCTATATCTCAAACATTTGAAGAACCATACAAGTTAATTTAGATTAACTTAAACAGACACTACACAATGGAAGATATATTAATGGCCTATAAGCAGTTTAAAAGATACTTCATATCATTAATTATCAGGGAAATATAAATTAAAGCCACACTGCGATACTACTATGTGCCTGAAAAACTAAAATAATTTGAAAAAACAGACTGGCAACACTAAATGTTGGGAGAACATAGAACAACCTGAACTCTCATGTAGTGTCGATGACATAATCACTTGGGGAAAGGACTGACAGTTTCTTATGAAATTAGACATGCATCTACCCTACGACCCAGCAATTCCACTCCTAGGAATGTGGCCAGAGTTATGAGGGCATTTCTCCAAAGCGAGTTGTACAAAAACATTCATAGCAGCTGTAATTGCTAAGCAATCTGAGGTATAGTCATACAATGGAACACTAATCAGCAGTATAAAGAAACAAATTCTGGTACACATAACAGTGTGGATGAATCTTTAAACATTATGTTGAATGATAAAAGATTTATATAAGAATACTTACTGTGTGATTCCATTTATATAACATTCTGCTGCTAAGTCACTTCAGTCATGTCCGACTCTGTGCAACCCCATAGACGGCAGCCCACCAGGCTCTCCCCGTCCCTGAGATTCTCCAGGCAAGAACACTGGAGTGGGTATAATGTTCTACAACAGGTAAAACTCATCTACAGTGGGAGAAAAAAATCAGAACACTAGGTGC
Source organism: Nanger dama (assembly GCA_917880005.1). Lineage (NCBI taxonomy): Eukaryota > Metazoa > Chordata > Mammalia > Artiodactyla > Bovidae > Nanger > Nanger dama. Next base: position 36,620,097 of record CAKJTW010000022.1, read on the forward strand.
CTCTGAGGTTGTGAGGATGAAAGAAAAGACATGAAGGAATTTGCTAGACTGATGGAAATATTCTGTATCTTGATCAGGATTTATGTTACACAAATATATGCATTTGTCAAAAATCTTTGAATGGTGTATTTAAGGTACGTGCACTTTGTTGTATGTCAATTTTATATTACTCAAAAACAGAAAAGAACTATAATCAAATATTGAATTTGGGTTAATGATATCCATACTAAAACATATGGGGTAAAGTGTATAGATGTTTGCAATTTACTTTGAAACACATCAAAAAGTAATTGAAAAGAAGGATGTATATATGGACAAGCATGTGATAAAGCAAGTACAGTAACAAATTAATCATAGAACCTAGATGGAGGATATATGGGTATTAATATAAAATTCTGTCATCTTTTTCTATTCAATAAATTTTATAATGAAATATTGGAAAAATAAGTTAGGATTTAGGGAAAAAAAGGTAAAGTTTAGGCAAAAGGATGAAACTGAATTTAGAACCTTATAAGGAAGTATAGGTCTGTCTTATAGTTTCCTAAGAGCCTAAGCAAAAGGGAAAAGTGAATGATGTGCAGGAGTGAAGGGGAAGAAATAAAAGCAAAGGAGGAAAAGAGAGCGAGATCTCATTTATACAGTTAACAATGCCCGTATGGCTGAAAAAAATGTTCTAGTAAAGCACCATTTTCCTGAAGTTTTCATGAAGAAAGTACTGTGTGCATGTGGTTCTATTAATTAGGATAAGGACTTGAAACAGAGACCTTTACTTCTTATACAAGTAAAAAGCTCATTCCTATCTTGTATAATAGCACAAGCAGTGCTCTATGGGGTCGCACAGAGTTGGACACGACTGAAGCGACTTAGCAACAGCAGCAGTGCTCTAGGGGGCTTCCCAGGTACGCGAGTGATAAAGAACCCACTTCCCAATGCAGGAGACACAGGTTTGATCCCTGGGTTGGTAAGATCCCCTGGAGGAGGGCATGGCAACCCACTCCAGTGTTTTTGCCTAGAGAATCTCCATGGATGGAGGAGCCTGGCGGGCTACAATCCGTAGGGTCACAGAGAGTTAGACATGACTGAAGTGACTTAGCATGCATACACAGTGCTCTGGGGCCAGAATGAAGGCATTATTCATAGGAAAATAGGTGGCTGGAGCTCCAAAATACTACAACATAGAAAAAGGCTGCAATTATTTTATTCAAGAAGAAATTATGTACAAAAATAGACTCAAGAATCTCCAAGAAATACTCTATCCCTTCTCTTATTGAGCTACTCCATTGTATGTTGCTGAATCCATTCCTCTCTGAACTGTATGCTATATAATAGAGCACATGTAGCTACATACTAGAATGACAATACTAGCTTTCTTATACCATATTTCAACAATTCTGAGATACATATTTTTTCCCACATTTTGACATCTCTGAGATTGGCATGGGTCTTACAGTCAATGGCATGTCATTTTTAAAATTTCTTAATAGTATGTAAAATAATAGTGTTTCTTAAAATCAATGTCACGTTACATTTAATAAGACAGAATTATCCAGTGCTTCATGGTTCAAGTATTTTCATCCTATTCAATTCTTACAACATCATATTTTGGTGAGATGGGTAGTTATTCCTATTCCAAATATAGACATTGAAATTCAGAGTGTTTAAATGACTTCTCTAAGGTCCTCTGCTAGTTATAATGAAGCCATAACACTAATCTGAATTCTCTAAATTTGAAATGTCCTGCTTTCTCCCAATATTACACAAAATATTTAGAGAATGAAATCTCCATGGAAACAGGAATTTTGTTTTATTCGCTACTTTAGCACCAGAGCAGAGAAACATTACTTGGCACATAGCAGATAGTCAAATGTTTATTTAATGAATTAGTATTACAGAAGGGAATGAGAGGTCAGAATGGAAAGAACCTGCAGACTGTGGTGAGCTGGGAAATTTACACAGAGGGTAGCTATCCTGCCATTTTTTCTCTGCTTTGATGAACGTATCATTCATCACGCAAATAGCACCTACTTCATGGTGCCTTCCACAGGTTAAGTTAAATATATTCATCCCCTAATAACTTGAGAGGCAACCTAGGATAGTGCAAAGTATACTGATTTTTGCATAAGAAAACCTTTGTATGAGAAGATTTTTGCATGATTTTAAATTCCTTCTGATTTTAACTACCTATTAGCAAAAAACTTTCGGAGAAATTACTTAGCTTCAATTTTCTTACCCACAAAATTAGAAATAATAAAACCTACTAGATTGCATCATTGTGAAACTTAAATGAGACCAGAATGTGAATTCATCTGAAATATAGTAGGAGCTCAATAATAATACTGTAATTCTTTTCTCTTTCTTACATGTACACATTCCACTTGAACTTGATAAATACTTCCATTTTTTAACTTCACATTTTTCTCCCATGATTGTGTGTTTCTAAAAGAACCGCACCTCTCCAGAATGCAGGAAAGTGCCAGGTTCATTCTAAATGCTCTTAAGTATTTTCAGAGTTTATTCATTCACTTATTTAATTCATAAATATTTATCATATTCCTATTATGTGCCAGGTTCTTTTCTAGTTGCTGACACTCCACCAATGGACAGAACTAATGAAAATCTCTGTCCCCTTCAGTTCAGTTAAGGTCAGTTCAGTCACGCAGTCATGTCCGACTCTTTGTGACCCCATGAATCGCAGCACATCAGGCCTCCCTGTCCATCACCATCTACCGGAGTTCACTCAAACTCACATCCATCAAGTCCGTGATGCCATCCAGCCATCTCATCCTCTGTTGTCCCCCTTTTCCTCCTGCCCCCAATCTCTCCCAGCATCAGAGTCTTTTCCAATGAGTCAGCTCTTTGCATGAGGTGGCCAAAGTACTGGAGTTTCAGCTTTAGCATCATTCCTGCCAAAGAAATCCCAGGGCTGATCTCCTTCAGAATGGACTGGTTGGATCTCCTTGCAGTCCAAGGGACTCTCAAGAGTCTTCTCCAACACCACAGTTCAAAAGTATCAATTCTTCTTCACAGTCCAACTCTCACATCCATACATGACCACTGGTAAAACCATAGCCTTGACTAGATGAACTTTTGTTGGCAAAGCAATGTCTCTGCTTTTCAATATGCTATCTAGGTTGGTCATAAGTTTTCTTCCAAGGAGTAAACGTCTTTTAATTTCACAGCTGCAGTCACCATCTGCAGTGATTTTGGAGCCCCAAAAATAAAGTCTGACACTGTTTCCACTGTTTCTCCATCTATTTCCCATGTAGTGATGGGACCACATGCCATGATCTTCATTTTCTGAATGTTGAGCTTTAAGCCAACTTTTTCACTCTCCTCTTTCACTTTCATCAAGAGGCTTTTTAGCTCCTCTTCACTTTCTGCCATAAGGGTGGTATCATCTGCATATCTGAGGTTATTGATATTTCTCTCGGCAATCTTGATTCCAGCTTCTGCTTCTTTCAGCCTAGTGTTTCTCATGATATACTCTGCATAGAAGTTAAATAAGCAGGGTGACAATATACAGCCTTGACGTTCTCCTTTTCCTATTTGGAAACAGTCTGTTGTTCCATGTCCAGTTCTAACTGTTGCTTCCTGACCTGCATACAGGTTTCTCAAGAGGCAGGTCAGGTGGTCTGGTATTCCCATCTCCTTCAGAATTTTCCACAGTTTATTGTAATCCACACAGTCAAAGGCTTTGGCATAGTCAAGAAAGCAGAAATAGATATTTTTCTGGAACTCTCTTGCTTTTTCGATGATCCAGTGGATGTTGGCAATTTGATCTCTGGTTCCTCTGCCTTTTCTAAAACCAGCTTGAACATCAGAGAGTTCACAGTTCACGTATTGCTGAAGCCTGGCTTGGAGAATTTTGAGCATTACTTTACTAGTATGTGAGATGAGTGCAATTGTGCAGTAGTTTGAGCATTCTCTGGCATTGCCTTTCTTTGGGATTGGAATGAAAACTGACCTTTTCCAGTCCTGTAGCCACTGCTGAGTTTTTCAAATTTGCTGGCATATTGAGTGTAGCACTTTCATAGCATCATCTTTTAGGATTTGAAATAGCTCAACTAGAATTCCATCACCTCCACTAGCTTTGTTCATAGTGATGCCCACTTGACTTCACATTCCAGGATGTCTGGCTCTAGGTGAGTGATCACACCATCGTGATTATCTTGGTCATAAAGATCTTTTCGTACAGTTCTTCCCTGTATTCTTGCCACCTCTTCTTAATATCGTGTGCTTCTGTCCCCTTGGAGGCAGATAAACAATACAGGAATAAATAACATGGTGATAAGTCATGTGGAGAAAAATAAATAAAGCAGAAAGGATAGGGATAGGAAGTGTGGGAGATGGTCAGGGGTAACTTTTTGTAATATTAATATTAGTATTAAAGAGTGTTAAAGAAAAGCCTTACTCATGTGATGACATTTGAGCAGAGACTTCAAGGAAATGAGGGGAATGCCATGCAATCTGGGTTAAATTAGAAGAGCAAGATGAATATTTGTAGGAAATATAAATAGATAAGAATAGAACATTCCAGAATGTGAGAACATTTGACCAAAGACCTGATAGACTTAAGTAGACGGCTTGCTTGGGCAATATAAAATGAACCAGTCCAACTGGAGTATCAGGACTTTGAATACCAGGAAAAGAATCTGCATTTTATCTTATAGACCTTGGTGAACCACTGGAGTCTTTTATCCTAGAGGATGTGACAGAAACCAAGCAGTACTACAGGAAGCTTAACCTGGTGGAGCAACCCCTGCAAAAAACATTAAAGGGAAAGGATAGCAGTTCCAGCATGGACATCTTGAGTTTGACGCCACCATGGGTTTTCAAGAAGATCATGCTCAGAAAACAGTCAGAAAATCAGGCCTGGGGTCAAGAGAGAGAATTGAGGGTTTGAGATTTGAGGGGTTGTAGCCTATTTAAATCCTGACAGCTGATTGTAATCATCTTCCAAGAGTCACCGACTCTGTGAGCAACAAGCAGATCTTGTTAGAATTCTACTTCTGGCCCCAAAACTGGTAGGACATTACTCATTGGAATTTTCCAAACTTACGCCAAGACTACAGATTCAAAGTCAGCAGTAATGAGAATGATATGCAGGACCTGACAGGGAGACATGCCAGAAAATTAAGTAGGAAAAAAACCTGAAAGGTGGGGCACAACGTGCCTTGGGAAGCTCAGACTCTTGAGAAATCTGGAAGAACATACATCATGCCAGATGCTTCAACCTTATGGAAGGGCTTTTGTTTAAAAGTGTGCTATGTGAAAAGATTTAGACACCCTTCAAAAAGCAGCATGCCAGTGATTCATACTATCTGAAAAACATACAGCCCCTCACATTTGACTTTTCAATCTCACCACTGATTGGAAATAACAAAAGTGATCTCTTTGCTATTTGGAGTAATTTCTCTTTCACCCACCAACAAGCAGGATGGGGGAAGGGGTGTCTCTGAAAACTGAGGAGTGGGGTTTATATAGTTTGGGGATAAAAGTTGCAGGAGGCAATTGTATCCTTATGTAAGATCCTCGCATAAAGACCACTTATGTGCCTGTGGCTATGTGACAGTGAAATCTGTCACTGTGGGTTTTAAATTGAGAAAAAGGGGGAAAATTACTTTATTGACATAAACTTGATTTCTATCCACAAAAGCAAAGGGCTGCCATTAGTCTGGAATCCTAATCAGGTGTCTTGTGTGCCTATAATTAGCCACTGGCTCTTAGAAAGGAAAAAAGCAGGGCCTCCTTTACTTGAAGTGTGTTTTCTTAGCCCAGGAATCCTTAAATATGTTGCTTACATAACCCTCAAAAGAATTTTTAAGACTATGGAACTCCTCACATATTTTAACTTGTCACTGAAAATTTTTCATCAGAGGATAAGATGATGATAAATTATAATTAAGATAAATATTTCATGACACTATTTGGTAAAATAGGTTATAACTTCCCAAAGAATAAAATACCTCAAATCTTAAGGAGGTCATGTAAAAATTTTATAAGCCAGTTCTATCCAAATACAAAAATATTTGCTTGTCTTACAAGACATTCCAGTTAACTTTAAGAGAAGCAGCACCACTAACTTACTGTTCCAAATCTAGAGCTTCCCATAGAGGTTCCCCAGTTATTCTACTTCTGATGCCAACTCCACTCAGAAATACAAGCAAGACAGGCAAAGAGGGAGGTTCTGTGCACGTAAGGAAGCTTGATTAACAACAAACAAACATGTCATTACCAAACGAGTATTTCTTTCTTGATTTTTATTTCTATATGTATCTACCAAAACAATGAACGTTTTCCTACACAGCTAAATAGCACTGTAGCACTTAACAAAAATAGCCTGTCTGTGTTAAAATTTCTCACATGTCCCCCAAATGCCCTTTATGGGATGCTTTATACAATCCAGGATTCAATCTTGGGTGTATATTGCATCTGGTTGCTATATCCCTTAAGTGTTTTTTAATCTAGAACATATATTCTACACAGGGGTGATGTTGTCCACAAGGGAGTGAAAATTGGTTCTTAAGAGATGAAAAAACTGTTACTCTTTTTATGTAGAAAGCACAGTACATATAGTCATAAACATATACACAGTATGACTGTAATATTGGATGGTGGGGAGACAGGAAAAAATGTCTTAAAAGGCCTTAGGGGTTAGGGGGATGAACAATAATGAAAAAAGGTTGAGAAATACTGATCTAGAATGATCCCTCTTTCATGATACCAATGGACTGATGAGTTGGTATCTAAATCAGTATTCCAGTGTATTCACTCCTTGGTCCTAAAAGGTTTTCATAGCCCAGGACAAAACCCTATTGTAAGATTTGGGTTGAGTAAGGTGGCAAACATGGAAATGTGCTGCTCAGATATCCCTCCAAGAAAAACTTGCTGCCCAACTAGCAGGAACGTGTCTAGCTGAGATGCCCCAATTTCTCAGGGGAGGTCATACTCCTGGGGGTGACCCCCACCAGTGAGCAAGGCTCTTGCACAGGAGTCTGGCTATTACCACCCTACAGCAATACTTTGAAGGGGGCAGTCTTGTCTCTGGAGCTCCCCAATTATCTGTCAGAGATGTTGTGGGATCCTTATTATAGTCTGGCGACTCAGCTGCCCAATCCTGCTTTCTTATTTTTCTTTCATGAGTGCTACTTCCCTGTAGAACATTTGCACTCTGAGCTCTCAGGATCTTCTTCCTGGAGAACCAAACTGGCTTATTCTTAGCAGATCATATTTATGAAAGAATTAGGAGGTTGAAGATTTGGAAATTGATTCCCTTAAAACTGTATCCTCGAATTCTTTCCCTATCCCAGATGTAAGGAACTAGTCAAGAAAAGCAGAATATTAGGAAATACATATATTTAATATGGGATTTATTATAGGGGTGTAATATCTAGGGGACCTGGTTACACAGCTTATGTGAGCCTTTTGGTTTTGTGTTTGGTGCTGAAGCCTGAAATCCTCAGAGAAAGCATTTGGGAAAGAAAACTGAAGTGAAGAAAGCAAGGGCCTCTGAGCCACCAGTTTTCATGATGTGGTAATCTCTAGGAGAAGCTGGTGTCCTTCATCAGGGAGCTAAACATGTATCTGGTCCAGGAGTTGGGGAGGTTGGACAAGCTGGAGGCCTGGCTTCTCTTCCATCCCAACACAAGCCAGCAGGTCAGCCACAACATGAATCAACTGTAACAGCACCTGTGCCTACCGCAGTCTTCCATGTGCAAAACAAATCAAGCTACTGCTCCACTGAGTCTCATCCCAGTTCACGTAACATGTCTCTTAAAGCCCACACTAACCTGGGGCTATATAGGCAAGAGAGTGCTGGGTGCCCTAGTTACAGTTTAGCTGATTTGGTACGAAAATCCACCCATTAGGGGTCTCCAAACCCAGTTTAAGGACTGCTGACTAAACCAATGGCAAAGAGTTAGAGAGCCTTCCTAAAAGTTGTGCTTGGGAGTTTAGGATTAAATTTCTAGCTTTGTTGTGTATCCCAAAAGTGAGTGTGCTAAACCTAAAACTATCAGCAAGGGAAGCTATTGGTCATTTACTCCGGGACTAGTATGTGGAGGGGTAAGGGGAAGTTTTCAGTCTTACAGGCCTGGGTGTGGTGCTGTGGACTGTTAACCTCTTTGAATTTCAGTTTCTTCCTCCATTAAAGGGGCTAATAATCCCTACTTTGATGGATTCAATGAGGATTACATTACAGTAGCCTACAGGAAACCCAAGTGTACATTGCCTGCATATAATAAATGCTTAGTAAATGTCAACTATTCTTTCAAGTATGTCAGAGCTTCCATATTAATAAAAGCATGTTGAGATATTACATCTGCTAACTTTCTAGAGGATCACACAAGTCAAAGTCTGCTTAAGCCATGGTTACAACTCACAGAACCATCAGTTTGTGCCCTGTAAAACCAGAGTTCTCCATGTCCTTGAGTTTCAAGAGTAGGAAGGAAAACTCAGAGGGTCTGATTGGTTAGCTTTCTACTGATGAAGGCCATCAGTAGCTGCAGGCAAAGACAGCGGTCAATAGGAAACCAGGCTTCATGCTGCTATTGCAATTCAATATTTCCTGAAGGCAGGGGCCTCCTTCATGCCTCAGAGAGTCGAAATTAACCTGAGAATTATGGAGGCAAATAGTTATGAAGGATGAAAGAAGGTCATGCCTGTCCTCTCATAATTCGATTCTCTTCATCCCCTGCTCTCTTACACCAATATATAACTGACAGGCCACAAATACCCTTCATGGTCAGAATGCACTTGATCCTGAATTAGTCAACAATCTGGTTGCAAGAAACAGAAACCCAGGCTTCCCTGATAACTCAGTGGTAAAGAATCTGCTTGCCAGTCCAGGAAACACTGGTTTGATCCCTGATCCAGGAAGATCCCACATCCCACAGAGCAACTAAATCCGGGTGCCACAACTACTGAGCCTATGCCCTAGAACCTGGGTGGGGCCCGCATGCCCTGAACCCAGTGCTCGCCAACAAGAGAGACCACCACAGTGAGAGACCTGCACACCAGAGTTGCAGAGGGGTCCTCACTCTCTGCAACTAGAGAGAGCCCACACAATCAAAAAGACCCGGCACAGCCAAAAAGAAAGAAAGAAGTAAATTATTTTCTTTAAAAAAGAAACAGAAACCAAGTCAAACCAGCTATAAACAAACAAGTAAATAAACAAGGATGAAAAGAAAAAGGAAAGATGGAAGGGAGGAGTAAGATTTCCATTTATCAGTTTATTTTTATTTGGTTCATGTGATAGAAAGTCCAGGAGGAGTGGACCTCAAAGGATTACAGAGACTTAGCAATGCAGTTATATCTCTGTGTCTGTTTCTCTCTCTCTGTCCACTCGCTTCACCTCTCTGTTCTGTTTACATTATCTCTTACTGCAGATGGGCTTGCCCTACCTTGCTGTGGGGAAGAAGAAAAGCATGATTCAGACAATTACTGGTTGTATCATCTCAGTCTAGTGATAACAATCTCTTTCCTTAAGCCTGATATAAAGTCCCAGTGACAGACCCTAATCGGCTCAGCTTGATGTACAAACACATTTCTAGCCAATCCCTGTGGCCAAGTAGATGGAACTATGTTGGTCAAGTCTGGATCTCAGGTTCACCAGGCTGAAGACTGGTTTGGCAACAATTAAAGCTACAAGAAGGGGGTGGATCACTTCTCCCAAATGAAATAATATATAGTACTGGAAGAAAGATAGGGGAGGAGATGCTGAATAGACACAATTGACAGGTATCCAATTAAAGATCCTTCCTGTTTTAAGGTTTTGTTTTCAAATGTTTCTTTCAGAGACAGAGACTTTTACAGTTGCAAAGAAAAACTCTTTGTTGGTAGAAAGACGAGAAAATGTGCAGGAGGGAGAAGCTAGGGGAATAAGGTTATTATTAAAACTCTTTTGGAAAGTATATCATCTCTTTGACTCCAGGTATTTATCTGTGGGAGTATGACTCTCATATTTTCTTCTAGAGCCTTTAATCCCAGTATCTAAGCCTCAGGGGATAAGAGTAGCACCTACATTATAGTACTTCTCTGAGAAATAGATGAATTAATGCAAGTAAAATGTGTAGTATAATACCTAATACATGGAAAGCTATTTTACAAATAGAAATGTAATTTCTGTTTACTAATGTAGCACCAATTTCCCCACTACACACTGAGGCATCTTGGTTGCAAATAGTTGCAACTCCCTGCTTAGGATTCTTTTTCTGGCCCAGAGAGACTCATTTGGAGAGTGAATGCCCCCATATCAACTCTCAACTGACAGGAGTTAGTGGATAAATACTCTAGCTTCCTCATTCCTCCGTGAAACGACTCTGAGTTCCCCAGCATGACTGCACTCCAACTGATTCATCTGAGAACATGCCCCGTTTTTGGCTTCTTTTCCTTTCATCTTACTACTTTCACTCCCCTGATGGTGTTTTCTGGAATCACCTCCTAAATAAACTACTTGCCCTTGAATTCTAATATTCGGATCTGCCTCTGGGGAATCTAAACTTAAAAAAAGAAAAAGTTTTTGAAAGAAAATGGGCCACAATGTTCTGAATCATTATTCTGTGACTAGTGGGATTATAAAATATAAATTATAAATCCTTTTGTCAACTATATCTAAAACATTTTTTCACAAATATGAACATGGATAGCAACTAACTGATTATTGAAACAGTCTAAAACATTACATTGGAGAAGGCAATGGCAACCCACTCCAGTGTTCTTGCCTGGAGAATCCCAGGGGCGGGGGAGCCTGGTGGGCTGCCGTCCGATGGGGTCGCACAGAGTCGGACACGACTGAAGCGACTTAGCAGCAAAACATTACACTTACTTTTAGTTTCTTCAGAACCTGAGCACCTTTTCCTTCTGTTAATAATTCTAATTCTATGTAACTAATAAATAAATCTTTTTACACCTACTTTTACACTAAGTCCATGCCCAGCCCAATGCCTTTACTCGTACTCTGTCCAACACTTTCTATTACCTCTTCAACAAGCCCCCCACTCCCAATTCATTCCAGCCCATAAGCCATTTTGTGTCCATTTATTCTACATATTACTTAAATGATGTTATTAGTTCTTCCCATACTTTGCATCATTTTAAAGAGATACATGTAAAATACTGCTTTGCTATAGGCCTCTCAACTTTCTAGAATATTTGGATCAGCAATAGAACTACTTTCAACACAAAAATGGTGTTAGACCAATTCAAGATAAAATACTCCCTCCCCAATTATTTACAATAATATCTGAGCTGCATCTGCTGTTTCAGTCTTTAACAAAGGATCTGTTTTACAGAACCACAGCAATGGGGGAAGAGAAGGAAAGAACAGAAGCTGGCTCTGATGCACTCATTCCACCATCCATAAATGATCTTTTCATGAGGACATAGCCGATAAGGAGAGAAAGAAAGACAAAAAGCATTCTTGACTGTGGAATGGAATAGCAGCTCCCCCTCTGTGTCTGATTCAGTTGCTCAGAATGGCTTTCTTATGGCTGTGCCTCTTGTGAATTATGAGTCTCTCTCCCTTTCTCTTCCCCCAGGCTTCATATTAAAGACAAGACGCAGCTGCCAGGGCCTCCAGAGATTTCCCAGCAGTCTACTATGGTGAAATAAAATACCATGTTATGCTGGAAAACTAGCCAGTCCTTTTTCACATGGGCTGTGCTATCTCATGGCCTGGATAAAGGATTCCAGGCGTGGACACTTACTACTTTTTCTGAGATTTGTGGGATGACCTTCTGACGACAATACTCAATCTTTTTGTGTTTCAGCTTCCTAGCATGATATTTATAATTACCTCTTAAAGAGACTATATACATTTGTATACCATTGGAGCAACTATTTTACTTCCAAGGAGGGAGAGGTTCTGTGGCCCTGTTGCCACAGATGATGTGGGACTTTGATAGGCTTGCAGTCTTTATTTGCATCTTTTGTGCCATTAATACCAGAAGGATTGCACTATGTAAATGGGCTGAGGTTTATACATGATAATTGGTTGAACTGCTTCTGATATTTCAATCTTAGCTTTATCTGCCCAGAAGAAAATGGATCCAGCTAAAATAGGTTTGTAACTTTACATGGAGATTTGGAGTATGCTAGTGAAATGTTGCAGAGAAGGCAACGGCACCCCCACTCCAGTACTCTTGCCTGGAAAATCTCATGGACAGAAGAGCCTGGTAGGCTGCAGTCCAGGGGGTCGCTAGGAGTTTGACACGACTAAGCGACTTCACTTTGGCTTTCACTTTCATGCAATAGAGAAGGAAATGGCAACCCACTCCAGTGTTCTTGCCTGGAGAATCCCAGGGACAGGGGAGCCTGGTGGGCTGCCGTCTATGGGGTCGCACAGAGTCAGACATGACTGAAGCAACTTAGCAGCAGCAGCAGCAACAGCATCTCCCTCTCCTGTTTCACCCTGCTTATTAGCTGGCAAATAGAATCAATAAACACCCTTCCTCTTGTATATACTTTGTTTTCAGAAGGCTTTAATAGATTAAAATCATCAGGTGCTAAGTATTGAATTTCTTTCCAACGTTTTTGTGGGGTGTACATGGAAGAATAGATAAGGATCCAATTAGTGATAGGAAGGTTAATTTTTAATATGCAATTGGATAAATAGGTCCCTTTGGAAGTACCCAAGGAAAATCAGAAAGTAGTTCAATTTACCAACCGAGGGGCAAAGATGGAATCTTAATTATTTTTTCTATCTTTTTGTAGTGCATGTTCAGTCGCTTTAGTCGTATCCGACTGTGCAACTACATGGATTGTAGTCCACCAGTCTGCTCTATCCATGAGATTTTCCTGGCAAGAGTACTGGGGTGGGTTGCCACTTTCTTCTCCAGGAGATCTTCCTGACCCAGGGATTTTGTAATTAGTGTTCAATAAATATAGTTGGGTTGAATTTTTTTCGTTTTTGAAAAATATTGATTCATTTGGCTGTGCCAGATCTTAGCTGTGGCATGCAGACTCTTAGTTGTGCCATATGAGACCTAGTTCACTGACCAAAGATTCAGCCTGGGCCCCTAGCATTGGGAGTGCAGAGTCTTAGCCACTAGATTGCCAGGGAAGTTCCTGGGTCGAATTATTAAATTGAAATTATCCATGCCTATCTTGAAGAACATCATCTGCAAGGAAATATTTTATTAAATGCAATGACTATACAAACTATACCTTGAACTTTTCTCCTTTTCAGCTGTGAGGTTAAAATGCTTTCCAAGTATAACTTATTAATTTTTCAAGTTGTGACTATCTCTAAGGAAGGAAATTAACATCAGTCCATTTTACAGATGTGAGAACTGAAGTGTAAGGTGCTCTGGCCAGCATGAGTCAGTGAGTCAGAGTAGAATAGAATGATGTGAAGATGGGGTCAATGGGAGCAGAAAGGATGCCCATCATCTGCTTTGAGGTACCTTTCTCTCTCTTTCCCCTCTGACTGTATAACAACTTGGGAGGCCTAGCACTGCCTTCTGGTACAATGGGAGAAACGTTCTCCTGCCCATCAGAGAGGGTAGGGCAAGGAGGAAAACCTTTGGACTCAGCCAGGACAGAGCTCTGTTTAGCTCCCCACTTTAGACCCCCATCCACCCCATACATTCTGAGGCCTAGCTAACTTGACACTTGGCTTGGCCCTAGTGAACCCTGGTCCCTAGTGAACCCTGGTCAAGTGAAAGAATGCACAAATAGAAGTCTTGTGACTCCAATTTAGGCATTTGAACCATTGAATCCGTATATTTTAAAATGGCACAGTCATCCCCTTTAAAAGCCCCCTAGCATCATTTATTTTCAACTGTCCCTGCAAAAACAGCAATGAGAATCTCTCCGGATATTATATAGGACCATATACATTAGATTCTAGTGATACCTTTTTTAAGAAACAGATACCTAAGTAAATAAATAAACACAAATACCATGTATGAGGAAGGGTCTTCAACACAGTATGAAGTGAGAAAGTTTTAAAGCAGTCCATTCACTGGGCTACGTGCTTTTAAATGCATTATCTCATTTGATCCTCACAAATATCTGAGATGGGTGTTCTTTTTACTCCTTTCTATAGGGACAGAAACTAAGGTGGAGAAGTTAAGTAACTTGCCCAGAATCACACAGCTTGAAAATGAAGATTTAAAACCAAATCTGTTTTAATCTAGAGCCTGGCATCTTACTGCCTCTTTCTGTTTCTTACCCCCATGCTGGTTTTTTGAATCCTCTCTTCCTTCTCTTCTGTCTCTTTTTTCTCAGTTTCTGTATCTGTCTGTTTGTTCTCTCTCTTTCCTCTCTCTTTTCTTTCTCTCTTTCTCTCCTGCCACATATGATAAATAGCTTTCTTCACATTCTCCAAAGGGTCCATGATTTAGAAAAGTTTCATTGCCAGAGAGTGTTGCCAGGCCCAGATTCACAGGCCCAGCAGGATGTCTACAATTCCAGCCACCAGGCCGTTGCCTCAGGTCACTGCCCAGCTGCTGAGCACACCCCAGACTCACAGACGCTGCCTGGGCTGGCGCTGTTCATGCATTTTGTCACTGGGATTTGAAAATGGCAATTATTAACTTTAGAAGCAGTGTTTAGCAATGGCTGCCACTTAGATTTTGTCAACTAGTTTGCATGAACATGGGTTATCAATATAAATAATTTGCATCAGAGATTTGCTTGGGTTCTCCTGTAGAGACCCTCTTCATGCTCCAGAAATTATGAACATCAAAAGATTATCCAAGCAGCAGTGGCTCTCCAATACAAGTGTGCCTCAGGTCACATCCTCGTGTCTCAACCCTTCTGCTCTCAGTGGCGGGGGCTAGACTATCCTTGACAGAGATGAAAACAGCCCAGCATGGAACTTAGAACCTAGTAGCAAAGATTTTTAAATGTTCACAAGGATAACAATAAAGGATAGAACGCGACCTAATATTACACTCCCAGGGCAATGGATAAGGAGTAGTAATGATTTCTTTAAAGAGGGAATATCCTTAAGTTGTGTGTGATATTTGTTGTTGTTTTTTTAAAGAGGTTGGAGAAAAGAGGAAACCATAGAGCATACTCTGAGATGGGCAGCCTTCCAAACATCACAGTTACTTCTGTGGAAAAGCAGAGCTAAGACTGAGAGGGTAAAAGTCCAGAAAGTCAGTGGCCGGGCTGGATTTGAAACTTGTTTTGTGCATCTGGAGATAAAGAAGTCAAGGGGCCAAGGAAAGAATAGAGTTAATGACCCACATGGTAGTCAGTGAGTGATACTGGAACAGCGGCTGCAACTATGGGAAGAGTACACAGGCTGAGAATTGGAGAATTAACCACTAACATGGAAGGGTCCGTGGGCTGAGACCTTTCCATGGTTTATTTTGTTTTACTATAAACCATTTACTTAATACACTGTAGTCCTTAGGATAGTACACTCTGTATTAATTTATGACCATTATCAAGTTGAAAGAGAAAACACAAAGTTTGTACATGAAAGAAAATATGTCTCAAACTGTTTTCTTTAGATCCAGGACTGAATGTACGAAATGAATGCCAAGACTCATGATTTAAGGGTTGCCTAAACTCTAACAGTTTTTGAATGATCTTAAATCCCAGTCAAACTGGCAGTGGAGTAGCTTGTCCCTCCCCCAAAAAAATCATCCTACTTTTTGTAAATGTCTATCCATTCTAACTTATAAAATATTCTCAAACATTTTGGAAGAACACAGAGTTAGGGAGTTCAGTAGCTTGGTGAGAGAGTTGTTAAGAACTAGACTTTCTTCAATACATGTTCATCAAAACTTAGTTTTTTCAGTAGAACATTTATTCTTCTAATTCATTTTCCACTTGCCATCCTGTCTCTTAGATGGGATGTTTCAAGGAATGATTTTTTTAAAAAAGAAGGAAAGCTATAATGCAACCATTTCTCTGAAAAAAAGTTTGTACTACAGTTGCCCTTTATCTGATTGCAATTATCTTTCTCCAGAAAAATCTTGCTAGAACTTGCAAAGTTCTATAGAAATTGGTATGAAGTAGTCAGGCAATGGCAAGTACAAGAGTGAAAGAAAAAAGCAAGCTGTGATTTTGAAAAGTATTTACATAGATTCCAGTGCATTCCAAACACATAAAGAATAAACTTAGTAGGGAAAGGCATTCCATGCCCAAAGCTGAATCTTTGAAACTGGGATCTGAGGAAAAGAAACACTTCATGTTACTGCTAAGCATAGAGAAACAGAGCAGAAATTATAGGCCTAAATGAAGTGTTCCTGGAAGATTCGTGAGAGAGAAGGGCAAACATCCACCAAGTAGATACTTCTCATAAGAACATGCTTTGCAATTTAAGCATTTTTGAACTTGCAATGGAATTTTAAAGCCATCCAGAAACAACAGATGTTTGAACGCAAATGATCCAATGTCTTGATGCCAAAATTAGGGCTCTGATGAGGAACGTTAGAATTATAACATATGAAGGACTACTTCAGGAACTCTTGTCCAGGGGAACAGTTGAAAGAGATTTATTCTGTGACTTGCTGACCCATCCTTAATCTGTGCCCGTTTATACTCTAAGTGATAAATATTTCTGTCAAATGGAAACAAATTAAAATGCAAGTCTCTTTCCTAGGTCTAACTTCAGTCTCCTCTATCTCCCCTTTGAGCACTCAG
This sequence comes from Nanger dama, assembly GCA_917880005.1. Classification (NCBI taxonomy): domain Eukaryota; kingdom Metazoa; phylum Chordata; class Mammalia; order Artiodactyla; family Bovidae; genus Nanger; species Nanger dama. The sequence continues at coordinate 36,636,699 of CAKJTW010000022.1, forward strand.
TTTCTAAACTGAATTATGAAACTAGGAGGAGGACTTGTCTAAACCTTTACATATGAAAACCAATAATAGGATATGGTTGAACATACACAGCACAGAATTATCTAGCTAATTTAGTAGTTGTAAGCAGCAAGTCGGATATTTTAAACAAGCCAATAAAAACTGGCCAATACCAACTCCCACCAACAATAAATAAGCAGACTTCACTTTGCAAGGTAATTTTCCTCCCTAGATTAACTAGGTAAAAGATAAATGCCAAATCTCTGCTTTTATTTAGTTTTAAGGATATATTGAGGTTTTTGTATAATTCTAAAGCAAGATAGTTGTTTTCTCATTAGCTTGTCAGATCAACTTTTCCCCCACCTCTCTCTGTTAAACAAGTAAATGCAACTTAGACATCAAATCCCCTTATTCAGTTTTCAAGGAAGCTTTTTGTACATCTCACTTATCAACTCAACTTCCCAACAAGGTAGGAAGATTTATTGGTTTTCAGAAGGATGTTAGCATATTTCTTATTTCAGCCACATACATACTCTAAAATAGCTCCTGTGAGGAGAAAGTGGCAGTATGGTCATGGTTCTAAAAGGGAGCCAGGAGCTCAAACTGAAACTGCATTTTAAAAATAGCATAGCAGCTATGATTATAATTTAGCTCCACAGCATGTAAGCGTGGTATGAACAGGAAATGGGAATACATCTTCTGAGCCTGATAAGATTCTCTAATGTAAGACATATGCTCAGTTTCTTAGCTGGAGAACTAGACCCAGCCAGAAAGAAGAAAAGCATATATATTTATCTTTAACCCAAAGATTAAACCTATCAAAACCATGGAAGACTTTTTGAATTACTGTTGAATTAAGTGATGAAGTCAAGAATTGTTCAGCATAGATTTCAAATGCAAAAAAAAAAAATCTCCCTAGAAAAGTGAAGATTTGAAGCAACTTCCAGAGGAAAATTAATTAAGTGAGCTATGCATCCCAAGACTGTTATCTCAGTGTAGCCTCCACAGGGCAGAGACACTCCTTAGCGAAATCAGTGCTAATCAAGGGGACACTCCTGACAAATGAATCTCCATTGTTTATAAAAGGCCGAAGTTGAATTCACTAAGGAGCATGTGTTTTAAAAACATTCTACAATATCAATAATTATTCCTAATTCTACTTATGACAAATAGAAACATGACAAAATGCCCTTGAGATTGCTCTTCCATTCTAGGAAGGAACTGACGGTTTCAACATATATTTCCAGGTTAGCATTGTAGAGAAAATATAAGATAAAGAAAGCAACAGTACTCAGCAGTTGATACATGACAGTACATCAAAGTACATACGGACTTACTACATCACCCAAGCTTATAGTCAACATTAGGAACAGTGAAAGGAGCTGATACCAATGCATATCATCAAAATACAAAATTTGATTTATTACCCTTTGATGCAAATTGTAGTAAAGAAAACGTATAACAGCTGGAAAAGAAACAAACCAAAAAAGTACTTTCTATGCTCTATTACTTTACAAGCAGAAGGCTAGGGAGATCTGTCTGGTTATTCAGAATAAAAATGAATTTGCTCATTCAACAAAAACTTATCAAGTGCTTCCTTTGCATGAGGCACTGTTGTAGTTGCCAGGGATCTAGCAGTAAGAAAGAGAAGGAGCTTACATTCCAGTAGAAGCCATTCAATAAATGTATAAACAAGAGCCTGTGAAGGGTAATGAGTGCTGTTAAGGCAATGAAACGGTGATGTGTAGAGAAAAACAAAATAGATGGGGACTATTTTAAGCAGGATGGTCAAACAAAGGTTTGCTTGAGCGGAGACTTGAATAAAGAGAAGCCAAATGGGTAAATATACAGGAGAATGTTCTAAGGGTAGAGGCAAAGCTAGTGCCAAAGGTCCTGAGGTCAGAACAAAGTTTGACTTCTTCAAGGAAACGAATCAGCAAGGTCAAAATGTGGTGCTTGATAGGGAGATGGGAAGAGAGGTGGTTGGGAAGGCAGTAAGGGGCCAGATTTACAGGACCTGTTGTTGTACCTTGGTAAGAGGTTAGAATTTCATTTAAAGAACAGTGAAAAGTCACTATTTTATGTGACCTTGATTTTTTTTAATTATAAAATATTTCGGGTATCCAATAATGTATGGATAACAAGAGAATGAATATCTCAAGAAATTAGACTCTGTTGAAATCCCCCTCCCCCACCCCTTTTAAACCTAATCCCCTCTCTCTTTAAAGGTAACTCCTATTTGGAATTTTATGTTTACAGTTCTCATGCATGTTTTGTGCTTTTACCACACACACACACACACACACACACACACACACACATATCCATAAACAATATGTATAACACTGCCTTGGTTTTGTAAAACACTTAATGTGTAACTGGCTTTGTATGTTTTCAAACTGTATCAATTCTATTCGGAGAAGGCAATGGCACCCCACTCCAGTACTCTTGCCTGGAAAATCCCATGGATGGAGGAGCCTGGTGGGCCGCAGTCCATGGGGTCGCACAGAGTCGGACACGACTGAAGTGACTTAACAGTAGCAGCAGCAGCATCAATTCTATGACTTGCTCTTTTTCCCCTCTGTTATATTTTTTTGAGATTTGCTCATTCACATAGAGTTCTTCTTATTCATTTATATTTAACAATTGTTTAGTATTCTCTTATAATAAAATACTGCCATTTACTCATCCTTTGGCTGATGGGCATCTATGTTGTCTTTAATGTTTCTATTCATATCTCCCTGAGCAGGTAATGGAATACAGAGAGACAAGAGTGGAAACATATAAACCAGTTGAAAGACCCTTCAGAGTGCAGCAGAAAGCCAGTGGTGGCTACAGTTAAGGTAACAGCAACTGAAATGAAGAGACAAGGAGAAATTTGGTATATAGTTTGGAAATACAGCTGACTGGACTTTCACATAGATTTAATAGAAAGGTAGAAGGTAAGAAATCAAGGAATAATCCTAACTTTTGGTCTTAAGCTATTTTTGAGGCATCTAAAGGCCCAAATCTTAGAACTTCATAAGGTAACATGTGATGTGATATCTTCCTTCTCTAGTGCCTTGAAATGTACAAAATTTTGTTAAATGAATAAATAATGGAATTTATAATTATTTCTTTATGATACATTGAGATTATATGGAGATTTACTTACATGGCAATCTAGAATATTTTCAGGTAAAATGAAATGAATTGGGGTTTTGTTAAAATAATCAAGGGGGTCTATTTGTGTTTGAGGGGTTTTAGCAAAACAAGATTGACTCTATATTAAACATTTTTTTAAGCTGAGTGATGGGTATATGGGAATTGCACTTTTGTAAATATTTGAAAATTATCATGATAAAAGTTTAAGAACAGGTAAGAAAAAAATCTTAACTGTTTTCTCATCAAGATGAAAGTTGTCTCAATATGGCTCTTCAAATAAACATCCAAATACATAATAACCACTGCTTGTGAGAATGTTGTCCAAGAATTCAGGAAGTCCAGGAAAAGTTCATAGCCTTATGGGATTTGTGAACTCCTTAGAGAATTCGATGAAATATGTGAACACTTTTCCCAGGAAAAAAAACACAGATACACAATTTTGCATAAATATATCAGGTTGTTCTTTACTTTTTTTTAAAGCTGTTGTCATAAACTAGGTTAAGAAATCCAAATAGATTCAGGAAAAGACCTCACTAAAGTTCTGACTTTAAGACTACAAGTTCTCAGGTAATTTGTTAAGATGGAATTTTGTCCTATTAGTTTTTTAATGTTCTACTTTCCAAACTTGGTGCTTACATTCCTACCTAGAGTTTGTGGTTGGATGATTGAAGTTTGAGTCTTGTCTTTGTCACTTTCAAGCTATATGATCCTGGAAAAATCACTTAACCTTTCTAAGTTTCAGCTTCTCTGAAATACATCAAGTATTCCTGATGATAAAAGTGAGCTAATATAATTGAAAGTCCTTCATAAGATTTAAAGAGCACTATAAATTGGTGGTAAAAATTTATGCTTCTTATGTGCCAAGAACTCTTCTAAACATTTTAAGTACTATTATTAACCTCATTTTTACACATGAAGAAACTAAGACACACAGAAATTAAGTAACATGCCTAGTGTCATATGGCTCATCAGGAGTTGAGTTAGAATTTGAGTCCAGCCAATCTGACTCTAGAGTGTGCATTCTTAATCTTTAAACTGTGAATTTTAGTATTGTTCACCCTGCATATAACACCCCTCCACTGCTCCATGATATTGTGCTCATCAGATGAATACTATCAATCTAGGACTGAGAGAGAAACTGTAATTCAAGAAGCAGCCAAATTCCAAGGGGAAAAAAATGATGCCATCTTGTTTTATTTTTTAATTAAAAAAATTAAAGTTTTCAATGAAAATTAAATTTTTATGTTTTTAATTTTCTTCTGTTTAATATTTATACTGTAAAATTTGATTTAAGTTCTTTTCCTGGAGCAGTTGTTGACTCCAGAGTTCGGGCAGAGAAAATAAAAGGTGAGTCTGGAGCATCTTGTGATGACAAAAACAGTAAGAAAGTACTCAAAACCCAGTGGCAGCATATCAGAAAGACGCAGGGTCCAACCAGAAAGGACTACCAATAACTAAGGATGAAACAATCTGAGAAAGAAATAAAATAGCAATAGAATTGGATTATGATCCATAGAATATAATATTCATGAATCTTACTAATGTTAACAAATAAATTTTAAAATAAGTAGGGAATGAAAAGACTGTTTATCTTACAAAAAAAAAAGGAAAATAGAAGTGAGGAAATAGAAAACTGAACACAGAACAGCACACTAATATTTGTTTCAGGCAAGGTCCTTCAGTGGAATAGAAATAGGATATTTTCATAATCTCAATGTGTCTCCCCCAAATATTTATTAATTATAAAGGTAAAACTAGTAATTTTATAATAGAGAAACCTGGCAAATAGCACCTTAATCAAGTGATGGGACTTAACATCACTGGCGTAAGATACCAACTTTGTGAAGTCCTAGATCATGATGTCCTGAGAAGGGTACATCACTTCAGTGAACTCTGATTAAAAATGCATAAAACTCAATTTAATCAAGAGAAAATAGCAAACACAGCTGCTGCTGCTGCTAAGCCACTTCGGTCATGTCCAACTCTGTGCGACCCCATAGACAGCAGCCCACCAGGCTCCCCCATCCCTGGGATTCTCCAGGCAAGAACACTGGAGTGGGTTGCCATTTCCTTCTCCAATGCATGAAACTGAAAGGTGAAAGTGAAGTCGCAAATTGTACAAAAAACTGACTAATATTCTTCAAAAGTGTCAAAGTCATGAAAGACAAGGAAAGGCTGAGGAATGGTCCACATAGTTGGAGACTAAGCAATGAATGGTCCACATAGTTGGAGACTAAGCAAAGCTGACAAATGCATGGCATTTGGGAAAAGCATCATGGGAAAGGACCATAAGGTAAATAGGGCATCCCAAAGGAAGTCTGCAGATTCGTCATTTGCTATTATTAAGTATTATAACAATGTTAATTTGTTAATTTTGATTATTACGCTGCTGCTGCTAAGTCACTTCAGTCATGTCCGACTCTGTGCGACCCCATAGGTGGCAGCCCACCAGACTCCGCCGTCCCTGGGATTCTCCAGGCGTATGCTAGGGGTCACATAAACTGTTGAACTCTTATGGGAAACTGGATCAAAGGTACACAGGAACTCTGTTCTATGTTTGTAACTTTTCTATAAGTCAAATTGTTTCAAAACAAGAAGTCACAAACAAAACATAAGCCCTGATCTTGCATTGTTTTAATCAGTTGTTTGAACTGTCTATTCCAGTTTCTCCAGATTCAGTCATTTGAGTACCAATTTCAGGATTCTTACCAATATTCTCAACATTTAATGATTTCTCACAATATTTTACAGGGGGAGGAAATTGAGGCACAGTGAGTAAGTGACTCAGCATCACAGAACAAACAGGTCATTGAATCAGGATTCACTTTTAAGTAGCTTAACGCAGTCTATGTTAACTTCTCTAGACTACCTTCTAATACTGCTATCTCCTGTATCATTATTTACTTGGTAGCTTCTTTAGAATTGGCCCAGTTTATTTAAACTATAAAAATAATAATTAAACAAAATGGTAAGCTATGTTATAAGGTACTCAGGATAGAAATTTTTGTTTTCTCTGCTGATGTACCACAAATTCATTGAATAGTGCTTGGCACATTAAAGATACTCAATACAAATGTATTGAATGAATGAATTTTAAACTTTATATCAGGACTGTAAATGGAAAGTCAGCATCATTTTACAGAAATAGAAAGTAATCTTCAAAATAAATACAATGAGAATAATATAGTGTTATTAAATGCTGTTGCTTCCTGATTGCTCTGGACCTGAGGCTTGGTATTTCTATATTTAAAAAGTAGTGCAAGGGAGGGCTTCCCTGATGGTTCAGTAGTAAAGAATCTGCCTGCCAATGCAGGAGACACGGGTTCTACCCCTGATCTGGGAAGATTCCACATGCCTCAGAGCAGCTAAGCCAGTGTGCCACAGCTACTGAGCCTGTCCTCTAGAGCTCAGGAGCCACAACTACTGAGCCCATGAACCACAACTACCCTTGCACCCTAGTGCCTGCAATTCACAACAAGAGAAGCCACCACAATGCGAAGTCCACAGTCTGCAACTAGCGCCTGCTCCCCACAACTGGAGAAAAGACCACACAGCAGTGAGGACCCAGCACTGTCAATAAATAAAAAAATATACAAAACCTTTATATGATAACTGTATACTGAAAGGCAGCATCATTTTCTAGGAACAGAAAGTAATCTTCAAAATAAATACAATGAGAGTAATACAGTGTTATTAAATGTTGTTGCTTCCTGATTGCTCTGGACTTGAGGCCCAGTATTTCTATATTTAAAAAGTAATGCAAGGGGGAAAAAAAGCAATGCATATTAGTGTTAGTGTTAGTCACTCAGTCATGACCGACCCTTTGCGACCCCATGGACTGTAGCTCACCAGGCTCTATTAGAAGGTATTAAAAAGGATACCAGTTACAGACATTCTCCTTGATTTAATGAGAGAGTTTCAATAAGAACGACAAAGACTACTTTTCTGAGTAAATTGGCTTTATCTAAAGTTGTATCAATTTGCACATGACCAACGTAAGGAACTGTTCTTTGGGGAAGATGGTTCGGTTCTAAACTCGATTGGTTCACAGTCGAGTGAGGGTTCAATGTGAGACTAGACAACTCAGTCTCTCTTGACCATCTTCATGCCTTAAATGTCACCTCTTTTCTGTAGTCTCTTTCCTCTTCTTGCTTGCATCTCATTTCCATCTCTAATCCCCTATAGAATTATTTTTACTTTCTGTAACACTCCTTAGTGCATACCTCTTTAATAGCACTTAAAATATAAATTCATCATTGTTTTTTCCAAGTCTGTCAACTTCATTTAAATTATAATTATGTAGGCCATCAGGGAGTGTGTAATATTTACATCTCCAGAGTTCTTAGCAGTATCTAACAAGACGGTAGGCCCACAACAACCTATTGAATTATTAAATTAAGAAAATTACAGAAATTAGAGGGGAAGAAAAGAACTGCATGATTTTCTGTCATCATTGAAGCTGTGATTTTGTCCTCACTTGTGTTTGAAAAGCTTATTATTCAGATCCTTTATAAAATCTTCCCAGACGCACATGCAGGTCCTCCATGAAGATGAAAAGTAAATAGCAATCGTTTCCTTCCAAAGCTCTTAGAATTAATTTGCTTCCTTGAACAACTGTATCACTCTTCCTTTGCAGAATATTTGCTACAACCTGATGGATGCCTCCCTTGTAGACATTACTGATCTATTTCTGTCGCTGACAGGAAGGCAAGAGTAGGCTCTTCAAAAGTTTGGAGCTCAGAGTCCCGATCTTTTCTCATCCTAGTCTAAGGATGATGCTACTTAGTAATCAGTCATCAGACAAGGGGATAGAGAGTAAAGTTTTCATTCTTCTGGGTTTTTTGAATATCATTTAGCAATGGCGCTTTTTGATCGTCTGATTTTGATTACTACTTAGTGCAGTTTTTAACATAGTGTGTGATTTCAAATGTAATGTCTAGAGAGGAGGGTGGGAAGGTAAAGAGAAAGGAGACTTTACCCTTCAGTTGGTACCATTCTTAAATGTTGGATTTTTTAAATGTTTATTTATTTTAAAAGTCTTTATTGAATTTGTTACAATATTGCTTCTGTTCTGTTTTGGTTCTTTGGCTACATGGCATGTGGGATCTTAGGTCTCCATCAGGGATCAAACCTACACCCTCTTCATGGGAAGGTAAAATCGTAACCACTGGATTGCCAGGAAAGTCCCTGTTGAATGCTTTATTTTTAACATGTAGATATATTGCATTTACATTGAAACAACAACAAAAAGATTTAAAGACCTTCTAATAGTCCCTGAAACAAATTTAGAAGTTTGAGTGCTAAATTTATTTATCATCTATACTTCTTTTGGTTTCCAGATGAAGCATTACCAACACAACATAGTAGGTAATGTGATAAATACAGAAGTTCTATTTTTCTTAATGGCAACATTCACATTTGAAGCAAGCTGTCAGTAGCAAACAGCTTTGCTTGAGTAGCCTGGTTTAGCAGATGTCTTTGTTAGGAATGTGACAATTATCACCATTATTTATTTCACTGAATATCAAGTGGTACAGAGAGAAGCCAAGTCTTCATCAATAGTGCACGTGGTTAATTACATCATTCTCTATCCTCACATGCCTTAATCTTTGTTACTTGCTCTCAAAATAATCATAAAAGGACATATCTTACTGACTTAAAACAAAATGCAAAGTTACTATCAACTGTCACACAAAACAATGTAGACTACATGGAGAAAAGGAAATTATTTTTTTCCAGCCACTTAGTACTTGCTATTTAATAGTATTAGGTAACATTTACCGAGCACTTAGTCTGTACCAGAGAATGAGTAAGGATTTTACATGCATTATCTTTTTTTTAATTATAGTCAATCTCCCCTAACATTTGCATATATTCTTTCACCTACACTGTGCTATCCTTAAACATGTTATTATTGGTTACACAAGTCCATGACTGGCTTCCTGGTGGCTCAGATGGTAAAGCATCGGTCTACAGTGCGGGGGACCCGGGTTCAGTCCCTGGGTTGGGAAGGTCCCTTGGAGAAGAAAGTGGCAATCCACTCCAGTACTATATTATGAATATCATGAATTTTTATCCATTGAATATTTCCAGCGATAAAAGTTCTATTATGAATGGAAAATTTATATTACAATAAAGAACAAATCAATGATGAACAAAACAAAAATTTTCCTCATCAAAATAAGATAAATTTTATTCTGTAAATTAAGTCAAGGCAACTCTTGCTATATAGAATTCAACAATTCAAAAAATAATAAAACACCCACTGTAGGAACACTTTGTATTCATTATGTTGGATACAGAAATGAATTAGTCTGTGTCCTTTTCTTCTAAGTGCATAGTCTAATGGAGAAGAGAAACAAACAATTGGATACTAAGACTGATAGTAGTAAATCCTGTGTTCCAAATAAAACCAAGTAGTTAATAATGTGAGATGAGTGCCATTGTGTGGTATTTTGAGCATTCTTTGGCATTGCCTTTCTTTGGGATTGGAATGAAAACTGACCTTTTCCAGTCCTGTGGCCACTGCTGAGTTTTCCAAATTTGCTGGCATATTGAGTACAGCACTTTCACAGCATTATCTTTCAGGATTTGAAACAGCTTAACTGGAATTCCATCACTTCCACTAGCTTTGTTCATAGTGATGCTTCCTAAGGCCCACTTGACTTCACATTCCAGGATGTCTGGCTCTAGGTGAGTGATCACACCATCATGGTTATCTTGGTCGTGAAGATCTTTTTTGTACAGTTCTGTGTATTATTACCACCTCTTCTTAATATCTTCTGGTTCTGTTAGGTCCCTACCATTTCTGTCCTTTATTGAGGCCATCTTTGCACGAAATGTTCCCTTGGTATCTCTAATTTTCTTGAAGAGATCTCTAGTCTTTCCCATTCTGTTGTTTTCCTCTATTTCTTTGCATTGATCGCTGAGGAAGGCTTTCTTATCTCTCCTTGCTATTCTGTGGAACTCTGCATTCAGATGGGTATATCTTTCCTTTTCTCCTTTGCTTCTCATTTCTCTTCTTTTCACAGCTATTTGTAAGGCCTCCCCAGACAGCCATTTTGCTTTTTTGCATTTTTTTTTCTTGGGGATGGTCTTGATCCCTGTCTCCTGTACGATGTCACGAACCTCCATCCATAGTTCATCAGGCACTCTATCTATCAGATCTGGTCCCTTAAATCTTTTTCTCACTTCCATTGTATAATCATGAGGGATTTGATTTAGGTCATACCTGAATGGTCTAGTGGTTTTCTCCACTTTCTTCAACTTCAGTCTGAATTTGGCAATAAGGAGTTCATGATCTGAGCCACAGTCAGCTGCTGGTCTTGTTTTTGCTAACTGTATAGAGCTTCTCCATCTTTGACTGCAAAGAATATAATCAATCTGATTTCGGTGTTGACCATCTGGTGATGTCCATGTGTAGAGTCTTCTCTTGTCTTGTTGGAAGAGGGTGTTTGCTATGACCAGTGCGTTCTCCTGGCAGAACTCTATTAGCCTTTGCCCTGCTTCATTCTGTACTCCAAGGCCAAATTTGCCTGTTACTCCAGATGTTTCTTGACTTCCCACTTTTGCATTCCAGTCCCTATAATGAAAATGACATCTTTTTTGGGGTGTTAATTCTAGAAGGTCTTGCAGGTCTTTATAGAACCATTCAACTTCAGCTTCTTCAGCATTACTGGTCAGGGCATAGACTTGGATTACCATGATATTGAATGATTTGCCTTGGAAACGAACAGAAATCATTGTGTTGTTTTTGATACTGCATCCAAGTACTGCATTTCAGACTCTTTTGTTGACTCTGATGGGTACTCCATTTCTTCTAAGGGATTCCTGCCCACAGTAGTAGGCCAAAGAATGCTCAAACTACCGCACAATTACACTCATCTCACATGCTAGTAAAGTAATACTTAAAATTCTCCAAGCCAGGCTTTAGCAATACATGAACCATGAACTTCCAAATGTTCAAGTTGGTTTTAGAAAGGCAGAGGGACCAAAGATCAAATTGCCAACATCCGCTGGATCATCGAAAAAGCAAGAGAGTTCCAGAAAAACATCTATTTCTGCTTTCTCGAATATGCCAAAGCCTTTGACTGTGTGGATCACAATAAACTGTGGAAAATTCTGAAAGAGATGAATACACCAGACCACCTGACCTGCCTCTTGAGAAACCTGTATGCAGGTCAGGAAGCAACAGTTAGAACTGGACATGGAACAACAGACTGGTTCCAAATAGGAAAACAAGTTCATCAAGGCTGTATATTGTCACCCTGCTTATTTAACTTCTATGCAGAGTACATCATGAGAAATGCTGGACTGGAGGAAGCACAAGCTGAAATCAAGATTGCCGGGAGAAATATCAATAACCTCAGATATGCAGATGACACCACCCTTATGGCAGAAACTGAAGAAGAACTAAAGAGCCTCTTGATGAAAGTGAAAGAGGAGAATGAAAAAGTTGGCTTAAAGCTCAACATTCAGAACACTAAGATCATGGCATCTGGTCCCATCACTTCATGGCAAATAGATGGGGAAACAGTGAAAACAATGGCTTACTTTATTTTTCTGGGCTCCAAAATCACTGCAGATGGTGATTGCAGTCATGAAATTAAAAGATGCTTACTCCTTGGAAGGAAAGTGATGACCAACCTAGATAGCATATTAAAAAGCAGAGACATTGCTTTGCCAACAAAGGTCCATCTAATCAAGGCTATGGTTTTTCCAGTGGTCATGTATGGATGTCAGAGTTGGACTGTGAAGAAAGCTGAGTGCTGAAGAATTGATGCTTTTGAAGTGTGGTGTTGGAGAAGACTCTTGAGAGTCCCTTGGACTGCAAGGAGATCCAACCAGTCCATCCTAAAGGAGGTCAGTCCTGGGTGTTCATTGGAAGGACTGATGTTGAAGCTGAAACTCCAATACTTGGGCCACCTGATGCGAAGAGCTGACTCATTTGAAAAATCCTGATGCTGGGAAAGATTGAGGGCAGGAAGAGACAGGAATGACAGAGGATGAGATGGTTGGATGGTATCACCTACTCAGTGGACATCGGTTTGGGTAGACTCCTGGAGTTGGTGATGGACAGGGAGGCCTGGCATGCTGCGGCTCATGGGATTGCAAAGAGTTGGACACAACTGAGCGACTGAACTGAACTAATAATGTGGAGAGGCTCTTGTTTTGATTTTGGTGTTGGGGAAAGAGCATTTTTGAGGAGAATGATGTGAATTAGGCTTTGACAACCAGGTAAACTTGCAAAAGTTTATCTGGAAGGAAGGGCAAGTGACGGAGGCAATAATTTTATAAAAGGCAACTGAGTACAAGACCTGTTTTGTAGGCAAGGCGAGGGGATAGGGGGTACATATGACTTGTCATACACCAGGGTGCAAGAGTTGAGTGAGATTTAAGGTTAGAATGATAGATTTGGACCAAATCACAGAAAACTTTGACTACAGGAGACAGCGGGGAGGAAAGGAAAATCTTTAAGCCAAAGTGACCCGCCTAAATCTGAAGATGAGCTCAGCAGTAATGTTCACAAAAGCTAACATTTAGGGTATGAGTAGGGGAAGAATTAAAGAAAAATGAGTTTCTGAAGGAAGGTAGTAAACAGAGATTGATTTGAAAGATAATGGAAGAGACTTCGTTGGATGGATTAGAAGATAAAAACCCAGGAATGAAAAGTGATGAGTTTAATTTAGATCAGACTTTAACATGTCTGTAATACATCAATGTGTATTATACATCGAGCATATAGTTAGGAACACAGTCTGATTAAGGGAAGACAAATGAGGGCTAAAGGTACAGAGCTGAGAGTCAGTCTTATAAAGGGGGTAGCTAGGTAGTGAAGTCACTCAGTCGTGTCCGACTCTTCGAGACCCCATGGACTATATCCTACCAGGCTCCTCTGTCCATGGAATTTTCCAAGCAAGAGTACTGGAGTGGGTTGCCATTACTGTTAAATACTATGAGGTTGCCAAGGGACTGTCAAGACTTAAGAGGACTGAACACTGAATCTTCAGAAAGTTTATATTTAAAAGACTTGCTTTAAGGTAGGGCAGGTGTGGGGCAGGTTAGGAATTTTGGAAAAAGCTAAACAGAAGCAGTCCTTGAGACAGAAGAACCAAAACAATATAATGTGGGCTCCAGTGGAGATGACAGTTCTAGTAAGAAGGTGGTGGTGAATATTGTCAAATTCTGCTAAAAACAGAGTTTGAACAGAAGATCTAAGAGCTTTTGGCTTCAAGACTTTCCATAGGCTGATGATGCTGTGAGGATCAAGAGGGAGAAGAAACCAAGGTAGAAATTAGAATCAAGGGAGAGGATTAACCCAGGAGGAAAAGATTTGTAGGTGTCAAGGGAGGCACAGAAGTGGAAGGGGAGTAGATGAAGAGGAGAAGACAGAAGGGGCTCAAAGTCAAGAAGGACCTAGGGAGGGAAGAGGGGATAGGAGAGATGGAAACACTAGCCTTAGAAGGAAATTAGGAAGAGTCTTCAGAGGTTGGAAAGAAGACAAAAGGAATGGGTGATAATTTGAACAGAATGAAATTTACGTAGCATTCATATCAGATGATCTCCAGCTTCCCACAGTAGCAAAAAGAGGGTGGAGGTAGGTGCAGAAATTTAAAGAAAGTATGAAAGGTTGGAACAACAGCTATGTTTATTTTCTTTTTCTTGCTGGGGGAGATGTGCCCCACAGCAGGTGGGATCTTAGTTCCCTGTCCAGGGGTCGAACCTGTACCCCATGCATTGACAGTGCAGGATGCTAACCACTGGACCGCCAGAGAAGTCCAACAGCCACATGTATTTTAAGGGTGAATTGATGAGAGGTAAGAAAGGGAATTCCCAGGGTTATTGAATTTCCAGGCAAATTGGAAAAATATATGTTAGAGCATCCAGTCAACCCAGTTATGTCCGTTTTCTCCAGAATTGTTCAGCTGCCTAGAAAAAGAACAAGAAACAGATGGCTGGCCTAACCAGGGCTGGAGATTGGCAGGACTGTTTTGACCCAAGATAAGTGACGTAAGTCACTGGGATGCAGGTGCAGTGGAAAAACTGCCCCTGAGAAAAGCTGTCCTAAAGTAGGTGCCTGGGGACATCCTGAGAGGCCAGGAAGGCTGACTAAAGGAAAAGAGCAACAGGATTGGGCCTGAAAAATCTGAAGGGGAGAGGAGGTCAGAGAAAGTGAGGTAATAGAAGAGATAAATAGGTGTCAGAGGAAGCTTCAAATTTGAAAGTCTCAGATGTGGAGAGGTTATGGATGGTGGTAAAAACTAAGGTGAGGTGACACTAAGGAATATCTGAGGCAGGATGAGATGGAGTCACAGAGCTCAAGGTAAAGGAACTAATAGGCCAGAGAGAAAGATTATCAACATGGAATTTGAATCCCAAAGGAAAATACACTGGAGATAGGTAATATTTTTTGTATGACTAAAACACATTAATGTGATATTAAAACACATGAGCAGCTAGAAAAATACTTGGAAGGAAGATATATATTTTTGAACAACAACTCAATCTTGTTCATTCAACAAATACATATTGATCTGTATGCTTAACATGAAACTATATATAAGCATGATATGGTAGATTTCTCCCAAACAATGGTTTTACTAAGATTCAGCCTTCACTTTCCTCTGTCGAAGAGTACAACATAGCACTCAATGACTTTGTACTAAAAATAGAAAATACAGACTGGTTACTTGGAAACAGAAATGGTAGAAAAGCTAAACTTTGACATACTACCATATACTTAAATAAATGGTTGAATCAAGTAATAGTGATTCCCAGGAAATCACTTGTATTCAACATAAAACTACTCATCTTAATATTTTGCCTTAGAGTATAAACTTTCACACTCAGAGGCTGTCTTCAGTCGATGAACCCAGATCTCCAGCCTGTCTTGCTCTGGACTGTCACAATACTAGCTTGGTGGTGGAATATCTGTAGCCACAAATGTGGGAACCACAGTAAAGTAGGCTCACTGGTTCTTTGTAGCCCAGATGGGGAAACACGCTCACAATTTTCTTAAGTTCTAAAAATAAATAAGTTGTTTTTTTAGAGACAAGTACTCTATTATATACACTCATCAGGAGATTGTGCAGAGTTTGGGATGCTGTAATCATCCAACTCAAAGTTGAATTGTTAGCCAGGTGTTGAAAAATATATGTAAATGGGCTCAGGGAGTACATGTTATCTCTGAATCTCCCCAAAGAATGTTGACCTAGTCCTAAAGTATTTATTTACACATTCTTTTCAAATGATCTTCAAACTCAGAAACCTTATTTTGTATCACGTAGCTTGGTCCAATATAGACAAAGTGTTGAAAATTGTTGAAGCTGTGAGATAGGTATGAAGATTTATGATATTCTTCTCTCTACTTTAGATATGTTTGAAATTCTCCACACTAACAAAATTGTTTTAAAAGGAAAAAGGACTTAGGTCTTTTTATTGTGCTTGTATAGCAATGAGACCCCCCCTTTCTCACTTTTCCCCTTCCTGCTGACATACACTATAACCTATCAGAAAGTGCTTGCCCCAGTTCCCTTTTTCTAGAACAAATTAGAATGTACTACCCAACCCTAAGATTTGAATGGTATAACATCATTATTATTTCAAGTATTCCTTCATGCTTCATAAAACTCTTCCATACACTTTCATTTCATTGACTTTCATGGAACTTCTGTACTCAACTCACAGGCATTCTCCCAAATAGTTGCCTTCCCAAAATACATCGCAAAAGAAAACAGGCTTTAATGATTCAGAAACCAGTCTTCACTGCACATATAGTATGTGCCATTATTTTTAAATTCCATGGCTAAATATCTTCGTAAGGAAAAAAAATAACATCCAACAGCAAACTTTCATTTGTTCTATAAACATGTATTAAGCACCCACTATCTGCAAGGTCTTGGTTTCACATCATGCTGGCAACTTCACATCATGCTGGCAACTTCTGCATGGAATCAAGAATCGGTGAAGATTAGTGAGATGGCCCTTGCAGTGAGGGAAGAGGAGCTTTTTGAAAATGCATATTCTCTTGCTCTACATACAGTAAAGTTTTAGGTCTGGGTGGTTCCAGGAAGTGTTGAGAACCCTTGGTTTAAATCACCAAGTCTGAAGGGGACCAGAGCAGCCTCCAGTCTGACTGAAACTGGTACTGCCATCCATGGAGTGTAGTTGGTAAACATAAAGCAGGTAAGATACATACCTGAGGCTTCATCCTGTTATTGGAAAGTATAAGAAAAGAGGGTGCAAGCTTAGATAAAAATTCAGCAGGATTTGGGCAAGCAGTTAGGACTCAGAGTTGACTGGGCTTAGGTTCAATGCTGGGCTTTTGTCCTGGTGTGATTCTCAGCAGAGACCTAGAAAGAACTGATTGTGTATTCGATCCCTTTTGTGTAACAGGCACTGTACAAAGATCTTTACTTACAAAATCGCATTACATCCTCCTGACTGCCCTGTGAGATTGGTTAACTTGCCCAAGGTCAAATGGCCAATAAGTGGATGAGTTGTAGTTGAACCTAAGTCTGTTCTGAATGCAAACCCTATACGCTGTCTATCCATGGTATGCACAGAAACTGGGGCAAAGGCTTGCTAGGCTCACCCAGGGGTGACAGCTAGGAGGATCATTTGACTATAAAGGACTCTGCTAACATAAGGCATTAGGCATCTATTTCCTATTCACTTTATTCACTAGTGGTTAAAATAAATTCCCTATGACTCCTGACCGAAAGGGTTCTCATTATCCCCAGATTATGTCCTGGACAACATAGTGAAATTGGCAAATTTGTCTTTGTGTCCCAAGCCTCCCCAGTTTTACCTGTTTCTTCCCCAGTGCTTGAGGAGGGGACTATTGTTTTCATAGTCTTCACCTGCATTCACATCAATTAGTACATGTTTGATGACAGATGAAAGTCTTGTGCTTTGGGGACCTACTGCTTTTGAAGAGCAAGCGCTTAGAGGAATGAAATGATGTTGACATCAGAGGAAGGGGCTAGGAAGGATTTGGGAGATATGCTGAATTCCCTGAAATCATGCTTGGAGGCAGGTGGTAGCACATTTAAATTGATCCCATTGCTATCTGAAGAGAAATGATAAGATTTCAGGGGATATGATGATCAAGAGTCCTGCTGCTCCAGAGATTCTCTTGAAGCACTTTTCATCCCACTGTACAGCCTATTTGTACAAAGTCTTCATTTTACAGGGAACAATACATATGTGTGTGTTTCTCACAGAGATTGTAATCGGGGGCACAATCCATCAAAGCCTCTTTCTTTTGATAACTGAAGTTATAGACCCAGACTCTGCCTTATTAGTATTCCAAATACCAGTACTGCCCTACCCTACAATAAACAGAGTAAACAAGAGTGGCTCTCCTGGCACTCCCCTACCACCTCTTGATCATTGTTAAGGAGAGCCCAAAATTATGGATTTTTTTCCTTTACTTATCAAAATCACTTGTAAATGCAAAAATGTTCTGGCAAATATTTCTGATTAGTGATTATCAAATATAGAGAGATGGATGAATGGATGGGTGGATGGATGGATAGATACAGAGATAGAGTATATTGAAAGGTGGTAGTTTATTGAAAGAATATAGTAATGACCTGTAAATGTGATAAGATGACATTAAGCTGGAAGATAATTTTCTGTGTCCTGAATATGTAACAGAGCCTTGATTTCTGCCATGATAAAATCAAAATTGTAAAACTTGCCTCAAACAGTTTTTTTGAGGACTGGATGTTAGTCTCTAACAATGTCTAGGATTTCAAAGATCTTTGGATATTTGTAAACCATTTGTTTTTTGATGTACCTCATTTGGTATGGCACTAACAGGAAGAAGTGATTATAAGGTATTTTCCTGTTGAATTATCCTCCATTTTCATTATATGAACCATGAAACAAAACAAATTTTTTTCCACTTAATTTCTCTCAGATTTCTTCCACTGATTGATGGGAATAAATAGCTCACCTTTGCAGAGTATCTTAAGTTCATTAGATAAATATTTAGATTAAGATAATTAAATCACCCTATATTAGCCTAGTGGCTAGGTTGAGTTCACACATTTCTTGAGACTGTATCTTGACACATTCCCTCTGCCTGACCGTCCCCTCCCCCTCAGCCTTCATTGTATTTGATGTGTATGCTTCTCAGAGAAAGAAGTAGGGAGGAAACTTGAAATTACCCGAGGATCCACATTCTCCTCTGCAGCCAACTTCAGTAACTTTCACATATTTGACATAGTTTCAATTTCCTGAAGAAGAGTGACTCACCCAGACAGCCACAGTAGCTGGAATAATTGGTCTCTAGGTCTCCTAATATTTCTTTCTTCCTTCAGCAATTCCTTTTCTTATAAAGTGAGAGATTGCTTTGCTCGAGACTGCTGCATGTTAGACACTAAAGGAAAAGATGAGGGAGAGCACCTGCCTGTGATTGAAAAAGAGGCTTTTACTTCTGTGATCTCTTCATTCTCTTCTTCTTCTTCTTCTTCTTTTTTTTTTTTCCAACATGTCGGTTGCTTATACACCACACTGAACCATAGGTTTGGGGAGCTTGACCTTACTTTTCTTCAACAGGTTAGCATATCTTAGGAAGCAAAGAGTCAGGCCTGCCTCTATTCAGAACTGATCAGGACTGAGATAGAAGGAAAGGTGGACCTCTTTTTCTCTGCTCAGCTTCACTAATAGCAGGGTCAGCTAAGCCTTTCATTTGAATGTCAGAAGGATGCCAAAAGAAAACAGACAAACTCAGAAATCTCATGGTGAGGCTTAAAAAAAAAAACAGAAAAATCTCCATCATGTCAAATCTGGGAGGAGGGGGAATTGTGTAGGAAAGTGTTTTTAGTGCTTTTGTTTTTTGCATGACGTTTTCCTCAATGTGTTTGTATGTAATGGAAGTTGAGGATAAAGACCAAACATGAGGATGAGACAGTAATCTCTTCCTATTTACAACACTTTCAAGTTTCTTTTTTTTTTTTGACCCTTTTTTGGTGTTGCTTTTTCTACTCTATTCAGTTTTCTAAGACACATGTGAATCCTAAAAACATGCAATTATTTCCAAAATGTGTTGGTATTTTCCAAAAATTTGGGGTGTCTACTATATGCAAGGCATTTTGCTAGGTTTGCATAAGATGAAAAGATAGCTAAGTTTTAGTCCATCTTCAGGGTCTGCAGTCTTATGTATGTGTGTGTGTGTGTGAAGTCCCTCAGTCGTGTCCGACTCTTTGCAAACCCATGGACTGTAGCCTACCAGGGTTCTCCGTCCATGAGATTCTCCAGGCAAGAATACTGGAGTGGGTTACCATTTCCTTCTCCAGGGGATCTTCCCAACCCAGGGATTGAACCCCGGTCTCCTGCATTGGAGGCAGACATTTAACCTTTGAGCCACCAGGAAGCAAAAGTAATTCAAGGTCATGTTTGCTCACAGATTTGTAAAAGCAGCTACATTTTACAAGAGAAGACATTTTAATTGTCTGATGCTCACTGACAGCATTTAAATGTCATGGACACTGAGCTCAAACCAAAAACATATTTTGAAGTAATAAACAATTAAGTGAATGTGTTTATCAGAGAGAAGGATTTCAGAAGAGTTTACTCATTTGTGTATTATAAATTTGAAAAGGAAAAGTTACATTCATGCCATATGTGAACTATAGGTTGTAAAAAAATATAATATCATCTGCAATACATCTGCTTCCTTTAAATGCAGATTCTAACATTTATAGTTTCAGTAGTTGGTGTTGTGGCCTTATATATAACGTGAAAAATAATACTTGAGGAAGTTCCTGAATCTGTAGGTGGCTGATGTAGTTAGGGTTCTTCCAGGTTTAAGATACTAGATTCTATTAAGACACAAATATAGCCTTTTGAAATAAGAACTCTTGGGGAAAATACCTCTAATTAAGCATTTGTGTTTACTGCTGTGTTGCTACTATTTTGGATGCTAATGATGGCCATTATTTTTGTTTCATAACACCTATTTATCTGTTTTTAGTGGTTGACTGGCAAGATTTATCATTTATTGCCAAATTTCTAGAAACAAATCAAAGAAAAAGAGTATCAACTAAAACCTATAAATAAATCTTAATCATAATGCCTTCCACGAATTGAGTGATACCTGTGGTAAAAATCACAAACATTATTATTTGATCTTTTTTTTTTTTAATCAGACACATATCTAAAATAGGATCCAATGAACATCAAATGATTAAAGGTGTAGTACAAGAAAGAGTCTTTTGGTTGTTGGAAACCTCATAAAGGAAGTAATGACAGACTGTTTTAACTAAGCATTTGTCCTCCACCAGTAAATCTCCATGGCAATCCAATGTGATAGCTTCACATAAGGCAAGCACATTAGTCTGGCACAGGCATTCGCTTCCTCTCTGAATTTCCTGTTTTCCTGGATGTGAGATCTCAGAGGTGCACCTTCAGGAAACAGACAGTCACTCAGAGGTCTACTAGGAAAAGTGATTTTGAGAGGGTAAGTTCCTACTGCTTAAAGTGACAGCCTTGTTCTAATGTAACACATTCCATCTACACAAACTTACTTAAGTACTATTCAATTCACTTTCACAAACCTCTTATATAGCAGGAGGCATTCAATCATTGCCAAAGTCAATATATTAAGTCTGGTTGTTGAAGGCAGCTGGTTTCCCATAAACCATGTGTTCCTATTTCCTATTTCAGTCAGTTTATGATTCAGTGGTAGGAAATGCCAAAGGGAGTTGGCAACAATGGCATTTTCCACTTATAATAGATTTTTAAAATGTACTTTGGATTTTTCTCCAATATTGTGCTCAGTGGTATTTCTACCGTGTAATCAGATTGGATGGTTCACAATGAGGTGATGACTGGCAAGAAAACCTCAAGGTAAATGGCTTCCTCTTTTCCCTCCGTCCCAGGGGCAACCGTGCTGCAGATCTGTTATCAGGACCATGGAGTCCTAAGAGGGAAGTGGGACTCTCATCAACATTAGAAGCGAATTTCCAGGAGAGCCCTGGAATTTGAAAATTCTCTGAGGCCCCAGTGATGTGATAAGTTGAGATAAATCAGGCCTCCTGGGGCAGTCTGGATTCAGACATCCTATTACTGGGCTGCTTTCTCCCCACCTCCCTCCTTGGCTGGTGGGAAAAGAAAAACTCCTCCTTCTAAGGTAAAGAATTTAAGAATGAGAGCTGTTTGCTGTTTTTTAAATCTCTGGTCTTCAAGTTACATGATTCTTTCATTCTATTTTATCTTATTTTTGTTTTGTTATCATTGCTATGTCTTTTGGCTCCTCTTCCTCTGTGGGGTAAAGTTTGATCTTTACAAAGAAAGAGGAAGTATGACGCTTTATTTTTTTCTAATTTCTGCTCACTCCTTGTATAACCTTGCAAGTGTCACTTGACTTCCTGTACTGTGTAGATTCTTAATCTATAAAAGCACATGTCAATATCTATTTTGCTTCATTTCCAAAACACTAAGTCAATCGTTTTAGTTATATTATTTGACCTCAACAGAACTTTCCTCTAATAACTATGCTTTTTAATCATGAATTTAACACTAGAATGCACTACTGTTTTTCAAATATTTAAAATTTAAATACAAAAATATTTAAACCATACTCACCTTCTTTCCCTGTGTTTGTATTTCATTACACTTAAAAGAGATTTTGTAGGTCGTAGAATATTCCTTTTGAGAAATATCTTGAATTACAAGCCTTCATATTCAAAATTTGACTTGAACAAAATATATTCCCATATTCATTAATAATATGAAACTAAACTAGCTTTAGCCTTTTTAAGTTATGCTTTTAATTTTCACAAGAAAAATGTTTTAGTCAGTTAATGACTTTATTTTACATATCATTTCTCAGTTCACTTCAGCTGTTCAGTCGTGTCTGACTCTGCAACCCCAGACTCTGGACTGTACCATGCCAGGCTTATCATTTTTCAGTGCTCTTCCACTTTTCTTCAAAGGAGGAAACAAAAGTACTCAAGGGCTTTTTGGATATTTGGACATTACTGTTAACAAACAAATATTACAGAGTGCCTGACCCACTTCATAAAATACACATCTGAAATTTCAAGCTCCACTCCTACAACCCAGCCTAACTATGTCTGCTAAGTTTTGGCAATGTAGTAAACAGGACAAACTTGTTCTATAAGAAGTGCCATCTCATACTCTCACTTTCTTTTCTAAAATAATTTAAAAATTTTCTTTACCTTTGGCTGCACTAGCTCTTTGTTGCTATGCAGGCTTTTCTCTTGTTTTAGTGAGCGGGGCTACTCTTCATTGCATTGAGCTATCTTCTTATTGCAGTGGTTTCTTCTATTGCAGAGCACAGGCTCAAGCATGTGGGATCTTCTTGGATCAGGAATTGAACTTGAGTCTCCTGCGTTGGTGGGTGGATTCTTTATCACTGAGCCACCAGGGAAGCCCCATACTGTCACTTTTTGAGTTGGTCCTTAAGGAAAATCTTTGGATAAACCTAATATCATTCATATGTCTTTCTTCTTGCATTAAAGGTAGAAGTACCTGAAAATTATTTAAAAAAATAATAAAAACAAGCAAATAAAATGCCTTCTTACCCTTTTCACCAGACCAAATGTCTAACAAATGAGAATAGGATTCAGGACAACAGAGGAACAAGTCTCTTCATATGAGGTCTTGTGTATTGGAAAGCCATGAAGTATTTGAAAGTTGTCTCAGGCTCTTACAAATTCTGAGACCTTAAGTAAATCACTTTACCTTTCTGAACATTGGTTTCCTCATTTAAAAAATAAGGGTACTATCTATTTCACACTGTTTTATTGATTAAATTTGAGTGATATGAAATGAGTGGCTATAAAAATTCTTATCTTCAAGTCAGCTATCAGATTGTGATAGGTAGTCCTGGTTCTAATACCAAAGTTAGGAGGTTGGTCCATATTTATCATAGATAATTACCAAAACAATTACATTCATATAACATTCCATAGTTTACAAAGCATATTCACCTAAAAATTATATTCAGTTATGTATATACAGATAATTAGCCCATGTATTTTTTTTTTTTTTTTTTTTGCCCAGCTGGGCTATTTAAAATACTAAAAGATGATACTGTTAAAATGTTGCACACAATATGTTGACAAATTTGGAAAATTCAGAAGTAGCCTCATGGAACTGGAAAAAGTCAATTTTCATTTCAATCCCAAAGAAGCACAATGCCAAAGAATGTTCAAACTACCATAAAATTGCACTCATTTCACATGCTAGCAAGGTTATGCTCAAAATCCTTTGAGGTAGACTTCAGCAGTACATGAATCAAGAACTTCTAGATGTACAAAGTGGGTTTCAAAGAAGCTGAGGAACCAGAGATCAAATTGTCAACACTTGTTGGATCATGGAGCAAGCAAGCAAGTTTCAGAAAAACATCTACTTCTACTTCCTTGTGTGGATCACAGTCAAACAAACTGTGGAAATTCTTAGAGATGAGAGTGCCAGACCACCCTGTGTGTCTCTTGAGAAAGCTGTATGTGGGCCAAGAAGCAGCAGTTAGAACTGGGCTGGGAACAACAGACTGGTTCCAAACTGGGAAAGGAGTACAGCAAGGCTGTCTATTATCATCCTGCTTATTTAACTTCTATGTATGCCAAATGCTGGGCTGGGTTAATCACAAGCTAGAATCAATATGGCCAGGAGAAATATCAATAACATCAGATATTCAGATGATACCACCCTAACGGCAGAAAGCGAAGAGGAACTAAAGTGCCTCTTGATGAAGGTGAAAGAAGAGAGTGAAAAAGCTGTCTTAAAACTCAACATTCAAAAATGAAAATCATGGCATCTGGTTCCATCATTTCATGGCAGATAGATGGGGAAAAAATGAAAACAGTGACAGAATTTATTTTCTTGGGCTCCAAAATCACTTCGGACAATGACTGCAGTCATGAAATTAAAAGACTCTTGCTTGTTGGAAGAAAAGATATGACCAACCTAGAAAGCATATTAAAAACCAGAGAGATCACTTTGCTGACAAAAGTCCATATAGTCAAAGCTATGGTTTTTCCACTAGACATATATGGATGTGAGAGCTGGACCATAAAGAAGGCTGAGAACTGAAAAATTGATGCTTTCAAACTATAGTTCTGGAGAAGACACTTGAGTGTCCCTTGGACAAGAAGAAGATCAAACCAGTTAATCCTAAAGAAAATCAACCATGAATATTCATTGGAAGGACTGTTGCTGAAGCTCCAATACTTTGGCCACCTGATGCAAAGAGACAGCTCACTGGAAAAGACCCTGATGCTGGGAAAGATTGAGGGCAGGAAGAGAAGAGGGTGACAGAGGATGAGAAGGTTGGATGGCATCATCAGTTCAATGGACATAAGTTTAAGCAAATTCTGGGAGATAGTGAAGACCAGGGAAGTCTGCCATGCTGCAGCCTATAGGTCACAAAGATCAGACACAACTTTAGAGCCTGCTGCTGCTGTTGCTAAGTTGCTTCAGTCGTGTCCGACTCTGTGAATCGTGTCCGACTCTGTGAAACCCCACAGATGGCAGCCCACCAGGCTCCACCATCCCTGGGATTTTCTAGGCAAGAGTACTGGAGTGGGGTGCCATTGCCTTCTCCGTTAGAGAGTGAACAACAAAAATGGGGATAAGAGGGTACCTTGTCCAGTCTTGGTACATCAAGGAAGGCTTTTAGAAACGATGACGCTTAAAGGAGAAAGCTTGGTAAGCAATCCAAGCATAAAAGGTAGAGTAAAGTAGCCCAAACATAGTGAGAAGCAAGACTTGCTAGAGTTTAGAGAAAGGCATGGTAGTTTGGCCATTAATAAGAAAATGTATCACATAAGTTTCCTGAAGGATAATTTGAAGATTTCAAATAGGGGACTGACATAGTTAAAGTTTAGAAAGGTCACTCTAGGTACAATATGAAGAATAAATTGGAGTAGAACAGGGTAACAGGCAGATAAGACCATTGCAGGAGGTATTAATAATATTGGTCAAGCTGGAATAATAGTCCTGGAATAACAGTCCTGGTGGTATGTGTGTGTGTCGGTATGCTCAGTTGTGTTCAAACTGTGTGGGTATGTTGCTGTCACTCTTTTGACACCATGGACTGTAGCCTGCCAGGCTCCTCTGTCCATGGAATTTTCCCGAGCAAGAATACTGGAGCAGGTTGCCATTTCCTACACGAAGAGGTCTTCCCAACCCAAGGATTGAACCTGAATCTCTTACATCTCCTGCACTGGCAGGCAGGTTCTTTACCACTATGCCAGTAGTGGTGGAGATGGAGAACAATAGAGAAATTAGAGATATACGAGAAAGGAAAACTGCCAGGACTTTATGATGGCTGTAGGAGGTGAGAGAGGGAGACGTTGAATATAATACCCACATTTCTAGCTTAGGCAGTCACTTTGATGATGATATCACTTAGAGCCTGGGAACATAAAAGCACATATAATGACAATGAAGGGTTTAATTTCAGATATACTGTTTTGAGATATCTTGGAACATCATGACATATATTTTGAGTGCAGTCAGGTGTGCAGAATTGTAGTAAGGAGAGAGAACTGGACTAGAAATATATTCTTAGGAGTTATCAGCATATACATGGTCACTGAGCCATGGAAGTGAATGAGCTCACCCAAGGAGAGTATAAAAAGTGAGATAGGAATAAACTGACTAGGATATAACTCTGAGGTGTATGGACACATATGTGACAGGGAGAAGATGAAGATCCTAGAAGATAAAATAGAGAAGCCAGAGATCTAGGATGAAAGCTAGGAATGTGTGGTTTCACAAATCAAGAGACGTAAATACAGCAGGCCATAGGCAATGGTGTAAAATGTTCAAGTAAAAATTCATTAAAAAGGGTCCACTTGGTTGAATGAAAAGGTTGTTCATGACCTTGTTGAGAATTTCAGTGGAGTCATAGGGACAGAACCCAGAAGTTTATTGAGTAAATAAATAATCCATTGAGTGAAGTTCCTGGGAAGGTAGGAAGAGACAATCCAAAGAATAAGCTAAAGAGATGGAATACAGGGAATATGTAGAAATGTGTATCTCAGATGGGGAGGGGCACCTGATCCATTGTGATATCTGAAAGGTGGATGTAGACCCATGTAGTCTTATGAATGTGGGGGCAAGAGGTTCTTGGAGTTCCTCTCTGATGGGTTCTATTTTTTGCTGAGAGTAAATGAGGGAGATGGTTTGAAAACAATGGAGCAAATCTGAAGCGGCTGTTGTGGAGAAGAGTGCTAACTAGGGAAACAAGCATTGCTTGGCAAAGCTGAAACTGGACATTGTAAATATGCAGTGAAAACAATTTACATAGTCTATCCAAATTTCAGATGAGTCTTTGTTTTTTACGTTGGCAAACCTATAATTTTGCCTTTTTTTTTTGGTTATACTGGGTCTTCGTTGCTGCTCACAGGCTTTCTGTAGTTGTGGTAAGCAGAGGTTGCTCTTTGTTGGAGTTCATGGCTTCCACTGGCGTGGCTTCTCCTGTTGGAAGCACAGGCTCCAGGTGCAGGGGCTTCAGTGGTTGCATCACGTGGGCTCAGCAGTTGTGGCGCTTGGGCTTTAGTCGCTCTGAAGCATGAGGAATCTTCCTGGACCAGGGAACGAACCTTTGTCCCCTGCTTTGGCAGGTGGATTCCTATCCTCTGTATCACAGGGAAGTTTCAGTTCTTTGTTTTTAAAAAACTATTTCTGAGTCAGAAGATTGTCTAAATTTTCTTTACAAATATAATACTGCAGACAGTGCAGTAGAGATCATGAAACTAATACTAGAATTTTCTCTCTCCATTCCCTCCTTCCCCATATAATTTCTAATACACAGGTGCATGTACACAAACATACACATTATATTATCATTTACTATTAGAACTCCTCAGAGAGAAAGTTCCAAAAGATGTCATCATCTCATTGCCTATAATCTTCCTTTTAATTTTCAGTGGAAAGTGGTAGGGAAATTATTGTGTGTGGTGGAATTTGTAGGAGAGTATGAACAAACCCAGGCAAAGAACTTATTATTTATATTAATAATTTATCCATTTTCAGAGAGCAAAATAACAAAATTCACCTCTTTCACATATATTAAGAGATCCGCTTGATAGAGATGGGAGACTTTCTTCTTTATAAACTATTAGATTTTATTAAACAATAACAGTATTCAGCATAATTTTATATTTTAAAATAATCCATTTGTAGGTAATTTATTAAGCATATACTATACTATGGACTGAGCACATCTAACTCTCATAAAAACTCAATTAGACAAGGATTATTCCCATTTATAGGTGAGGAAATTGGATCACAGAAAGTTTAAGCAACTTGCCCTCTCAGGCATTTGGCTAGTACATGGTAGAGATGGGATGTGAACCCAAGCAGTTTGACTCCAGAAGTCACACATTTAAATTATCTGCTGCATTGCCTTCTCCACAGAAGAAATTTAACAAAGTTTTCCAATAAAGCACTCCTGTGAAGTTTCAGAAATTCAACACAATTGGTTGACCAGGCAAGTTGTAACACACTTTATATATATATATAAGCAATTTAGTATAAATGGAGACTTAAGAAACAGTATCAAGATACAAAATGAGCTGTTTTCTTAGATAAAATTTTTATTAAATTACTTGGAAACATTTCAACTATAGAAAAGAGTACAGAAAATAATTACAATTTAACATCCATGTATCCTTCGCCCACCTTTAAGGTTTTGCCACATTTTCTGCAAATTATTTTTGGTAGGAAAAACATCCTCATAGGATGTTTCGTAAGTGGAACCTATCACATTCTCTTCTCCTCCTCTCTGGAACTAATCGCTATTCTGAATTTGGTACCTATAATTTCCTTACATGATCTTCACAGTTTCTCATTGTTAAATTTTTATTTATGATACATCGTATACATCTTTCTGTAAGTTATTTTCCTCAATATTATATTAATGAACTCTAGTACTAGTAGCTTTCATTTATTAATTTCCGTTTTTAGCATTCTGTGTATTTCAGTTTGTCCAATAATGTCACTTGTTCATCCATTCTCCTGTAAGTTAATATTTAAATTGTTGCACTAATATAAGTAATGCTATGAACATTTTTGTGTTAGCTGATGATAATTACATACGCATACAATTCCATAACATAAAGTTTAACAGGAAACAAAATACGTGTGCATGAACTATACAGTGAAGACAGTGATTAATTTTTATGAAAGGCACAAAAGATCACGTGTTCTGAGCAAAAGGAGGCTACTTTCACTAGAAAATAGCTGGGGAAGGAGCCAACGACTGAGCAACATTCACTGCTAATTAATAGGAGGAGACCACACACTTTAACCCTTATTTTTAAACTGATACCCAATAGTTTCACGTGTGTCCATTCATTTCCTCAACTATGGTGTGATCACCACCAGGACAAAACCGGGCCCCAACAGGCTGAGCCAATACGAGTGTGATCGTGAAGTCTGCAGTGGAAGCTGCAGCAGTGGACCTCTTCGCTGTGCCAGGCCACTGGCAAGTCACAGCACGAGGGCAATGTCGAGGTAACCAGGGCCTAACCTCACTTTTCATTCCGAACGTGAAGGAAACTGAGGAACCAGGGACGGATCGGGGTATAGACACCCGCCTCGAAGTCTCTCTCCACTTGCATTCACATTACTGCCAGGTCAGTAAACCTGGAGCCAAGGCATACAGGCGACCCCCTACCCAAAGCGTTGCCTCCTAGTCTGGCCTCTTCTAGTGGCACCTCTCTGCCTTACGCCAATTTCCTAAGTAATTGCAGAGACCAACCCAGAGGCTCCTCCAGCTCCGAAACCTGACGTGAAAACGCGCGGGGCTGCACAAGCGGCAGCCATCTTTGATTCGGGCAAAACCACACCCTCGCACCCCACGGGCCACTCCCTCTCAGCGTCCCCAGGCTTTTCACCCACAAACGTAAGGCGTTAACCTTAGCGGCGGTGTTGAAGAAACACGCACAGAAGCCTGACTATCCATGACCCCGGAGGTGCCAGATCCCGCCAATGTTAACATGGCGGCTAAACCCGAGCAGCAAAAGAGCGCTGACGCCAATGAAGTCATGCTCGAAAAACGAGCAAGTCGGCGGGGCAGCGATGAAGTAATCTCGCGAGATCGAAGCCAGCCTTCGCTCGGCCCGGAAGCCTCGTCTGAGGGGGCGGAGGGGCGGAGGAGGGAGCGGGAGTCCGGCGAGAACCAGTGGAGGAGTCCGCCCGCTGTTGCCTGCGTAAGCGGAGCAGCGACTCCGGGCGGCTACGCCGCGAAATCGGCGTAGGCGGCTTTGGAGAATCGGCGGGCTGCGCTGCGCCCGGGCTGGTCGCGGAGGGGGAGGGGATGTCGGTCAGTGCGAGATCCGCTGCTGCTGAGGAGAGGAGCGTCAACAGCAGCACCATGGGTGAGTCTCAGCTTTGGGCCGTCGCGACTCGGGTCAGCGGCTCGACGCTGGGGGCTCTGCGGCCCCCCGATCGGGTGGTGGGGGGAAACGCCCTGAGGCGAGGCGCGGCGCTGGGGCGAAAGCAGGTGAGGTGGGGGGCGACGGCGGGCCCGGGGCGCGGCGGTGGCGGCGGACCCGGGGGAGGGAGGCGGCGGCAGTGACAGTTTGAATTGAATGTGCGGAGAACCGAGGCGGCGGCATTTCCTGTGCCGCGGCGGGCGGGCCCGGGGAGTGGAGAGACGTGAGCCGCGGCCTCCGCCGCCGGACCCCGAACAGGGTCTCCTTTGCCGGGCCTCCGGCTCCGCGGCCCTGCTTCTTCGCGTCGGCGGCCGCAACTCCCGCGGCGGAGCTCCCCTCGTGGGGGAGTGGGCCTGGCGAGGAGGGTGGGAATGTGTGTGCGCGTCCGGGTGAGGGTGCTGTGTGGGCCGGCCCCGGGAGGGCGGCGGCGGGGAGGGAGGAAGAGGGATGCACCAGGCTGAAGCTGCGGTGCAGGCGGCGGCGGCTGCTGCAGCGGCTCCAGCGACCGTGTCGCCTCATTGCTCCCCCCTCCCTGGCTCTGGGGCTTCCTTTCCCCAGGCGCGGCCCCGGAGGCCGGTGGATGGCGGGCAAAGCTTGAATAAGGAGGATGAGGAGCCTGGTTTGGGCTTAATTTTTAAGAAAAGGGGAAAAGAGAACGTTTAGTAAGGGCGCCCTCCGGAGGAGCCGAAGGGCTGGAAAGGGTCTTTGGAAAAGAGAGGGAATTGGAGATACGGACTGGCGATGTTTAAGGAAATTAAGTTTTGAAAATATTTAAGTATTTTCATTTATTCCCTTAAGAAGCCCTTTCATTTCCTTTTCTCCTCCACGTATTGGAAAAAGAACGAGGCCATTTCATTCACATTTTCCACTCCCGAGTTCCATTTCATACTGTGTATATAGTAAGAAATAGCAACTGAAATTTTTCTAACACATTTCCATTTGCTGAGTTACATTTTGAGAGTACACTGTTTCATATCTGGGTTGTGAGGTCCAGGTGTTTGTTTAGATATTGAATTAGTTTATTCTTGCGACTTTATTGTTCTAGTTCAACTTTAATGGTTTCTCTTGGTGGTGTTACTTTGATGAAATGGAAGGATATTTTTCTGAGTACCCTTGGTAATCGAAATCAACAGGTAATCTAGATTCTAAAGCATTTTATGTATTTATTAACATGATGAGTAAAATCAATTCCCTACCCTTTATAAAAACTTGTTTATAAGCAAGTTTAGAAGGCAAGTTTTTTGGCATTAGGTGCACAGGTAGAGATGAAGTTTATGAAATCCTGATAGGATACTGCCTTAGCAGTGTATAAACAATTACGAATCTAGTTAGTGCTTCTTGTATCTCTTTTCCTCCAAATAGCAGGGGAAGGAGCAGGGAAGAGGGGGAACGGGGGCAGGAAACAATCTTTCATCCCACCCAGCTGTTCAGTGGGTGGGACTAGAGATTGGATTGAGTGAACTATGAAATAAATGTGGACGCTCCGTAGATGGTTATATGGTAGCATTGTGTCCTCCTGTGTTTGGGCAGCATGACGGAGCCAAGTCTTCTCAATACAGTTATTAAAAATATCACGTGCTCTTAGGCTCACAGAATTGAAGCTCATAACTGAAAATTTTATTTTGTGTTTATGGCAAGTAGATTTTAATTTGCAGAAACTATTACAGTTGTGTAAAGTAAAAGTGTCTGGTTTCTGATTTTTGACTTCGATTCGATACATAACTCCAGAAAAGGTAATTTATGTATCAGATACATATCAGTTACCGATAGCTTGTTTCAAAACTTTGTTATATAATTGATTCTTTGGATTTGCATATTTTCCCAAAGAAATAATCTTAAATAACTACATGTCAGGACTTTTGAGCTGTTCTGAGACACGATAGGACGCCTGAAAGACCTTAGAGCAGTTGTAGAGGGTTAAAAATGACAATTCACATGGTAAAGAATCCTCCTGAGATAGGGAAGAGGAGGGTTCGTTCGATCGCTGGGTCAGGAATATACTGAGGAGAAGGAAATGGCAGTCCACTCCAGTATTCTTGCCTGGGAAATCCCATGGACAGAGGAGCCTGGCAGGCTACAGTCCATGGGGTTGCAAAAGAATTGGATATGGATTAGTGACTAAACAGCAACAAAAAATGATAAGGAGGAAGAGTTAGATTTCCAAGATCTCAATAATAGGGAGTGGTCAGATGAGTAGACCACTTGGTGTGAGGATAGTGGGTTGAGTAAGTTGGTTTCAGACTTGTTTTAAATTGATGGTGTATGTATTCACTATAGACTATTCTTGAATTTGCCAGTAGAGTATTATTATCTAATTAAATTATCAGCTGAGAGCATGTTTCACATTTTAAGCTAATAAACTGTTAGCTTCAGTTGTTGATTAGAAGTAGAAACTTAATTTAACATTTATACATTTTACTAAATTTTGAGACAAAACTTTTATTTTTCTGTACAGAGTTTGGACTCTAAATGACAAGATCTATTGCACAATGAAACTGATGTAGAAAAAAATGTGTTTTTGAGGAGTAGAATTTTAAGGTAGTGTGATTATAGGTTAGGCTTGCCAGATGAGAGCACACTGTTAAATGTAGACCTACATTTGGTCTCTACAACAGTGTTTTGCAGACTGTGAGTTGAGACAAGTGGATGTTGAAGTCAGTTTTGTGGATTTCTATCAATACTTTGCAAAGTAGTAAAGAAATAAAAAATAGCAGTACATTGTGAAAATTTGGAGTGGTAAATTTTGTTGTATAAGTATTGTATATTGTGTTGAGATATAACTTTTTCAAATTGAGAACTGTGATCAAAAAAGTTTGTAAAAACACTTAGGGAGATGTGTATGGATTGGTGAAGTTGAAGATCTTTAAACTTTATGATAGAGGTCTTAGTGTGAGGATGTAAGACTAAATGAAATTAAGTCTTATTTTTGATTCATTTATTGTATACTTTATGTAGCTGGTGTGGTTAGAAAGATCTGAGATCTACTTTTCCTTGAGAGTAGGTCCTCTCCCACAGTTAAATAAAAAGCAGAGTGGGTCGCAAAAGAAGATAATAGTATATCATTGAATGTCTCTGCTCTTGACTTTGAGGAGAAAAACATGTTTTTGGTCTTGTCCTTTTGCGTTATGGAAGATGTCGAGAGCCAGATTTTGAGCATGAGCTTGGGTAAGAGGGACCAAAAGGCAGCTTGGTTAGCATTCAGCGTTGAAGGCCTTAGGTGAGACACACAAAAGGTCCTTGTAATTCATACTTGGTGCAGTGTAACTCTACAGAGATAGGGATTACAGATAGGGATTTGAGTTTAAAGTATTAATAATAACAGAAATATAGTATAAGGACTAAGAAAAAAGACTTTGGTGTCAGAGATACATGCAGTCAAATCCTGGCTTTGCCACTTACTCGATGTATCAGCAGTCAATAATAGGTTTAGGTTGAAGTGAAGTGTTGTGTCTGAGTCTTTGCGACCCCATGGACTGTAGCCTACCAGGCTCCTCAGTCTGTGGGATTTTCCAGGCAAGAATACTGGAGTGGGTTGCCACGTCCTTCTCCAGGGGATCTTCCCGACCCAGGGATTGAACCCAGGTCTCCCACATCGTAGGCAGACGCTTTACCGTCTGAGCTACCAGGGAAGCCCCTAGGTTTAGGTTACTGCTTCTCAAACAGATGAAGGGTGTTTTTTTATTTTATTTTTTTAAATTTCCAATTCACTATTGACTGACACAGTTGTAAAGTACAAGTTATTGCAAGTTATTTTTACTAATGCAGATGAAAGTTTAAAAGGCAAAAATACAAGCCCCAATTTTTAAAGTTCAGTAGACATGAAGTTATTCTGGTATAAAAATTTTCATTTTTGTGTTCTACATTTGTACTTCTCTGGTGTAAACCATTGAACAATCAGACTGGTCCCTCTATAGACTATACTTCGAATAGTTCTGGGTTAAACCATGGTGCAGTAACAAATAGCCCTAAAAATCTTAGTGGCAGTAGTTTAAAGATGAGGTCACACCTGTCCTGAAGTTTGTGTATTTTATTTTAAGCAATTGTTTCTTAATTTCAGAAGTACTTTGCAGATTGAGGAGAGTACATAAGTATCCCCTGAGGTTGGGAGTAAAGCCTAATCTTGCTTACATTATTCTGAAGTGTATTTTAGGTATTTATGTGACATTTATTTTAGATATTTCTGTGACATTTGCATTTTATCTGTATTTGTTTGACTTGTATACAAATGAAACTCGCTCAGACGCTTCCAACTCTTTTGTGACTTCATGGACTGTTTCCCGCCAGGCTCCTCTGTCCATGGGATTCTCCGTGCAGGAATACTGGGGTGGGTTGCCATTTTTCTTCTCCAGGGGATCTTCCAAACCTAGAGATTGAACCTGAGTCTCCTGCATTGCAAGCAGACTTGTTACCATCTGAGCCACCAGGGAAGACCCACATACAATATAAAGATAATCCCCCCTCTCCTTCTTCCTCACCAATGTGGGATTAAAAATAGACTTTCCTGAAGATTTGTTAATTCTATTGTTTTGTTTGTTTACCTCTGGGGCCACAACTAAGTACTTTTGATAGCTTCATAAGAGATGGGGCTCAGATCAGTGTTTCTCAGGTTGGGCAGGAGTGCAGTTTGGCGTTTTTAATTTGTAAAGAGTGGACTGTCTTGTGCATTGTACAATGTTGACCAGCATCCCTGGCCTCTACTAACTAGATATGAGTAGCAGTTCATCCTCCCCAGTGATGACAGTGAAAAAAAATGTCTCCAGACATTGCCAAATGTCACCTGGGAGAGCCAGTTTGAGAACCACCATACTAGGTGATGAAGAACCCTTGAAAGATTATAGCAGATGGAGAAGAAAAAAAGTCTTTGTTAAACATCAGGTTCATAATTCTTCCTCCTAGAGCTCCTACCACTTGGTATTTCTCAGACATAGAAATCAGAATCACCTAGGTAGCTAGTGCTCATTTCACATGCTAGCAAGGTAATTCTCAAATTCCTTCAAGCTAGTATTCAGCATACCTGAATGGTGAACTTCCAGATGTACAAGCTGGGTTTAGAAAAGGCAAAGGAACCAGAGATCAAATTGCCAACATTCATTGGGTCTTAGAAAAGCAAGAGAATTCCAGAAAAACATCTGCTTTTGCTTCATTGATTATGCTGAATTCTTTGTGTGGGTACTGGAAAATTCTTAAGAGATGGGAATAGCAGACCACCTTACCTGTTTCCCAAGAAACCTATTTGCAGGTTAATAAGCAACAGTTAAAACCAGTTACAGAATGACAGATCAGTTCAGCATTGGGAAATGGGTATGTCAAGTCTGTATGTTGTCACCCTGCTTATTTAACTTGCATGCAGAGTACATCGTGCAAAATGCCTGGCTGGAATCAAGATTGCCAGGAGAAATATCAACAACCTCAGATATGCAGATGATACCCCTCTAATGGCAGAAAGTGAAGAGGAACAAAAGAGCCTCATGATGAAAGTGAAAAAGGAGAGTGAAAACCTGGCTTAAAATTCATAATTCAAAAAACTAAGATTATGGCATGTGGTCCCATCACTTCATGGCAAGTAAATAGATGGGGGAAAGTGGAAACAGTGACAGACTTCATTTTCTTGGGCTCCAAAATCATTGTGGGTGGTGACTGCAGCCATGAAATTAAAAGACTCTTGCTCCTTGGAAGAAAAACTATGACAAACCTAGACAGCATATTAAAAAGCAGAGATATCACTTTGCTGACAAAGGTCCATAGTCAAAGTTGTGGTTTTTCTAGTAGTCCTGTGTGGATGTAAGAGTTGGACCATAAGGAAGTCTGTGCACCGAAGAATTGATGCTTCCAAATTGTGATGCTGGAGAAAACTCTTGCGAGTCCCTTGGATAGAGAGGAGTAGGTATCATTTCTTGAATAGGTAATTTAAAACATGAAATTGAGAGGCCTGTGGGACAGCTAAGTGAGCATAGTAGAGTCTCAATAATGCTAGGAGAGGCATCTAGGATGGAAAATAAGCATTTTAAGGTTTTTGTAAATTTATTCATTTGTGCTTTGAATTTTTATGTTTAGTAATTGAATGTCTGTATTGAAGAAAAGCCATACTCTAGTTTGGTGAATAAATTTTTTTATATTTTTATAAGACTTGGTAGTTTTAGTTTGGTGAGTAATTGAATGTCTGTATTGAAGAAAAGCCATACTCTAGTTTGGTGAATAAATTTTTTTTATATTTTTATAAGACTTGGTAGTTTTAGTTTGGTGAGCAAACTTGAAGGAAATTAAAATAAAGTGATTTGTGTGAAACTTATGTGTTCTTCACAGCTAGAGAGACTGAGGTTAATAATTTCTTAAATAGTACTAAAATGTCTAGTTATTAAAAATTTTTACTGGTACTTTCAAAGCAGTAGCTGTTTCAGACTGCTAGTGTTTCTTTATATGAGTGACATTTTTTTTTCTTACATGTTTAAATTGTTCATTCAGATTATAATCAGAGTTCTTCCTTTTTGAGGAAGATTTTGCTATGTATTGTCAATCATTTTTCGAAAATACTAGAAATATTTTGAGTGAGGTAATTATTTATGCAAGAGGAGACAAAATCTTCATAGCAATCTTAGTGCTTTCTGGTTATTCTATTACAATGACTAGGGTACTACCTCATTTGTTACATGTTTTTGGGTCTGTACAAGGAAAATTTTTTTCAATAACTAGTCTACCTTAAAACATCAACATTTAAACCATTTTTTATTTTAAAAAGTTTAATTGGTTTATTTAGTTCTTTGGTGATTAAATAATTAACCAAGGGGGAGCCACTAAATTATTAATATTTCAATCACTGAAGTTTCATTTGTTTTCTTAATTGCATACTTTTTTTCATGGTTGTGATTAGTAGTATATTAGTGGTTAGTGGTTCTCAACCCTGTTGTACTAATCTATATATAGGTTATTTAAGTATGTATATGGTGTTTCTAATATTGATATTCTAATTGTCTAGCCATTTTATTATTTCAAGATATTCAGTTTCATTATTTTAGAACTATAAATAGTATGAAAAGAGTATCGTTAAGCCTCCTCTGCCTTCCCCAATTATTTTCCTAGGGCATTTGTTAGTTTAATATCTTAAACTTGTTTTTAATTTATATTTTTCATATTATTGGAGAAAAACACTTGTTATATATAATCCAGTTAGCTTCTCTACTTTCATAAGAATATACTGAACTTGTTACAATCACTGTCAGGAATATTCGATTTTGTGCTATGACTTATATATGGGACTATTAAATAATGCAATATGAGAGTCATTTTTGTTTTTAAATTATACATAGTTTTTCACATTTTTGTGCTCTCAGGAATGTACCTAACTTCTCCTGTCCTTGAAGTTTGTAGCTCTTCAGCTTGCTGTTTAATAATCTTTGTGTTTTAGCTGCTCAGTCATTATTTCCTGATTCATTTCTTTATTGAAGTTCTGCTGTCTGTTAAGTATTGGGTTAGATTTCCATTTTAATTCCCAGCTGCATTCTGGTTTTGTTTGCTTTTTAATTAAACAAACAAACAAACAAACAAACAAACATGGCAGCCCAGATATGGTGACTAACACGTCAGGCATGACAGCAAGATGGAAGCAGTGTCAGGTTTGGAATAGTTCCCTAGAGGCAGCTCTGAACTTACAGCTTGTATTTCATTTCTGCCTCAGCTAGTGCTTTTGTTGCAGGAAAGGGAACCCCTTCCAGGCCCCAAGAGTGGGCTCTTGTCTAACACTCGGAAATGAATGGTCCGAGGACACACGTGCTGACAAAGCAAGAGACTTTACTGGAAAAGGGTGCCCAGGTGGAGAGCAATAGGGTAAGGGACCCCAGGAGAACGGCTCTGCTTCCTGGCTGTCAGTCTCAGGTTTTATGGTGATGGAATTAGTTTCCAGATTGTCTTTGGCCAGTCATTTTGACTCAAGAGTCCTTCCTAGTGGCCCTCCCATTGCTCAGCCAAGATGGATGCCAGTGAGAAGTATTCTGGGAAGTTAATTCTCAGCTATATTTTGTACAATGTATTCTGACAGCTGAGTGAAAAGGGAAGAAATTTAAGTAGAAATGATTTTTGTTTTATGGGTGTATAAAATAATGTACAAATAGAAAACAACTAAGGAAACCAAAATACATACTCTTTGTATAATTTGCAGACCCAAATTTGCTCTGAGTACAACTTGTAGTCTGTTTTCTGATTGCTGAGAAGGGCAAATTGAGTAAACATGAGAACTTGGCATGAAAGAATGAAATTGTTGCCATTTCCTTTTCTAGGGGCTCTTCCCTACCCAGGGGTCAAACCTGGGTCTCCTGCATTGTAGGCAGATTCTTTATTAACTGAGCCACCAGGGAAGCCTCAATCTTAGAACTGTAGTCAATCCTGTCATGTTTTGTATTAGAATATAAAAGTTGATCTAATACAGAAAAGTAGGAGTTACTTAACCAGTTGCTTAATTCAGCTGTGAGCCTAAAAAATAACTAGAATGACTTATCTGGTAAGTTATTGTTTTTAACTCTTTGTTGTGCCCGACTCTGCAACCTCATGGACTGTGTAGCAAACCAGGCTCCTCTGTCCTCTAACTATCGCCCAGAGTTTGCTCAAATTCATGTCCATTGAGTTGGTGGTGCTGTCTAACCATCTCATTTTCTACCTCCCCTTTCGCCTTCAATCTTTCCCAGTATCAGGGTCTTTTCCAAAGAGTTGGCTATTCGAATCAAGTGGCCAAAGTATTGGAGCTTCAGCTTTAGCAACAGTCCTTCCAATAGGAACCACTCAGCGATTGATTTCCTTTAGGATTGACTGGTTTGATCTTGCAATCCAGGGAACTCTCAAGAGTCTTCTCCAGCACCACAGTTCAAAAGCATCAATTCTTCGGCGCTCAGCCTTCTTACGGTCCAACTCTCACATCCATGCATGACTACTGGAAAAATCATAGCTCTAACTATGTGGACCTTTGTTGGCAAAGTGATGTCGCTGCTTTTTAATACACTGTCTAGATTTGTCGTAGCATTCTTTCCAAGGAGCAAGGATCTTAATTTCATGGCTGCATTCACCATCCGCAGTGATTTTGGAGTACACAAAATCAAATCTGTCCCTGCTTCCACTTTTCCCTCATATTTGCCATGGAGTGATGGGACCGTATACCATGATCTTAGTTGTTGTTGTTTTTTTAATTTATCTATTTTTAATTGAATAATTGCTTTACAGAATTTTGTTGTTTTCTATCAAACATCATCATGAATCAGCCAGATCTTAGTTTTTTTTAATGTTGAATTTCACAGCAGCATTTTCATTCTCCTCTTTCACCCTCATTAGGAGACTCTCTAGTTCTTTTTCACTTTCTGCCATTAGAGTGATGTCATCTGTGTACCTGAGGTTGTTGATATTTCTCCTGGCAATTTGGCAAGTAGACCCACCAAAATTACTTGTTTGGGTTTGATCATGGCGCTGTGCTGTTAAAAAGATAATTACACAAATGTTGTTCCTTTTTTACATTTCTGAAAGTTTGAAATAATCGTAGACTTGCTGAAAAGTTGCAGCCTCTATCCTTTTGAAACTTAAGTATTTGGTGAACATGGAGAAAGTGCAAAGATAATACCAAAAACATGCATGTACAATGTTGTGAGATAAATATGCCATCAACATTAGTACTGGCTAGGAACAAGTGAAAAGGGAAAAATTTTATGCTTGATGGAGACACCTTTTCCTTGAAATTATGTTGAAGGGTTTTGTGTAGGGCTAGGAGATTCCAGTGCTTTTTAATTGAAGGACGAGTGGATTCTGTTTAACTAGTGTCACTAGTGGATGCCATTTAACAAATTAGAATCTAACTAGGGTGAATATAAGACTGTTCTCATTCCATTTAATGAATCTGTAATACAGATTATTGTACTAAAATATTACTTTCATAAAATAATTGACCGATTGTAGAACTTTAAATATCTGTTTATAATATAACCTTCTAAGGTCCTTGTTTTTAAAAAAAAAAAAACACAAAAACTTATTTCCTACCAGAACATTCTAATTCCCTACTTCTAGGCTTAGGACCTAGGTATTTGTTTTTATCAAGCTTCCCAGATGTTTCTGATTATAGCCAGGTTTGGAAATCATTTAACTGCAAGATAACAGTCCAGAGGCCTTGATAATAGCTGTTGTCTATTGCACAACCACTGTAACAACTGTCGTTTATTGTGCTTATTGTATCTGAAGTGCCAAATATTTCAAGTATTTCATATATATCTTATGATAACCTCATAAATACATTGTCCCAGTCTAAGGCTCAGAAAGATTATGTAGCTTACCCATCCAGAGTATAGCTCCAAGTTACAGCAGATACTAGATTTCAGGTTTCTAGCTATATTTTTACAGTGGTCCACACAAAATCACTGCAGATGGTGATTGCAGCCATGAAATTAAAAGACACTTACTCCTTGGAAGAAAAGTTATGACCAACCTAGATAGTATATTCAAAAACAGAGACATTACTTTGCCGACTAAGGTCTGTCTAGTCAAGGCTGTTTTTCCTGTGGTCATGTATGGATGTGAGAGTTGGACTGTGAAGAAGGCTGAGCGCCAAAGAATTGATGCTTTTGAACTGTGGTGTTGGGGAAGACTCTTGAGAGTCCCTTGGACTGCAAGGAGATCCAACCAGTCCATTCTGAAGGAGATCAGCCCTGGGATTTCTTCAGAAGGAATGATGCTAAAGCTGAAACTCCAGTATTTTGGCTACCTCATGTGAAGAGTTGACTCATTGGAAAAGACTCTGATGCTGGGAGGGATTGGGGGCAGGAGGAGAAGGGGTCGACAGAGGATGAGATGGCTGGATGGCATCACGGACTCGATGGACGTGAGTCTGAGTGAACTCCAGGAGTTGGTGATGGGCAGGGAGGCCTGGCGTGCTGTGATTCATGGGGGTCGCAAAGAGTCGGACATGACTGAGGACTGAACTGAACTGAACACCCTTATCAATGGAGGATATATTACAAGGTCTCCAGTGGATGCTTGAAACCACAGATAGTAATACTGAACCCTGTCTGTACTGTTTTTTTTTTTTTTAATTTTTAAAATTTTTTAAATTTTATTTTTACTTAATTCTACGTTACAGTACTGTATTGATTTTGCCATACATTGACATGAATCAGCCACAGGTGTACACGATCTCCTAATGCTGAAGCCCCCTCCCACTTCCTACCCCATATCATCTCTCTGGATCATCCTGTGCACCAGCCCCAAGCATCCTGTATCCTGTATTGAACATAGACTGGCGCTTCGTTTCTTACATGATGGTATACATGTTTCAGTGCCATTCTCCCAAATCATCCCACCCTCTCCCTCTCCCTCAGAGGCCAAAAGTCCATTCTATACCTCTGTGTCTCTTTTGTTGTCTCACATACAGGG
Source organism: Nanger dama (assembly GCA_917880005.1). Taxonomy (NCBI): domain Eukaryota; kingdom Metazoa; phylum Chordata; class Mammalia; order Artiodactyla; family Bovidae; genus Nanger; species Nanger dama. The sequence goes on from CAKJTW010000022.1 coordinate 36,677,660, forward strand.
TCATCATTACTGTCTTTCTAAATTCCATATATATGTGTCAGTATACTGTATTGGTGTTTTTCTGTCTGGTTTACTTCACTCTGTATAATCGGCTCCATTTTCATCCATCTCATTAGAACTGATTCAAATTTATTCTTTTTAAGGGCTGAGTAATACTCCATTGTGTATATGTACCTGTTTTTTTCTATACATACATACTTAGGATAAAGTTAAACTTATAAATTAGACACAGTAAGAGATGGACAACAACAGCTAATAATAAAGCAGAACAGTTTTAACAATATACTGTAGTAAAGGTTGTTATAAAAATGTGGTCTGTCTCTCAAGTTCAACTCTGCCAGAAATGCTTCTTTATTGGCAGACTCAGCCTCTCCAACAATTTTTACATTTTTCAGTTGAAATCTATTCTTGAGTCTTGTGTAACCACTTCATATTGGAGTAAATGGCTTGGTGTCGTTTTAGGGGATCCCTTGCTTGCTAAAGTTGTCATACAAGCTCCATGCTTTCTAGTGTGACCTGTTGCCATCATTTGTAACATGTTTTATGTTCATGTCTTCCACCCATAGATTTAATGCCTTTTCCATCCTGACTTTTCCATTTATCTTGCACTATGACTTTTCCTTTTCCATTTATCAGGCACTGTTGCTGTAACTTTGCAGTTTGAGGTGTATCAGCAAATGTAGCATAAATTTTTTTTCCTTTTTTTCAATTTCATGGATAGAAGATGCCTTTTAGGTACAATTTCTTTTTCCTTATTAAATCAAGACCTTCACCTTTTCATTTATGGGAAGTACTTATAGCTTCTCTTTCATATATGCAAATTGCCAGAGTTCCAACTCTTGTTCTTTGGGGCCATTATTAAGTAAAAGTACGAAGTGAGGGTTACTTGAACATAAGCATTGCAATATCACAACGGGTGATCTGATTATACTGAGAAGGCTAAGTGACCAATGGGCAGGATACACAGAACAGAGGGATGAATCACAACACAGGCTGGACAGAGCAGGACAGCACAGGAAGATGTGAGATTTCATCATGCTATTGGCTCAGAGGCTAAAGCATCTACCTCCAATGCGGGAGACCCGGGTTCGATCCCAGGCTTGGGAAGATCCTCTGGAGAAGGAAATGGCAATCCACTCCAGTATTCTTGCCTGGAGAATCCCGTGGACGGAGAAGCCTAGTAGGTTACAGTCCTCAGGGTCGCAAAGAGTCGGACACGACTGAGTGACTTCACCTTCACCTTCATTCAGAACAGCACACAATTTAAAACTGATGAATTGCATATTTCTGGAATTTTCCATTTAATATTTTCAGACTGCAGTTAACAGCTGGTAGCTGAAACCTTGGAAAGCAAAACTTGAGGTGAAGGGGGACTCTTATTGACATATGATTATCTTATATATTTTTAATTAAAAACTTGGGTAGTCATTTTAGGGTCTCTTTGCTTGGCTTTTTCCTTCTGTTTAGATCAAATCATGTTTTGTATTCTTTCTTTGCTTATGCTGTTCTTACCTATCTTGAAGTCACATCCATTAACGAAGGCCCACCTCGAAGCTACTCATTCTGGAAGCTTTTCCTATCTTTGATCCTTTCCCTAACTTAAACTCCTTGAAGACTACTCTCCTAGTAGGTAACAGCATTGTCAATTTGTAAAATATATTTTCAGTTACTGTTTATGCTAATGTTACAAATATTACGGGTGGCGTAGTTAGTTGCAGTATTGTGATGGGTAGCATGCTTTTTCTGAGCCGTTTACTGATCTCTGACATTAATGCAGTATAGTACTGCTCTTGAGTAGAATGTTGTTTGTGTGTGTGTGTGTCTGTGTGTGTGTGTGCTTAGTAGAAACACAAGAGAACAAATCCATACTTTTGTTTATTTGCTTTTCAATGAGTTTAAATCCTCAAAGGGTACAGCATCACAGAGTCTGTGTCCAGCGGTCTTGGCAGTAAGGCTGCTTCAGAATTTGGCACAAACCATGCCACTGTTTACCTGAGCATGAGTTGTCTTTCCCCAGATTACTCTGGTTTTGTTAGGTTTGCTGCCAAGAGTTACCGTGTTGTTCTTTGCTTTGTATACATAAGTACATCTCTTGCCTAGATAGAATTTACTTTCATCTCAAGCATATATACCTTCGATTTTCAGGAGAGCTGTGTACTCCCTCTTGGTTCCATAGACCCCGCTTATAGCCAGCAAAAGGAAGGCTTTGAGCCACACAGCCTTCCAGACATATTTGTTTTTTTAGAAGTCCTGTTCCTAGCACGCCTCCACAGGGTCCAAGATGGCTAAAGAGAGACCGTTATTTTTATAATGGAATAAATGAACAGGCCTAGGTTATGGAAAAAGTTAGAATTTTCTGTTTTGAGGTTTCAGATTACTTTGGCTGCTTCAGTAGCTCTATAAGGCAGGCTTTTCAAATCTTCTGTTGTAGAGTAAATTTATAAACATACAGCAACATTTATCATAATTAATAATTTCAGCAGTAATGTAATTTAGTTTGCAGTACAATTTTTTAACTTGTATTTTCTTAGAACTTTATTAGTCTGCTAGGACTGCCATTAGGACTGCCATTACAGAAAACCACAGATGAGGTGGCTTAAACAACAGACATTTGTTTTCTCACAGTTCTGGAGGCTGGAAGTCCAGTATTAAGGTGCTAGCAGATTTGGTATCTGAGAAGGGTCTTCCTGAATTACATATGGCCACCTTCTGTCTGTGTCCTCACATGGCCTTTGTGCAACCTCTGGAGGAGAAAGGGTTATCTCCAGTGTGTCTTCCTCTTGTAAGGATACCGGGTCCACGTGATGGGCCCTACTCTTATGACCTCCTTTAACTTTAGTTACCCCCCTTAAGGCCCTGTCTCTCAGATACATTAGGATTAGGGCTTCATCATAAGAGTTTTGGGTGTATGCAATTGGCCTGTAACAGGAATTGAATTTCTGTTTTCCTGTGCATGGTGGTGTAATAGCTATAGAAATTTTTTTTTTAATCAGATAATAAATACTTTGTTTCTATCTACCTTTTTATTAGGCAAGTAATGTTAAGATGAATATCAGTTGAACATTTTGAGTCATGGGGTTCAATATTTTGGAAGGAAATGGCTTTAAAATCTTTTAGAAGCTGACTTGAGAGGTATATGCTGGAAATAATTTGAACTCTTTGATAAAACTGTGTTATGTACAGAATGCATATATATCATGAGTACACAAGGTACAGTAGTGACTGATTAAAATGGACTAAAGTTAATCCTTTAAAAATTTTGCCTATATTCTTAAAACTTGTTTTTTCATCCTTCTATTTTCACAAGATCTCAGGATTGGAAGATGTATTGTCATTTAACCTAATTATGCAAATAGTACTCTTAATTCCCCCTGCAACATGCCTGTGACTGTAACTCTGACTAGTATTGTAGCCACAAGCATATATGGCTGTTGAGCACTTGAAATGTTGCTAGTCTGAATTGATATTTGGTATAAGTGTAAAATGCACAGAGGATTTTGCAAAGACTTAAAGAATATGAAATATCTAATTCATTTTTATATTGATTACATGTTGAAATAATGTCTTGGATATATTGAGTTAAAGAAAATATATTATTACAATGGAGTTTTTGTTGTTCAGTTGCTAAGTCGTGTCTGACTCTTTGTGACATTATGGACTGCAGCATACCAGACTTCCATGTCCTTCACTGTCTCCTGGAGTTTGCTCAGACTCATGTCCATTGGTGATGCCATCCAACTGAGTTTACTTGTTTGTTTTTACTTTTTAAAATGTGGCTTCTAGAAAACTTAAAATTGCATATATGACTTGTGTTATATTTCTGACAAACAGCTGATGTAGTCTGTTAAAAACTCAGCTGCCTTCTGAGATAACACATTCCATCTTTGAATAGATGTCACTATTAATTTTTTCTTCCTATTTTTATACGTATCTATCTTTGATATTTGCATTCAGATATTCTCATTTACTCCCTAGGACCAAAAAAATAAGTCTGATTTCTCTTTTTAATATTATTGCTTTGTAGTTTGAAGACAGCTATCTTTTGTTGTGACTTTTAGTCTTTCCATTTTCTTTAACATCATTTATATGGTAGGGAGTCATATCTCTCCAGCCATTTTTACTCCCCTTTGAACTTCATTTGGTACATATCCCCGCTAATACCAGGACTGAAATGAATATCTTGTGATCTTAAAATTGCAGATTGAATCTCTCTTTGTGAGCTTCTATGTGCTATATAAATAAGCTAATGAGGCATAAAGTTAAGTTACCTTTTAGGGAAACCTTAATTCTTATACTGACATAGAGAGTATATTGTCAACTCAGATGTCTCTACCTTTTCCCCTTGTGCTGCCACTATTTTATCTTGCTTCTTCAGAATTGTTGTTATTATTTTTTAATTAGACGTACTTGATTGAGTGGGTGAAATGTGTCCCTCCTCCTCATTTGCAGTCCCATTTTATAGTTGTGTCCTTAACTGAAGCTTTATCTTTTAGATTGTGGTTTGATTGTGGGAAAAAGGACACGATTTGGATCCATATATTTCTGTAACAGATTTCATTTGGGTTCTGAATGTGTCATATAAAGTATTTATTAACTTTTTCAGCTTTTATCATGTGTATACTTAAAGTGTATCTTTTGTTTTCATCACAATAATAAATAATGTTCAGTTCAGTTCAGCTGCTCAGTTGTGTCCGACCCTCTGCGACCCCATGGACTGCAGCACGGCAGGCCTCCCTGTCCATCACTAACCCCTGGAGTTTACTCAAACTCGTGAGTTGGTGATGCCATCCAATCATCTCATCCTCTGTCATCCCCTTCTCCTCCTGCCTTCAATCTTTCCCAGCATCTGGGCTTAATTAAGGATGGATTCTTGTGGTATATAATTTTACTGAAGTTGATATACAACTAATCAGCTATTAATTCATCTTATTTTATTAGTCCTCCAGTTTTTATTTCTCTGCCTTGCCCCTGTTCACATCATGACTGAAATCTTGTCTGAATTACCTCATATAATTTCTTTCTTTGCAGTCTAATGAATATGTCAGAAATGGAAAATAAGATCTGATTTATAAAGAAAAACCCACACTAACTTGTGAATGACTTCATTTTCTTTCTGTTTGATTTTCTTTTAATGAAAATGCTTTAGGTTTCTTAATAAATAATAATTTTGGAAAATAGAGATAATATAAAAGGGAATTACCCCCAAATCCAGTTTGCAAAATATAACCAGTGTTAAAATTTGTATTTATCTTCATTTTGGCTTTTTTTCTTTGTCAGCTTAAAAATTTTTGATAGTGGGGCATGGTTACTCTTCTCTTGGGTAAATAGTTAGCCTAAGTTACAGGTAGGTGTACATGTAACTTCTTAAGAAATTGCCAAACCATTTTGTAACATAAATGTTAACATTTATGTTCCCATCAAGTGTGTAAAAATCTTTAGTAGTTTCACATACTAACTCCTGAGATGGCCACTCTTAGTAATTTTAGCCATTCTAGTGGAATAACTAGTGGATAAAACATTGTGATTATAATTGTCATTTTACTAATGAGTAATGTCTTCCACTGGAGAAGGGAATGGCAGACCACTTGAGTATTCTTGCCTTGAGAACCCCATGAACAGTATGAAAAGGCAAAAAATGATAGGATACTGAAAGAGGAATTCCCCAGATCAGTAGGTTCCCAATATGCTACTGGAGATCAGTGGAGAAATAACTCTAGAAAGAACGAAAGGATGGAGCCAAAGCTAAAACAACACCCAGTTGTGTATGTGACTGGTGATAGAAGCAAGGTCTGATGCTGTAAAGAGCAATATTGCATAGGAACCTGACGTTAGGTCTATGAATCAAGGCAAATTGGAAGTGGTCAAACAGGAGATGGTGAGAGTGAATGTTGACATTCTAGGAATCAGCGAACTAAAATGGACTGGAATGGGTGAATTTAAGTCAGATGACCGTTATATCTACTGCTGTGGGCAGGAATCCCTTAGAAGAAATGGAGTAGCCATCATGGTCAACAAGAGAGTCCGAAATGCAGTACTTGAATGCAATCTCAAAACGACAGAATGATCTCAGTTCGTTTCCAAGGCAAACCATTCAATATCACAGTAATCCAGGTCTATGCCCCAACCAGTAACGCTGAAAAAGCTGAAGTTGAATGGTTCTATGAAGACCTACAAGGCCTTTTAGGCCAAAAAGATATCATTTTCATTATAGGGGGCTGGAATGCAAAAGTAGGAAGTCAAGAAACACCTGGAGTAACAGGCAAATTTGGCCTTGCAATATGGAATGAAGCAGAGCAAAGGATAATAGAGTTTTGCCAAGAGAACGCACTGGTCATAGCAAACACCCTCTTTCAACAACACAAGAGAAGACTCTACACATGGACATTACCAGATGGTCAACACCAAAATCAGATTGATTATATTCTTTGCAGTCAAAGATAGAGAAGCTCTATACAGCCAGCAAAAATAAGACCAACAGCTGACTGTGGGATCCTGAACTCCTTATTGCCAAATTCAGACTGAAGTTGAAGAAAGTGGAGAAAACCACTAGACCATTCAGGTATGACCTAAATCAAATCCCTTATGACTACAGTGGAAGTGAGAAATAGATTTAAGGGACTAGATCTGATAGAGTGCCTGATGAACTATGGATAGAGGTTCGTGACATTGTACAGGAGAGAGGGATCAAATCCTCATGGAAAAGAAATGCAAAAAAGCAAAATGGCTGTCTGAGTAGGCCTTACAAATAGCTGTGAAAAGAAGAGAAGCTAAAAGGAAAGGAGAAAGGAAAGATATAAGCATCTGAATGCAGAGTTCCAAAGCATAGCAAGAAGAGATAAGAAAGCCTTCCTCAGCAATCAGTGCAAAGAAGTAGAGGAAAAAAACAGAATGGGAAAGACTAGAGAGCTCTTCAAGAAAATTAGAGATACCAAGGAAACATTTCATGCCAAGATGGGCTTGATAAAGGACAGAATGGTATGTACCTAACGGAAGCAGAAGATATTAAGAAGAGGTGGCAAGAATACACAGAAGAACTGTACAAAAAAGATCTTCCACGACCCAGATAACCACGATGGTGTGATCACTCACCTAGAGCCAGACATCCTGGAATGTGAAGTCAGGTGGGCCTCAGAAAGCATTACTACGAAGAAAGCTAGTGGAGGTGGTGGAATTCCAGTGGAGCGATTTCAAATCCTGAAAGATGATGCTGTGAGAAAGTGCTGCACTCAGTATGTCAGCAAATTTGGAAAACTCAGCAGTGGCCCCAGGACTGGAAAAGGTCAATTTTCATTCCAATCCCAAAGAAAGGCAATGCCAGAGAATGCTCAAACTACCGCACAATTGCACTCATCTCACATGCTAGTAAAGTAATGCTTAAAATTCTCCAAGCCAGGCTTCCGCAATACGTGAACCGTGAACTCTCTGATGTTCAAGCTGGTTTTAGAAAGGCAGAGGGACCAGAGGTCAAATTGCCAACATCCACTGCATCATGGAAAAAGCAAGAGAGTTCCATAAAAATATCTATTTCTGCTTTATTGACTATGCCAAAGCCTTTGTGTGGACCACAACAAACTGTGGAAAATTCTGAATGAGATGGGAATACCAGACCACCTGTCCTGCCTCTTGAGAAACCTATATGCAGGTCAGGAAGCAACAGTTAGAACTGGACATGGAACAATGGACTGGTTCCAAGTAGGAAAAGGAGTACGTCAAGGCTGTATATTGTCATCCTGCTTATTTAACTTCTATGCAGAGTACATCATAAGAAACACTGGGCTGGAAGAAGCACAAGCTGAAATCAAGATTGCCGGGAGAAATCTCAATAACCTCAGATATGCAGATGACACCACCCTTATAGCAGAAAGTGAAGAGGAGCTAAAAAGCCTCTTGATGAAAGTGAAAGAGGAGAGGGAAAAAGTTGGCTTAAAGCTCAGCATTCAGAAAACGAAGATCATGGCATCTGGTCCCATCACTTCATGGGAAATAGATGGGGAAACAGTGGAAACAGTGACAGACTTTATTTTGGGGGGCTCCAAAATCACTGCAGATGGTGGCTGCAGCCATGAAATTAGAAGATGCTTACTCCTTGGAAGGAAAGTTATGACCAACCTAGATAGCATATTCAAAAGCAAAGGAGTTACTTTGCCATCAAAGGTCCGTCTAGTCAAGGCTGTGGTTTTTCCAGTGGTCATGTATGGATGTGAGAGTTGGACTGTGAAGAAAGCTGAGCGCCAAAGAATTGATGCTTTTGAACTGTGGTGTTGGGGAAGACTCTTGAGAGTCCCTTGGCCTCAAGGAGATCCAACCAGTCCATTCTGAAGGAGATCAGCCATGGGATTTCTTTGGAAGGAATGATGCTGAAGCTGAAACTCCAGTACTTTGGCCACCTCATGCAAAGAGTTGAGTCATAGGAAAAGACTCTGATGCTAGGAGGGATTGGGGGCAGGAGGAGAAGGGGTCGACAGAGGATGAGATGGCTGGATGGCATCCCGGACTCGATGGACGTGAGTCTGAGTGAACTCCGGGGAGTTGGTGATGGACAGGGAGGCCTGGCGTGCTGTGATTCATGGGATTGCAAAGAGTCAGACACGACTGAACTGAACTGAACTGAACTGAGCTGAATGATGTTGAGTTACTTATCATGTGCTTGTTTGCCATCTATATGTCTTTGATTGTCTGTTGAAATATTTGGTCCATTTTTAAGTTGTATTGTCTAATGTGTTGTATATTTTAGATACTAGTTCTCTGTTGAATTATGCAAATAACTTACTTCTCATTATATCTTTATCTACTATCAATAATTCTTATCTACCACAAATATTACTGTACTGCTTTCCTTAGTAGTGATTTTCTGGGGTTATTTTGGCTACTCTGCATGGTTTGCAGGATCTTAGTTCCCTGACCAGGGATTGAACCCATCTAATTCTTTTTTAAGAAATAATTGTTCTATCTCACACATTCATTCATTTAGTTATTTATTAATACTGGTAGGACACATAAATATTAATTTTGTCATTGTTTATTGCTCAGATTATCCTGAATCTGACTATTGGGAGTTCTTTGCTGTTAGCTCGTATTCATCTTTCAACATGCCTCATCATTTGTTTTGGAGCACTTCTTTATTTTCTTGTTTGTCTTATATTTTTCCTCCTCAGTTCTGGAATTGATCATTTTTCAAGGAGTTCGGGTTCGTTTTATCTCAGAATAGTGTTTAGATACCAAGGTCTCAGCTCTAAAAGTGCTAGTCGCTCCTACTTCTAGGTGTTTTGAACAAATAGGTGTAAGAACTTGTATTTTTCACCTATCTCTGTGTAAATATATTTGTTTATATGTATTAAAAACCATGAATTCATACTGATAACACAGTTTTAATCTACTGACACCAGATTCAGTCTAGCCTTTGTTTTTTCCTTATTTGTAACTCCTTTTTCCAACAGTGGAAAACTTGAATCTCATCTACAATATATTTGTTATTTGTTCAGTTCTGGTGTACATGTAAATGTAATTTCAGAGTTACTATTATAAATATATTTACTTCCTAGAGTGTAGTATTGTGTACACCTCTTTTTGTCTTTAGTCTCATACTATATAGGCAACATACTGGTTTTCAATGTTTTGTTCTGTTATTACCTGTTTTGTTCATTGCTGTTACGTTACTCATTTGACATATAGTTTTGTTACCGCTTCTTAACCATTTTGAGTTCTTCTCACATTCTGGCAGGTTTTGGTTCTGTTTTCATTGGCATATACGAAATGTTGTTCAGTTGCTAGCTCATGTCTGACTCTTTGTGACCCCATGAACTGTAGCTCACCAGGCTTCTCTGTCCTCCACTATGTCTGGCAGTTTGATCAAATTCATGTCTGTTCAGTTGGTGAGGCTATCTGTCTCATCCTCTGCTGCCCCCTTCTCCTTTTGCCTTTAGTCTTTCCTAGCATCAGGGTCTTTTCCAGTGACCAGCTCTTTGCATCAGTGGCCAAAGTATTAGAGCTTCAGCTAAGCCTCAGTCCATCCAATGAACATTCAAGCTTGATTTTCTGTAGAATTGACTACTTTGATCTCCTTGCTGTCCAAGGGACTCTCAAGAGTTTTTCCAGCACCACAATTCGAAAGCATCAGTTTTTAGATGCTCAGCCTTCTTTATGGTCCAGCGCTCATATCCACACATGGAAAAAGCTATGGAAAAACCATAGCTTTGACTCTGTGAACCTTTGCTGGGCAGGTATTACATCTCTGCTTTTAATACGCTGTCTAGGTTGGTCATAACTTTCCTCCTGAGAAATCTGTATGCAGGTCAAGAAGCAACAGTTAGAACTGTACATGGAACAACAGACTGATTCCAAATTGGGAAAGGAGTATGTCAAGGCTGTATACTGTCACTCTGCTTATTTAATTTATATGCAGAGTACACCATGGAAATGCTGGGCTGGAGGAAGCATAAGCTAGAATCTAGATTGCCGGGAGAAATATCAATAACCTCAGATATGCAGGTGACACCACCCTTAACGGCAGAAAGCGAAGAAGAACTAAAGAGCCTGTTATGAAAGAGGAGAGTTAAAAGTTGGCTTAAAACTCAACATTCCAGAAAACTAAGATCATGGCATCCGGTCCCATCACTTTCATGGCAAATAGATGGGGAAACGGTGACTGATTTTATTTTTGGGGGGCTCCAGAATCACTGCAGATGGTGATTGCAGCCATGAAATTAAAAGATTCTTACTCCTTGGAAGAAAAGCTATGACAAACCTAGACAGCATATTGAAAAGCAGAGACATTACTTTCCCAGCAAAGGTCCATCTAGTCAAAGCTATGGCTTTTCCAGTAGTCATGCATAGATGTGAGAGTTGGACTGTAAAGAAAGGTGAGTGCCGAAGAACTAATGCTTTTGAACTGTGATGTTGGAGAAAACTCTTGAGAGTCCCTTGGTCTGCAAGGAGATCTAGCCGGTTCATCCTAAAGGAAATTACTCCTGAATGTTCATTGGAAGGACTGATGCTGAAGCTGAAGCTCCAATATTATGGCCACTTGATGTGAAGAAATAACTTGTGGTAAAGACCCTGAAGCTGGGAACGATTGAAGGCAGGAGGAGAAGGGGATGACAGCAGATGAGATGGTTGGATGGCCTCACCGACTCTATGGACATGAGTTTAAGTAAGCTCTAGGAGTTGGTGATGGACAGGGAAACCTGCCGTGCCGCAGTCCATGGGGTCACAAAGAGGTGGACACAACTGAGCGTCTGAACTGAACTGTATGGTAGTTTGAATATTATTTGGCACTGCCTTTCTTGAGGATTGGAGTGAAAACTGGCTTTTCCATTCCTTTGGCCATTGGTGAGTTTTCCAAATTTGCTGACATATTGAGTGCAGCCCTTTAACAGCATCATCTTTTAGGATTTTAAATAGCTCTTTTGGAATTCCATCACTTCACTAGCTTTATTTGTAGTAACGTTCTTGTAACGTTCTTAAGACCCACTTGACTTCACATTCTGTGATGTCCAATTCTAGGTAAAACATTACTGTGGTATTAATTGTCAGTTCTGTAAAACAGTATGTCTGGAAATGTCCCTTCCATGTCTTATCTCTTTTACACTTTTACCCATCTCATTTTCCTTTTCTACCATTTAACTACCCATCTGTTTGGTTGACCAATCTTAATAGTTTCTTCCTTAGTTTTTAATTTCTTCCTATCATCTTACACAGATGAGAAGATACATGTAGGAAAACAGATATAAAAATTACATTGAGTTGGCCAAAAAGTTTTTCTGTAAGCTGTTACAAGAAAATGCAAAGGAACTTTTTGCCAATCCAATATATGAAAAGTAGTGTATACTTGATCCTATGACGGCTTTATTAAGATACAATTCACATGCTGTAAAATTTATCCCTTTAAATTGAACAATTCTGTCACTTTTAGTATATTAACAGAGTTGTGCAACCATCATTATTAGCCATTAGAGAATTGCAAGTGAAAACAACAGTGATTCTACCACTCCAACAGTGATAGTTTAAAGGGACAGACTAATAACAAATGTAAACATGGATGTGGAGAAACTGAACCCCTCTCACATTACTGGGGGAATGTAAATGTCACAGCTGCTTCAGCAAACAGTTTGGCAGTTTCTCAGAAAGTTAATCCTGAGATGCAGCAATTACATCCCTACGTATATATATCCAGAAGAGGAAGCACAAGTCCATATGAAAACATTGTGAATCTATAAAGAAAATTATGTATTATTTATACAATAAGGCTTCCCTGGTGGCTCAGTGGTAAAGAATCTGCCTGCCCATGTAGTATTCTTGCCCGAAGAATCCCATGGACAGAGGCGCTTGGCAGGCAGAGTTGAATGTGACTGAAGTGACTTAGCCTGCAAGCACACAATGGCTATTGATGCTCAACATCTTTACATGTGCCTGTTGGCAATTTGTATATCTTTGGTGGAAAAGTCAAAGTGTTAGTTGCTCAGTCGTGTCTGACTCTGTGACTCCATGGACTGTAGCCTGCCGTGTTCCTCTGTCCATGGGATTCTCTAAGCAAGAATACTGGAGTGGGTTCCCATTCCCTTCTCCATGAGATCTTCATGACCTGGGGATCGAACCCTGGCCTCCCAAATTGTAGGCAGATTCTTTACCATCTGAGCCATCAGGAAGCCCATCTTCTGTGGGGCAATGTTTATTAAAAGTGCTGTGCCCAATTTTTAGTTAGGTTATTTATCTTTTCATTTATTGCCTGGAGATTACCTTTAATAACTTAAAACATTATAATTTGGGTTATTACCAGCTTAGTTTCAGTAAAATACAGTAGTTTTGCTCCTGTACTTTTCCTTTTGCTTCCTTTGTGCTCCTAGTGTCACACAAATTACTTCTTTCTGGTTTATAAACCCCAAAACGAAATTTAATAATTATTGCTTTGTGATTTCAGTCACTCAGTTTTGTCCAACTCTTTGCAACCCCATGGACTGCAGCATGCCAGGTTTCCCTGTCCATCACCAACTCCTGGAGCTTGTTCAAACATGTCCATCAAGTCAGTGATGCCATTCCAACCATCTCATCCTTTGTCGTCCCCCTCTCCTCCCACCTTCAATCTTTCCCAGCATCAGCTTTGAGCTTGTCTCTAGTTTTGGAGAGTGGGGGCTTTTCTCCCCCTGTCGTGTGCAGGTTTCTTATTGTGGAGCATGGGCTCTAGGGTGCATTGGCTTTGGTAGTTGCCACTGTTGGGCTCAGTAGTTGCAGTTCCCAGTCTCTGAAGCACAGACTGAAGAGTTCTGACACACCAGCTTGTTTGCTTTGTGCCATGTGGGATCTTCCCAGACCAGGGATCCAACCTGTTCCCCTGCATTGGCAGGCATTTTCTTTACCACTGGGCCACCAAGGTAGCCCTCTACTTTTCAGTTTGAGGATTTTTATTTGGTTCTTTTAAATTATTTCTTTTTGTTTATTAATCATCTCTATTTGGTGAATGTAGTTCTTATACTTTCCTTTAGTTTTTTAGAAATGATTTCTTTAGTTATTTGAATGTATTCAATATAGCATATTTAAAGTCTTTGCCTAGTGTCTGAGTTTTCTCAGGGCTCAGTTCAGTTCAGTCGCTCAGTCATGTCCGACTCTTTGCGACCCCATGAATCACAGCACGCCAGGCCTCCCTGTCCATCACCAACTCCCGGAGTTCACTCAGACTCACGTCCATCGAGTCCGGGATGCCATCCAGCCATCTCATCCTCTGTCGACCCTTTCTCCTGCCCCCAATCCCTCCCAGCATCAGAATCTTTTCCTATGACTCAACTCTTTGCATGAGGTGGCCAAAGTACTGGAGTTTCAGCTTCAGCATCATTCCTTCCAAAGAAATCCCATGGCTGATCTCCTTCAGAATGGACTGGTTGGATCTCCTTGAGGCCAAGGGACTCTCAAGAGTCTTCCCCAACACCACAGTTCAAAAGCATCAATTCTTTGGCGCTCAGCTTTCTTCACAGTCCAACTCTCACATCCATACATGACCACTGGAAAAACCACAGCCTTGACTAGACGGACCTTTGATGGCAAAGTAACTCCTTTGCTTTTGAATATGCTATCTAGGTTGGTCATAACTTTCCTTCCAAGGAGTAAGCATCTTCTAATTTCATGGCTGCAGCCACCATCTGCAGTGATTTTGGAGCCCCCAAAATAAAGTCTGTCACTGTTTCCACTGTTTCCCCATCTATTTCCCATGAAGTGATGGGACCAGATGCCATGATCTTCGTTTTCTGAATGCTGAGCTTTAAGCCAACTTTTTCCCTCTCCTTTCACTTTCATCAAGAGGCTTTTTAGCTCCTCTTCACTTTCTGCTATAAGGGTGGTGTCATCTGCATATCTGAGGTTATTGAGATTTCTCCCGGCGATCTTGATTTCAGCTTGTGTTTCTTCCAGTCCAGTGTTTCTCATGATGTTCTACATAGAAGTTACATAAGCAGAATGACAATATACAGCCTTGACGTACTCCTTTTCCTACTTGGAACCAGTCTGTTGTTCCATGTCCAGTTCTAGCTTCCTGACCTGCATAACAGATTTCTCAAGAGGGTGTTGATTGCTTTTTTCTCCCCATGAATGTAGGTTATACTCTTATACTTCTTGGGTTTTGTTTTGTGTTTTTGCATTTCATAATTTTTGGTTGAAAACTGGCCATTTTAAGCAAAACACCGTGGCAGCTGTTGTCAAATTGTCCATCTGCCCTCTTTCCTCTACCCCAGGATTTATTATTGTTTTTTGTTGTTTAGTGACTTTTGGGGAACTAATTCTGTAAAGTCTGTTTTCTTTGTCTTGTTTTGTCACTGAAGTCTTTAGTTATCCTATTGGTTGGTTGTGGGGTCTTGCAAGGAGTCAGACAGGTCAAATAGTCTTTTTGGGAATGGAGCTTTGAAGAAGCCTATTCTCCTCCAGTTGCTGACTGGGTGCTGATTTTTCCATGATTGCATGCTGTTGGTTTTCAAGGCTACTGTAAAACAGGTGAGGGAAGATATGAATGGGCAAGTTAAAATGCAACAAGGACTACTGTTTTTACTGACATCCAGCCCTTTTTCTTGAGTAAGTGTTCTTTGAATTGCTGTAACCCTTTTGTTCATTTCCAGAGTTCAGAAGAAATTGATTTTGATAATTTTGCCTCTTACTGCTTTTAATGAAGAAGAAAATTTTCTTAAGTCTTTACTCTGTAGATTTCTTTAATGTTACTCCACTGTATATCCTTTTGTTTTCCAGTGTACACATAAGAGAATCTTTAAAAGTAAATATTACTGTGCCAGCTGTCTAATAATAGGTTTTCCATTCAGGATATTGCTATCTGTCATGTCTGTTCTTCTAAAAGTTTTAATTTCTGCGTGGTGTTTTAACACATGGGAGTAACATAATATTTGTTTCACTTGTTTTTGAAACTTTGGTTTTTATGATTTTTCATTATCCTTAACAGTGCTTTGTTGAATGTTGTTTTATCTAAACCTTATAAGTTTATAAGGTATAAATTGGTGGAAGTGAAATTTATTGAGTGTGAGAGCATGAAGACTTAAGTTTTCGATGCATGTGGCCAAGTTGATCTTTAGGGAAGTGGTTTCATTTATATTCCACCAGTAATGTGTGAAAGTGCCTGTTTTCCCACATTCTCACACTACTGGGTACTACTGTTCATTTAATTTAGTGCTCTCCAGTAGATCTTTTGGTAATTATGAAAATGTTCTATATCTATTAAATTTCCATTTCTATATCAAGTAGGGTAATCACTATCAACATGTGGCTCTTGAGCACTTGAAATGTAGGTAGTCCTAAATAAGGTGTGCTGTATTTCAAAGATTATTACAAAGCAAAAGAGTGTAGAAAAATTAATAATGTAAAGTGAGTCATAATTTTTTATATTGACTGCATGTTGAGATGTTGATATTGTATATACATTGGGTGAAATAAAATAATGTTGTTAATTTCACCTTTTTACTCATCATGTGTCTGCTGTAGTATTTATTACATAGGTAATTCATCTTATATTTCTATCAGTAGTTGTCTAGACTGTAGACCATTCTTCCTTTTAAAAAGCCCTGCTTCTTTAAGCTTATGCTATTTAATAACTGTATTTTCTCACCCTTCTTAAATTTGTCAGATACCATATCCCTGTTTTCTCTTTATTTGTTAAAGATGGCACCAAACAGTTTTTCTTTCTACTCCAAGCTTTGTTATCATTCTGGGGCATATTTAGTGACCATGTGTAAAACTTGTTCAGTAATTTAGTTAAGACATCTGGGATTATTGTTGAGCCATCATTTTAATGGCTCCATGTGGTCATCATCTGAAACTTCTGTTCTACCTCTGAAGACTTAAGTATATGGCTTTTTCTGTCTACAGCTTCATATTCTTTTAGCTGTCTCATTTCCTTACTTTCTCCCTTGGATCCTTGACCCTCTCCATTTTGTTCAGTGATTCACTTCAACCATACTTGTCAGCTCTCATGATGCCTTGTAGTTTTTGTGCACCCTTTCTGCAAAATAACAGCTTCAGATAACAGTCTTGGCTTACATTCACTTACAGATTGTTACTGGAGTGAAAGATCACACGGTTCAGTTGAGTCACTCATTCGTGTCCAGTTCTTTGCCACCCCATGGATTGCAGCATGCCAGGCTTCCCTGTCCATCACAGATTTATCCTAGTGGACAGAATTGCTTGGATGGCTGCTGTGTATTCCTAGCCCTTCTTTTTGTTTTGATGGTTGCTGATTCAAATCTATATTTCTTAAAATTCCCTGGTAAGTCCCTTTAGGATTAGCAAATGATTTTTCTCTCTGATGTTTAAAGAAAATCCTATCTTTCTCTCCAAAATGTTATCTGTATCCTAGTTTACCTTCCTTACGTTAGCCACTTGTCTAGGTAATGCTTTTTTAAAATTTATTTTTATTTTAAAAATTTATTTGTTGAAGTATAGTAGATTTACAATGTTGTGTTAATTTCTGCTGTACACCAAAGTGACTCATTTATATACACATATGCTTTCTTTTTAATATTCCTTTCCATTGGGTTTATCCCAGGGTATTGAACATAGTTCTCTGTGCTGTGTACTAGGACCTTGTTTATTCATTCTGTATGTAATAACTTGCATCTGCTGACCCCAAACTCCCAGCATTTAAGCATGTAACCATCCTTTTTTTTTTTTAATTCCTAAAACCCTGCCTTAACCCTTTGTTTTCTCTAAATTCTACTGTATTGCTCTTCTGTTCACAGGTAAGCATTCTGAAAAAATTGACTTGTTTATGCTCACTGTCTGCAGTTACTCACTACTTATTTATTTCCATTATGCCTCCATCTGTCTTTCCCTTATCTGTCCACTGCTCTGACAATGGTCCCTGATAATGTTAAATAGATTCTTTTCTATCTCTGTATTGACCACTCCAGAGCATTTGGTACAGCTGACCACTTCTTGAAGGAAGCCACTACAGTTGACCTCCTTGAACTGCTTCTAAAAACTGTTTTCCTCATTATTCTTTTTCACCTTTTCCTAGGTTGTGTAGGTCATAGAGCTGGGATTTTGTTGTTGGTTGTGGCCTGTTTCGTACTCTAAATACTGTATTTGGATTCATAACCCATGGCCAACATGCCATTTAAATGTTGATGACTTAACATGTTAATATCTGCCTTAAAATGTTAGTATCTGCCTAAGCTAGACATTTCTATAACTTTTAACTTATATATAATATATAGCTGCCTACTAGATATTTGTTTTCCTAAAGCCCATTTTTTAGCACCTTAAACTCAAGTGAATTTTGCTTTTAGTGACTGGAATCACCATTAGTCCAGCTCAATCTAAATTCATAAGTTTAGAATTTATGTCTTGCTATTCCCCCCACAAGTTACAGAGACTTGTCACTTCAGCCCATTAATATCTAACCCAGCATTGTTTATTAGAAGTTAATGTAAGTCACATATGTAATTTAAGCTTTTCTGTTAGCCTAAGCTTCTCTAGTGGCTCCCTCCTGCAGTGCAGGAGACGTGGGTTCAGTCCCTGGGGCCATAAGATCCCCTGGAGAAGAAAATGGCAAGCCACTGCAATATTCTTGCCTAGAGAATCCCATAGACGGAGGAACCTGGCAGGCTATAGTCCATAGGGTTGCACAGAGTTGGACATGACTGAAGTGACTTTGCATGCAGGCATGTTAAAAAGTTGAAAAGAATGAATTTAATTTTAGTATCATTTTTATATAGCCCAATATATAGCTAAAATTTTATTTCAATGTGTAATCAGTATAAAAATTGACATTTCATTCTTTTTTTAAAAATAAGTATTTGAAACCTGATTTGTGGGACTTCTCTGCTGGTTCAGTGGCTAAGGCTCCATGCTCCCAGAGCAGAGGGCCTTGGGTTCGATCCCTGGTTAGGGGACTAGATCCCACATGCTTCAGCTAAGACCCAGCACAATCAAATAAATAAATAAATAATAAGTATATATTAAAAATCCTGGTTTGTATTTTATGCTTAGTATGTGTGTAAAAGTGGCTCAATTGTGTCCGACTCTTTGCAGCTTCGTGAACTATACAGTCCATGGAATTCTCTAGGACAGAATATTGGAGTAGGTAGCTGTTTCCTTCTCCAGGGGATCTTCCCAACCCAGGAATCGAACCCAGGCCTCCCGCATTGCAGGTGGATTCTTTACCAACGGAGACAGAACATATCCCAATTCAGACTTGATAAATTTCAAGTGATCGGTAGCCACATGGAGCTAGTGGCTACTCTAATGAACAGTAGTGTTCTCTAACTTAAATTCTCTTAATCCTTGCTACTTCTGTCATGATTCAGGTCGTAATTTCTTCCTTGGGCTACTGCAGCAGATCTTGAAATTGCTACCAGTATCTCCTCAATATTCTTATTAGTTGTAATTTTCTAAAATATGAATGTGACTTAGCTTGTGAATTAATGTGATAGTGCAGTTTTCTGCTTAAAATCCCTTCCATACTCTTCATAAATTTTCAAGATGATGCCTCATCTGAGTTCTTTACTGTGGCCTACAAAGTCCTTTGTGATCTGGATTTTGCTTGACTTCCTACTTTGCGTCTCCTAGACCTTGATTACGAGGTGTACTGAACTATTTTTAGTTAAAAAAAGATCTGTACTTTCTTCTCTTGCTTTTGGGCCTTTACAGTTGCCAATTTGCTTGCCCATATTGTGCAGCACCTACCCAAATTTCTCATCAGACTAAGGCCTGCTAGTCCTTTAGAATCTGAAGATTCAGACAATAGGATGGGAGAAAGCACCCTTCCTTTTTGTTCTCATAGCTGTCTTCCTGTGCTTGCCTCCATTATAGTGTTTATCACTGTATTAATAGAATTGCCTTCTAACTTCTCTGACCTCAGAGTCTTAGTTTCATAAGCAGACACCTTGTTTTCATTAGCTTCTATATCCCTAATCTGTTTAAAATAGATACATTGTAATACATACATTGTAATACATATGTATGTATACATACATACATAATATGAATCCAGTAGCTATGTTAAATGAATGAGTGTGGCCAGTAATTCTATAAGAAGAGATTTAAATTCCAAGTTCAGAGCAAAGAAAAAAATTTTATTAAAATTTTTAAGTTACTTCTTACATGTATTCATACAAATATTAAAATTTTTAGGTAGAGTAACCAAGAATCCAGAATAAGATTAAGAAAGTAGAAGTTGGTTCTGTTTGTACACAGTTGTTCATCTCAGTGAAAAGGGAGGAGCTAGGGGCATGCAAACTAACGTATGACCTTTAAAGAAAATTGAGGAGGGGACAATAAAGCTAATATTTAGGAAACACTTATGTGATCCTGTAACATCTTAGGAGTGTTGTTATAATAAATCTAGAATCTAGGTACTTTTGTACCAGTTATATTTAAAATACTTAAGACTTTTCAGTAGTGAAGTTCTGTAACTTTCCCTTGAGTTATCTAAGAGATGGTAGGAATTTCAAGTGCTAGTTTTCGTCTATGTGTATGATATAAGGCTTCTGTTAGAGTTAATAAGTAGATAAGTAAATTTATGTACCTTTGTCTTTTGTAGTGAGTGGTTGTTTTTGTGTTTAGAATTACATAAACTTTAGGAGAAAGCTTGCAGTTTATCTGTGTTTTAAAATTCAAAGTTGATACAGCTTGAATTTGAAATTGTATAGAAAAGATCAAATTTACCTTTGGAATTGTAAATTACTGATGTAAACCTTCCTTGAATCTTTATAGTGGGATTTTTTTCCCCTTTTTTATTATTGTAGTTACTAAGGGAGAAATAGAACCTTGGTCATATTTAGGTAATTTGGGGCTGAATATCTATCTCTTTTGTAAAGTTGGAAAGTTCAGTTCAGTCGCTCAGTCATGTCCAACTCTGCGACCCCATGGACTGCAGCATACCAGGCTTCCCTGACCATCACCAGCTCCCAGGGCTTGCTCAAACTCATGTCCATGATGCCGTCCAAGCATCTCATCCTCTGTCGCCCCCTTCTCCTCCTGCATTCAATCTTTCCCAGAATCAGGGTCTTTCCAGTGAGTCAGTTCTTCGCATCAGGTGGCCAAAGTATTGGAGTTTCAGCTTCACCATCTGTCCTTCCAAAAAACATTCAGGACTGATTTCTTTTAGGATTGACTGGTTTGATATCCATGCAGTTCAGGGGCCTCTCAAGAGTCTTCTCCAGCATCACAGTTCAAAAGCATCAGTTCTTGGGTGCTCAGCTTTCTTTATGGTCCAACTCTCACATCCGTACATACCTCCTGGAAAAACCGTAGTTCTGACTAGATGGACTTTGTCGGCAAAGTGATGTCTTGGCTTTTTAATATGTTGTCCAGCTTGTTCATAGCTTTTCTTCCAAGGCGCGTCTTTTAATTTCATTGCTGCAGTCACCATCTGCAGTGATTTTGGAGCCCAAGAAAATAAAGTCTGTTACTGTTTCCATTGTTTCCCCATCTATTTGCCATGGAGTGATGGGACTGGATGCCACAACCTTAGTTTTTTTAAATGTTTAGGATAGCTTTTTCACTCTCCTCTTTAACTTTCATCAAGAGACTCTTTAGTTCCTTCCTCTTCACTTTCTGCCATAAGAGTGGTGTTATCTGTGTATCTGAGGTTATTGATGTTTCTCCCAGCAGTCTTGAGTCCAGCTTGTGCTTCATCCAGCCCTGCATTTTGCATGATGTTCTCTGCATATAAGTTAAATAAGCAGGATGCCAGTATACAGCCTTGACGTACTCCTTTCCCAATTTGGAACCAGTCTGTTGTTTCATGTCTGGTTCTAACAGTTGCTTCTTGACCTGCATACAGATTTCTCAGGCAGGTAAGGTGGTTATGGTATTCTCATCTCTTGAAGAATTTTCCACAGTTGTTGTCTTCTACACAGTCAAAGGCTTTGGCATAATCAATAAAGCAGATGTTTTTCTGGAATTCTCTTGCTTTTCTATGATCCAGCAGAGGTTGGAATCTCTGGTTTCTCTGCCTTTTTAAAATCCAGCTTGAACATCTGGAAGTTGACAGTTTACATACTGTTGAAGCGTGGCTTGGAGAATTTTGAGCATTACTTTGCTAATGTGTGAGATGAGCAATTGTGTGGTAGTTTGAATATTCTTTGGCATTGCTGTTCCTTGGGATTGGAATGAAAATTGACCTTTTCCAGTTCTGTGGCCACTGCTGAGTTTTCCAAGTTTGCTGGCAGATTGAGTGCAGCACTTTAACAGCATCATCTTTTAGGATTTGAAATAGCTCAGCTGGAATTCCTTCACTTCCACTAGCTTTGTTCGTAGTGACACTTCCTAAGGCCCACTTGACTTTGCATTCCCGGATGTCTGGCTCTATGTGAGTGATGGAGAGAGTTGAAGATTCATAGTAGATCCTATAGAAATGTTTTAATTTTCCCCCAAATTCCTATTACAACTCAGTTTTTGTTGTTCCCCAAAAGCATATTTAGCAATTTTCAGAATAAGGTGCTGTTTTCTCCTTTGGAAAATATGTTAATTTATAATATTAATATTCAAATTTTAAAAATGATAATGGGTTTTCAGATGCCAAGGTTTTGATAACTTTACTTTGAAATAAGAACAGATGGTAGAGAATATAAATAAATCTTGAGTTCTAATAATCTATTATTGAAAATTGATTTCTAGAAGTTAGTTTAAGTAAGTTAATGACTGCAATTACTAGATATTATATTTGTTGGTTTTCCCACAGGTAGTGAAATAGCAAGCAATAGAATTGTAGTTTGATTTTCTTAAATGTGAATTTGACATAGAGATTTACCATATCTTTTAGTTACCGAAAGATTTAACATGTACTTCGAGAAAAGACGATTTGATAACTGTTTCTTCTTACATAACTGATGATTGAAATCAAGTAATACTCTTAGGGTATTTTGGGTGAAGCCTGGGTGAATATACTTTTATCTACATTTACATGCTTATAAGTGTCACAGTTACGTCACTTGGGTCTATAAATAATGTTTCTTTATCCAGAGGTTATATTTCACACTGGCACTGTGAGCATTATATTTGTCCAGAAAAAGAATCAGTGGGTGGTTAAATCTTCTGAATTACAGACTGTGGTTGATTTTAGAATTTGGGAAAGGCAAGATTCTTATGAAATGTGAAAAGTTTATGTGTTTTAGTCAGCCAATGTTATATTTTAGTATATTCCCTAAATCTGTCTTTTGTGTTTAGACACAGTTTCTTTCTCAGGAGAAATTTTCCTGAAAGTGTATTTTTTTTTAAAATTTTTTAAACAACTCCTGTGTATCAGCACTCTGTTAGGAATGTAGGGATTAATATGACATGATTTTCTTCCTCTGGGAATTCAGTCATATGGGAGAAACTGGCAAATGACATGCTTAATTTTAAAATAATTTATAACATGTAATTTAAAAAATTATATTAGTTAACATATACAGAAAACTATCTACTCTCAAACTAGTCAGTCTTCTTCCTCACTGTGTTACTGAGACTGCTCTTGTGTAGAATTACCAGTAGTCTTATTTCCAGATTTTATGATCACATCTCTGGTATTTTTCATTTGACTTTTCAGTAGCATTTAACACAGTTGAGTAAACTTCAGCCCTTCTAGTTTTCTTTCTTCCTCACTGACTGATCTTTCTTAGTCTTTTCTGCCTAACATTTCAGTGTTGGAGTGCTCCAGGAAACTGCTTGTGTGCTGTCCTGTGCTTAGTCGCTCAGCAAAGTATCTGACTCTCTGCGACCCCCATGGACTATAGCCCACTAGGCTCCACTTTCCTTGGGGATTCTCCAGGCAAGAATACTGGAGTGAGTTGCCATGTCCTCCCCAGGGGATCTTCCCAGCCCAGGGATGAACCCTCTGGTCTCTTGCATTGCAGGCAGATTCTTAAGCCAGCAGGGAAGCCCCAGGAAACTGCCTATAACCCCTTTCATCTATAATCTCTCTTTGAGAATATAATCTTCTCTCAGTACTATCTATATGCTTATGTTTCCTAAATCTGTATTTTCAGCAACAACCAACCGTGGGATTTCTGAATTCATATGTTTAACTGCTTATGACCATTTCTTCTTGAATATGTAATAGAGTCTTCGACACATTCAAAGCTTTTTTGATTTTGGTGATTTTGGCCCTCACCGCTCACTCTTTTCCTTGTTTTTGTTCCCTCTTTCCGTGGAGCTATCACTAGCCATTGAGTTGTTCAAGTCAAGTATTGAGAGTATCTTTTGTCTCTTTTACTGATCACATGTAATGCACCAGAAGTATCCTGACAATTCTTCCTTCAAAACCTGTTCTGAATCTTTCTCTCTCCTTACACTGACACCATCTAAATTCAGTATACCCTTTCTTTCTTAAACTATTGTAGTAGGCTTTTTAGCAGTTTTCTTATTTCCATTTCTTCTCTTAGCAGTAAGAACTATCTTTAAAACACAAATCAGGTCAGGTCACTTGCCTGTGTACAACCCCTCCAGTGGCTTCCCATCATGCCTAAAATAACACTCATATTTCCTGTTCTGACTGGGTCCCACATTATCTGGCCCCTGCCTGCCTCCCTGACCTATTTTCTATGACTTGTCCCCTGGTCTGCTACCTTACTTCTGTGGAGTTCGTATGCTTTCTTTTGTTCCTGAAAGTACCAGGTTCACCTCCACTTTAGGGCCCACCGCTTTGCCCTAGAATGCTTTTCTCTGTTTTCTAACTTCAGTCTCCCAGTTGTCCCTAAGACTGTTCTGTGACTTGAGGATAAAGCAATGAATAAGACACAGGGGTAGACTGAGACGTTTTTCTTACACCTTTTGTATGGTGGGTTTCTTGAACATGTAACGTAAAATATTTTCTCAGAAACTTCTTCAGTTCTCTCAGATGGTCAGATGGCTTCCTCTTTTTGATGTTACAACTTCTGTAATTCCTTTAATCTGTACCTTGATGGACTTTACGTTCTAGTTGAGGTAGAATGGGTGGAGAGCACCATAAACAAGATTTGTATGTATGTTAAATGGTGATAGGTAGTAAAGGGAAAAAAAAACATAAAGCAACAAAGTGCTGAAATGAGGAGTAGGTTGTAGTTTTAGTTAGGGTATTCAGAGCAGTCCTCTCTGTGGAGATGACATTTGAATAACCATTGTCTTTTCTAGGTTGTGATATAACTCATAGATTTGTTCAATATAGAAAAAAGACATACCCTTATTACGGACATTTTGTCCAAAGATAGTCTTAATTTCTTCTCTGTGCTCTGTTCGTTGCCTTTCAGTTTTCATAGGTCATATTTACTTCATCTTTCCATTTGTTATTGCTTGCAGTCTTTAGCTTCCTTTCCTATATCCCCAAGTTTGCATTTTTTCCAATTCTGAACTTTAGTTTAAATTACTTGAAATATAGTAATACTGTATAAAGATCCTAGGGAAAAAATTGGCATTTATTTGATCTGGTCTGCCTTAATCCAGTGACTGACAAAGCAAAATTGTATGAAATTTACATTTTATTTTTCTTCTTGGAATTTAAAGTTGGTCTCTGTATATCTTCTTGAAATTTCATACTTTACACTTTTTCATCATTTCTTGTAAGACTTCAGGTGCAAGGCATATTGATTGTCCTTTATGAAAAGATAGGAGGTCTTTGATTCTATGTTTTATCAGGAAAGCTGCTAAAATGGACTCACTGGGCCTTATATCCAACAAAAAATATTTCCTTGATGTGAGTAGAAAAAAGTCTACTTTCAGTATATTTGTAATTTACCTCTAATTTGTTGAGTTACATGTAAGTAACTTTCATTTTCCTCCCTCTTCATTTTACTGTGTTCCAATGGATTTCTCTGCCCTATTTGGACTGAATGTGCCATGAATGATTCTTGGAATTCCTCGTTTACTGTTCCTCTGTGGATCTGTTCTGTTGGAATCTGGAACACTGGAATGATGGAAATATGTTCTTTACAAAGTAGCTGTGAGTATACTACATAATTAATACAGAGGCTTTTTTCTGGTCTAAGTTAAATTTCAGTTAAAATTGGATGAAATATGAATCAAGGAAGCTTTAAATTTAATACATAGTCTTAGCTCTGCACATAGTAGGTTTTCAAATATTTGACTTTAAAATATTCTGATCAGTGTCCTAACTAGTATATTTAAAATTAGCCTCTAATTTAATTGGCTTACTTATCTGCTCAACATTTGTCTTAAAATTAATTTATATGAATTTTAAGAAAAGGTAAAAGATTATGGATGGACTATTTAGTTATATATGTGATAATAGTGAGGAATGCAGGGTGCTGTTCTTTGTTAAATCCAAATGTATTGAATTATTACTTTGACCCCATATGAGTGCTTTTGGATGAGAATTTAAATGTGGCAAAAACCTTTAAGAGAAATGTGTATCTCTTTTTAAATGATGAATGGCATTATGTTTTAATGATGAATAAGACCTACCTCTAAGTAAATTAATCAGTAAGATTCTACTCACTCAGATGGTCTGAACTATGGACAGTATTTCTCACCAATTGGTAAGTTGAAAGTCACACTGATTTTCTGTGCTAATTTAGAAGTAGGTTTGTATGAATTACTCATGAAATTATTGGTGCGTTCATCAAAGAATCAAAAGCTATACAGAAAATGGAATTAAAGATTACTTTAAAACCAGGATAAATCTGATGTCCAGTAAAAACATTGAGATGACATTACTGGACCTAGTATAAGAGTTAGAAAGATATGTTTACTGGTTGACATTGATCATGAGAGCTTTTAAGAGTTTATGGAAAGTTTTAAACTCCACATTTTTATTTTATTTCATAAATAAGAAGGTGAATTTCAAGAAACGCCTGCCTGTGGGTTTTAGGATGAGCAAAGGGAATAATTAAAAGAGTCCTTAATATGATCTTATATAAGATTATATATATAACAGGGAATATATGTTATATAACAATATAATATATTGTTAATATAAAATATATAATTAATAATACAATATATAGTACAACAGGGAAGCCTGGCATGCTGCAGTCCATGGGGTCGCAAAGAGTCGAACATGACTGAGTGACTGAACTGAATATAATCTTAAAGGGATTTGAATTTTTTTTATTGTGAAAAATCCTTTGTTGTTTTTAGTTGCTTGATCAGAATCTTAGTAACTTATTATAAATTGAAATCTTTGCTCTGGGGCATGTTTTTTTAATTTTTATTTTATTCCCTTGGGTTTTTATAATTGACTCAGTTGAGTTCAGTTCAGTTCAGTTGCTCAGTTATGTCCGACTCTTTGCAACTCCATGGACTGCAGCACACCAGGCTTCCCTGTTCATTACCAACTCCCAGAGCTTGCTCAGACTCTTGTCCATCGAGTCAGTGATGTCATCTGACAATCTCATTGACTTTTATAATTGACTACTGTTCATCAACTTGTGCTCAATTTATTTTGTCCATTTCTTCGATTAACTAATACTTCTATTGGTAATACTATAAAATCAGCTTAATTTACCATGAGTAAGAGTCTGTATGATTTTCTAAAAATAGGTTAATGAAGAGAATTTGAAATGTATGATAGAAGCATTTTGTTGACTTATTAATAATTGAGGCTCTTTTACTTTTCTCAGCAACAGAAGAACCTTGAAGGCTATGTGGGATTTGCAAATCTCCCAAATCAAGTATACAGAAAATCAGTGAAGAGAGGTTTTGAATTCACACTTATGGTTGTTGGTAAGATATAATTTCTCACTAAAGTTGAATTTTGATCCAAATTTCAAACTGTTTAATGAACTCAATGTTTTAAGAAAACAATAGCCCAAATAACTGCAGCAATCAATGTTATATGTTTTTTGTTATGTAGATACACTTTAAAATTTAACTTGGTAGCATAGTGGGATTTAAGTATTTTCCTGCCTGTATTTTTGTAGGTGGCTCAGTTTTGAAAAGTGCGGGGAAGGGAAGTAGAAGTTGAAAAGCAGTGGGAGGTGGCTAGTGGAACAGAAAACTGGAGAAGTTCTCCTCAGTTGATGCCACAAAAGCAAATAGCATCTGGTAGTTACTTATTACTCCAGGATAGTTTTATTCTTTGGCCCATGTAGTGCATTGAAGCCATATCATTCAAGTGTTTAACTTAACATATATTCTCTAAATCTGAAAAAGAAGGATGGGGTAGAGGATCATAATCATGCAATGATTACCCTGGGGAGTTCATTCATTGAGTGTAAGCTCTGGAATAAGTGAAATATGACTCTCCTTCTTTGGTTCACTCTTATTTTTCTCTTGCATATGTTTCATCCTGTGAACACCTTTCCCTGCCTATAATCGATTTTAAGAGATTATCAGGGGTTATTTTAACTGTAGTTTAGTAACATCATCATATATGAAAAGACACTTTACCATGTGTAAGATTAGTTTTCTTAAATGACAGTCTTAATATTAAATGACTTTATAATATTTTTTACCTCATATGGGCTGACTTTATAACTTGGCTCCTCAGTTTGATGCAATTGATTGTATTTCTCTATTTAAGAAGATGGAAGGCAGAATTATTGGATTAACTATCCTTGACAAAGAAAATTGAGTTGATGCTGGATCTTTATGTATTGTGCATTAAATTTTGCTAATTATATTCCACACTTGGTATTTTATTTTGGTGTTGAATTAGATTATTGAATTAGGTATGAAATACTCCTTCACTGAAGGGAAGACTATTTTATCAACTGACCAGAATATTTTGCCTGAGGGTCAGTTTGTGGCTGTTTGGAAGTATCTGCATTGTAATAATTCACAGTTAAAACGTGGTACAGAATCTGCAAACTTGATACTTGTCTGCCTCTGGCTGAATAAAAGTATGGTATACCTGGCTTGCAAATTGCTGCTGTACAGCAGAGGTGTGGGTCTAGATAGGTGAATAAAATATGCAGGACACACCTCTTCATAGGTTGGTAACAGAAGAAATACTGCATCTTATATTTATATTTACTGTGTAATGTTAGTGATCTTAAATGACAAACTAGACAAATAAAAGATGATTTTTAATTTGTAAAAAAACCCTCCTAGGTCCATTAGTAGAACCATAACAGTTTTCAAAAATTCATATTATTAAAACTTAAAGAGTGACTTTTGAGTGTCTGCTTAATAATGTCTGGGAGTCAAGGCCAGATATTTGCTTTGAAATTGCTGTGACGTTTTTCCAAGTGAAAGATGTATAATAATCAGCTGATCTTGACTTTTTTTTTTTTTATCTTGACTTTTAGAGGAAATATGGAATCTCAGAATGTAACTAATTTTTGTTGTTGTTGCCACATTTAACACTTGAACATTTTATATTTAACACACAATGGCACCCCACTCCAGTACTCTTGCCTGGAAAATCCCATGGACGCAGGAGCCTGATAGGCTGTAGTCCATGGGGTCGCTGAGGGTCGGACATGACTGAGCGACTTCACTTTCACTTTTCACTTTCATGCATTGGAGAAGGAAATGGCAACCCACTCCAGTGTTCTTCCCTGGAGAATCCCAGGGACGGGGGAGCCTGGTGGACTGCCGTCTCTGGGGTTGCACAGAGTCGGACACAACTGAAGTGACTTAGTAGTAGTAGTTAGTAGCCATTGTACATATTGCAGCTATGTATTGTTAGTGTTGTATTTTTTCCCTTTAACTAATACATGCCCTCATAGATATATTCAGTGTTACCACCATGGGAACAAGATGCTGATTCTTACTAGTTTTTGGTTAGACCTTTTGTCAACTATAGCTTGTTTTTTCTCTTTGATAAGACTTAAAATGAGAATAAAAGATAATGGGTATCAATATTATTATTCTGTTCTTCTCCCCATACCTTCCTGTTTAATTAGCTGTCTTTATGTAGACTTGAGTACAAGGTCTGAATCTTTTCATCTACATAGTTGCAATGTGTGACACATAAAAGTCACCTTTTAAGTATTTTATACATTGTTTTTCAGACTGCAGGCCATATCTGACAGCACTGTGTGTATATCATAGAAAGCTAAAGCTAATCTTGCTGTAACATTCTTGACTTAGAGACTACAAGCTATTCCTTATAAACTGAGGCCTCATTTTTGTGATTTATGCTCAGAGCAACTTTGACTCTTAAAACGATTTTTGGTTTGAGATTTATACACTGATACAAACTGAGAATCTATATTTAACAGTTGATTTCTTAATCGCTTCACCGTTTGTTGGGAAACCTTTATCCAGTAACCTTGCTTCATAAACAGTATTTTTATTTACTTGAGGGATTTTTTTGTATAAAAGAGGCCTATTAGTATTCCTGTATTTTCTTGCCTAAAGGAGCTTATAATTTACATAATGATATAAAATATACATAAAAAGATAACATTTTCAGGAAGTAAATACAAGTTAGTAGAGTCATATAGAAATTAAGAACAGATGTTTAAAGGTATAGGAGAGCTAATCCCTGGTTGGACATTATTACTGCTTTATTTGAGGAAGAGGTCTTAGGGCAGATTTTTGAAGACTAGAATTAAGATAGACATTGAGTGGGCAGTCCAGTTGGAAAAACAGTAGCCAACAAAAATCAGCACCTATGTGTCAGGCAATATATCAAGTACATAAAGTATTGACACTTTATTTCTGTAACTCAAACAGTCCTTAACAGTAATTTTATGATATAAGTATTATTGTTTTCTCCTTTTTAAAGATCCAAAAACTGAGGCATGGAAATATTAGTTACTTGCTCATGGTCACATTGCTATTAGATGCCAGAACCAAACCCAGTCTGTCTCTGTCTGATGTGTTCTTAAGCACTATGCTGCTACTGCTAAGTCGCTTCAGTGTGTCCGACTCTGTGCGACCCCATAGACGGCAGCCCACCAGGCTCCTCTGTCCCTGGGATTCTCCAGGCAAGAATACTAGAGTGGGTTGCCATTTCCTTCTCCAATGCATGCATGCATGCAAAGCACTTCAGTCGTGTCTGACTCTGTGCAACCCTATAGACAGCAGCCCACCAGGCTCCTCTGTCCACGAGATTCTCTAGGTAAGATGCAGAGGCTCATTTGGAAATACTGGATATAGTGCATCCATTATGCTTTGAACTTGTATGATTTCAACTAGACATTCTGTTTTTCCTAAAAAAATTAAAGAGACAAGAGGGACAGACAGAAAAAGAAATGAGAATTGTAGATAACTTAAATAATGCAAGCAGTTTTTTTCTGCCATTCTACTGAAATGAGTAGTTTCTGTCCTAGGGTCAGCATGAAGTGGGAGAGGTGAGTGTTCTATTCCCCTAGTCATTTCAGCTTCCACATACTTTGATAGTGTATGGCTCTCACCTTGCTCAGTCTAGGTGCCTTAATATAAACTAGTTACTTCTTAAGTGCTCAAGAAAAAGGTATCTGTTTCAGTGCAAGAAGAAAACAAGTTGTCAGGTTATATGTAATTGTGCTTTATGATCATCTTTTAATAATAGATGTTTTTTGATAATCTAGCTATGGTTGAGTTGCAGATTTCATTGGCTTTTGTAGGTTGGGTATACCAAAATTTGCCTTTTTGTCCGGTATCAATATAGCTAGAATAAACATGGTTGTAGTTATATCTGCCCTTGCGTTTTTATTTGCTTCTTTAGGATAAAGCTTTGTAAGTTTGAATGGGTATTTTTTAATGAAGGTTTATGAGTTGTTTTAAGGGTTTTAATACCAAATTGACCTAAGATAGATTGTATACCACTTTGCACACTAACCAGGTGTTGATAGCATACTACCATTAGTAGATACTACAGTGTTTCTTTGCCAATTTAATACCTAAAAATTGGTGTCATATTTTCATTCTACATAGTATTGTTGCTGGTTAACTTTTTAATTATTTCTGTTTATCTTTGGTTTTATAAATCATGTATTCCAGTTTAATTTTAAAAGCTATTTTCCTTTTTTTTTCCCTTATATAGATGCTCTAAGGGTATTGTTGTGGTTGTGGTTGGGTATTGACTCTGTCAGAATTTTTCTTGTGTCATGTTATATATTAACCTGATTTTTATATTGTCCGTGTAGTCTTTTTTTCTTTTGGCTTGTGTCTTTGATACCTGCCTGCTTGATTCAGTCTTATTAGGGATTCCACTGTATAGAAGTATATAGACTAAGGTTTACTTTTTTATTTTGCAATTTAGATCCATGTGAATTTTTTTGATGTGAGACAGGAATTTGATGTTTATTTTACCTTATTTTTTAAATGGTTAATTAGTCTTCCTAAAACCATTTATTACAAGCTTAAAGATATATGTGCTTGGTTGGTTCTCTTACTCAACCTTTGGTTTAGTTCATCCTATATAAATACTATATTGCATTATTACAGTTATAAATTACAGTAATTATATTGTTTCTTCTATGAGAAGATCACTGGAGTTTATGCTTATTTAGGGAGATAGACATATAAGTAAACAATATGTAAAATAATTGCATTGTATTATTTTCTAGGAAGGAAGTAAACGTGATGGGGTCTGTTTAGGGCCTCAGTAAGATGCACCTCTCAGAAAGGAGACTTTTTATAATGATACTTTAAACTTGTGAAAATTAAGAAATACTAAAGAATGAAATGACTTACCAGCAAGAGATAATTATCATTAACATTTTGCTATATTTATCCTCAATCTTTTACTTTTAACAGCTGCATATTTTCAACTGTGGTTATATCAAATTTTAGACTCATTTGACTTTTGAATGGTTTGTGTGTTTAATTTTATAATAATGCTGCAGTAAAAATTTTAGAGAATGGAAATTTTGGTCAACATTTTAACCGAGATGTTTAATGACATTGTATTCTAATTTGTGACTGAATATATGATAGTTTTTATAGCTTATTTCTCCATTAATGGACTTTAAATTTGTTTTTACCCTTGTTACAAATCACAAAACAATGGAGATCTTTAAACACATAGGACTTGTGTATATGTATTGGGAGCAGAGGGCAGTATCACTGTTTATAGTTCCTGAAGTTGGATTTTTGCGGCAAAGTGTTCGAATATTTTGCAGCTCTAGAAACATTAGCAAATTATTTTCTTAAAAGCTTGTGCTACTAAATATTTTTTTCTGATAAAATATAAAATATATTTTTCCTGAATTTTAGGAGATATATGGTATGTTGAGGATATCCCATTCCATGTATGCTCTAACTGTTACAGATGCTTAACGGGAAAATGTAAAGATAGGTGAAAACACTGTAAGGGAATAATATAGTAGAGAAGAACAAAAGTCCAGGTTAACTACACCGTGACTCATTAAAGTGATATTATCCACCTTACCTGCCTCCTGAGAAACCTGTATGTTGGTTAAGAAGCACCACTTAGAACCGAATGTGTAACAACCAACTGGTTCCAAATTGGGAAAGGAATACGTCAAGATTGTATATTGTCATCTTGCCTGTTTGACTTATATGCAAAGTACATCATAAGATGTGCCAGCTGGATGAAGCTCAGGCTTGAATCAAGATTGCTGGGAGAAATATCAATAACCTCAGATATACAGATGATATCACCCTAATGGCAGAAAGTGAAGAGGAGCTAAAGAGCCTCTTGATGAAGATGAAAGAGAATGAAAAAGATGCTTAAAACTCAACATTCAGAAAACTAAGATTATGACCTCTGGTCTATCACATCATGGCAAATAGGGAAAAAATGGAAAAAGTTACAGACTTACTTTCTTGAGCTCCAAATTCACTGCAGATGGTGAGTGCAGCCATGAAATTAAAAGATGCTTGCTCCTTGAAAGAAAAGCTATGACAAAGCTAGACAGCATATATTAAAAAGCAGAAATAACACTTTGCCGACAAAGGTCCATCTAATCAAAACTATGGTTTTTCCAGTAGTCATGTATGGATGTGAGAGTTGGACCATAAAAATGCTGAGTGCCGAATAATTGATGCTTTTGAACTGTGGTGTTGGAGAAGAGTCTTGAGAGTCTCCTGGACTGCAGGAGATCCAACCAGTCCATCCTAAGGACTGATGGTGAAGCTGAAACTCCAATCCTTTGGCCACGTGATGTGAAGAACTGATTGACTGGAAAAGACCCTGATGTTGGGAAAGGTTAAGCGCAGAAGGAGAAAGGGGAGACAGAGGATGAGATAGTTGGATTGCATCATCGACTCAATGGACATGTGTTTAAGCAAATTCCAGAAGGTAGTGAAGGACAGGGATGCCTTGCATGCTGTAGAATATGGATGGCAAAGAGTTACTTAACAACACAACAACAATAAAGATACTAAAGATTATGGTGCTGACTTTTTAAGGGGAAAGTAGGGGTGACTAGGGCTTCCCTGGTGGCTCAGCAGTGAAGAATCTGCCTGCAATGCAGGAGACGCAGGAGATGTAGGTTTGATTTCTGGGTGAGAAAGATCTCCTGAAGAGGAAATAGCAACTCACTAGGGTATTCTTGCCTGGAAAATCCCATGGACAGAGGAGCCTGGTGGGAGTCCATAGGGTCGAAAAGTGTCAGACACAACTGAGCATGAGGGGGCTCTAAATGAGTTCACTGACTGAGCTTCCTGAAATACAATTGAGATTTTTATCATTTATTTTCTGGGGAGAGATTGTGTATTTGTGTTTTCAGGGAGGTTGTTAATTCACCTGAAAATTGAGAACTGTAGGTACAAAGTATTCTGCATAATTGGAAGTGTATGACACTGATTTATTGTGATTCTTGTGCTGAGATAATGTTTTAATTAATTTTGTAACATTTGTAAAGGCAAAAATTACAAGTACAGTACACAGGTTTTTGCCCTCTGTAACATTTGCAGTGCATAATGCCTCATTGCCCCTTAAATACTTGTGTATTTCTCTTCCTCAGGGATCTTCTATTGCATAGCTATTAATATACCATCAAAATCAGAAAATAGCAAATGTGTGTTTGTATACATAAATATATATAGAGACAGTGAAAGTGTTAGTCTCTCATTTGTATTCAGCTCTTTGCAACCCCATGAGCTGTAGCCTGCCAAGCTCCTCTGTCCATGGAATTCTCCAGGCAAGTATACTGGAGTGGATAGCCATTCCTTTCTGCAGGGGATCTTCCCAACCCAGGGATTGAACTCAGTCTCCTGCATTGCAGTCAGATTCTTTACTGTCTGAGCCACCAGAACAGCCCCACATATATATGGACACAAAAACATAAATACTTTTGTATATATAGTGTATCTCCATCTGTTATATTTGTTGAAAATCATCAAGTTTACGCTGATTATTTCCAGTTTCAGTTATCACGGCATGTTTACTTTTTTAAAAAACTGAATTATAGTTGCTGTACAATATAAGTTATACGTATATAATATAATGATTCATAATTGTTTAACTGTGCTTACTTACTTGATCAGTTTTCCTGTATGAAACGAATCTTCTGTCCAGGCTTTTCTCTTCCTCCCTGTAGTGGAGTATCGCTACTCACCCCTTTCAAGTGCTGTGACACCCTGTGGCAAGCCATTCTTCCTGCCTTCCTCATCGTTTTTGAGTTCAGGCCTTCTCCCAGACTCCTTGGGAAGCAGTCTGTATCTTGTAGACACCTATTAGCCTGTCCTGGGCCACTGTGCCTTCCCTTCCAGCATGTTCATGTGGTATCCTCAGCTTCAGATAATGATTTCTGGACTGAATTTTCAGGAAGAAAGTGGAAGAGAAAGAGCTGAAATAAGTTTGAAGGGTTTAAAAACTAACATTTGACTATTACAGAGTTATCTGGCATATGAATAGGAGAAATTATCTTTTTATTCTTACATAACACAGGTTAAAAAATTGATAAAATTGTAGTTTGGGGCTGCCATAGGAAAAAAGTGATTAGAAGGAGATAAAAGTGTGGAAACAATTTAGTTTGGAAATGAAACTTACTTGCAGAGGTGTATAGTGTTTCAGTGGTTACATTTACATGTATTTTTGACAGAGTTTGTAAAAACTTTGAATGGCCTCCAAATTTACTAATTGGTGAAACTAATAGATTAATATTTAGAAGGGACAAAGCTTTAGATTTTGGGGTTCTGTTCTTACTCTGCCCAGAACTCTCAAGTAAGTGGATGATATGAAGATGTTTTCTTCATTAAGCCCAAATAATAACTTCCTTGACTCTTTCCATGACACACTAAATGTGTACTACTGAAACACTTATTAAATTGTAATTAGTAATGTCTCTTACCCTAGAAATGCCTTTGAGAATTAAAGTAGTCATTTTTATATCATTAGCTTAGTCCATAACTCCTAGTACTTTTACTGCTAATCAGTGTATGTCTGCTAAATTACTGATCATTCAATTAAAATATGTTCTCAGGACTATGACAGAAATACTGTAGAAATCTCATTTTACGTTATCACTGTAAATGTTGCCATCTGTAAAAAAAATTAACAATTCCTAGTCTTCTATCATAAAAATTTGAATTAGTTAAGAATGAACCACCAATCATGTTACACTTCTGATTCCTTGGTATCCACTCTGATATTTTGACAGAATCTTTACTTTTTATGATTCACATATTTTAAAACTAGCTGTTTTCCTCCAGATGAAAACTCTTTATTTTTGTTAGTGAATGCTGGCCACAGTTGAAAATTAGAGGGAAAGTTTAATCCTTCCCCTACCATGTGAAAGACTGATAGTATTCATAAAAAACCTGTGATATCAGTTACATAGGATAAAGATGCCTATTAAACTAATTGAACTACTAACAACTGGTGCCGTGTTAATTGATAATTATATGATTGTTAATTTATTTTTACTTTATATTACATGTATTCTAAAGTTGTTGATGTTTTAGTAAAAATTAGCTGTACATTTGGTATGGTCTCTTAGATGACATGAAGGGATAGAGAAGAGTATGTGAATCTTAGTGGAAATTGTCTTACCTCCCTCCTTTCTCAGTTTAGACAGAAGCATTTTTATAAAAAGTGTATAGAAGTATGAAAAGTACGACTTTTTGGAATCTAGTTTATAGAGTATACTTAAATTGATTAGTATATGGGTAAATTAGAAGTGGGGTTTTTTTGTGTGTGGTTTGCTTTTAACATACATTGTGATTAATTGTTCTTCTTTTTTGTCAGCAGACCTCTACTTTTTGTACTTACCTGATTTCTTGTCTTGGTCATTCATTAATTGTAATAAGCATTTATACTTCTTTTATGCCTTATTGCACTGAAGCAGCAATATATAATCCAAGTGGGATGTTTCCTTCATGACTTACATCTCTAGGAATATATCACTGTTTTTAAAAAACTGGTGACTATTGTGTCAGATACATTAGTTTTTTTTTTTTTAACATTACTTTTAAAAACACAGATTGTAGAATTTTGAAGCCAAAAATCCTTCCCAAATATAAGTCTGACTTGATAGGTAAGAAAATTATGGCCAAGAACTTATTGTAATAGGGAGTCTTTATAGTATATTTTGTAATGCCACTTCCTTGTCCTCCAAGAAGTAATTGGATGAAAGCAAGTTTGATTATAACACTGGTTGAATATTTAAGCTTGATAAGTTGACTGAGTTTTAACAGATTTCCCCCTCTGTTTCTTTTAGGTGAATCTGGACTGGGAAAGTCAACATTAATCAACTCATTATTCCTCACAGATTTGTATTCTCCAGAGTATCCAGGTCCTTCCCATAGAATAAAAAAGACTGTACAGGTATGTGTATTGTTAATTGATGATAAGATGGGGTAATATTAACAGATACAAAACACATTCTATAAATTATTTTTTATAGATACTTTGTTATACAGTCCATCTGCTTTGTTACGAACATGGTTAAGATCTCTATTAATGTGTTCTCTGTGTTATTGTTTTTAAGTCTCTTAAGTCATGTCCAGCTCTGGAGACCCTATAGATGGTAGCCTGCCAGGCTCCTCTATCCATGGGATTTCCCAGGCAGTAATACTGGAGCAGGTTGCCATTTCTTATGCCAAGGGATCTTCCTGATCTAGAGATCCAACCTGCGTCTCCTGCATTGGCAGGCGGATTCTTTATTACTGAGCCACCTGTACTTCCTCACAAAACATATTCTGTGACTTGTATATATTTATATATAGGTGGATTTCAAATTTGACCTTAGCCAGTGTAAAGTGTTAGTAAACATGGTTGTTGTTGAAAGAGAGAGTGATTGATTGAGAAGTGCATGTAATTAGAGGGACTTTCTTGATTTAGAACCTTATGAATTTGTCTTAAGGATCCTTCTAGAGATTATATTATAATACAGTAAATGATAACTTTCAGAGTTACGCTGCAATATGGTAACTATTTGCCATATGTAGCTATTTAAGTTTAAATGAGTTAAAAGTAATTGAAGCAAAAAAATGTTTCTCAGTTGCACTGGGTATATTTCAAGTAGTAATATGTGGCAAGTAGCTACCATTTGGAGCAGTGCAAATTATTTCCACCATTGCAGAAAATTCTGTTGGACAGGGTACAGAAAACATGACTGTGTCAAAGCCATTAGTATTTGTTTTAGTGAGTGGCATGATACCACATGATAGTTAAATGGCAGTAACAGTTAATACTTTAAGCTATGTGTGGTCTAATTTAGTACTTCTCAATCTTTAATGTGCATTCAGTTCATCTGAGGAACTCGTTACACTTAGTTCCTGTTCTAGTAAGTCTGAAGTGAGCTGAGATTCAGTATTTCTAACCAAATCCAAGGTGATGCTAATGCTGCTAGCAAAGTGCTAGACTCTCTATAGTTCTAGTGATATGTTGTCCAGGACAATAGCTGGTGGCCACATGTGGCTGTTGAGGTCTTAAAATGTGAGATTTCTATGTTAAGATGCAAGTATAAAATATACCCCAGATTTTGAAGTCTTAGTTTTTTTTTTAAGCATTATTTTATTAAAAGTTCTCTATTGATTATATTTTGTAATAATGATTAATTGGTTATATTGGGTTAAGTAAAATTAATTAGTTTCATCTGTTGCTACTTTCTAAAGTGGCTACTGAAATTTTAAAAATTATTTATATAGTTCACATTACATTTTTGTTAGGCAGCACTGCTCTAAATTATTGATTGAAAGATTTGTTGGTAGATTGATGCAGTAATACACAGCACACAAGCAGAAAAGGAGTGGAGTGAACGTTTCTAGCAGAAGCATGTCTTATTGAGGCAGTGATGCTGGAGCTGGATATTTTGTTTCTTCTTTAAATTTTCTCTGTTTCAGGAATTTTTTAAAATATCCTTTATGGAGTTTGAGATTTCAAATTACCTGTTAAAAAATGTGTTCTAAAAACTTGATACTGTACTACGTTGCTTATTTATTTTGTGATATATTGGATATTTTAACCTAAGCAACAAGATACACTTTAAATTTTCTTAACTTAAGTATTTAAATCCAGAATTAGTAACTAGTTATATAGAAATGTTAAGGAAACCCCACAGTGTAGATTCCTAAGTTCAGGAATATTTAGTGTAAAATGTCTGTTAAGTATTAATGGTCATATATCTACCAGTGGTGTTCTTCGCTGTTACTGCTGGTGAGGAAATTTTCTGAGTCCTTTATGTAGTTTTTAGCACCTGGCGTAGTACAAGGTCGACATAATAAAACAACACTTAGTGAATCATTAACATCTTCCAGGTACTATTCCAAACACTTTATATGCATTTATTTAATTCTTGCAGTAACTTTTTCAGGTAAATGGTGTTATCATCCCTATTTTACAGATGTGGAAGTTGGGGCACAGAGATGATGATATACCTGAGGATCCTGTAGTTAGTGTAACCAGAGCTAGGACACAAATCTGAGCACTATGGTTTAGTCTATATTGTATAAAACTATGTTATCTCTATACTTTAGAAACTTAATAAGTGTTAGCTGATTAGCGAATTCTTAATAAATGGATTAGCTTTACTTTTCAATGATGTTTGGTCCAAAAATTGTCATTTTTCTTTTATTTATATTGCCTTTTACTTGAAAAATCTTATGTATGGAGTAGATTTTCCCGTTGGGCAGTTTAGACAAACTGATCAGTGAGGTTATTTCTTCATTGTTATGTAATGTATGAGTTTAGTTTAAGAAAATGGAAGATTAGGTCATAAGGTAAAAAATGGAATTAAGTCTTAAGGCTGATCTATCTGATGCTGCTGCTAAGTCACGTCAGTCGTGTCTGATCTGTGCAACCCCATAGACAGCAGCCCACCAGGCTCCCCGTCCCTGGGATTCTCCAGGCAAGAACACTGCAGTGGGTTGCCATTTCCTTCTCCAATGCATGAAAATGAAAAGTGAAAGTGAAGTCGCTCAGTCGTGTCCGACTCTCAGCAACCCAGTGGACTGCAGCCTACCAGGCTCTTCTGTCCATGGGATTTTCCAGGCAAGAATACTGGAGTCGGGGTGCCATTGCCTTTTCCTATCTGATGCTAGCTAGTAAGGAATACCTAGTGTTGTTTTGTTTTACTTTTAAATGGTACACACATGATGTTCATTATTGCTTATTATATTTGAATTTTCAAGCTGGACTCTGGAGGGTATTGACCAACCATATGTACTAGGTTTGAAATTGTGTAAACTTCTTGGTGGATGATGGAAGCCAGTTAATCATAAAGTTTCATACCTTACCATGTTTTATTTTATTTAAACAAAATAGGCAAGTGGACAGTATTTTTAGCTCTTTCGATTCACCCAGTGCAGTGATTTTTGCTAGTGTCTGAACAGATGAAGTGTATTGGCACTTGCAATCTAAGGAATTCAACACATGGAAATCTAGTTTAACATACTTTGCAACAAAGTATTTGCTCAAACAGGGAGAGTTTGCTTTACGGCCAGCTCTCCTCCCCCCCCCCACCCAACCCACACCCCTCAACCTAGTTCTTATACTTCTGGCTTATCCTGCTTTGGCCAAACCAACCTCTTTGCTGTCCTTTGAGCAGGCTGATCTCTTCCACTCCAGGGGCCTTCCACTTTGTTTCTCTGCTTGTGGTGGTTTTCCTTGGAATACCTCATGGCTTGCTTCCTAATTTTCATCAGTTCTCTGCTTAAAAGTTACTTTCTTAATGAAGCCTTTCTTGACCACTCTAAACTCTGTAAGGGTAGGGACTCCTTTTATTCACCCTTACAAGCTAAGTTTCTAGCACAGCATCTGTTACATGTTAGCATCCAATATTTGTTGACTGACTGAACAAACAATTTTTAAAAATTTGTTTGAGGATCTTTGAAGTTTTGTTTCTACTTTTTTTTGGTCTGTGAAATTTTATAAAACACTATCGTAGATTAAGTGGAATGATTTCAAATTTGAGAATCTTTGAAATTTTAAAT
This sequence comes from Nanger dama, assembly GCA_917880005.1. Taxonomy (NCBI): domain Eukaryota; kingdom Metazoa; phylum Chordata; class Mammalia; order Artiodactyla; family Bovidae; genus Nanger; species Nanger dama. Next base: position 36,718,280 of record CAKJTW010000022.1, read on the forward strand.
TTGATCTTTTTGAAATTTTGTTGATTATTTTTGTCTTAAGCAGAATTTTTTTGCATTTAATTTTTAAGTTGGTGTGTAGTTTGTACTAAAGGGCACAAATTTAAGTGTAGAACTTGGTGAGTTTTATATATGTATTCATATATCTGGGTTTCCCTGGCAGCCAGTGGTAAAAGAATCTGCCTGCTGAGGTAGGAGACGTGGGTGTGATTCCTGCAGACGGAAATGATGATCCACTCCAGCATTCTTACCTGGGAAATCCCTTGGACAGAGGAGTCTGGCAGGCTACAGTCCATGGAGTCGCAAAAGTTGGACACAACTTAGTGACTAAACAACAGCAGCAATTCATATATCCAAGTACCACTTCCCAGATTAAGATACAGTATTTTTCTAGGAACCAGGAAGGCTTCTTTGTGTCTCCTCTCACTCAATATTATACCCACTCCCACTTAATAAACACCTTTCTGACATCTCCACAGATAAATTTTTTCTGTTCTTGAACTTCATTTAGATATATTCTTAAGTCTGGTTTCTTTCACTGAGGATTATATGTGTGGTATTTATTCATGTTGTATAGCTGTAGTTCTTTTCATTGTTTTATAATATTCTACTATATGACTGTATCACAGCCTGTCCTCTTCATTGTAGATAAGCATATGGGTTTTCAGTTTTTGACTGACATAAATGTTCTTGTGTATATCTTTTGGTGGACATAAGTACTCATTTCTGTTGTGTATGTGTGTCTGCGTGCACCTGTGTGTATACATAAAGACATTTCATTTTTTTCCCCTTTGATTTCTTATAAGATTGAACATCTTTTATACTCATTAATTGTTCAGATTTCATGAAGTGTTTTGACCATCTCAATATTTCCTATTTTTTCCTTCTTGAGATTTGCAGATGTCTCTTATCGAGATAACAGTCCCTTACATTCAGTGATTGCAGGTAGTTTCTCCTAGGCTGGTATCTGGTAAAAGATGGGAGAAGCTCTCAATTTGTCAGAATTCTGTTTATATTGGTTTGTCTTAATAATGCTGTCTTAAACTCACTTTACCTTCTTTTAAGGTAACACTTCAAAGGTGTCCTCTTCTGTTGTAAATGTTCACCCCAGCTCTCCCTTTTTTTGAAAACAAAGGCATAATTGGACTAAGGCTATCTCTAGTAACATTTTTAAGACAAAGACTTGTGTAGCACTATTAAATCTCCCCTATTACCAAAAGTGAGACCTTTAACATTTGAGAAAGGTCTCACTTTTTAGATTAATCCTTATTAAAATCCCAGAGAAGTCCTCTTTCCTGATGTACCATGGAGGTATTTCTTGATATACTGGAAACAAGATGAAGGTTGTCTGAACTCTTTTCTCCACTTACCTAGGAGAGAACATGACATATTCCTGATCATTCAATTGTTAGAGAATAGAATGTAATTTTCTTTTACAGTTGAGTGGTTTTTCACCAACCTCAATAATCTAGCAGATGATTTGCTCTTGGGAACTCTTAAATTCTCTCAGTGAAGAGTGATCAGAAGTATTACATCTTAGCCCAGAAAAACATACAATCCTAAATTTCAAAAAGCAAATGTCTGCAATTCCCCTGACCTGAATGCTTTCTGGAACACTTCCAACTGTCAAAAAGAAGAAGAGAAGTAACATCCTGTGATGTGGCCAAATAGGGAGTGAAAATTCTATGAAGACCACAATCTCATAATCTCTCCTAGCATTATTTTACAAGAGGCTTGTATCTTAAAGAAGAAATTCCTTCACATTCACAGTCTTGGGAGAAAGGAGAAACTATCTACTCTGAGCAGGCAAATGATTGTGAGTTTCCAGTGTATCAGTGGTTCTGATCTGAATGAACTTTTCAGTAATAGATAGAAGTCTTCTGAGATTAATTCCCAACATCCTATCTTTGGCTTTAGAAACCTAAGCTGTGCACTTCCGAATGTAAGCTGATATTCTGGTCCTGTAGTTCTTTATACCAATCTTCTCAAAGTATGCTGTGCTTCACAATCACTTGAAGCCTTGCTCAGTCTGTCAAGTCTCCCTCCCCATATTTGAGGCAGAGCCCCTAATATTTGGCATTTCTTTTAAGTTTCCAAGCTATTCAACTGCCAGTCTGGATACTATACTTTGTGGACCACTCCTTGTGTTTCTGGCCTGCTGTGGACTGATTTCATCCTGTCTCTGTGAAAGAAAGTAAGAGAGTGAACTGTTTTTCCTGAGTTCCTCCAGAATATTTCTAATCGAATGAAATGGCACCATGTTACTTTCACTTTCATTCATATATATATTTTCCCAATAGACTGATTAAAGTTATAGAAAAAATTTGAACACTTAAGCTCTACTTCATATTCTAATCTCAAACATAGATGCTTAGATTAACAATTTTCAAGAAAAATATTAATACAATGTTATATACATGGTAGCAAGTTTTAAGATCTTATATTTGAAATTTTTTATATCGTATTTCATTTTAGCAAAAGTTTGCCAGCTATCTCCTAGGGAAAGGTGATAGTTGGCAACCTTCATAGGGAAAGACCATCCTTTATTCTGAGACTAAATCCATTTCAGTTTCTTTTGTGAAATGACAGTGCTAGATTTATTTATTCTTTCAGATTTTTTTTTTTTGGAAAATTTTATTTTTTATTTGGCTTTGCCAGGTCTTAGTTGAAGGATGTGGGATCTGGTTCCTTAGCCAGGGATTGAACCCAGGCCTTTTACATTAGGAGTGTGGAGTCCTAGCCACTGGACTTCCAGGGAAGTCCTTTTATTTTTATTTTTCCCAGATTTTTGGTTGGCAGCCTTAGGTTGGTCATCTTTAAAACTTTTTTCTTGTTTTATGAAGTTCAGTAAATCACTGTTTTAGATTAGATGGGTATAAAAGTTTTGGAGGTGAGAAGTGAAAACATTGAATCCTATCCCTAAGATAACTTCTATGACTCCTTGAAACATCTTTATAGAGTCCAGTTAGGAAACTCTGCTGTTAATGTTGGTCCAGTTCTGATAATTTTTTTGAAGCAGTTATACACAGAGGAAGGTATTTGTTTGTTTGTTTGTTTTTTAGAGCAGGTATTTGAATACTTGTCTTTTACCAGGTTTGGGGGCTACAAGGATGATGGACATAGAGTTCTCAAGGTTGTCACAGTCATGTGAAGGATATAGCAAACAGTCATGATATAGTGAGAAAGATGCTCCTCTAGGGTGGTATAGAGATGACTTTGGCAAGGTGTATTTTAGTGAAATCATAGGAATAGAGGGCAGGATGACAGTGAGCTGGGAAGTGACTTTGTGAGTCAGTGAAGGTGGAAATAGCTATGAAGGAAGGGATGAGAGGGAATACCTAGAGGTCCAGTGTAGGGGACAGAGACAATGGTTTGGTTTTTATTTCTAAAAAAGACATGAAAATGTTTGTATCCTATGGAGAATCAGTTCCTAAGAGATGAGAGATTGAAGATACAGGGGAACTAGTCTAAGTAGTTGTCGAGATGACTTTGAAATGGAAATTGGTCAAATCCCCACCATAGTTTGAGAAATTAGCCTCAGGGAAAAAAATCTATTCCACTAAACAGGAGAGAACATTCAAAAAGCTTCAGAAAAATTGGGGATGCTCTTGAGAACCCTCCTACACTGTTGGTGGGAATGTGAATTGGTGCAGCTACTATGGAGAACACTATGGAACTTCCTTTAAAAACAGGTGCCATATCATCCAGCAGTCCCATTCCTTAGCATATCTCTGTAGAAAACTCAAATTCAAAAGGACAGATGCACCCCAGTGTTCATGGCAGCACTGTGTACAGTTATCAAGACACGGAAGTAACTTAATGTCCAGTGACAGATGGATAAAGAAGATGTGTGTGTGTGTGTGCGCGGCGTGCGCATAATAGAATATTACTCAGCCACAAAAAGAATAAAACCGCCATTTTCAGCAGCAGATATTACACTAAGTGAAGTAAGTCAGGAGAATGACAAATACCATTTGATATCACTTAATATGTGAAATCTAAAAACATACAAATAAATTTTATTTATAAAACAGAAACAGACTCATAGAAAACAAACTTACGGTTACCAAAGGGGAAAGGAGGAGGGATTAATTAGGAATTTGGGATTAATAGATACATACATTATATGTATGGATGTGAGAATTGGACTGTGAAGAAAGCTGAGCACCAAAGAACTGATGCTTTTGAACTGTGGTGTTGGAGAAGACTCTTGAGAGTCCCTTGGACTGCAAAGAGATCCAACCAGTCCATCCTAAAGGAGATGAGCCCTGGGATTTCTTTGGAAGTACTGATGCTGATGGTGAAACTCCAATACTTCAGCCTCCTCATGCAAAGAGTTGACTCATTGGAAAAGACCCTGATGCTGGGAGGGATTGGGGGCAGGAGGAGAAGGGGACGACAAAGGATGAGATGGCTGGATGGCATCACCGACTTGATGGACGTGAGTTTGAGTGAACTCCGGGAGTTGGTGATGGACAGGGAGGCCTGATGTGCTGTGATTCATGGGGTCGCAAAGAGTCAGACACAACTGAATGGCTGAACTGAACTGAACCACATCATATAAAATAGATAAGCAACAAAGACCTACTATATAGCACAGGGAGCTATATTCAATATCTTGTAATAACTTATAATGGAAAAAGAATTGAAAAAGAATGTATATATCCATTTGAATGTAAATAAAAAGGATTGTATATTTACATACTTTGCCATGCACCTGAAACATTGTAAGTCAACTGTACTTGAGTTTAAAAAATTTTAAAATACACAGCAACAACAAATTAGGGATGTTCTTGTCTTCCAGTGAAGATCAAGAACTTTGCTGAGCATGGTGGCAGAGACTGTAAGGTAGAGCTTGTGTGCATGTACGCATGCTCAGGCACTTCAGTTGTGTCTAGCTCTTTGTGACCCTCTGGACTGTAGCCCACCAGGCTTCTCTGTTCATGGGATTCTCCAGGCAAGAAGACTGGAGTGGGTTGCCAGTCTCTTCCTCCGAGGGATCTTCCTGACCCAGGGACTGAACCCACAAAAGTCTCCTGCATTGCAGGCAGGTTCTTTATCTGCTGAGCCACCTGGGAAGCCCCAGGATAGAACTTGGGAAGAGTCATACTAGAAGAGACATGAGGTGAAAGAGCAAATAAAAGATTATCAGATGACCTGGAAATTCCTGTCATAGTTGAAGTTTATGAAATTTATGGAAAAATATCTTAGCCGGAAAGGAAAAGAAAGGATTTGGGAGGGGTAGAAAATGAAAGGGGCATGGGAATTAAGATTTCAGTGTAAGGAGAGAGGGAATGAGGTATATAGTGGTTCAGACAGTAGAAGGTAGAATTAATGTTTGGATCAAGTTTCTTCTCAGTTCATTCTCAGTCTCGGTGAGAAGGAAGTAGTCTTTAAGCATAATTATTCTGTTGGTCATTGCCTCTCTAAGTATCTTGTTGAACATAATGATTACATATGATGATGCTTGTCTTTTGAGTTATTAAATAATCTAGAATAGATTTTGAGCCAAGTGGAGTATTGCAGACTTGCAAGTTTCTGCTAGCTGAGTCTGCAGAGCTTTGGCTGTAATGCCATCTCCTGAGCAAGTATAGGTGGAGGTATGCTTTTGACAGAAAATTTTAGCCTTCTTCTCAAATGTTAATATAGTTATAATACTTTTTATCTTAAAAAGTGACTCAAATGTTAATATAGTTATAATACTTTTATCTTAAAAAGTGACTCAAAGATTAAGTTAGAAAAGTGTAGTGTGTTTAATAGTCTTTCAGAAATGGAAGAAGTGAAGCTGTATAAACAGTGGAAGTTTGACTTTTTCTCAGACTGAAAAACTGTAAATATTAGAAAAAATGTGAGTTTCTGAAATCTAGGAATCCAAAATAGTCTTTAATTATTATACATAAACAATATAATAGGCTTTAATTTTATTTTTCAGAGATAAGCTCATTTGAAAGTGCCCTTGATTCATTCATTCCTTTGCTATTAAATTATGTGTTTAATCTTCGAGAACTCTGAGTGATGCCGTAAAATATGCTGATGTGACCTGCTTAAGTAAAGTGCATGGGAAAGTGGCCATTTGGAGTAGATTTCTTAAGAAAAGTTTGAAATTCCTGGACTTGAACTAATTTGTTTACCATGGATCCCATGAGGATACTTGCAAAACCAGATGATAGGATACAGTTGGATCCTGTGAATGGCACTAGTTTACAGTTATGTTTTCTGGATTTCTTCCATATGTTGCCGTCTTCTTTGTATTTGACCATGTATGGATACACAGAATTTCATAGGCCAAAGAAAAAAAGAAACTTCCATATGAACAGCAGATCTTCATTTGTATTATCACTCCAATAAACAATTAAGTTGTTGAGCTGATTTTTTTTAAAACAAGCAAAAGTCTTAAAATTTAAGCTGTTGTGGTGTGTGATTAGTATACAGCCTAGTACTAGAGGTAGAAATGTTCTTTGTTTGGTAATGAGAGAACCAGAAATGGTTTGGAGTAAAATCAGGAGATGATTCATGTAGAACAGTTAGATTTTTACATCAGTTCTAATACATGATACTGTGTCATTTAAAACAATTTTTGAGAATTTTTAGGTGAAGGGATGGTTACTTTGGATATTTCTGCTTCAGTGACAGTTACCATAAATGGATAACTTATTTTTATGAGGGAGATGGAGGCAAATGAGATATATATTGAGATCTGTTAGATTTGAATAGATTGTTCTTTTTAAAAAATTGAAATATAATTGGCATATAACCAGATTGTCCTTTTTAACTATAGACAACTACTGGATATATAGAATGTGAATTTTTAAGCCACATGAAGTAATATCACTCAATTTTTTTAGTTTTGATAATCTACACTGATGAATCTGATTATTTCCACAGTTATTTTGCCTCCCTCATATTGAGTAACTCAGTATTAGACAGATTGTATTATCTTAGCTATGTGGTATGAAACAGTATTTTCCCAAGCAGTGTGCAACCCATCATTGATATTAAAGGTGACCAGAAAATATTAGAGCCCATATCTATTGATGTTCAACTTTTTTAATTTACAGAGAAATTGACACTTCCTGCTATTTAATGTTCAGATAACCAGTTTTATATGTTTGGTAGATAAATAAATGTACTTAATTTGGGATATCTAAAATTTTCACTAACAGTTTACATTAGGGTCAAAGCAGTTTAAAAACCATTGGTCTAAAAGATAAGAACTTTGACTCTTATTTGTCTAAAAATTGGAAGCCTTTCTGTGAATATGCATGTCCAAATTTCCGTTTCAGCAAGTTTCTTTTTGATAATGCTCTTTTAACAAAATAATTTGATTGCTATCAATCTTCACTATCAAATTCAGTAGTCACTAAGCCACATGTGGGTTGGGAGGATCCCCTGGAGAAGGAAATGGCAATCCACTCCAATATTCTTGCTTGGAAAATCCTATGAACAGAGGAGCCTGGCAGGCTACAGTCCATGGGGTCACCAAAGAGTCAGACACGACTTAAGTGACTAAATAACAGCAACAACAGCAAAGCCAAGTGTAGCTGTTTCAGTTTAAGGTAAATAAAATTGAACATTCAGTTCCTCAGTTGCTCTAGTCAGATTTCAAGAACTTGTTAACTGCATGGGCAAGCAGCTAGTATGTATTGGATAGTTTAGATATAGAACCATTTCCATCATCTCAGAAAGTTCTGTTGAGCAATGCTGCTATACACTTTTCGCTCCAGCAGTCTTGGTTTCAACTCTTCAGTCTCTTCATCCATCAGCTAGCATCTCTTAAGAAAATGTGAGGGGAATGGAAAGACATTATCCATTTTTAACCTATAAAGGTAAACCAAACTTTTCCTACCCAGAAATTAGTCACTTTTCCTTTCTCAGCTATGTTAATCAACATAGATAGTTGAAATTGTTTTTCATGTGATTACATTTCCCTCTTTAAGTCTAGTAGTATTTAATTGGTACCATCCTATGGCATGTAACATTCAGAGTTTAATTCGTGCCTCTTAAGTATCAGCATACTTGGAACCTCTAGTCTTACTAAATGCTATATATAAATTAAATGAAAGCCTATCTTTTTCTGAGAGAACGATTCTCCTTTTCTGTTTGAATGAATGTTTGCTTTATGCAGGAGCAGCATATGTCCAAGATGAATGATTTTTACATTCTAAAACAGAGTTTGGGGTTACAGAATATCTTAGACTGTAGGAAGAACTGCTGTTATTAAGTCCAATTCCTTTTCTTAAATAGAACATTTTTACAAACTCTGAAGAGAACTGAAGATTTTACTCAGAGGTATAGGGTTTTACCCTACCAGATGCATTTTTTTTCAATGCTTGGATTTTGCTGATTGCTTTGACCTGAATGGACAATAATATTCGAGAAGAAAGTTGGCTCTTAGTCATGACGTAAACACAAGTGTAAATAATTATAGCCATGCTGAGAAAAGATTTGGGAATGGAAATAAGTTCACTTGAGTAATTGGTTGGGACCAAAATATATGGGGATATCCAGAAAACATTTACTGCAAATGGTAGATTAAATGTACTTTCTGATAAATCATATTTGATCTCTGTGAATTACTTGATCATTCAGGCACATTGTTTATTTGTATTATTAGATGTGCATTTATGTTAAGTTTTAAATGGCTTTAATAATAATATTTTATCAGTTCCTATTTTCCTTTTTTATACCAACTATGAGCCGTAAACCCATTATTTATATATATGTACTTTTCTTTTAAGTAACCTGGACACTCAACATCTATAGTGATTGATTCTAAAGAAAGTGGCTGGGTGGGTAGATTTACTTTACAAAAAGCTTCCTATTTAGTTTTGATTAACACTCATCTTCCTACATCTTACCTTGTAGGAAACCACAGATATAATGTATGTTATTAATATCTGTACACAATAACTCTTACAGGTGGAACAATCCAAAGTTTTAATCAAAGAAGGTGGTGTTCAGTTGCTGCTCACAATAGTCGATACCCCAGGATTTGGAGATGCAGTGGATAATAGTAATTGGTAAGAAGGGTTTGTCCCTACTGCTTTCCATTGCATTTGGGAATAGGGCTGGTTGAGAAGAACATTTTAAATCTTCTCACCTATGGTTACTGAAATTTAAGTAATATGGGTTGGGTTCATATATCAACTTTGCCACTTGTCATTGTTGCTTAACTTCTTTGAACTCATTTCCTTTTCTATAAAATGATGATAACACTTTTCATAGAATTATTTTGAAGATAGACTCTAAAACATAGATAAAAGAATTCTCATTATTATAAGAAATTTGAAACTTTTCATTCTCTGCTGTTAATTTTATCTGTTTTCTGTCACACCCTAATTTAAATATGATTTTAGACCTTCAGTTTTTCCGTAAGTTGTAAGTGAAGAAAACATCCATGGCTTTCTATTTGGAAATAAGATATAAGGAGCTTATACAAATATTTTAATTTTTCATTGAGTTCTGCATTATTTTTGAAGTAAATTTCTTCAACTTTTGAAATAACCTAAATAAATTCATCATGAGGCTTCTGTGTTGTTTAATCTTTTCATTTGAAATCTAAAACTCTTTGGATGTAATTTTTCATGTTATAAAGTATGTTTTTGTTATTTAATCACTTAGTTATGTCTGACTCTTTAGTGACCCCATGGACAGTCTGCCAGGCTCCTCTGTCCATAGGATTTCCAAGGCAAGAATACTGAAATGGGCTGCCATTTTCTTCTCCAGAAGGTCTTCCTGACCCAGGGATCTTGGTGGATTCTTCACCACTGAGCCATCTGGGAAGCACCGTTCATAAGTGGAATCTCAACTTAATTATTTTATTTATTTGCATTCTATAGCTGGCAGCCTGTTATCGACTACATTGATAGTAAGTTCGAGGACTACCTAAATGCAGAATCTAGAGTGAACAGACGTCAGATGCCTGATAACAGAGTGCAGTGTTGTTTATACTTCATTGCTCCTTCAGGACATGGGTAAGTACCTGAATACTTCTAATAACCTTTTTGTTGTTTTATTATTACTCATCTTTGGGTGCATGTGTTAGTGATCCTTATCTCTGTGGAGTATGTTTAACTATACAACTTGTGAAGTTCCACATTCCTTATAAAAATGATTTATAGAAAACGTAAGTCCTAGCCACGCTAAAAATGATTTTACTTGTTTCTCATGTGTAAGACTGTGCTTCATGGAGAGGAATATTGTTTTCATCACGGTTTCACATCTCAGTGTGGCTAATTTAGCTTTCTTGTTGACCAGTCTGCCATAGGTTGAACAATCAAATAAGGAGAAACAGCTATAACAATTAGCTTAGACATATTCTAAGAAACTCCAAAGATATTATTTATTATACATCTGGTAGAGAACATTGCAAAAAACTTAAATACCAAGGTTCTAATGTGCTGTTTGTTTCTTCACTAAATCTATTTCACTAATCTTCTATTTGACCTTAGCTGTCACAGTCAGATTATTTAAGTATCCTATCAGTACTAACCTTCTGCTTATTAGAGTTAAAATTAAGATCGAGTGTTTAGACATGTATCTGATCGGATTCTTTGCTTATATGGCCAGCCTGTACTCTTGTTTTGGTCGTTTGTGTTTCTTTTGTCATTTTGGGGAGATATGCATGTCATCGTCAACTGCAGATGTTTGTACTTATTCTTCTTTAAAGTGAAAGTGAAGTCGCTCAGTCATGACTGACTCTTTGCGACCCCATGAACTGTAGCCTACCAGGCTCCTCCGTCCATGGGATTTTCCAGGCAAGGAATCAAACCCGAGTCTCCCACATTTCAGGCAGACGGCTTTACCATCCGAGCCACCAGGGAAGCCCTCTTCTTTAGTCTTTGGTTAAATGACTCAGCATAAGTCCGCCCCCTGATGATCGTAACTCCACCATCTCTCCACCAAAAGGGACTGGACTGTTTCATAGCATTAGACTAAATAGCATTGTCATCTAACACCAAAATTATAGTAGTGTAAACCAGTTCCTTCAAGTGAAAGTGAAAGTCACTCAGTCATGTCTGACTCTTTCTGACCCCATGGATTATAGAGTCCATGGAATTTTCCAGGCCACAATACTGGAGTGGGTACCTTTTCCCTTCTCCAGGGGATCTTCCCAACCCAGGAATCAAACCCAGGTCTCCTGCGTTGCAGGCAGATTCTTTACCAGCTGAGTCCCAAGGGAAGCCCAGGAATACTGAAGTGGATAGCTTATTCCTTCTCCAGCAGATTTGCAGGCAGATTCTTCACCAACTGAGCTATCGGGGAAGCCCACCTTTCTCTTTTGTTTTCTGCTTTCTTCTTCACCTTTTGCCTAAATAGGCTAGTGCCCATTATCACCATCTTGGTTGAGCAGAAAGCCTTAATTTTATAGTTTACCGTTTTTACAATCAAATTGTAGTGGTGCAGCTGTTTCTTTTCCATTTTTAATATTCTTCTATAGTATTCTCAGAAAATTATATATTTAAAGCCTAAAGCCCCAAATTGACTTATCTACTTAAAAGGCTAAAAAAAAAAAAAAAAAAAGCAAACTCAAAATACCATACTGTGAAGTTTTTTTCTGAGAACTTGTTAGTTTCTTCTTGTTGATATATATATATATATATATATATGTATATATGTATATATGTGTATATATATATATTTATCATTCTAATATAACTTGTTAGGACTTTTTCCTGGAAGCCAACAAAGTAAAATCTTAACCTGTAGTTAAGTCAATAGAAATATGTCAATTTATATCCACTTTTTATTATTTTAGATCTTTTGGACTTTCTCCAACACTTAGTAATTCTCATGGAATCACATTTCTCTTATCCCCTGAGGGAAAATATATTCCTTAAAATTGCGTGGGAAATACAATTTTTTTTAAAGAAAAAATTTTGATATTGTGTGTAGTGGCTTGGGACCATTTCTTGTTTGTCACAAGGGACAAGAGTTCCAGATTTTAATTTCTTAGTGTAACAACGTGCTTTTGAGTAGTTTGTCAGCTTAACTATTTTTAGAAATGGGACAAAGTTTTGCCACTGGTATATTCTGCTGTGGATTAAGTGATATAATATGACATTGAATTTTCTGTATAGAGTTCCAAATTCCATGCTCTTTAAAGAGTGAAATTCCAGGCAGCATAGTAGAAGAATTATAACCTTTCTACCTGGGTAGTCCCTCGATTCCTTTTTAGAGGTTCTGTTTTTGGAGTAATTATATATTGGTCCAGCAGTGTATTTTCTGTGTCCCTTACCCTACCAGGTATCATCAATGAACAAAGGGTTAATTTGTGATTTAAGCTGTTGTTGCTTCATTTCCTTTGTTCAGTGGTTGGTAACTGACTTGGAACTTGAATTTTTAAATGGTGTTTTTACAAACCTTTTGAATTTTGATTGCCACTTAGTAAAAAGGGTCAGTTTTATATAGATTTCTTTTCCCTTTAGAAATGTATATACATATGTATGTTTAATAAATATTTTATGTATGTTTAATAAATATGTTTAATAAATATTTGCCCTCTATTTATTTTACTTATTTTGCTGTAGGCTTTGAGGTGTTAAATAGTTTTTTCTCTTTGTGAGTGTTTCATCGCTTAGTCGTGTCCGACTCTGCAACCCCATGGACTGTAGCTCCTCTGTCCCTGGAATTTCCCAGGCAAGAATACGGAATGGGTTTTCATTTCCTTCTCCAGGGTATCTTCCTGACCCAGGGATCGAACCTAGGTCTCCTGCATTGCAAGTGGATGGTTCAGTGTCTGAGTCACCAGGGAAAGGTTTATCTTTTAGAAATTGTATAAAGCAGTTTCCTTTGTGTTTAAAAAAAAAAACAGACTTAAAAATTAGATTTGTTGGAAAAGATGATCTGAAATAAAATTAAATGGATAGAGGAAAAATTTCAACCAGTATGTAATCTGTTGTGAAATAAGTGTTTTCTGTTGGCATTTTGTAAGCTTTTAAAATTTGTATTCTAGTTTAAAAGAACAGAGGTTTTATCAGGGCTTTTATAAAGGTTATATCTAAAGTTTAATTTTGTAAAAACTGTTTTGATATTCTTCAGCCCTGTCATTTTGTTTGAGAAGTTGACTTCCCTGATTTCCTTGTCATGGCTATTTTCAAGTATCTTTCTCTTGGAAAGTTGAAATAATAAATGTTCTGCAAATGTTGTTTTCTTTAAGCATAAAATCTTGTTAACTTGGATTACAATTTAATATTTTATATTCAGTTCAGTTCAGTCGCTCAGTCGTGTCCGACTCTTTGAGACCCCATGAATCGCAGCACGCCAGGCCTCCCTGTCTATCACCATCTCCTGGAGTTTACTCAAATTCATGTCCATAGAGTCAGTGATGCTGTCCAGCCATCTCATCCTCTGTCATCCCCTTCTCCTCCTGCCCCAGTCCCTCCCAGCATCAGGGTCTTTTCCAATGAGTCAACTCTTCGCATGAGGTGACCAAAGTATTGGAGTTTCAGCTTTAGCATCAGTCCTTCCAGAGAACACCCAAGACTGATCTCCTTTAGAATGGACTGATTGGATCTCCTTGCAAGATTCATTAAAATTATAGATTAACTGAATTCTTTTCTGTCACCAGTTTAATGAGGTGGTAGTGGTAGTAATTTAACTTTGTCCTGCATATAATCTGGAACGTAAACTCCAAAAGTTTACAAATGTGAGATTTTTAAAAATATATATAGTGGAAATAATTAAGTTTATTTTATGTGCTCCATGCTTCTCTCTTAAAATTTACTTATCTTTTGGCTCTGCTGGGTCTTCAGTGCTGCGTGTGGGCTTTCCCTGGTTGTGGTGAGCGGGGGCTACTCTAGTTGAAGTGCTTGGCCTTCTTATTGCAGTGCCTACTCTTGCAGAGCATGGGCTCTAGGGTGTGCAGGCTTCACTAGTTGCTGCACATGGGCTCAGTAGTTGTGGCGCAGGGGCTCTACAGCATGTGGAGTCTTCCCAAACTGAGGATCAAACCTGTGTCCCCTGCATTGGCAGCCAGATTCTTAACCACTGAAACACCAGGGCAGTCCCAAATCTGAGACTGATTGACTGAGCCATGACTTTTATATTTAGTGTTGTTATTTAATGATTGATGAAAAACAGGCAAAAAAATATTTTCTCAAAATTAAAAGGTTTTTCAGTTACCGTTAGTGAGATAAGGGTGCTGTTTATAGATAAATATGGTGTTATTCCAGCCACACACTCTTTCTGTAGTGTTCTCTGAATGCTAATATCAAAATTCAAAGGATTTAAGATGAGAATTAGAATTGAAATGGTCTCATTTCTCCATATCTGCCTTCCTGCCTTCTTACCCTGTCTTTCTGCCAGTCACCACGTCACTACTACAAAGAAGTATAGTGTTATTCATCAGTAAAAAAGGAGTGTCTCATTAGTCTCTGCTGCTGCTGCTAAGTCACTTCAGTTGTGTCCGACTCTGTGCGATCCCATAGACGGCAACCCACCAGGCTCCCCCGTCCTTGGGATTCTCCTGGCAAGAACACTGGAATGGGTTGCCGTTTCCTTCTCCAATGTATGAAAGTGAAGAATGATAGTGAAGTTGCTCAGTTATGTCCAATTCCTAGCAACCCCATGGACTGCAGCCTACCAGGCTCCTCTGTCCATGGGACCCTCCAGGCAAGAGTACTGGAGTGGGTTGCCATTGCTTTCTCCCATTAGTATGTGGACAGCCCCCAATATACCCAACAGTATATATATTAAACTATAGTATGCTAAGAAAACTCAAACAAGGGCTTTCTCTTTATTTTAAAATATTAGTCCATAAAATTTATAATGAAATTAGATCTTTATTCCATTTTCCTCATGTTTTATCAAAGCGAAGGAATACTGTATTTCTATGCAAAATACTGCTGTTAATCTTAATTTATTTTGTTAAATATTAATTTTTAGTCTAGTGTATTCTGCATGTGAGGAATAGCTGATTTTCATTTATAGTTATTCAAAAATGTAAGGAAAATTACAGCAGCTTAGTTTTTAGTCAGTACATATTTGAACACCTTCTCAAGTGTTGTTTCTGTACTAGATATTACAGAAGAGATGAATGAGACAAAGGCCTTTGCTCTTAAGGTTCTTCTAGTGAGAAGATGGGAAGAACAAATACACAAGTAGGTGATGATGACAGATGAAGTGTTGTGATCCTTTAGGCTTCTAGTTTTAGGTTGGAGAAGAATTCTCAGAGGAAATGAGAATAGTAAGCTAGGTCCTAAAGGACAAATAGGAATTAGGCAAGCCAGCTAGAATGGGGATGGGAATGGAGTTGTTCCAGGCCAAGGCAAATATGACCAAAGTATGGTGATTTCAAGATATTGTGAGAAGTTCGAAAAGGCTGGCATATTGCAAGTTGGAAGTAGCAAAAATGCTAAGGGATGCTGAGAGATGAGGTCAGCTGAAGAGGTTATGTTTTCACAGGCTTCGTAGGCCACACTCACTTAAGGAATCTGGCTTTAGTAAGGTTTTCAGTCTGGGAATGACTTGATCAGAACTGGATTTTAGAAATATCATACTGACTACAGTGTGCATAGTTTTGAGGGAAACCAGACAGATTCTTGTCATTATCAAAGTTTGGTGGCCTGGAACCAAAGTCATGGAAAGGAGATAAATAGATAAAATATATATATTTTTTTGTTCAGCAGGTTCTGGTGAATCTTTGGAATGGATAAATAGAGGAAATTTATCCAATCTGAGTCCTGGGTTTCAGCTTTGAGTAACTGGGTGGATTGAAGTGTTACTTACTGAGATAGAAAGCATAGAAGGGGGGGGTATTTGGGGGGTTCAGATGAAATTTTGATTTTGAGGTGCCAGAATGGAATGTCCAAGTAGTATTTCTATCAGGTGAACACAAGCCTGGAATATAAGAATGAGATCTGGGCTAGGTATAAAGACTTGGGAGTTATTAAGCCATAAAGGATATTAGAAGTTGTTGTATTTAATGATATGGTCAAAGAATGTAGAGAATAGAGAATTCTATTAGAGAATTCTAATAGAGAATTCTATTAGAGAATTCTAGTAGAGAATTCTGAGGCATGTACCTTTTAAGGAACTAGCTTGCAAAGAGGATCCTGGAAATTACTTTAAGTGAATAGCTTGTGAGAGAGTAATGTCAGTGCTGCATAATGGGCCAATTAAAAATACCATTAAACACCACAGTGTTTCTGAGTTGGCTGCTGCTGAATAATTATATTAGCAGCCTGAAAGTATTTGGTGACCTTAAAAGTATAGTGGCCAAGTGGAGGCAATAGTTACAGTGTAATGAATAAAAGAGATGATGAAGAAGATGTTCTTTTGAGCCACTTCTCTGAGAAATATACTGGGTAACAAGAAATAAAAGAGCATTATAATTTTTCATTTAAAAACAAGTCAGATTTCCCAAATTTGAGTGATAAGTAGAATCTCTTGTAGGAAAGCTTATTAGGAGCCTTTCTGTATTTTCTGATTCTACTTTCGGGCCCACATGCTGTGACCAGGGTGTTAAAACACAGGAGTCAAAGCTTTCTTAGGCATTCCAGTACTTCTTGAAATCCTGTTCTTCCTAACCGTTGCTGGCCCAGTACACATCTTTAGAGAGTGTTTCTGATGAGGGAAATGAAGTAGTTCCAATGTATGTAATTTTAGCATTGGAATGTGAAAAGTCTGTTCTCCCAAATTGGTCAATCCAGTCATATTAAGTATTGTGTATTTCAGACTTAAACCATTGGATATTGAGTTTATGAAGCGTTTGCATGAAAAAGTGAATATCATTCCACTTATTGCCAAAGCAGACACACTCACACCAGAAGAATGCCAACAGTTTAAGAAACAGGTAAGTAAAATGAGTTTGGGAATTCTTAGGATTCTAATACTATTCATGTAATTTGCAGTTCTTCATATTTTCATTATAATGTTTTACAATGTGTTCCTCCTGCTGCTTTACTGCGTGTGTGTGGTTGTTTACACTATATTAAAAATAACTTGAAAATAGTAAGGGGCCCATAAGTATTATCATAGTGCCCTTCAGTGTGTGTGCTCAGTTGTTTAGTTGTGTCTAACTGTTTGTAATCCCATGGACTGTAGCCCACCAGGCTCCTAGGTCCGTGGAATTTTCCAGCCAAGAATACTGGAGTGGGTTGCCATTTCCTGCTTCAAGGGATCTTCGAATCTCTGTCTCTTGTGCCTCTTCTGTTGGCAGGTGGATTCTCTGCCACTGAACCACTTGGGAAACCATAATGCCCTTATCCTTCGTCAGTTTAAATAAGGCTATTTTAGATATTTCTGTATAGCTTCCACCACCACCCATCCCCACAGGCAGTCTCCCGCATTGCAGGCAGATTCTTGACCAGCTGAGCCACAAGGGAAGTCCCATTTTAGATTTTCTGTATAGCTTGTATCACTGCCCCTCCCCATACCCTTTATAGAATTACTTTCCTAGACTGAATTCCTGGGGAGAAGATTACTTTTTAAAGGGTATAATTATTTTATTACCTCTCCCCTCCCCCATTTTGTCATGGTGCTTTCTCAATAAAACAGTCAAAATTCCTTTTATGACAGGTATGTTTGATCCAGTGCCTTGCTAGCATTGTCATTATTTTTAAAAAACTTTTTGGGTTAAGGTGGTGCCTAATAATTTCTTTAACTTTCAATTTTCCAGAAAAGCTGAACATTTTAAAGCAGGGGTTTAGTTTTCCCTCAGTGTTTTTTAATTATATATTGTATTTTATGAAAATATAGGATCAGTTTCTGGAACTACTTTCCTATTCTAGTAGCCTATTTTTAAATTTTAGGCCAATGTTATGTCTTTTAAGAGCTTCCTGGTGGCTCAGACAGTAAAGAATCTGCCTGCAGTGCAGGAGACCTGGGTTTGATCCCTGGGTCACGAAGATCCCCTTGAGAAGGGAATGACTACCCATTCCAGTATTCTTGAGAATTCCATGGACAGAGGAGCCTGGCAGGCTACAGTCCATGGGGTTACAAAGAGTTGGACACAACTGAGCATCTAGCACTGTATGTCTTTTAAATTGAGGCTAAGTTGTAGAATATTTTAAAATAGATTTTAGAGTTTATTATCTCTTACTGTCCATCTAGTCTTTTGTAACAAAGTACTTTGGTTCTTCATCTTTTTCAGTATGAATTTTAGAATAACTTGAAAACTATTAGAAAAATAAAAACCTGTGGAAATTTGCTTTGAAATTGTGTTAAATTTGTATGAATTTTTAGAATGTTTTACTACATCATTTTTACTGTATCTGATATTTCTACCAGGAAATTTTTTATTTTACATTTATTAGCTCCCATTTATTAGCGCCATTTTTATTTTGTAATCTGCTGTTTCTAAATTCAGATACTAATCATATAGTATTAGTAATATTTCTATTTTATCTTAATTTGGAATTGTACTAAAAATGAAGAAATAAAAAGGTGAATAAGCAGTAATCTCTACTTCCAAATTGGTCACTTGCAGTGGTTGTCAATTTACTTTTTCTTTATTCTTTAAAAAAGCAGGGGGACGGGGGCAGCTAATGTTTAACCAGAGGTGTTTATCAGAATCATGTAGATAACTTTTTCAAAATGAGTTATTGGACCATAGCTCTACTAGTTGGTTTTGTAGGTTAAGATACAGCTTTGTATTTATTATTCTTAAGATGCTTTCTCAGGCTATTTTAATGTACAACCTCTGACTAAAAGCCATTGCTCTTAGAGCTAGCTACTAGTCTTTCTTTTTTTCTTCTAGTCATGTATCAGGTTGGCCAAAAGTATGTTCAGAAAGCCTACCAAAAACCTGAATGAACTTTTTGGCCAGCATTAGGTTGACACACCTCATCATTTATTCTTAGGGTTTTTTTTTTTCCCTAAATAGATACATAACCCAGTTATAAAAGATACATGTTCTTGTTTATTTCCATGGCAGTTCTGTCTGCTTTGGTAGCTGTGTAGCACATTTTGTTTCAGTCTCTAGCACATTTTGTTTCAGGTCTCTTTACTGCTGCTGGGGACCCTATAGTAAGTGTAGCATTAAGCTACCAGTACAGGCAGGGAGCTAGTTTTAGGTTTATTAGCCATTAGTTTGTTTGTTCTAAGTTTGAATAGGGTAGATATTCAACACTATTTGGATGTCTGTATTCTTATTTGAATTTAGAGTGATTCTGGACAAAATAAATTAACTTCAGGTCATTTCTGATGTTACTAGTAAGTTTTCTTTCTTTTTTTCTGTATTCTTATTGATTATTATTATAAACTCATTAGCTTCTTAATTTCCAGGGCATGTTTTCTCCCTGTGTGCTTGCCTGATCTTTTATCTGTTGCTCCTTAATGTGTGTGTATGCACATGTACATGCAAGGATACTTTCTGATAAGTACACATTTTTTTTCCCTAGAGCCAGTGCTATACTTAATTTTATTTACCTTTGCTCAATTCTACTAAAAACTTTAGGTGAGTTTAAGCTCTCTTGACTGAGCTGAATAAAATAGTTGGTAAGAATTTGTCTAAAGGTATCTCAGTTATTATAAATAAATGACCCAAAACCACTAGAATAGAAATCAACTAGTGAAGCCATTTCTGGACTCTTAAACTTCATTTTTAGAACTCTTTGGGTATTATAACCTTATAAGTTTAACATTTCTGAAGCAATTGGATTTAGAGAATGGTACTTATATATAACTATATAGAAAAAAAAACCACCAGCATAATATTGGTTTTAAATTACATTTTGCATTGTTGAAAAACAGTAAAGGAACTGGAGCTAAAGACTCAGGAATTTAAGAAGAGTATAATAAAAATAAAGCTGATGTCTAAAATTATATGTGGTGCTCTTTTACTAACTTCCTCTTTCATCTTAGATAATGAAAGAAATCCAAGAACATAAAATTAAAATATATGAATTCCCAGAGACAGATGATGAAGAAGAAAATAAGCTTGTTAAAAAGATAAAGGTAGGTTCATTCCTATACATATACTACATGTTTTAGGGCCTTAGCAGTACTATAATAGCTGCTGTAAAGACCAGAAATAGCAGTGTTTATAGGGACTTCCTGATGGTCCAGCAGTTAAGACTGTACTTCCACTGCAGGGGCCCAAGTTCAGTCCTCGGTCAGGGAACTAAGAATCCCACATGCCATGTGGCATATACATATATAAATGTTTTTAAACAATTGACTTAACAAAATAAATGAGATGATTGATTGTTTAGTTCACCTTTATGATTAACTTTGTTGTTTGACTGTTAGGTAATAGAGCATTATATGGAATAGAGAGATAAGTAACAGTTCTTCTTTTCAGATGGTTTTCAATTAACTGATTTCCTATTTCATGATTTTCCCCCTTAGAAACAAACAGGTAATGGGAATGAAGGGGAAGCATAATGAGAAGACAAAGGATTTGCTCTTAAGCACTATTATGCTTATTCTTTAAGAGCCAAACATATGTTTTATTTTGTTCTTTTATAAAAATCAATCAAAAATCTATTCTGACATAATTTTCTGTATTTTTAACTTATAGTGGTTTCCTAAGTACCCTGGATCTAAAAATGATACATTGATTAATAACATTGTCTGCTTCTAGAGCTATTAAAGTTGATTTATGATCAAGTAGGCAAACTAGCCACAAGTCTCATTTTTTTCCTTGTAGCTGCCAATGTATTTTTTACCCTTTAAAACTTTTCCAGTATGGAACACTTCTTTTTGGAATGATGCTTTAACAAATAATCTGATCAGTATATGCCTTAGTATTCTTAAATTTTAGTGAATGTATAATTTTGTTTATTGTTTACATTGGTAATAATGCCATACAATGGCAATTTACTAACTAGTAATTGAATGACCTATGAAAGTGAATGCAAAAACTATTGGGGTAGTACTGTTTTTTGCTTACCTGTTGAGTAAGGTAACTTCTTTATTCTTGAATTTGTGAGGACTACAGAGATGTATTTGAACGAGAATACTTTGTTTTATAGGACCGTTTACCTCTTGCTGTGGTAGGTAGTAATACTATCATTGAAGTTAATGGAAAAGGGTCAGAGGAAGGCAGTATCCTTGGGGTGTTGCGGAAGGTAAGGTTTTCTTCAGTGAATGGCTTTCTATAAGATCTCACAAATGTTATAAAAAAATTTTATTTAGTAAGTGGTATAATGTGCATAGTGCATTGATATAGTCTAAATTTTCAAAGATCTGAATTGTTTCGTTGAGTCTCATCTCCTTATTAAATACATTCACATTTCTCAGACCTTATATCCTGCTGTATCAGGCAAGTATGTGTTAAATCTTAATGTTGTAGTACTTTAGAAGCCACTTGTCAGTATTCATCCTCCCACCTCTGCCCCACCATTAAGCCTATTCCTGTTTTCTTGTTTGAAAACACACTTACAATGCAGGGATTCTTTACCTGGGGCCTACAGATTGCTCCCAGGGGATCTAATAAACCTTCTGAAATTGAAAACAATTTTGGAGAAAGGCCTGTCATTTTTATCTGAGTCTCAGTTGGGTCTGGGACCCTAAAGAATGAGAACAACTGTCAGAAGCCCAATTAAAACATTTGCGTTTTGCTTTCTTCAGGGCAGAAGTCAACTTCTTGGCATCATATCTTTAGAGCAAGAAAGTTTGTTTGAGATCCTCTATACTAATTTTTTTAAGGAGTTTTAAACAGCAGTATAATCTTGGTTATCAAGTCAGTTCTTTGAAGCCTTCTTGGCATTAGATACATTTCCGAAATTTGTGTTCATTATACTGGTTTATACTAATATTTAATCTTCAGTGTTATAGTAACTTGGAATGAAGATTGAGTCATGATTATAATTTGTTGATATTACTTTGAAAACATACATAATTTTTAGGATATTTTCCAAGTTAATGTTCTTACGAGTGACTTTCTCAACTAGAGATACCGTGGTCACTCTCAGCTCTTTTCATCACCATGTAACCTTCAGTTTCTGAGTTGAGACTTTAAAACTAGTATAGACCTTAGAAATCTGCACAGAGGAAGTTGCTTTGTATCCTTAGTTTTAGGTTATCCCCCTTCAAGAGTATTCTTTTAGTGATACATTAAAAAAAAAAAAGTTTCTTGGCTTAGGTTTTCATTTTAGTTAACTTGTGGTTTTTCTAAAGTGATTCCTCACCCACCCTTGACCCACAACATTAAGTACTATTTTATAGGGTTAAAGTCTTAATGAAACATTGACCTAAGGTATTTAATACTTTGTATATTCTCTCATTGTTAACATCCAGTTTCCTTTGAAAAGAATGGGTTTAGTGAAAGTAACACATATGGTCTGTTTGTTGTTGTTTTTTTTGTAGTTGAAAACGGTGAACATTGTGATTTTACAATTCTAAGGAATATGTTGATAAGGTAAGTGTAAGCAGTGATGAAAATAACACGGATTTTACTTTCCCTAAATAAAATTAGTCTCAGATTTAGTTTTTTGTCTTCTATAAATTTAGCTAAATTTAAACTGGTATCTTCATTCTAGCACTGAAGCAGGCACTACCTAGAGACAAATTTGGATTATTTTGCCAAGGTTTTAAACTCTAGAGGAAAAATACAAAATAGGCTGTGTGGCTAGGGATATATAGGAAAGTGGGTCTTTCAATCATTGTACTTTGTGTTGTGGTTTAATACTGAAAGAAATATGAAAGTAGAAAAGAACAGGCTTTTGCTTCTCTTTAATGTGAAAAGCTTGTGGAAACTGGAAGAGAAGGCTTAAGTTTTAGGTCAGAAGCTGGGCTTCAAATATTTAAAAGATACACAGCTTAGTAGCTGGTGAGTGGAGCACTTTGGTTACTGAAACACTGTGAAAAGCTGATCTTCCTCCCAGGAGGGAAAAAGATTAGTCTTAAATTGTACCTTGTACATCTGATGAAAGAGAAGGAAATCATGTGAAAACTGGACATTGAATTAATTCTAGTTAGAGGAACCAGGACCTGAATTAGAAAATTAACAGCAGAGAGGAAATTCTGAAGAAAAAGTTGAAAAGACCCAGAGACAGAGACAAAAAGAGGATCAAAATGAGCCTCATTGTTTTCATGGAGAGATAAATTCCTTCTTTATGCTATTCCATACCCTTTTGCTCTTTTTTCTTCTCTCATCGTGCTTGCTTCTCCAGACCCTCAATACATACTATTCTTTTCAGCCTCTAGTTTTAGATGTCCATCTTAAGTTGATGTCGCTTCATTTTCATACTACTCTGCACTTTCCCAGTATACAAGAATTTCTTTAGCTATGTAGAAGTAACAGGAATATTGATGATAATTGGAAATCATGGAACAGCAACAAGATCATTCTTAAAAGTGAGGGGGACAATTTGAGTCAAACTGATAACTCAGGAGGAAAAGGTGATGGTACCCCACTCCAGTACTCTTGCCTGGAAAATCCCATGGACGGAGGAACCTGGTAGGCTGCAGTCCATGGAGTCGCTAAGAGTTGGACACAACTAAGCCACTTCCCTTTCACTTTTCACTTTTCATGCATTGGAGAAGGAAATGGCAACCCACTCCAGTGTTCTTGCCTGGAGAATCCCAGGGATGGGGGAGCCTGGTGGGCTGCTGTCTATGGGGTCACACAGAGTCAGACACGACTGAAGTGACTTAGCAGCAGCAGCAGCAGCTACTTCAAGAAAAATAAAAGAGATGGGAGTGAATTTTGAAATTGAGATTGCCATGTAATTGATTTTTCTCAAAAGAACTCATGACTAGATGCTCTGATAGAAAGTAGATGATGGTGTTAATTCAGCCACAGCGGTTGCCAGGCCTCACACAGTGGGAGAAGAGCAAATGCACATGAAAGGATGTTCATCTCCCTTGGTTTTGAGAAAACAATGCTTCAGGTTCTATTACCATCTCTTTGCTTTCTCTTCCATTTTGAAAATGTGACTTCAGAAGAACTAATAATCTCTGATGATTTTATATATGTAAATAATGTTTTAAATATTAATTGCCAGTGCATTCCCTCTCATTTTATTATTTTCCTCAGTTTTAAATCTATGCTACTTACCTAGTGCTTGAAGCAATGATAATCGTTAACTTTGTCTTACATGTTTTTATATATGCAATCAATAATTCCCTATGTACCTAAAATACTATAGAAAGGAAGGCTAGTTACTAGCCAGACTTTGAACATTTGAAGGTATGCAGCCTCCTCTCTGATGAGTGGGACTCAGTAGTATACAAGCATTACAAGCAAATGGACCATTCCTACAGGAAAGCAACAAGACAATCATACATGTGTGGAAATAATAAAAATTCTAAAATTATGTAATACTACATAATTTTTATATATAAGTAGATATATGCTATGATGAGAACATTTACATGTTTTAAAGAAATTCAGAGTAAGTATTAAGTGGTATATTTTCTTGGAGCAGAACCAGATAGAGAAGGATTTATGAAAATAGTTGCCTTAAGATGGATTAAGATAAATAGAGTCATCAGATGTTTGTTTGTGGGGTTGGGAGTGATCCTACTTACCATTTTTATCAAGTAGAATGAAGATATTGTCTTCCAACTTCTTGAGGTAGATGGTTATGCAATTTTGCTTAATAAAAATTTCATTTATTTGTTAAATTTGTTTTAGCACACTTTGTTTTTCCTAAGGCATAAATGTTCACTTACAGTTTTGCTAGATGTTTACTTTGCCTCTTAACATAATTTTTCATTTATAGTCTTTGAAACGTGTAAAACATCCTTGATAAATATACTTTGAAAATAAGTTTAGGATATTTTACTTTATTACTTTTCCTTCTAAGTTCAGAGGAGAGGTAAGGTACATGTTATGTAGCTCATGTCTTTATGATAAAGGCACCTAGTAGATATTTAATAAATACTTGAAATATCAATACCAATATTCCATATGTCTATGACTTCCAAGTAAGTGAAATCCTGCAGGTTAAAGTCATGAGTAGTGGTTGCTCCTAAGAAAGACCCAAGTTCAAAGATATGTCATTTTGCTAATTTAAAGAACTGACTGTTGCAGGCAAACAAGGAAGACAATGGAAAAGAGGAAAATTTGATAAAAATAATTTCAGGATGTGACAGTAGACAATGCCAAAATCAAATAGAGAAGGAAAACTAAAGGAGAGAGAGAGAATGGTATAGTATCAGCAATCAGAAATGGAAAAGATAAATAAATTCAAGAAACTATGGAGAAAATACTAATTAAGTGTGGAAGAATGAGTTGATTTTTAAGAGTAAAATAAAACATGTTTAATTAAGTGGAAATAGAGACTTATATAACCTAAAAATATGAGAACCAAGTAATCATAAAAAAGGTTATTTTAGTGAAAGGGAAAAATCTTTCATTATCTAGTGTTGAGTGACATTAACGAAAATAGTTTCATAGCTAGTTAATAAGTCCTCCTTATTTATCTTGTATTTCAGCTACTAAGTACTTTACCTCAGGTCCTTTAATGATTTTTTAATGATGCATTGATGAGGTAATATATGATACTTAAAATTACAAAAGATTGTTTTATACTGGCATGGTTATTTTCATTATTCTCTACTTAGAGAAATTGAAAGCAGTAATGTGTCCTAGAAAATCAACAATGTTTATCACATCTTAGCTCCAAATCAGTTTTTTGCAGGGCCCATTATATGCTCTGTGGCAAGAATACAAAAGGTGATAGCACTTTTTTTTGTAAAAGGGGATGTTTATAGTATAGTTGAAGAGGTTATATGCTGTCACCTGTCACATTTACTGGTACCATAGAAAAGACTGGCAGCCAAAGAGAAGGTTGTCTTAGGTTAGAGTGGCTTGACTTCAAGACTGCCAGGAGAGCTCCCAAAGCAGAATGGAAGAACTCTGAAGAAAGTTTGAGAGTCAGTGACAAATTCAGTCCCACTCATTGGATATGCTCGGAGTAAGAAACTGTCTGACTTGACAGAAGTAGAGAGGGCTAGAGCTTTAGATAATTCAAGTGGCCATAGAAAGTGTATAGTCATCAAGGGACAGAGTATAAAGGACAATGAGGCTTGTGGAAAGAAAACCCAGTCTTAGTTAGAAATAGGAGTAAACTATCAGAGAACTGCACAAAAATGTCCAGTTGAGGATGAATCATAGTAATTCGCCATCACAAAAGGGAATATTAATAGTAAATGTTTCTTGGCTATCAGGCAGAATAAAAACAAAATAACACCTTTATGTTTGTCTCTCATAAGGGAGTTTTGGTAAAGTGGTGGAGATGAAATATAGGGCATTAGAAGTGCAGGAATGGGTGATGACAAAAGGAAGGTAAAATAATACAGAGTACTCCCACACTATGTATATCCAAGAACATTGCATGGGTAAAGGATACAATAGAGCAGCTCACAGGAGTCTTTTAGCATCTTGAAACACTAGGGGATGGTAAAATTGTCTCATGTATAGGTATCTCCTATATATTGATTTTATGTATCATAGATAATGTGTGCTATGAGCAGACATTCATTAACCAAAATACCACATTTACCAGACAATTGGAATAAATAGGAATTTACTAAAAAATAAAATTTCCCAGTTTGAATCCAACTTGATATGTAATCTATGTATTCCTATATATTAACCTGAATAAAAACTCAAATATTAGTAA
This sequence comes from Nanger dama, assembly GCA_917880005.1. NCBI lineage: Eukaryota > Metazoa > Chordata > Mammalia > Artiodactyla > Bovidae > Nanger > Nanger dama. The sequence goes on from CAKJTW010000022.1 coordinate 36,744,796, forward strand.
TATTAAGGAAAGCAATTTCTTTTAGGTTTGTGAACTTCAGTAGGAACTAATCTGCCTTTCCTTCTCTAGTAAAATAAAATATATACTATAACGGTAAATACTCTAGCAGTGTCATTGTTTAGTAAATGTTTTGAGAGAATTTATGGCTTCTAACCTAAATTTCCATTAATGTCAAGTTAGCTCATTGTATCATGCTCCCCTTTACATGTAAGTGAAGACAGAGAAATGCTGTCTTCCTTGAAAAGTTTCGTCTGAATTTTTTCTTTGCTAAAATTTTGAATTTACACCAAAGTTTTTTAATAGAAGCAAATTCTTTATGTGTCTTTTATTTATGACAGAACACATATGCAGGACTTGAAAGATGTTACTAATAATGTACACTATGAGAACTATCGGAGCAGAAAACTGGCAGCCGTGACTTACAATGGAGTTGATAATAACAAGAATAAAGGGCAACTTACTAAGTAAGTATACATCAGTTCCTCCCAGGAATGGCAGTATTTATTCAGTAAAAAATCATATTATTTTGTTGCCATCAAATTCCTCTTGGCTACTCAGTAGAAAATTGGAATAGTGTTCTTTATGGGCTTCCCTAGTGGTTCAGATGGTAAAGAATCTGCCTGCAGTGCAGGAGTCCCAGGTTTGATCCCTGTGTTGGGAAGGTCCCCTGGAGAAGGGAATGAACCTGGTGGGCTACGGTCCATGGGTCACAAGGAGTCAGATATAATGAGTGACTAACACTTCTACTCTTTCATACATTGTTTTTTTTTAGACATAATGCTATTGCACATCTAAAAGTATAGTATAAACATAACTTACATGCCCTGGGAAGTCAAAAACTTGTGTGATTCACTCTATTTCTATATTTGTCTTGCTTTATTGGGATGGTTAAGTTGTGGTTACCTTTTTCCCATATGTTAATTTTATTTTTGTTTTCTATAGCCTTCTTCATCTTTATCAATAACTGAAATGGCTGAAAATACAGGTTTTCAAAGGGTAATCCTCATAACTCTTTTGATACATGAAAAAGTTTTCATTGATCTAAAGATACATAAAGACAGTTTTCTGAAATTCCCCCCCTCCTATTTTTTTTAAATTACATCTTTTATTCATGTGTCCTTTCATGAAAATATGATGATGGTATTGTTTTATTTATGTTTAGTTTTAACACTCTCACTTGGTAAAATGTTAGTTACTATTGTTTCCAAAAATGTTTGGAAATTTTTGTTGCTCTTTGAAATTCTTAATTTAACTGAAATTCTTTTGAATAATGCTGTATGAAAATTGCTACATGTCTGTATACATAGTGACCTGCCAAACCACCAAAGTAAGAAGCAAAAGTATGTCAATGTACTTGCTTAATGAGTTCTTCAGGAAAGACCACATATAATTTAAATGAAATTTGGTTCTTTTCGTTATGCTTAAAATGTAATACATTAGAGCATTTATACATTTATAGAACCAAAATGTAGGTTGTATAACACAACCACAGTAGGGTCTTAGGTCAGCCTTAAATGTGGTCCTTGCTGTGATTCTGTTATTGGTCACTTGAAAAGGGTAAATCATTTTCAGGATCTCCTTGAAAAGATCCCTAAAAGAAGCTAAGTTGCATCTTTGAGGATTTAATATGATGTTTAGGTTATGTTGGCCTGTTTTTTAAAAATCTTTTACCGGATCTTATTTTTTTGATTGAGTTACGTTGGATTTCTCTGACAAGTTTAAGTTTATAAGCTTTAGCTTGTTTTATGTGTCAACAAGCGTTTTCATTAAAAAGTGGGCAATGAAGTAATTTAAATGGTTTTTCTAGCTATCTAATAAAGTTTCATTTGAAAACCCGATGACAAAATGTTATCCTTTTTCCTATTTTCTGCATTATAAACACATTTTTGTATTATGATTTTCTAAATAGCACTTTAATAAAGATGACTAGACTTGAGATACTAATTAACAATTAGAGAGATTTACAAAATCATTTTGACTGGTAAGAGTCTTCAAAAATTAACTTTTATTTGTGTGACCATTTTCTTATAATACTGAAATATCACTCTTGGTTAGGAGGCAAGTATTTTTACAAGATTGAAAGACAAAGTACCTCAAGTGTGAAATATTGAACACCTCTTTGAAAGTATGCATATGTAAATAGGTTTAGGAATTTGAGCAGACTGTCAGAAGATTGTTGCATAGCATATTTACTTTCATAATGATTTGGTATAGGGATAACTAACAGAATTTGGAAAAGAAATTAACTATCTTCAACAAATTTGGCCATAAACTTTTATTTTAGGAACGTAAAAGTGAAAGTCACTCAGTTGTGTCCTACTCTTTGCCACCCCACAGACTATACAGTCCATGGAATTCTCCAGGCCACAATCCTGGAGTGGGTAGGATCCCTTCCCTTTTCCTTTCTCCAGGGGATCATCCCAATCCAGGGATTGAACCCAGCTCTCCTGCATTGCAGGTGGATTCTTTACCAGCTGAGCCCTTTTACTGTAAAATCTGTGGATTTGCTTTTAATTGCTGTTTTTATTATGGTTTACTCTAAGTGTGTTTTGTTGTTGTTCAGTCACTTAAGTTATGTCCCACTTCTGTGACCACATGGACTGTAGCCCTCCAGGCTCTTCTGTCCATGAGATTTCCCAGGCAAGAATACTGGAGAGGGTTATCTTTTTTCTTCTCCGTTTATATGTGCTAATAAATCTCTGTATTTTTTGTTCTTTTAGATATGGCACACTTGACATTTCATTCGTTTTCCCAAAGACATAAGCAGTTTTAATATGTAAAGATTTTTAATATTTAAAAACAAAATTTAAAACATCAAAGCTCTACAATCTTCTGTTTTTCTCCAAGAGTTATTTAAATGATAATTTAGGTGACATTGTTCCACTCTTAGTAAGGTGGTAGGTAGCCTTTTCATGTGCAAAGTATACTACAAATTCTTTATATTTATATGGATTGGCTTATTCCTCCCAAGGATGAAATTAAGGAGTATTTTATAGATAGGTTAGTATTAGTGATAATATATATTTAACTTTAAAATCACAATTCCATCTGAATTTTATTTTTTAAATTCTAGTGTTTACTTATAATTTATTTAATGTTTACAATACATTTTCAAGTTGCAACAGTGTTGTTGGGTAATCTTAAGTTGCTTAACATATTCATTTATTTAAGATGGCCAATTCAAAAGTCATTTTTATGAGTATTTTTTCCTAGAGCCTAAAAGTGTTTTGGAGTATGGCAGAAGTGAGTTTTATAGAAATCAAACAAAAGCTTTCAACCCTTACTAGAAAAAACATTTGTATGAACACACAGCACACACACACACACACACACACGTTTGTTGTATGATTTCAGGACCCAAGAGATCTGAGGCTCCTCTTTTAAAAATACCTGCCATAAATATATCAGGTATTTTAGTGAAATAATGATATTTACACTTTAAATTTTATTCCAGTTTACCTGGCTTTTTGAATGTTGATTCTCCTAAGTTAATGTTTGGTTTTATTTTCATTTTCAGAACTTCTGATTAATTGTTTAATTATTAAAACATACTGCAAGTTTATTCTTTCGATGAAATATCCTTTCGTTAAGTAACATTTTGTTCTAATTGCAAAAACAAATCCTCTTGGTCACAATGGTACATCACATTTTGTCTTTCCTTTTTGCTAAGAAAAATCAGTAGGCAGTGTTCTTCCTGTACTGTTGTTCATTTAATACATTCCATCTCGGTCTCTTGTTCTCCTTGATAGGGAAGAATAGTGCTACGATGGTCAGAAATATTCAGCTTCATAAGGAGAGAAGTCACCATAATCAGAGTGTGTCAAATCAAGATTAAAGTGACTAGCCTTGAAGTTATAGATGAAATACAAAGCCTGATTTTGTTTTTAAGCCATAATTTAACTTTTTAACCACTTTATTCATTTAGGTTTAGTAATTAAATGGTCAAAGCTTGTTTTTGTGGAAGCACAATATACGTGTTTAGTCAACAAAGTCAGTGCTTCTTTTAAGCTGTCCCATTGTATTGGAATAGGTTTTTAGATATCCTGAAGGCCGCAGAGGCCACTTTTCTTTCTTCTGTGGGACTGTAGTAGGTTGCTGATACTTTGCCGTTCTCTTTTCTCTATAAGTATACTATCCTTCACATAAAGCATATTTGTAGTATTTTTCAACATAAAATTTTGGAAAACATTGTGCAGAGATTTGAGTCTGTGGACTTTAATAGAGTGAACTACTTTTTAATGTCTGTTTTCTGGCATTTCAGAAATGTCAGGATATTCACTTGCTTCCAATACCTCTCTTTTTCTGCCTCCCTCTATCCTCCTCCTCCATTAACTCAGTACCATTTTTTCATATTAAAATTTTGTTTAAAAATTAATTTTCTGCTAGTTTTTCTTTTTGAGAATGTATTTAGGGAATGTGTCTCCATTTTCCTTATACAGTCTGTTTTATGTGTTTTCTTTAGATTTGATATGCATTAGGTTTAGGAGTCTTCAAGTCATGAAACTTCATGGAAGGAAGTTCTAGATTGTAAATATTTATGCATTTTAAAAGTTTCTGAAGAATTTTTTCATATGTTCATACATAAAACTTCAAATTTGTGTTCTGTGTTATTTAAGATGGTGTCAGAATAATTAAAGCTTCTTTTGAAGCTTGTTTTCAAAAACCAGAAAGCAGAGAATTTAATAATGGCATACAGCAGCTCATTTGTTTTCATCACTGTTTCAGAGTTTTGTATTACACTTTTCATTTTTAGACATTTAATGATTATCTTTAATGTTCATAATAGGAGCCCTCTTGCACAGATGGAAGAAGAAAGAAGGGAACATGTAGCTAAAATGAAGAAGATGGAGATGGAGATGGAACAGGTGTTTGAGATGAAGGTCAAAGAAAAGTTCAAAAACTGAAGGACTCTGAAGCTGAGGTAATTAACCATATATTTTCACCTTTGACAAAATACTCCTTTTCAAAATAATGTCTTAAATAAAATTGATGATAATGTAACCACTCTATAGATTTTTTCACATGTAATATGCAAATTTAATGTGTCTGTGTGTGTTCAGTCGAACTCTTTGCAACCCCAAGGATTGTAACCTGCCAGGCTCCTCTGTCCATGGGGTTTCCCAGACGAGAATGTTGGACTAAGTTGCCATTTCCTCCTCTAAGGGAGCTTCCCAACCCAGGGATTGAACCCACCTCTCCTCATCTCCTGCATTGGCAGGCAGAGTCTTACCTCTGCCACCTGGAAGTCAATCAGTTTAGTCTGTCAGTCCTGTCCGACTCTTTGCGACCTCATGAACTGCAGTACGCCAGGCCTCCCTTCCATCACCAGCTCCTGGAGTTTACCGAAACTCATGTCCATTGAGTCGGTGATGCCGTCCAACCATCTCATCTTCTTTTCGTCCCCTTCTCCTGCCCTCAATCTTTCCCAGCCTCAGGGTCTTTTCAGATGAGTCAGCTCTTCACATCAGATGGCCAAAGTATTGGAGTTTCAGCTTCAAAATCAGTCCTACCAATGAACACCCAGGACTGATCTCCTTTAGGATGGACTGGTTGGATCTCCTTGCAGTCCAAAGGACTCTAAAGAGTCTTCAAACACCACAGTTCAAAAGTATCAATTTTTCCGCGCTTAGCTTTCTTTATAGTCCAACTCTCACATCCATACATGACCACTGGAAAAACCATAGCCTTGAGACGGACCTTTGTTGGCAAAGTAATGTCTCTGCTTTTAACATGCTGTCTAGATTGATCAGAACTTTCTTTCCACGGAGTAAGTGTCTTTTAATTTCATCTCTGTGGTCACCATCTGCAGTGATTTTGGAGCCCAGAAAAATAAAGTCTGACACTGTTTCCCCCATCTGTTTGCCATGAAGTGATGTGACCAGATGCCATGATCTTAGTTTTCTGAATGTTGAGCTTTAAGCCAACTTTTTCACTCTCTTCTTTCAAGTTCATCAAGAGGCTGTTTAGTTCTTCACTTTGTGCCGTAAGGGTGGGGTCATCTGTATATCTGAGGTTATTGATATTTTTCCCGGCAATCTTGATTCCAGCTTATGCTTCCTCCAGCCCAGTGTTTCTCATGATGTACTCTGCATAGAAGTTAAATAAGCAGGGTGACAGTATACAGCCTTGACGTACTCCTTTTCCTATTTGGAACCAGTCTGTTGTTCCATGTCCAGTTCTAACTGTTGCTTCCTGACCTGCATACAGATTTCTCAAGAGGCAGGTCAGGTGGTCTGGTATTCCTGTCTCTTGAAGAATTTTCCACAGTTTATTGTGATCCACATAGTCAAAGGCTTTGGCATAGTCAATAAAGCAGAAATAGATGTTTTTCTGGAACTCTCTTGCTTTTTCGATGGTCCAGCGGATGTTGGCAATTTGATCTCTGGTTCCTCTGCCTTTTCTAAAACCAGCTTGAACATCTGGAAGTTCACGGTTCACGTATTGCTGAAGCCTGGCTTGGAGAATTTTAAGCATCACCTTATTGGCATGTGATTTACAATAATACATATTTTAATAATCTGTTTAGATGCAAGTATACTTGGTAGGAAGACATAGTAGAATACCTAAAGTAAATTTTATTAGCTATAGTTAACAAATTATGAGAAATGAAATTTTAAGCCTTTCCATATAGTTGGTATAAGAAAGTAACAGAGTTTTGGGTAGATACAAGAATAAAAACTAGTTTTAGGATAGTAATAATTGACCAGACTTAACTTGCATATGAATGGAGAAAGAAAGAACCTTAATTAAACTATGGGCACAGTGTGATAAATTACAGACAAAAGAAATGAAGGAATGTGATTTTTGTAGATGAGTTGGACCTTACGTAACGCTAGTGTCGATGTAATTCAGTTGCAAAAATCAGGTAGAGTAGTGACAAAGCATTCCATCAAGTTGTTCTACTGTTACCTTAGAATCCCTCTACATGTTGAGCATATATTTAGTTTCTGTTATTCAAAAAGATCATGAAGACATATCCATCTGTAAGTGATAAGAAATAAAAGATGGAGGAAAAAAACACAACACAAGAATCTATAGAGTAAATTTGGCTTTATGTCCAAGAACAGTAGAAGAAACGATAGGTAAACACAAATCAACAATTTCAGTATAATGTTTTCTCAGCATAGATTTATTATCATTGTGCTTAAAATTACTTTTAAATATGTAGGATGACATTAATATGAAATACTTAAAAATTTTAATTGGAGGATAATTGCTTTACAGTATTGTGCTTCTGCCATTCATCAACATGAATCAGTCATACAATATGAAATATTTTAAAAATTACTTTTAATGATAAAATTCAGTGGTTAAATGTGGATCCACTAATATAATATTTGTATTTAAACATACTAAGAAAAGACTCAGATTTAGTTTGTTACATCCTTACAGTTGGTCTCTTTGCTTTTGTAATTAATTACTACATAAAATACATAAGCTTTCTTTGATTAAATATATGTTTGCTACCCATGGACTACAGCCTACCAGGCTTCTCTGTCCATGGGATTTTCCAAGCAATAGTACTGGAGTGGATTGCCATTTCCTTCTCAGGGGATCTTCCTGACCCAGGGATCGAACCCAGGTCTCATTGTAGACAGACGCTTTACTGTCTGAGCCACCAGGAAGTCCTGCTCTAATAGTACGACAAAAGTACTCTAATCCATTGAGTAGACAGAATGCAGAGTATTCAGTAGTTTTGAGAAGTGTTTCTATTCCACATTAGATTTCTCTTAAATTACTGAGCTTTTCATGTAATCCCTTATCACAAAAAATATATAGTTGGTATAAGAAAGTAACATTACATTTATATTACATTTATAATATGTAATATTATATAATATTACATTTATAATATGTGTTTAATTCAGTGGGGATACAGAATAGCTTCTCCAGGTTTAAGATTGCCAACTCTGCAGAACTAATATCCTGGCACTTGTTATTAAGATGAAATTTAGGAGATTAAGTTTTTATTAATTAGGTTATTAAATGTATCCATTTGAGTCTCTACCCTTTTACCAATTAATAAGTAATCTGGAGAATCTCTGCTACTGCTGCTAAGTCACTTCAGTCGTGTCTGACTCTGTGCAACCCCATAGACGGCAGCCCACCAGGCTCCCTGTCCCTGGGATTCTCCAGGCAAGAACACTGGAGTGGGTTGCCATTTCTTCTCCAATGCATGAAAGTGAAAAGTGAAAAGTGAAGTCGCTCCAGTCGTATCCGACTCTTCGTGACCCCATGGACTGCAGCCTACCAGGCTCCTCCGTCCTTGGGATTTTCCAGGCAAGAGTACTTGAGTGGGGTGCCATGAATCCCTATCAGAAGGTAAATAAAAACAGGAATAATGAAGAGTCTGCATTATCTCCACACGTAGGTTTCGATGAAAATCTAAAAGGAGTTGAATTTACATTTGAAATAGACATATTGTAGGGTCTCCGTCATAAGCAATTATCGAACCTTTGAGAGTTTTAATGATTACCGTGAATGGTGAAAACGGAGTTTTGTAATACTTAGCTTACTCTTTGAAGAATAGTCTTTATTAGCATTGAAAGTGGGCCAAGTTTCCCCTAATTCTGTAAGCCATATAAGTATATAAATATGAAGTCTATTTAACCTTGTATAATATGTTTTCTCAAGTGCTAGACATATTTGTGTGGAGCATAGCTGCTAATATCCTGCAGCACAGTGTATTAGACACAGTACTAAGCATCTTTCATAGACTATGTTATTTAATCCACACCACAGCCCTACAAGGTGGATATTATTATCTCATTTCCATTTTTTACATGAGAGGAAAGATAAATTAACTTGGTCAGTGCTGCATATCTGTAAGTCATTATTTGAACGCACTTAACTGTGCTCTTAATCCTAGACAAGTCTACAATCATGTATCCAGAATTTCAGATCTTTAAAAGCTCTGAAAACTGCAAAGCCAGAAATAGAACTAACAGTTTTATCCCCACTTGATGTGAATATTTATATACTTTGCTGCAAAAATAAAAATGTGTTTGATTATAGATGCTACCTTAGACAGCCCAGGTGTTGTTTTGTAAATACAGTAAATAGACCTTTCTAAGTAGAATTGGCTTTCAGAAATCTGAAAAATTCCTGAACTGTAATACATCTAACCCTAAGAATTTCTAGACAGTGAAGGATTGTGACCTGCACTTTTAACCTACATGCAGTTAACACAAAATAAAATGTATTTGTAATAGAAAGGTACAGATAAAGAATGATGAACACTTGTAACCCTGTGGCCTAGTTTAAAAATAAGGCATCATCAGTTCATTTGCGGCAGCTCTGTTTCTCTCCCCTATTGTATCCCTCTCTCTTTCTCAGAAATAACTATGCTGGATTGTGTGTATATAATTCCCTTGCATTTTCTCTTTTAATAATTAAAGGCATTTCCCTGTGTTCCTATTTTCTGATATTTTCTTAGTAATGTGTTTGCTATCATCATGAAGATGTTACTTCAAATTTGATTCATATTTGCTTAAATATATCTTAGATGGTTTCATTTTGTAGAAACTGCATGAGATATTCGAAATAGAAATGAATATGAAGTCACTTTTTTGGGTTTATGAAGTAACAGAGAAAACAGATTGTATGCAAAATTATAATCCAAATTCAAGATGTTAACTCATTGATGTAATACAGTCTTCAACGGAACATAATTCCTGAACATCTGAAAGTTTTTAATAAATAGCTGTTAGTTTATTTATTTTTAGCTGTTGTTGTTTTCCACAGAAATGGATTGACTAGTGCCTAAATCGACTAGATAAGCTCTTTGTTTCTTCAGTTACTTTGCATGTGTGTTTTTTATCTTTCAGCCAGCATTCTTTGCAGCCTTAATTCTCAATATAGAAAGAACCATCTGTTTCAGCATCATGGGGGCTTGTTGAAAATGTGGATTTCTAGACTTAAAAACCCAGAAATTCTAATTCAGTATGTCTGGTTAGGTCCAGGAGTCTTTATTTTTAACAAGCGTTTAGGTGGTTCATACAAAGACTGACATTTGAGAACTACTGCTTTATAAGAATCCAGGGACCTTATCTCCTCATCTTGTAACTCTTATATTCTTACCTATTTGCTTTCTTTTCACTTGTCTCTCTTAAACTTGGAATTTTGAGACAGATTCAGATCCTGGTTCTGCCACTTTTGGCTAATGACTTTGTTCAAGTGACATAAACTATGCAGCTGCAACTGTTTGCTCATCTAGGAGTGGGAACAGTGGTGTCTCCTCTGCCCAACTTCCTACATGTTTGTGAGTAAGGAAAAATGAGATGATAAAGATACGAATATGCCCGTTAGAAAGTGCTACACAACTGTAGTTTATTGTACTTTTTTTTTTAAACCCCTTGTTTCCCAAGATTATTCTCTTTGGTCCCTGGCATTTTGGGTGGTAAGTCCTATAGAAAGAGGATTTTTAGACAGTGCTTTCCACGTGGTACTCTGAATTTATAGCATAAGAACTGAATGCTCAGCTTTTAACATTAGACTGCCTGGATGAAATGTATTTCTGATTTCTCAAAACAGTTTTATTTTATGTATTGTGCTTTGAACTAGCTCCAACGGCGCCATGAGCAAATGAAAAGAATTTGGAAGCACAGCACAAAGAATTAGAGGAAAAACGTCGTCAGTTTGAAGATGAGAAAGCAAACTGGGAAGCCCAACAACGTATTTTAGAACAACAGAACTCTTCAAGGTATCTAATATCAGATTCCCAAGAAATATGTGTATTAGCTTTAAAGAATTTTCCTGTTTATTTTAAAAACATTAATATTTTAAGACATTGTCCATTAACATACATCCCAAGCACAAATTATTTTCATGGATAAATATTTTATATAGATTGATGCACTCTATTATAGTATTTTTTCCACTGTAAACATTTTTATGACTTAATAACCTTCATAATTATTATTTAGTACCTTCATACATTCCTCTTCAGTTGACTCACCATAATTAGTTGTTTACCTCTTCCTGTCAAATATTGAACATAATGGTTGTGTATAATTCCTGACAAACATAGAGAGCATTGCTGCAATGTTCGCTTTTATACATTTAGAGGTATATTTTTATTGTGAGGGATTATTTCATTAAGATAAAGTTTTAGATACCTAGTTTCTAATGCAACTAATTAGTTACTCATAATTTACTCAAAAATCGGGTAGTCTTTGTACTTTGGTCTTCTTTTTTCTCATTAGTCCCATTTAAGACTGAAAAGTTGCATCCCTGTAAGGATTCTGTAATTTACCCTCAATGCTGAACATTTTCAAGTTTAGACATTTGTTCAGTAACACTATGCGTCTGTTAACTTTTCCCTTAAGAAAGACGAAATTTTATTTGTGAGAGAAAAAGCATTTCAGAATGCAGATGGCTGTAGGAGAAAAGGATACCTTACTTGATATCAGTTCACCTTTTTCGATTTGTACTATTTCCTTTAGGAAAAATTGCTTTTGTATAAAAAAAATGGGTTTTTGTCATATTTCTTACTGTTTGTCTTGGAATTTTGTCAAATATTTGTCCAAGAAAGTATTACAGATTAGCGCTCTTGCCTGGAAAATCCCATGGACGGAAGAGCCTGGTGGGCCGCAGTCCATGGGATCACGAAGAGTCAGACACGACTGAGCGACTTCACTTTTCACTTTCATACGTTGGAGAAGGAAATGACAACCCACTCCAGTGTTCTTGCCTAGAGAATCTCGGGGATGGGAGAGCCTGGTGGGCTGCTGTCTATGGGGTCGCACAGAGTCGGACACGACTGAAGCGACTTAGCAGCAGCAGCAGCAGCAGCAGCAGCATTGTCCTTATTGTTAACTTCTAAATCTTCTGATTTTAAAATTAAAATTAACACAGTTGAAATCCAACACAGTTGTAGTTGGTTTAGCTATTGCTACCATATGTTTTCTAGGTTTATAAAGTAGTTACTCACTTTGATTGTTTTCGTTTACTCATTTAGAACCTTGGAAAAGAACAAGAAGAGAAGGGAAGATCTTTTAAACCCTCTATTGACCACCAGTTACGTATTAGTTGCCAATATGCCAGCTTGGACATCAGTGTTTGTTGGATCCGTTTGACCAATTTGCACCGGTTTTATCCTTAATGATGGATTTAACAGCATGACAAAAATTATTATTATTTTTTGTTCTTGATGGAGATTAAGATGCCTTGAATTGTCTAGGGTTGTTGTGTACTTAGAAACTAACAGCTCTAAGTACCTTTCCTACATTTTTCTTTTCTTTTTTATTAAACAGATGTCTTCAATTTAATGCAAGAAAACATTTTACTGTTGTACAATCATGTTCTGGTGGTTTGATTGTTTACAAGATATTCCAAAATAAAAGGACTCTGAAAGGTTTCATTGAGGATAAATTGCCATAATATGATGCAAACTATGCTTCTTTATGATAATTATAATACAGAGGTTCCATTCAATGCAGCGTATACAATAATGTAATTTAGTCTAACACAGTTGACCCTATTTTTGACACTTCCATTGTTTAAAAATACACATGGAAAAAAAAAAACCTATATGCTTACAATGCACCTAGAGCTTTTTATAACAACCTTTTTTTTGTTTGTTTGTTTTGAATTCTTTAAATATATATTATTTTCATTTAGTACCCTCTTTAGCCAGAATCTCATTACTGCTTCATTTTTGTAATAACATTTAATTTAGGTATTTTCCATATATTGGCCCTGCTAAAAAATAGAATATAGCATCTTTCATATGATAGGAACCAACAAGGAAACTTTCCTTTAATTCCCTTTTACACTTTATGGTAAGTAGCAGGGGGAAAATGCATTTATAGATCATTTCTAGGCAAAATTGTGAAGCTAACAACCAACCTATTTCTACCTATGTGCAGTCTCTTTTATTTTACTAGAAATGGGAATCATGGCCTCTTGAAAGAGAAAAAAAAGTCACCATTCTGCATTTAGCTGTATTCATATATTGCATTTCTGTATTTTTTGTTTGTATTGTAAAAATTCACATAATAAACAATGTTGTGATGTAACTCAGTGTGGTGTCTTAAATATTCTGCAGTTGATAGAAAAGACTAGAGTGTGTTTGAGAAGAAACTTTTCAATTTGAATTTGCCTTCTCCATGATTATAACTCTTGTTTGTTTCATTTAGAATGCATTTGTGCTGATTTTCTAATTTATGGAATATAGTATATCTACTTACTACTGTCTCCTATTAACACATTTCTCTGAGAACAAATTTCAGCTCACCAAGTGAACTCTCAAGTCCTTGGACTGAAATTTTTTACTGAAAAGAGAGTGGTATAATTTCTTTTCACTAAAGTCAAATGATAAGAGATTTTAACAAAATGCTTTGTGACATTTTAATGATTAATGGAATACAGTTTATTATTTTAAAAGTTTCACCATATCTTTTGATAATCCTGTCAAAAGGAAGTAACTGATTATTATGATTACCCAATATTTTTGTTGACACTAGAAGCTGAAGGGTTTAAATAAAACAGGATGCTTAAAAGAGCCTTGTTGCTTTTCAAAGATATATAAAGTGTGGAGCATATTAGGAAGATCATTCACTTTACAGAAAATCTTGACTTCACATGTAAGTTCATTCTGGGAGACTATTTTTAAAGCAGATCTTATGAGGCATTAAAAACATGATTTAAGATTACTGCAGTAACAATTTATCCTTATTTGTTGGCCATCACTAAAGATTGTCTTTGAAAATACAATGCTTCTGCTGTGTGTGGTTTCTTTTTTTAATTGGCTGTTACTCCAAGGCCAGAATCAGACATTCAGGAATAATTGTAAAGTAAATACCCAGAGATATTTTTTTGTTTGGTTTGGTTCTTATAATAGAGATTTGGTTAACGCCCTAACCAGAAAAGTTTGGTTTTAGGAAAAATGACTTACTGAATTTGGAGACTGCAAAATCAGAAAGTTTATATTGACCACCTGTCTAACTGGTAAGTACTACTGCTTCTAGAAACAAGTTCTCATAGGTGCCGTTTAAAAATTCTATATGCATTGTGACAACTTTGTAAAGTCACCTTTATTCTGTTACCCTAGAGAAAACTTTCAGAAGTTTTTGTCTGTGTCATGGCAAAGGTTTATCTGAATCTGATGTAGGACCCGTACAGAACTTGACCGACCAGGTCGTTTGATGGTTGACTTCGTTTTTCAAGCTTATCAAGGGCTTTTTTGTTCTATGGCCTGTAGAGTTTTGAGAACTGCTCTGTGATTATTCATAATACATATAACATTCAGGAAGCATAAGGAAAGGCTAGCTTCTAAATAGCAAAATGGACAATACCTAGTCTCCATTGTGAGAGACATTATAAACTGGAGTAATCTTTAACCACTGTGCTATTTAAGTGAGACCAGAGAAGCCCTAGTCCAAGTGCACATCGCGTGGCAGAGTTGTGTTGCCACCTAGTGGAAGTGAGATCTAATTGTTTTATCAAGTTCACATTGGGGCTGAGGCTTATTTCTGTGGAGCTCAGGTTCTATCTAATTTTGAAAGCTAAGCAGATATGGACTTCTGCTTCTCAGACTCATTAGCTTAGTGTCACACCACCAGCCACATATTCTGCACCGTTCATGCCTTTTTATTCTCTTGGAAAAAGACCTAGGAATGTGGAGGTCAGGGGTAGTAGGTGAGCAAAAAGGTGGAAAGAATGTAAGATTGCAACAATAGCAAAGTGTTGACTTAGCAAGTCATTTAGATCACTGTCTCCAAACCTGATACTGTTTCTTTGTGAAAATATTTTTGAGCATGTATGTGTGATTATACCTATATAGTAAAATTAAATATAGGTAGCACTATGTTAGGGCTTCCCCAGGTGATGCTAGTGGTGAAGAACCCACCTGCCAATGCAGGAGACACAAGAGACATGAATTTGATCCCTGGGTAGGGAATATACCCTGGAGAAGGAAATAGCAACCCATTCTTGCCTGGGAAATCCCATAGACAGGAGCCTGGCAGCCTTTAGTCCATGAGATTACAAAGGGTTGAACACAACTGAAGCAAAGCAAGCAAGAAGTATGTTAATGTGAACATTACGAAACAATTTTTAAACTCAAGGTTTAGCGCTTCCCAAGCCCCAATAAATTATCTAATATATTTTACTTTGGAAGCCGTTGGTTTAATATGGTAGTCAGTAGTATGTAGATCCTTATACTGTTGAATCCCTAAGGAAGTCTTGCCATGGTATCCTACTTGATGTAGAAGAAAAAATTATTGTCTGGCAAACTGAAATCTTTTCTAATAAATAGTTTGCAAATAAAAACAAAAGTTTGTGTACTTAATTCAGGATATTTACCCTACCCCAGACAGTCAGCTAGTTTGTGTACATTATCTTCATTTAATCCTTAATAGATACCAGTGTCATCCTTTTCATAGATGTGGAAACAGCTTTGGAGATGGTTAGTGACTTATCCATTAGCGAGGTGGTAACTGGTGAAGTTGGAGTGTGAACTGGTCTTGGCAACAGCAGGACCTGTGTGCTTCAATCTTATGCCATAAGACCACCTGATGTGTGCCAGAAAACACTAAACCCACTGACTAATCACCTCGGTTCAAATCCCATCTGTATAATAGGTATGTTACTTTTTGTTTCCTGAATATTTGTCTGTCAGCCCTAAAATAAAGCCCATACCTCCCTTGCTAGATCTGAGTGCAGATTACATCGTGCAGGCACAAGTGAAGGTGCCTAAACCTTGAGAGATTTTTCTTGAATTTTAAGAAATTCAATTTAACTGAAAAACTGTTCAACACCTTCCTCCCCTCCCAGAATGTTGAAGGATGTGGTGATGCTAGGGCTATGACAAACCAAAAATTTTGTTTTTTCCTACTTTTAGGTAAGTTTGCCAGACATGCTTCTTTGCACACAGCCTTTTGGAATTACTAAATAAGGTATGTTTCAATAATAGGGTACACCATAGAAATAAGCTGGTTTTGGTTAGAGCAGATTTTCTACAGTACTAGTAACAAGAGTTTAAAAACATGTCCTCCTTAATAAGTAATGCTGAGCTGGTTTATCAGTATCTCATCTCTGATGAAAATATTGCTGCTTTTCAAGCAAACTTGGTTCCCATGATTTGGGATTAACCCATAGAATATTCAGAGTTGTGTTAGCCATTTTCAACAAAAAATAGGGACTGACAATTTCCTGTGTTCTTTAGAAGACTTTCAAAGCTTCACAGGAAGAATGAAGACTATTCTTAGCCTGAACCGTTTGCCCCATGGGGTGCTGGGCCCAGCCAAACAGCATTGTATTAGCAAAGGGGGGTCAAGTGAAAGGAGACCTTGTTCTGTGCCAGGCTCTCAAAAGGGCAGCCTGAAACCACACTAGCCACCCAGACCCAGTTTTAGATGCAGTGTTTGTGGACCTGCTGAAACCTCATGCCATTCAGGCTTTTTGAAATCCTTTGGGATGGAGAGAGGGAGTAGTAGTTGACACCTCTGAGAATAGGGATCCGTGAGAACTTGGCAGAAGGGGAGAGGCTAATTGGGGGAAATGGTAAGACTCTGCCAACAAGTGTCTAGTTTTGTTCTCTTCCTCTTTAAAGTGAGGCTGTCTTAGCTTACAGGTGTGTTGCAAGGATTAATGTCTCACCCTGTATGTTTACAAGGAAACAGCAGACCACAGAGGCCCCATGAGCTGGTTCTCATCCAAGTATGGAGTACTGAACTAGGTCTAGCAGGGCTTACAACTTTTTTCCCTTCATTTAGTTCCATTGTTTTTGAATTTCATGGTGGAGCCTTTCATATTTAAATGTTTGCTCCAGGCCCAGAAAAGTTCTGTTTTGTGTAAGCTAGTTATTTAAGCAACTTGGCAAATGGTAGGTGAAGTGATGGGTGCCATGACACACACTCTGGAATTAATGTGTTTTTCTCCCCTTGGTTTTAGAAGTAAAGAACATATATTTTGTCTGATTGGGAGTGGGGGAGCTGTCATTTTGGGGGCTGGGGGCTAGGAATAAATCTTGTGTTTATACAAATCTATCGCTTAATGTGGTTTGCTTTTTCAGGCCAAAAATATTGTAATTAATGGAACACAGTTCGTTCTCTCAGATACCAAAATAAAATTCTCCTTAGACCTTTAGTTTGCTGGGTACAGGTAGAAGAAACTCAGATTTTCACTTTCTTTCCCAAACCGTTACTTCATTAGTTCTTAATTAGGCATCATCCCTTGTAGTCATACTTGGAAAAAGAGTAGAGGCCACTGAGGCAAGCTCACTTCTGTGATGTCTTCATTCAGATGGGATTGGCCCAGGTATAATCCATGTCCAGAAGAGGAGAGAGGCTTTAGGCTTTCTCTTTTAACTTGTGTTATGAGGACTGATGAACTCCCCCTACCAAGTGGGAGCTGCTGCTGCTAAGTCGCTTCAGTCGTGTCCGACTCTGTGCGACCCCATAGATGGCAGCCTACCAGGCTCCCCCGTCGCTAGGATTCTCCAGGCAAGAACACTGGAGTGGGTTGCCATTTCTTCTCCAATGCATGAAAGTGAAAAGTGAAAGCAAAGTCACTCAGTCGTGTCTGACTCTTCATGACCCCATGGACTGCAGCCTACCAGGCTCCTCCATCCATGGGATTTCCAGGCAAGAGTACTGGAGTAGGGTGCCATTGCCTTCTCCGACCAAATGGGAGCATTTTGACATTATTCAAACTGGGAAGAATTCTTACTTAGCAAAGGGAGAAAAAACTCACTTGGAAATTGAAGCAAGGGAACAAAAATCAGCAAAGGTGAAGCAACAAATGTTTGTTGAGCGCCAACTATGTGCCAGATACAAACGACATAAATTTCAAAGATCAGTAGAATTCTATGACATGACCATTTTAACCCCCATTAAAAATAAGCATACTAGAATGGATTAGAAGTGTGGTGTATGTTTAGTCAATGGAATATTAGCCGTAAAAAGAATGAAATAATGTCATTTGTAGCAACGTGGATGAACCTGAAGACAATCATACTAAGTGAAGTAAGTCATACAGTTAGTTCAGTCGCTCAGTCATGTCTGACTTTGCGACCCCATGAATCTCGCAGCACGCCAGGCCTCCCTGTCCATCACCAACTCCCGAAGTTCACTCAGACTCACGTCCATTGAGTCAGTGATGCCATCCAGCCATCTCATCCTCCGTCGTCCCCTTCTGCCCCAATCCCTCCCACCATCAGAGTCTTTTCCAATGAGTCAACTCTTCACATGAGGTGGCCAAAGTACTGGAGTTTCAGCTTCAGCATCATTCCTTCCAAAGAAATCCCAGGGCTGATCTCTTTCAGAATGGACTAGTTGGATCTCCTTGTAGTCCAAGGGACTCTCAAGAGTCTTCTACAACACCGCAGTTCAAAACCATCAATTCTTTGGCGCTCAGCCTTCTTCTGATCCAACTCTCACATCCATACATGACTACTGGAAAAACCATAGCCTTGACTAGATGGACTTTAGTTGGCAAAGTGATGTCTCTGCTTTTGAATATGCTATCTAGGTTGGTCATAACTTTTCTTCCAAGGAGTAAGCGTCTTCATTTCATGGCTGCACTCCACCATCTGCAGTGATCTTGGAGCCCCCTAAGTAAAGTCTGACGCTGTTTCCACTGTTTCCCCATCTATTTCCTGTGAAGTGATGGGACCGGATGCCAGCTTTAAGCCAATTTTTTCACTCTCCTCTTTTACTTTCATCAAGAGGCTTTTGAGTTCCTCTTCACTTTCTGCCATAAGAGTGGTGACATCTGCATATCTGAGGTTATTGATATTTCTCCCGGCAATCGATTCCAGCTTGTGTTTGTTCCAGTCCAGCGTTTCTCATGATGTACTCTGCATACAAGTTAAATAAGCAGGGTGACAATATACAGCCTTGACGTACTCCTGTTCCTATTTGGAACCAATCTGTTGTTCCATGTCCAGTTCTAACTATTGCTTCTTGACCTGTATACAGATTTCTCAAGAGGCAGGTCAGGTGCTCTGGTATTCCTATCTCTTTCAGAATTTTCCACAGTTTATTGTGATCCACACAGTCAGAGGCTTTGGCATAGTCAATACAGGGAAAGACAAATATATCAATTCTGTGTGGGATCTAAAAAAAAAAGATACAAATGAACATATTTACAAAACAGATTCATAGACATAGCAAATTTATGGTTACCAAGGGGAAAGAATGGGAAGAAATAGTTTGTGATTAACAGATACACAGTATATATAAAGTAAGATAACAAAGACCTGTATAGCTATATTGAACTATATTGAATATCTTGTGATAAGCTATAAGGGAAAAGAGTCTGAGAAATATATATAAATTAAATCACTTTATGCCTAAAACAAGCGCAACATTGTGGATCTGTGCTTCAATAAAAAGAAGGAAAGCAAAAGACTAAAATTTCATAGTAAAATTTAATGTTGGTATTAGTTATCCATTGCTGTATACAAAGTAATAACTACCTGCTAACCTTAGTAATGATAACATTTATAGTTTATTACAGTTTAATAATAGCATTTCTTAGTTTCTTCAGGTCAGAGATTAGTTGGGTGGTTCTGGCTGGGGACTGTCATTTAGATGTCCGGAGGGCTGGCATTCAGGATGGCTTAGTTTGATCACTAGTAAGTGGATTTTCAGGAGGCCTCAGTCCTTTATCACATGGACTTCTCCATAGGGCTCCTTGATGTCCTTGTGACATGGTGACTGTTTTTTTCCCCCAGAACAAGTGATCCAAGAGAGAGCAAGGTGTAAGCCACGATGCCTTTTATGATCTAGCTTTGAAGGTCCCATAATGCCCTTTCTGCAATATGCTATTGTTGATGCAGCTCAGCCCTGTTGAGTGTGGGAGGCAGCTGTACAAAAGCTGAATGCCAGGAGGCCACTGCTACATTATATCTTCTTTTGCTTAATAAATATTTTTTCAAATTTTAGTTTAATTATTTAAATATTTTAATAAACGCTTTACAAATAATGCTGTGAACATTTCTGTACACATCTTGCCCAAATATGGGAGTTTCTGTAGGCTTATGCATCATGAACAAAGCTAGCAAATCTGTGCCTTTAGGTTCACAAGCCTCTGTCAAATTTTCTGTGATTCGTCATGTTCTATCCACTGCCCCATCCCCACTCAGATCAGATGTCCCCATAGACCCAACCCAGGGCCTTAGTTAGCTCCATCTTTACAGTTTGAACCAGAAAGAGAGGAGGAGTTCTCCCCCTGCATGAAAGTGTGAAAAGGGAAGATCTATAGCAGACCCAGTAGGCTGGGTGGCAGAGCCGTGGTCACAGAGATAGCTGTGAGCCACACAGCACCGCTGCTCCCCACAGACTTAGGGATTATGGGTAAACGAGGTACAGATTCTCCAGCCAACCTCGGCATTTGTGGTCCAACCGTGCATATCCCACACTCCAGTTCTGGGTCTTTGCCTGTGTTGGCTGTTGTGGGAGCTCCACCTGGCCCACAATCTTCTGACCCACACCCAAGCAGCCCCTGAACCTTGACCCTCATGAGACTTCAACTCTCTCCCTCCATCCTTGCTGCCCACCCTAGGCCAGGGTTTACAGTGGCCCCTCCTCCTTGGGTCATGAATGCACCCAAAGCCCACATCTCAGCACTCCCCACTTACAGGGTTGGCTTCCTGTTGGTACCTCCAGCAGAGTCTCAAATAATTCTTCCCCATTTCTAGATTTTCAAAGAATTATTTTCCTGCTGATTTTCATTTTTGGCAAAAAGTACTTTTTTTGGACCATTTTTGAATCATCTGCAGCCCTGTGCCCTTTGAATTAAGTTGTTAGGTGTGTATTTCCTAGAAACAAATCCTCATAATAATAATTAAAACAATTTAATGAGCTTTTAATAAAACTTAAAAACGTGGATCCTCTTTGTCCAATTAATGACAAGTTGATGTCAGGAAGCCTCAGTTCCCTTGCTACATGGACCTGCTTGAGTGTACTTATCTTCAAATACATATATTTTTGTGTTCATATTATATACACTGCTTGGATGGGATCAAGTGGCCAGGTTGACACCTAAGTCTAGGTGTCACTTATCTCTGCCACGTGGGATGGACTCATTCATTCATTCTCATTCTCTCCATCCGATCTCTGAGCCCCGGCCAGCCACGATTTTTCCTGCCCTGCAGCAAGACTTCCAACACAGGAATCCTGCGCCACCTGGAAGATTAAAGCAGTGGAAGGTAGTAGCCCATTTATATTGTTTTCAGAAATACTTCAAGACCTTTTATTATTTTTATTTGTTTAATGGGAAGAGTTTTAAGAATGTTAACAAAAGTAACTCAGACTCTTGAACAAAACATTACAACCAAACATAAAGCATGAACGGTTTAAAAGGTTCCTTGAAATGTTAAACATAGAATTACCATTTGACCCAGAAATTCCACTTCTGGGTATATACCCAGAAGAGGTAAAAGCACGGATGAGAGCAAATACTTGCACATTTGTGTTCACAGCAGCATTATTCACAAATAGCCACAAGGAAGCAACCTAAGTGTCCATGGACAGATGTAAGGATAAAAGAACATGGTGTATATCGAGACATACAGTGGACTGTATTCATCAGCCATAAAAAGGAAGAAAATTCTGACACAGGCTGCAATATGGATGAACATGCTATATATAAAAGAAAAAGACACCAAACACAACAAGACAAATGTAATTCCATTTATAGGAAATATCTAGAATAGGCAAATTATAAGGACAGAAAGGCCAGATGTTATTGGGCCCTTGGGGGGAGGGGATATGGGAGTTACTGTTTAATGGGTGCGGAGTTTTGGTTTGGAGTATGGAAATTTTTTGAAAATGGTAGTGATGGCTGCACATTGTCAATGTAATTCATGTCACTGAATTGTACACTTAAAAATGGTTTCAATGGAAGTTTTAATTGTATACAAATATGTATTTTATAATTTAAACGATAGTTAAGAGAAAAAAGAAAACATTGGATTTACCTCTCTACTATTCTACCACTCTGAAGCAGGAGCATTCAAGTTAACTGGAATTTGGAGTCATGTAAATGGAAGGGCTAGGGTTTGAACTGATTGCAAAGCACGCAAGATTACAATGGACCACCTGTCTCTAAGCAGCCAGCAGCCATGATCAGGTGCCTTCCCCAGCCTCGCATCTCATCTCCTGGGAGCACCGGTTGGTGAGTCATCACCACTTCATTTTTCTCCCTTTGATTTCCAGGGGGACTGACCTTGTCCCGAACCTTTAGCATACTGGCTCCAAGTTTCCCCAATGACTAAGACTGTTCTTGAATGCAGTATAGCCCATTCAAAGCCCAGATTAGCACAATGGGCAGGAGACCTTGGTGGCCTCCCAGAGACCCCTCTGTCCTCCTTAGGCCCCATGACGGGCTACCATAGCTGCCTCATCTCTAGAGCCCTTCCCCTCTCCCGCAGCTCCCTCCTCATGCCCTGTCCCTCTGAAATTTCAAGTTCCCTCTCCCCATCCCACCACTGTCTCCACCCACTCCTGTTCTTACCTCAGAGACTCCACACTCTGCCTCACTTCCCTCCCTCCCCAACCCTGTGTGTACTGCCCAACAGGTATGGCAAACTTCTGCTTATGTCTCTAAAAAGTTGGGAGGGGGAAAATTATGAAGTGATATTTTTAAGAAGCCATCAAATTACTTTTTCATGGGGAAACCAAGATTTTTTCAGAATCCTAAATTTTATAACACTGTTTACAGTTTTAAATTGTTTTTATTTTGAATTAGATAGATGAGTGGGAAGGGCGGGGGCATTAGGCTTTAAGGGTTTACAACCTCTGCGTATCTTGATTTGGCCCTGCCCAGTCTGCCTGATGGTGGGTCCTCTTTCTCTTGCTTATTCTCATGGGGACCTGAGCATCACAAAGAGGCCAGATCTGAGAAGAGCTGGGAGAGCAGAAGGTGGAAGGAAGCTTCAGCCTGTACCAGAGCAGTTTGCTATCTTTGTGATGTGGTGTGGAGCAACTCGAGTGCCCAGTGGAAATGCTTAGGAGGGATGGGACTGGGCCAGGGAGGAGCTGGGCTCAGGGTAGGGTGATCACCCGAGGGGTGCCTGTTTTGGATAGTGGTCCGGGACAGCAGGACATCAGCTTTCTGGTGGCTGGGGAAGGGGAGACACTGACCTCTACTTGGAGTATCAGCTTGGCCAGGTCGGAGTGGACACAGGACTGGGCGTTCCCAGTAGCCTTACCACGTTCTTGGTGGATGGGGGACCTCTCTGGAAAAGGAGTTAGACACACACTCATGTGCTCCCCCTGGGGTTGTGGCAGCACATAGTGGGCCCTCACAGGTTATTTTGGCCACTTGAAAAGCCTGCTGACATTGGCTAGCACATGGTGAATTTATAGGAATGGATGTGTGGATGGGGGCTGATCTGCCCTCATCCAGTGCCCTGCCCACTTCTCTGGAGAAGATGAAGTGGGGAGCAAGTAGGCACCAGGATGCCCACCTAGGGAAACCTGGGAATACTCACAGTAGTCACCAGGGGGCAGCACTGCTCCAGCATCAGGCTCCTTCTACTGAATAACCAACCGTTCCTGGCCTCAGCAGCTGCAGTGGCACCAAGTTCTTGGGGCTATTAATTATTATTTTTGGATTTTAAGAAATAAAAGCCTTTTAAGTGTCATAAACTTGGTGACGGCCCTTATAGTAGCAGGTGGAAAAACTTAGTCGGAGGGAAAAAATATGAAGCAGGTTCTGCTCTCTAGCTCTGATGAGAAACAAGCCCTTCGTCCTCTTTTTGCCTCAGTTTCTCCATCTGTCAGACTGGGACAATCTCTTCTGTACCCCCAGCCTAAGAAACTGTTGTGCTAAAAGGTGCAATTGATGAGAAACTATTTCCCCATGTTCGAAGTAGCTGGCACACAGTCATGGGCGTTCCTACAGTGAAGAAATGTGCCAATGTCACACTTTTATAAGCAGATTCATGAGTCTGTCCTTTGGAATTAATTTTCCATAGTTGTAAACATGCGACAGATGAATGATGCTTCCTGCTTCTGCAAGTTGACATAACGAAGGGGCCATGGGTGGGCTGGCAGAGCAACAGACTTGTTTGGCCTCAAAAGAAGGGAGAATCCACAAAGTCAAGGTCAGACTTGGCCAGTGGAGACCTCACAGCAAGTGGAAGCCTCTCTTTGGGATGTGGGTTTGAGGGTTTGTGGTACTCACTATTGGACATCCAACTACAAGATCTTCCTTTTGCTGTCTTGTTTTCCCCAGATGTAAACAATCCTCCTGGAAAGTGAGAAGAGGGAGAATGAGTCGGAGGTCAGTTTCCTTGTGGCTGAACTTCTTATCAACTTCGTGTGAAAGAGCCTGGCCCAGCTCGTCCCAGGAAGGCAGTGAAGCCAGGCAGTACAAGACACGACAGGGTGGATTTCTGTGGCTGGCAGAGCCCGGACCAGGGCAGGCAGGGTGCACAGCAGTCCAGCAAGTCATCCTTGCCGTTAGACAAAGGAAGGCTTAGCAGATGGCATGCAGTTTTCTAAAAGGCAGAGAGTTTAAAAGTCCATTCAGCCCGAAGTATTTACACAAATCTCAACTGTGAGCACCAGGTAGATGCCAGTCCTGACTCTGCTACTTGACCCTGAGCAAGTTCCCTGACATTTTTTAAAGTCTCATTCATTATTTGGAGAATAATGAATCTGCTGCATTGCTGAGCAGATTAAATGAGCTTGCTTCTCGCAGAAGAGCATCCAGAGTGCAATAAGTGCTCAGTAAATATCAATGTAGCAGGATTCGGAGTGAGAGGTTGAGAAATTTGGTTGTTTAGTTTCGTGGATATTTTGTTTAAGTATTTCTGTTCATCTTTGTGGGGGGTGG
Source organism: Nanger dama (assembly GCA_917880005.1). Classification (NCBI taxonomy): domain Eukaryota; kingdom Metazoa; phylum Chordata; class Mammalia; order Artiodactyla; family Bovidae; genus Nanger; species Nanger dama. The sequence goes on from CAKJTW010000022.1 coordinate 36,769,588, forward strand.
GGACAGGGTGGGCTTATGACTAATTAGGAAGAAATGAAAGCTATGTTTCTCCTTCCAGGAAGAGAACCAGACTTTGCTGTTCTTAAGATCTTGACCTCTCCTTCCATCCAGAAAACATTTGTGGTTTTAAGGCTGATGTCCTGTCATAGTGCAAAGGGGTAGAATGCAAGTAATTTGGAGATTTGAAAGGCGACAGTGGCTTGAGTCTGCCTTCTGTCTCTCAGGGTCTGGGAAGAAGCACCTTGTGCTCACCTGTGAGGCGGAGCTGGGTGCAGGGCATGGTGGGCCCTTGTGGGGAGCCCTGAGCAGGCCCAGCAGAAAGATTATGGCGTTGCCCTGGGGACTCCTTCCTTTCAGGGCCCTACCAGAGGAAGACAGGAGGCCAGTGGATGTGCTGTGGTGTGAAACAACAGCACTGCCCAGAGGTGGGAGCCACCCTGACTTGGACCCCTAGGGGACCTCTGGGGCTATGTAACACCCCCAGGTCCACCCAGAGTCATTGTGGGACCCAAAGGAGAAACCTAACTTTAAATGTCTTCCAGTCTTAGAGGGTGGTTTACAGTAAATTAGGTAAGGGGAAATCTGATATTATTTTCTTCTTGAGATTAATTCCTTGTGAGTGAAGTCCAAAGCTAAAATGGATAAATTTGCTTGGGTCTTGGAATCTCAGCAAGTCAGCACCAGACAGAACTGCTAAAAAGTGTATTTTTCATCTGGTGGTTTTGGTTTTCTTGACATCAAACTGATAGAGGTCTGAGGAACAACAAACCATACGGACACAGCAACAATACAGGGCAGAGGGAGAAACGTAAGAAACAGAGTAGGGTCTCAAGCCCACTGTTATTCCTATTAACTAAAATACGTGTGAACACACAATGGCACCACATGTGTGGTGTCTATCAAGGGTCTGTCTCACAGTGGTAAGGGAAGTGCGTGTGGGGACAGAGGGAATCCACAGGTAAAGAAAAGACAAAGAGAGGGCTACCTGCCCTGGCAGCGATGCCTGGGTTGTGAGGCTGGGAGGGTGACTGGGACAGCTCTGCAGGGGCCATCCGACAAGGTGAGAGACAGGCAAAAATGATGGGCTTGAACCTTGGGGGTCCTGCCACAGATGCCATCAACCTAAGACAATGCCATGAGGCTTCAGGGCATCTGCTTGGCACACAGGGAGCTTTCCAGACCTGTGTCTGCCCTTCTGTTCATGTTAAGTATCCGGTGTTGACTCACTGAGACCCTGACACCTGGGTGAAATCATGTGGGCTCACCCATCAGTTTCCTGGGTTTCCATAAACACTATACACAGCCTACATCTAATAGGAACTTCCCGTTTAATTTCTCTCAGGGTTGACATTAAAAGTAAACTGGTCTACTTAAGGCATAGAATCTTAAAACACCCCACTGGGAAAACTCTCCTTCTGTAGACCAAAGCCTGTCAGGCTTTTTGGATTTTATAGAAGAACCCGAACAGAAAGCCAGGCCACCCCTGTCTGCTGACCCTGAAGTGATGGGAGTTGTCTCTGGATTGTCTTAGTTGGGGAGATGGGATGTGCCTGTAGTGCTGGGAGACATAGACCAATGTTAATGATACACGGCTTCATCCAGGGGAGGTCTGTTAGGAACCAAGTGTCTGTGCCCCAGAGGCCCCAGCCTCTTTCTGGAATAAATGATTGAACTTCAATTATGATATGGTCAAACAATGTAATTTAAAAAATGTTTATTCCTTTGCCTGCTCCAGGTCTTAGCTGTGGCACGTGTGACCTAGTTCCTTGGCCAGGGAAGGAACCTGGGCCCCCTGCATGACGAGTGTGACGAATCTTCACTGCTGGGCCACCAGGGAAGTCCCAGACATTGTAATATTCTGCTTAGATACAAATGCTACTTTTGAACCATTCTTATTAACATGGGAAAACATTAATGTCACATCCATTCAAATGATAGATGACTAAACCACCACAACACCACCTCTGTGGCAAAGGTCATCTGATTAGAGAGAGGAGCAGAAGCGGGAACAGGCCACATAGAAATCTACTGGAAATAACTCTCTTTGGCAGAAAAAAAAGAAAGCTGTTTTCTATTGCATAGCTAATTGACTTGCTTTTCAGACATCTTGAGCCAGAAGATGGTATGATCACAGAAGATGGTGTAATCACTCATCTAGAGCCAGACATCCTGGAATGTGAAGTCACGTGGGCCTTAGAAAGCATCACTACGAACAAAGCTAGTGGAAGTGATGGAATTCCAGTTGAGCTATTTGAAATCCTGAAAGATGATGCTGTGAGAAAGTGCTGCACTCAACATGCCAGCAAATTTGGAAAACTCAGCAGCGGCCACAGGACTGGAAAAGGTCAGTTTTTATTCCAATCCCAAAGAAAGGCAATGCCAAAGAATGCTCAAACTACCACACAATTGCACTCATCTCACATGCTAGTAAAGTAATGCTCAAAATTCTCCAAGCCAGGCTTCAGCAATACATGATCCGTGAAATTCCTGATGTTCAAGCTGGTTTTAGAAAAGGCAGAGGAACCAGCGATCAAATTGCCAACATCTGCTGGATCATGGAAAAAGCAAGAGAGTTCCAGAAAAACATCTATTTTTCCTTTATTGACTATGCCAAAGCCTCTGACTGCGTGGATCACAATAAACTCTGGAAAATTCTTCAAGAGATGGGAATATCAGACCACCTGACCTGCCTCTTGAGAAATCTGTATGCAGGTCAGGAAGCAGCAGTTAGAACTGGACATGGGGTAAGTGAAGGCGGAAGAGGAAAGATGGTGGAGGAATAGGATGGGGGAGAACACTTTCTCCCTCTCTACCTCATCAAAAGAACATTTCAACGCTGAGTAAATTCCACAAAATAACTTCTGACTGCTGGCAGAGGACATCAGGCATCCAGCAAAGCAGATCATTGGCTTCAAAACCAGTAACTCAACAATCCTCTAGGGACGACCCTCAAGGTGGAGAAACCTATCATCATTAACCTAGATGTTTTAACATTAGTGCTGAATAGATGGAGAAATCATGAGGCTATTGTAAAAATAAATCTGAAAACCAGAATCAGGAGGCATAAGTCCAAAGCCTGAGATCATCAAAGAATTCCTGAATACAGGGAACATTATCTAATAAGAGTTCATCAAACGCCTTCATACCTATACTGAAACTGAGCACTGCCCAAGGGCCAACAAGCTCCAGAGCAAGACGTACCATGCAAATTCTCCAGCAACACAAGAATAAGCTCCTGAGCTTCAATACACAGGCAACTCAAAATACTCCAAAACCATTGACATCTCATAACCCATTACTTCACACGTCACAGCAATCCAGAGAGAGGAAATCCAGCTCCACCCACCAGAACTCCAACACAAGCCTCCCTAATCAAGAAACTTTGACAAGCCACTGATATAACCCCAAACACAGAGAGGAAGCTCTATAAGAAAGAGAATTCCACAAATTCCCAGAATATAGAAAAGCCACCCCAAACGCAGGAATATAACCAAGATGGAGAGACAGAGGAATACCCAGCAGGTAAAGGAACAGGAGACATGCCCACCAAACCAAACAAAAGAGGAAGAGATAGGGAATCTACCTGAGAAAGAATTCCGAATACAAATAGTGAAAATGATCCAAAATCTTGAATTCAAAATGGAATCACAGATAAATAGCCTGGGGTCAAGGATTGAGAAGATGCAAGAAAGGTTTAACAAGGACCTAGAAGAAATAAAAAGAGTCAACATATAATGAATAATGCAATAAATGAGATCAGAAATACTCTGGAGGCTACAAATAGTAGAATATCGGAGGCAGAAGATAGGATTAGTGAAATAGAAGATAGAATGGTAGAAATAAATGAATCAGCGAGGAAAAAGAAAGATGAATTAAAAGAAATGAGGACAACCTCAGAGACCTCCAAGACAATATGAAACGCTCCAACATTCGAATTATAGGAGTCCCAGAAGAAGAAGACAAAAGAAAGACCATGAGAAAATACTTGAGGAGATAATAGTTGAAAACTTCCCTAAAACGGGGGAAGGAAATAATCACCCAAGTCCAAGAAACCCAGAGAGTGCCAAACAGGATAAACCCAAGGCGAAACACCCCAAGACATATTTTAATCAAACTAACAAAGACCAAACACAAAGAACAAATATTAAAAGCAACAAGGGAAAAACAACAAATAACACACAAGGGGATCCCCATAAGAATAACTGCAGATCTTTCAATAGAAACTCTTCAGGCCAGGAGGGAATGGCAAGACATACTTAAAGTGATGAAGGATGATAACCTTCAGCCAAGACTACTGTACCCAGCAAGGATCTCATTCAAATATGAAGGAGAAATCAAGCTTTACAGACAAGCAAAAGCTGAGAGAATTCAGCACCACCAAACCATCTCTCCAACAAATACTAAAGGATAGACTTTAGAAAAGAAACACAAAAAGGACGTATAAACCCGAACCCAAAACAATAAAGTAAATGGCAACAGGAACATACTTATCAATAATTACCTTAAATGTAAATGCGTTGAATGCCCCAACCAAAAGGCAAAGACTGGCTGAATGGATACAAAAACAAGATCCCTATATATGCTGTCTACAAGAGACCCACCTCAAAACAACGGACACATACAGACTAAAAGTGAAGGGCTGGAAAAAGATATTCCATGCAAATAGAGACCAAAAGAAAGCAGGAGTAGCAATACTCATATCCAGTAAAATAGACTTTAAAACAAAGGCTGTGAAAAGGGACAAAGAAGGCCACTACATAATGATTAAAGGATCAATCCAAGAAGAAGATATAACAATTATAAATATATATGCACCCAACATAGGAGCACCGCAATATGTAAGACAATTGCTAACAAGCATGAAAGGGAAATTAATAATAACACAATAATAGTGGGAGACTTTAATACCCCACTCACACGTATGGACAGATCAACTAAACAGAAAATTAACAAAGAAACGCAAACGTTAAACGATACAATAGACCAGTTAGACCTAATTGATATCTATAGGACATTTCACCCCAAAACAATGAACTTCACCTTTTACTCAAGTGCACACGGAATCTTTTCCAGGATAGATCACATTCTGGGTCATAAATCCAACCTTAATAAATTCAAAAAAATCGAAATTATTCCAAGCATCTTCTCTGACCATAATGCACTAAGGTTAGATCTCAATTATAGGAGAAAAACTATTAAAAATTCCAACATTTGGAGGCTGAACAACACCCTTCTGAGTAATCAACAAATCACAGAAGAAATCAAAAAGAAATCAAAATATGCATCGAAATGAATGAAAATGAAAACACAACTACACAGAACCTTTGGGACACTATAAAAGCAGTCCTAAGAGGAAAGTTCATAGCAATACAGGCACACCTCAAGAAACAAGAAAAAAGTCAAATAAATAACCTAACTCTACACCTAAAGCAACTGGAAAAGGAAGAAATAGAGAACCCCAGAGTAAGTAGAAGGAAAGAAATCCTAAAAATTAGGGCAGAAATAAATGCAAAAGAAACAAAAGAGACCATAGCAAAAATCAACAAAGCAAAAAGCTGGTTCTTTGAAAGGATAAATAAAATTGACAAACCATTAGCCAGACTCATCAAGAAACAAAGGGAAAAAAATCAAATCAACAAAATTAGAAATGAAAATGGAGAGATCACGACAGACAACTCAGAAATACAAAGAATCATAAGAGACTACTATCAGAAATTATATGCCAATAAAATGGACAACTCGGAAGAAATGGACAAATTCTTAGAAAAGTACAACTTTCCAAAACTGAACCAGGAAGAAATAGAAAATCTTAACAGACCCATCACAAGCATGGAAATTGAAACTGTAATCAGAAATCTTCCAGCAAACAAAAGCCCAGGTCCAGACGGCTTCACAGCTGAATTCTACCAAAAATTTCGAGAAGAGCTAACCCTATCTTACTGAAACTATTCCAGAAAATTTCAGAGGAAGGTAAACTTCCAAACTCATTCTATGAGGCCACCATCACCCTAATACCAAAACCTGACAAAGACACCACAAAAAAGAAAACTACAGGCCAATATCACTGATGAACATAGATGCAAAAATCCTCAACAAAATCCTCAACAGAATCCAACAACACATTAAAAGATCATACACCATGACCAAGTGGGCTTTATCCCAGGGATGCAAGGATTCTTCAATATCCGCAAGTCAATCAGTGTAATTCATCACATCAACAAACTGAGAAATAAAAATCATATGATTATCTCAATAGATGCAGAAAAAGCCTTTGACAAAATTCAACATCCATTTATGATAAAAACTCTCCAGAAAGCAGGAATAGAAGGAACATACCTCAACATAATAAAAGCTATATATGACAAACCCACAGCTAACATTATCCTCAGTGGTGAAAAATTGAAACCATTTCCCCTAAAGTCAGGAACAAGACAAGGGTGTCCACTTTCACCACTACTCTTCAACATCATACTGGAAGTTTTGGCCACAGCAATCAGAGCAGAAAAAGAAATACGAGGAATCCAAATTGGAAAAGAAGAAGTAAAACTCTCACTGTTTGCAGATGACATGATCCTCTACATAGAAAATCCTAAAGACTTGACCAGAAAACTACTAGAGCTAATCAATGAATATAGTAAAGTTGCAGGATATAAAATCAACACTCAGAAATCCCTTGCATTCCTATACACTAATAATGAGAAAGTAGAAAAAGAAGTTAAGGAAACTATTCCACTCACCATTGCAACGAAAAGAATAAAATACTTAGGAATATTCCTACCTAAAGAAACTAAAGACCTATATATTGAAAACTATAAAACACTGATGAAAGAAATCAAAGAGGACACTAATAGATGGAGAAATATACCATGCTCATGGGTCGGAAGAGTCAATATAGTGAAAATGAGTATACTACCTAAAGCAATCTACAGATTCAATGCAATTCCCATCAAGCTACCAGCAGTATTTTTCACAGAACTAGATCAAATAATCTCAAGATTTGTATGGAAATACAAAAACCTCGAATAGCCAAAGCAATCTTGAGAAAGAAGAATGGAACTGGAGGAATCAACTTGCCGGACTTCAGGCTCCACTACAAAGCCACAGTCATTAAGACAGTATGGTACTGGCACAAAGACAGAAATATAGATCAATGGAACAAAATAGAAACCCCTGAGATAAACCCACACACCTATGGACACCTTACCTTATCTTCGACAAAGGAGGCAAGAATATACAATGGAGTAAAGACAGTCTCTTTAATAGGTGGTGCTGGCAAAACTGGTCAACCATTTGTAAAAGAATGAAACTAGACCTGTTTCTAACACCGTACACAAAAATAAACTCAAAATGGATTAAAGATCTAAATGTAAGACCAGAAACTATAAAACTCCTAGAGGAGAACATAGGCAAAACACTCTCCGACATAAATCACAGCAGGATCCTCTATGATCCAACTCCCAGTATACTGGAAATAAAAGCAAAAATAAACAAATGGGATCTAATTAAAATTAAAAGCTTCTGCACAACAAAGGAAACTAAAAGCAAGGTGAAAAGACAGCCTTCTGAATGGGAGAAAACAATAGCAAATGAAACAACTGACAAACAACTAATCTCAAGGATATATAAGCAACGTATGCAGCTCAACTCCAGAAAAATAAACGATCCAATAAAAAAATGGGCCAAAGAACTAAATAGGCATTTCTCCAAAGAAGACATACGGATGGCTAACGAACACTTGAAAAGATGTTCAACATCACTCATTATCAGAGAAATGCAAATCAAGACCACAATGAGGTACCATTTCACTCCAGTCAGAATGGCTGCAATCCAAAAGTCTACAAGCAATAAATGCTGGAGAGAGTGTGGAGAAAAGGGAACCCTCTTACACTGCTGGTGGGAATGCAAACTAGTACAGCCATTATGGAAAACAGTGTGGAGATTCCTTAAAAATTGCAAATAGAACTGCCTTATGACCCAGCAATCCCACTGCTGGGCATACACACCGAGGAAACCAGAATTGAAAGAGACACATGTACCCCAATGTTTATTGCAGCACTGTTTATAATAGCCAGGACATGGAAGCAACCTAGATGTCCATCAGCAGATGAATGGATAAGAAAGCTGTGGTACATATACACAATGGAGTACTACTCAGCCCTTAAAAAGAATAAATTTGACTCAGTTCTAATGAGATGGATGAAATTGGAACCGATTATACAGAGTGAAGTAAGCCAGAAAGAAAAACACCAATACAGTATACTGACACATATATATGGAATTTAGAAGATAGTAATGACGACCCTATATGTGAGACAACAAAAGAGACACAGAGGTATAGAACGGACTTTTGGACTCTGAGGGAGAGGGAAAGGGTGGGATGGTTTGGGAGAATGGCATTGAAACATGTATACTTTCTTGTAAGAAACGAAGCACCAATCTATGTTCAATGCAGGATGCAGGATGCATGGGGCTGGAACACAGGATGATTCAGGGAGAGGATGTGGGGTGGGAGGTGGGTGGGGGCTTCGGCATTGGGAGATTGTGTTCACCTGTGGCTGATTCATGTCAATGTATGGCAAAACAAATACAGTATTGTAATTAAATAAATAAATTAATTAAAAAAATAATGAAAAAAAAAAAAAAGAACTGGACATGGAACAACAGACTGGTTCCAAATAGGAACAGGAGTACGTCAAGGCTGTATATTGTAACCCTGCTTATTTAACTTCTATGCAGAGTACATCATGAGAAACGCTGGACTGGAAGAAACACAAGCTGGAATCAAGATTGCCAGGAGAAATATCAATAACCTCAGATATGCAGATGACACCACCCTTATGGCAGAAAGGGAAGAGGAGCTAAAAGCCTCTTGGAAAGTGAAAGTAGAGAGTGAAAAAGTTGGCTTAAAGCTCAACATTCATAAAGCAAAGATCATGGCATTTGGTCCCATCACTTCATGGGAAATAGATGAGGAAACAGTGGAAGCAGGGTCAGACTTTATTTTGGGGGCTCCAAAATGACTGCGGATGGTGACTGCAGCCATGAAATTTAAAGATGCTTACTCCTTGGAAGAAAAGTTATGACCAACCTAGATAGCATATTGAAAAGCAGAGACATTACTTTGCCGACTAAGGTCCATCTAGTCAAGACTATGGTTTTTCCAGTGGTCATGTATGGATGTGAAAGTTGGACTGTGAAGAAAGCTGAGCGCCAAAGAATTGGTGCTTTTGAAGTGTGGTGTTGGAGAAGACTCTTGAGAGTCCCTTGGACTGCAAGGAGATCCAACCAGTCCATCCTGAAGGCTGTCAGCCCTGGGATTTTTTTGGCAGGAATGATGCTAAAGCTGAAACTCCAGTACTTTGGCCACCTCATGTGAAGAGTTGACTCATTGGAAAAGACTCTGATGCTGGGAGGGATTAGGGGGCAGGAGGAGAAGGGAACGACCAAGGATGAGATGGCTGGATGGCATCACTGACTCGATGGACGTGAGTCTGAGTGAACTCTGGGAGATGGTGATGGACAGGGAGGCCTGGTGTGCTGCGATTCATAGGGTCGCAAAGAGTCGGACACGACTGAGTGACTGAACTGAACTGAGCCAGAAGAGATCAATCCCAGGGTCATAAACTTCACTGTTGCATATTGCAGGCACAGAAGATGAGCTTCAACCCTGCAAACCACTGAATGATCTGGGGTCCCAGTAGTGTCCTGCTCTGGGCACCACAGGTGTTTCCCCAGCAGGTTGTGCTTGAGGAGTGTACCTTCCTGCCTCCTCTTGCTGTGGCTCTAATGCCCAGGTGCAGTCTCGGGACCCTCGCTGTGGTAAAGAGAATTGGGAAAACTAGACATTTGGATAGATGAAAAAGCCAAAGAAATCCAAGTGGCCCCCGCAACTCATACACTCTTTCATAAATGCCATTCCCAAGAAAAATGCCACATCCTCTAGAGTAGGAAATGGTAACCCACTCCAGTATTCTTGCCTGGAAAATCCCATGGACAGAGGAGTCTGGTGGGCTACAGTCAATGGAGTTGCAAAGAGTGGGACATGAGTAAGCACACATGTGCTCTGCTCAGCTCCTGCCCTGTCCTAAGGAAAGGAAAGGATTGCAGAAATTAGTATGTATGTAAAGAAACTATTTCTGGTGATCTTTTCAGTGTGGCTCCTCAAGTTGGGTCCACATTCTTGATTCGGTCTTCCTCTCTGCCAAGCCTTAAACAGGTCATGGGGGCCTTGCTGAGCCCTGGGCCACTCAGTGTACTCAGACTGCAGTCCTGAGGACAAGTGAAATCAGATCAAAGTCATGCGTTGAGGGCTTCCTAAATGTTCATTCCACTCCTGGGCCATCCACTGCATCCTCTGGGACATTGACTATAAGTTGCCCTGATCAAATAAACAACCAAACATGTTTGTACAGAGATGTAGGGAAGAGGAGAACCACTGGGTTCAGCCAACAGATTCATGGCCAAGAAATATTTTGTAAGGAAGAAATAGGTCAAATATTTTCTATGATGATCCCGAGTGGCAGGGTAGGGGACAAACTATTGAGACCTCAAAATAATCAGTCCCCTGGCTTATTAGCATATCTGCTCTGGAATACAGGGCTCCTCACAGGTGTGGTTTTAGTTCCAAATAATAGGGGTCAAAAGGCACGCCTTTACTAAAGGCAAATTTCTGTTCCCCATTCTTAGGACTTGAGTGGGTTTTACTTATTTATATTGTTTGTTTATTTTTCAAAGATTTATTTTTAATTGGATGATAATTGCTTTATGATGTTGTGCTGGTTTCTGCCATATATCAACTGAATCAGCCATAGGTATATATATGTTCCTTCCCTCTTGAACCTCCCTCCAACCTCCCACCCCATCCCACCCCTCTAGGTTTTCTCAGAGCACCAGGTTGAACTCCCTGTGGTATACGGCAACTTCCCACTAGCTATCTATTTTACATATGGTGGGCTGGGAAGATAACCTGGAGAAGAGAATGGCTACCACTCCAGTATTCTTGCCTGGAGTATTCCATGGACAGAGGAGCCTAGTGGGCTACAGTCCATGGGTTCACAAAGAGTTGGATTCAACTGAGTGATTAATACCCACACACACGTTTACATATGGTAATGTATATATTTCAGTGCTGCTTTCTCAATTTGTCCTATCCTCTAGCATAATTGTTCATTTCTCCTTAAATTTAACTTCACATCTCTTCCTTAATGCTGGTTTGTTGGCAGTGCTTTTTCAAAAGACTGTTTGTATTCACTTCAAGCACACATATCTGATACTCCATCCAGAGGGTGACTTTTCCATTGGTGCCTCTCCTGAGCATTGATGATTTCAGAATTGCACTTCAGAGAATAAATGAAAATCTAAATTCTAGATTGAACTGAATTCAGAATAAGGCAGCATGACCAGTCCATCAGCATAATCAATGTTTTCTTCACCTAAGAGTTTCAATCAGTCGGTTCAGTTGCTCAGTCGTGTCCGACTCTTTGCAACCCCATGAATCGCAGCATGCCAGGCCTCCCTGTCCATCATCAATTCCCGGAGTTCACCCAAACTCATGTCCATCGAGTCAGTGATGCCATCGAGTCATCTCATCCTCTGTTGCCCCTTCTCCTCCTGCCCCCAATCCCTCCTAGCATCAGAGTCTTTTCCAATGAGTCAACTCTTCGCATGAGGTGGCCAAAGTACTGGAGTTTCAGCTTCAGCATCAGTCCCTCCAATGAACACCCAGGACTGATCTCCTTTAGAATGGACTGGTTGTATCTCCTTGTGGTCCAAGGGACTCTCAAGAGTCTTCTCCAACACCACACTTCAAAAGCATCAATTCTTCAGCACTCAGCCTTCTTCACAGTCCAACTCTCACATCCATACATGACCACTGGAAAAACCATAGTCTTGACTAGATGGACCTTTGTTGGCAAAGGAATGTCTCTGCTTTTCAATATGCTATCTAGGTTGGTCATAACTTTCCTTCCAAGGCGTAAGCGTCTTTTAATTTTATGGCTGCAGTCACCATCTGCAGTCATTTTGGAGCCCCCCAAAATAAAGTCTGACACTGTTTCCACTGTTTCCCCATCTATTTCCCATGAAGTGATGGGACCAAATGCCATGATCTTCGTTTTATGAATGTTGAGCTTTAAGCCAACTTTTTCACTCTCTACTTTCACTTTCATCAAGAGGCTTTTTAGCTCCTCTTCCCTTTCTGCCATAACGGTAGTGTCATCTGCATATCTGAGGTTATTGATATTTCTCCCGGCAATCTTGATTCCAGCTTGTGTTTCTTCCAGCCCAGCATTTCTCATGATGTACTCTGTACAGAAGTTAAATAAGCAGGGTGACAATATACAGCCTTGACATACTCCTTTTCCTATTTGGAACCAGTCTGTTGTTCCATGTCCAGTTCTAACTGTTGCTTCCTGACCTGCATATAGGTTTCTCAAGAGGCAGGTTAGGTGGTCTGGTATTCCCATCTCTTTCAGAATTTTCCACAGTTTATTTGGGAAACCTGAATTCATAGACCCAAACCCCGTGACCATTTGCTGGCAGTTTCCTCATCTGTAAAATGGGGATGACTGTACCTGCCCAGCCACCCTCACAGATTATGTGAGGATCAAATAATGTCACAAGTGTGGAAGCATTTTGTGAGACAGACAGACCTGGAATTGAGGTTTATTTCTATCATTTATTGATGATGGGACCTTTTAAATGTTACTTCACCTCACTGAGTCTTCAGTATCTGTAAGGAACGACACTGGTACCTGCCCACAGATGAGCTATAAAGATTAAGTGGGATTCAATGTATTTAAAGAATGCATGCTAACTGCTAAATAAATGATAGCTATTATTACTGTGATTACACCTAAGTTTAGAGCAGTTGCATCAACATTATCATGTTTCATCAGCATCATCCATAGACATGAAACAAAGAAGGATATTTTTGGAGCTGAGGGCAGGAAAGTTTGGAAAATGTGAAGGAGAAGGAAAGTGTGTGATGGGTCCAGGGGAAAGTTAGGAGAAAATGGTCTTTCTGGAGTGAAGTTCTGTGACAGAGAACCATGAGAAACCGAGTCCACAAAACCAGCAGAAGTCAGTGAAGTCCTCTCACAGCTAGAATAAGGCCTTTGATCTTGGTCCCGAGAATGTCAGGCCCTGAACTCTGTATTTAGTGCTGGCCAGAGTGAGTGGATTCTTCCCTCCTGACCCAGTGCCAGGACCTCACAGCAGCAGAACTTCTGAGCACACAGGGCAGTAGGAGGGGCCCGCAGCAGAGAGGGGCCCTGGCTTGGCCACTTTGCTGAGGCCCTGTGGTCAGCCCCAGGGTCATTGGCTCCCTGGCCGTGGTGCCAGCTGGGCTCCCTCTCCCATTTGTTTATCAGTGACCTCACCTGATCTCTGGCCACCAGGCCTTCAGATGTCATCTAATACCTTGACTGTGTAAATGTGTTTATTTTAAAGCCAGTTTTTAAGAAAGAAATAAATAATTATTATTTTGGAATATTCTCCAAATTACAAAGAAGACAATAAAAACAGTAATTCCATTTTTAGACCTATTAGTTTCATTTTACTTCCACTATGTAGTTCTATCTTTTTTTTTTTAAGACTTTTGAAAGAGTTGTTTAAAGGTCATGGAAAAAATGAGGGGAAGGTGCAGACTACCCAAATACTCCCTGTCCCCAACATATGCATAGCTTCCCATGTTATCAACATCCCACACCAGAATGGGATGTTTGTTATAATGGATGAGCTTACTTTGATATACTGTTATTGCCTGAAGTCCATAGTTTGTTTACATTATGGCTCACTCTTGGTGTCTTAATACTTAATGAGTTTGGACAAATGTATGGTGACCTGTGTCCATCATTATGGTATCATTTATAGTATTTTCACTGCCCTGAAAACCTCTACATTCCACCTGGCATCCCTTCCCACCAACTCCGTATCCTCTGGCAATCAATCACTGATGTTTTTACCATTTTTATAGTTTTGCCTTTTTTAGAATGTCATATAGTTGGAATGATATAGTATGTAGCCTTTTCAGATGGGCTTCTTTCACTTAGAAATATTCATTGAAGTTTCATCTATGTCATTTCATGGCTGCATACATAGCTCATTACTTTTTAGTATTGAGTAATATTTCATTATTTGATGTACCATACTTTATTTACTCATTCATCTACAGTAGGGCATCTTGGTTATTTCCACATTTTGGCAACTATGAACCCAACTGCTATAAACTTACAGTTTCTAAATATAATTTTGTAATATGCTTCTTTCATTCAACAATAGATCACGAATGGGACTTCCTTGGCGGTCCAGTGGTTACGACTCTATGCTTCCACTGCAGGGGGCATGTGTTCGATCTCTGGTCAGATCCTGCAGCTGCACAGCCAAAACAAAAAAAGATAAGTATTCCTTATCCATAAGTATTCCTGTGCAGTCTTATTTTAAGGATCACTCTGTAATCCGTCACATGGATTAAATGAGTTAACACCAGTAAAGCCCTTGAAGCTATGAGTGGCATTTGGTAAGCATTCGATATATCTTAATGATTATTATACTCTGGATATGTGTACAAACTGTATATAACTCAACCATCCCTTTCTTATTGGCCTTGAGGTTTGTTTTCACTGATACAAATAATGCTCCAGTGTGCATTCTTGTGGACAAATGTGCACTCATGGCTCTAATGATTTCCTCAGGATGTATTCTTGGTTGTAGAATGGCTGAGTCACAGAATATGTAACTCTTTCCATTAATCAACACATATTCCTTTACCAATTTACATATGTGCCAGGCTGCTAAATTTGTTTTTTCCTCTCCCAGTGAGTCTGGGTTTGGAGCTAGAGCCTCGTCTGAGAGTGAGGGGGTGTTATGGTGGATAAAAACACGACCACCTCCATTTTATGACAGGAGCTGGAAGGTATGATCCCAGGGACTAAACAAGAGTGAATGTAACCAGAAATGAAGTCATGAGTAAAGTGCCTGACTTGGCTGCATCTCAATTTCTTGACCTGTAAAATGGCTTCAGCATCACCTGCAACTCTTAAAATTTATGACAAGATTAAATGAAATGGCTGTCTCTAACTAGTGTTGAGCACATACATGAAGGACTCATACATGGCAACGGTCACGAGCAGATACAGAAGCAATATAGTTAGTAGCGCCACTGCGGAAATGTTGGAGGCGCTGTAAAGATTTATGAATGCTAAACTAATGAGCGTAGACATTATTCCACAGAACATGAGGCTCTATTGAAGTTTTTGGTCCAGGGACCAATATGCCCACAACAGGGCTGTGGAGACTGGACCCAGTAGGTTGAGGGGTAGACTGAGGCAGTGGCGCCTAGAGGCAGAAGCCAGTCCAGAGGTCACTGGAACTGTCCAGAAGTGACAGGTCACCTCAGAGAGTTTTGGCTTATGAATATTAAAAACAATTATTTCCAACATATGTTCTATGAACAGGAGGGATTACAAGCTCAGCATTTCTGTGTTGTTTTTATTTAAAATCCACTGGTCACTTAAGAATAGTGTATGCTCTTGCCCAACATGCTGCTGCTGCTGCTAAGTCGCTTCAGTCGTGTCCGACTCTGTGCGACCCCATAGACGGCAGCCCACCAGGCTCCGCCCCTGGGATTCTCCAGGCAAGAACACTGGAGTGAGTTGCCCTCTAGTGCATGAAAGTGAAAAGTGAAAGTGAAGTCGCTAAGTTGTGTCTGACTCTTTGCGACCCCCCATGGACTGCAGCCCACCAGGCTCCTCTGTCCATGGGACTTTCCAGGCAAGAGTACTGGAGTGGGGTGCCATTGCCTTCTCCAACATGGGAATGTACTTAATACTCCTGAGTGAGTGTGAAAGTCACTCAGTGGTGTCTGATTCTTCGCAAACCCATGGATTATACAGTCCCTTGATTCTCCAGGCCAAAATACTGGAGTGGGTAAACCTTTCCCCTTCTCCAGGGGATCTTCCCAACCCAAAGATCGAACCCAGATCTCCAGCATTGCAGGTGAATTCTTTACCAGCTGAGCCACAAGGGAAGTCCTAAGACCACTGAACATACACTTAAAGTGGTTAAGATGTTAAACTTCATATTATGTGCATTTTACTACAATTTTAAATAATTTAAAAAATAAGTTAAAAATACTCAGAGGGATTCACAATTAAAAAGGGTCAGGGCAGCAGGAAAAAAAAAAAAGGATACTATCTGATGGTGGGGAGGGCACATTTAGTCCTCTTTCAAAGGGTCTGCCTGCAGTGAAGGAGTTCTGGGTTTGATCCCTAGTTCAAGAAGATCCCCTGAAGAAGGGAATGGCTACCCACTCCAATATTCTTGCCTGGAGAATTCCATGGACAAGAGGAGCCTGGCAGGCTACAATCCATGGAGTCGCAAAGAATCAGGCAAGACTGAGTGACTAACACTTTCGCTTTCACTTGGGACTATAGCAAATGATGAGAAAGAAGGGCCATGGACGTTAATAGTAGCCTTATAATCACAAGTCTTGGATTTAAATCATGGTTCTGAATTTAGCCTGTGAACTTGAACTAATCACTGTAACCATTATAAGCTTCAGTAACTTTCTCTGTAGAAGGGAGATAACAGTACCAGATCTCCTTGTTTACGGAATGAAGTAAAGATCAAACCAGACAGTGAAATCAAATAAATAATAAACTCTGAGTTTTCTCCATTTTATAAACTTTCAGTTCTACACCCCAAGCAGATTCAAGATGCTGCTAAATTAAGTTCCTACCATGAACTTAAAAGTCCCAGCTTGGATCCTACCATGGGATCCTATCATGGGATTTCATCTAAGGGCTTGGGACATTTTATATCAAATCATGGTGGGAGGACATGCAGACATGGAAGGAAACAGCATCTGTCTGCACATTCCCTTTTCCCCTCCGATTTTCAGGGAGTCAGTAAAGGAATCTTTTCCAAAAGGCCACAGAGTCTTGTTCTATTATAGCAGGTCATGTCAGAAGTTGTTGTTCATGCAGCAGCTGATAAATTGACATTTAATGATTTTCCATGTCTTTTAAGAGTTTTATAATGGAAATATTAAGTAAATGTAATATATGGAAGTATATATACAAAAAGAACAGTGTGTGTCTCTTTTGGAAGTTAAGTTTAAGAACATGAATTCTGTTACTGCTGGGCTTATATCAATAATGCTCTGCTTAAATCATAGCCTGTGGTTTAGAAATAAGTGTAAGGGATCCTTGACACAGGACGGATGGCTCTCGGTTACTTGGTAGCTGGTCAGCCCGCTTATGGGTGATTATTTTTCTGTCCTCCTTCCATCTCCTTTTCTCAGCCAGTTCTCTCAGTTAACATATCCATCAAAGTACAGGAAGGGAGCAGAGATGAAAAATCCTGTCATGTTACAAACATTATCTCCAGTGAGGGTTGTATGATACTATCTATGAATGTTGGCTGTATTGTTCAGAGCCCCCATTCAGGCAGAATATGCTAAGGTAGCTTCGGTTTTGACCTTGGCAATCTGGAAGGATGATGTTTCTCACAGCACACACCATGGATGGCCAATGGTCCATGTGAACAAGCCAGGAGTTAGTCTATTGCAGTATTAATGATTATGACTTAGTTTTGGCTCAAATGAATAATTCGTTCATTATTGCTTGACTGTTTGAACATAGCCAGTTCTCTAAGGCTTGGCTTGCATACAAGTGTCTGTTACAGGGAGTTCCAGGGCCTGCTCCTGCACTGTTGAGCTTTCCAGGGGACTCAGAGACCCCTGATTCACACTTTGCCTTCAGAGAGCTGAGTTGGGACCTCATGTTGGTGACTGGCTTAGACTTTTGGTGACTGATGGATTGAATCTTTGGTTATTTGAGTTCTGTGGATTTTGGTGACCTCTCCAATAAGAGTTGTGAGATTTTCTGTCAACTCTGGTTCCACAGCTTCCTTCCAGACTCAGCAAAGTTTCTACTACCTCCATTTTACCCAGCATATGATGTATTTATGAGAAAGCAGATGTCATCTCATTCAGTTCAGTTCAATTCAGTCGCTCAGTCGTGTCCAACTCTTTGAATCGCAGCACGCCAGGCCTCCCTGTCCATCACCATCTCCCGGAGTCCACTCAGACTCACATCCATCAAGTCCGTGATGCCATCCAGCCATCTCATCCTCTGTTGTCCCCTTTTCCTCCTGCCCCCAATCCCTCCCAGCATCAGAGTATTTTCCAATGAGTCAACTCTTCACATGAGGTGGCCAAAGTACTGGAGTTTCAGCTTTAGCATCATTTCTTCCAAAGAAATCCCAAGGTTGATCTCCTTTAGAATGGACTGGTTGGATCTCCTTGCAGTCCAAGGGACTCTCAAGAGTCTTCTCCAATACCACACTTCAAAAGCATCAATTCTTCGGCGCTCAGCTTTCTTCACAGTCCAGCTCTCATATCCGTACATGACCACAGGAAAAACCATAGCCTTGACTAGGTGGACCTTAGTTGGCAAAGTAACATCTCTGTTCTTCAATATGCTGTCTAGGTTGGTCATACCTTTCCTTCCAAGGAGTAAGCATCTTCTAATTTCATGGCTGCAGTCACCATCTGCAGTGATTTTGGAGCCAAAAAATAAAGTCTGACACTGTTTCCACTGTTTCCCCATCTATTTCCCATGAAGTGATGGGACCAGATGCCATGATCTTCGTTTTATGAATGTTGAGCTTTAAGCCAACTTTTTCACTCTCCTCTTTCACTTTCATCAAGAGGCTTTTTAGTTCCTCTTCCCTTTCTGCCATAAGGGTGGTGTCATCTGCATATCTGAGGTTATTGATATTTCTCCTGGAAGTCTTGATTCCAGCTTGTGCTTCTTCCAGCCTAGCATTTCTCATGATGTCATCTCATTAGTACTTCACAAAAAGCTATGCCAGGCAACTCCTCATTGGAAAGATATAGGGTATTTAATTCATATGGTCTATGTCTAAGTATCTGCTCAGTCATGTCCAGCTGTTTGTGACCCCATGGATTGTAGCCCGCCAGGCTCCTCTGTCCATGGAATTTTCCAGGCAGGAATACTGGAGTGGGTTACCATTTCCTCCTTCAAGGGATCTTCCCGACCCAGGAATTGAACTCACCTCTCTTGCATCTCCTCCATTGGCAGGTAGATTCTTTAACACTGCACTACCTGGGAAGCTTTTTAATTCATATAGTATAATCCAGATATCAACTATAGTCTCAGGATCTATAAGCTTAATTCAAACATTTTCTCATTGAGTATAGAAGTCTAAAGCCTTGCAAGATGCTTCTGAATTCTTGACTTTTTTTTCATGATCAACTTCCCACTGAATTAATTTCTTTGCCCACTTTTGTTCTCTCTGCATCTTGGAGCTGGCTGTTCTTCATTTGTGTCACTCCTTTGACCCAAACTAGAGGCACAACACTTCCTTCTATTTCCTTAGTTCCCCTAACACAATGGTGAAAGTGAATCACTGCATGTAGCAGAACTTTGGCTGCAACCATTTGAAATCCATCTTTGTCCTAAGAAATTCTCACTGGCTGCAGCACCTATAGCACTCCTGCTCCTTGTCTCTTTCTGACTCATCTCGCTCTTCTCTTTTCTTTCCTCTCTTTTTTGCTTTCCCCCTCCTATTCTGGAACAAAAATAACATTTATAACATCACTCACTTTTTGTTTGTTTTCTACATGTATGTTTATAGTCTCGCTTTCTGCCCCCCAAAACAGTTTTTCTGTGGGAAGCAGAGCACTGAAGGGAGCCAAACTGCTTGGGTTCCAATCCCTGTGCTACCTTTTTCTCTGGATATTACTCTGGGCAAGTCATTTCAATTCTCTGTGCCTCAGCTTTCTGTTCTGTAAAGAATGAACAGAAAGTCCTCATATGGTTGTAGAGAAGATCAAATAAGTTAATGTGCCATCGTGGAGAAGTAGATAAACAAATTGTGGTATACTCACACAGTGGAATACTATTTGGTCATGAAAAGGATTGCAGTACTGATATCTGCTGTAACTGAATAACTCTCAAAAGCATTATACTAATGAAAGGATCCAGACAAAAATGTTACATATCATATGATTTCTTTTTAAAGATGTATACAGAATAGGTAAATTCATAGAGACAGAAAACAGATTGATGGTTACCAGGAGACAGTAAGGGTGGGTTGGAGGCAATAGAGAAGAATGACTGCTTAATGGTATAGAGTGTTCTTCTGGGGTGATTAAAAAGTTTTGAAACTAGAAAGAAGTGGTAGTTGTTGTGAATACATTGAGAAATCTGTATGCAGTTCAGGAAGCAACAGTTAGAACTGGACATGGAACAACAGACTGGTTCTAAATAGGAAAAGGAGTATTTCAAGGCTGTATATTGTCACCCTGCTTATTTAACTTCTGTGCAGAGTACATCATGAGAAACCCTGGACTGGAAGAAACACAAGCTAGAATCCAGATTGCCAGGAGAAATAATAATAACCTCAGATATGCAGATGACACCACCCTTATGGCAGAAAGGGAAGAGGAACTAAAAGCCTCTTGATGAAAGTGAAAGAGGAGAGCGAAAAAGTTGGCTTAAAGCTCAACATTCATAAAACGAAGATCATGGCATCTGGTCCCATCACTTCATGGGAAATAGATGAGGAAACAGTGGTAACAGTGTCAGACTTTATTTTTGGGGCTCCAAAATCAATGCAGATAGTCACTGCAGCCATAAAATTAAAAGAGGCTTACTCCTTGGAAGAAAAGTTATGACCGACCTAGACAGTATATTCAAAAGCACACGTTACTTTGCCAACTAAGGTCCATCTAGTCAAGGCTATGGTTTTTCCTGTGGTCATGTATGGATGTGAGAGTTGGACTATGAAGAGGGCTGAGCGCCAAAGAATTGATGCTTTTGAAGTGTAGTGTTGGAGAAGACTCTTGAGAGTCCCTTGGACTGCAAGGAGATCCAACCAGTCCATCCTGAAGGAGATCTGGTGTGATGCGATTCATGGGGTTGCAAAGAGTCGGACACAACTGAGCGACTGAACTGAACTGAACTGAAATTATATATTTCAGCAATGATATGCTTTAAAAGCTGATTGATCTCAGCTTTTAAAATAAATAAATGTAAAGCATTTGATGTATTTCCTGGAATACAGTAAATAATCTAGATATTATTACTACCCATCACCCCCTCCAGCCAGCATAGATGATTATCAGTCTCAGCTATTTTCAAAATAAGGAGAAAATCATTAAATAGCAAGCAGTATAAAGGAGTCTCAGGCCCCAGGGAGAGAATTTTCCTAAGGCATGCCCACCCTGCTAAGATAATATTTCATCTTATTATAAGAACAAATGGGAACCTGGGTTGTAAAGTCAGTAGTTCTTGGAGACTTTTGTCTCATTAATGTGGTTCCAGGAATTGGAAGTTGGAAGAATATTCTATTATTTAAATATTTCTGGCATCTACAATTTTCTTTCCATCTTCATTAGTGCCTTAGCCACACAGGCTTGCTCTGCCATGCTGCCTCTCCCAAATCAGGCTTGTTAGAAAGACTGGATTATGCCATGGGAAGGTCTTCAGACCTCACCAAAATCTCACTCAGGCCCTTCTGTAAGGACTGCATCTTGTTCAGGACGCTCAGACCAGCCAGTTATGTGTCCCAGCTGACTGCAACAGCAGCCTTTCTAATTGCTGTTACTAAATATATAGGACACCTTGTATGATGCAAGTAACACATCTTCATCACCATGGTGACCGGGCAACTTCCGCCTCCAAACACATTCCTTTGCAGCATATGTCTGCCAGGGACTGAAGAGAGCCAGTGAAGCTGTGGGCCAGGCAAAGGGGGATCCCAACTAATTTCTGGTTCTAAGAACTGAGTGGCCTGTGCTCTGCTCTTTGACTGTATGTGGCAATTTTTGGCAAAACCAAACTCACAATTTCTATCACTTAAAACTGGTTTTCAGGAAAAAAGCATTCAAGAGAAGGAGACTCTTAAGGTGACAGCTGGGAATCGGCTACATCAGAGGATACAGGATTCACCAGGTCATCCAGAAGATGCAGACTCAGTGCTGACAGAACCAGTCCCAGAAGCACCCACAGGAATCCCTCTGGGGGAGAGTCTCTTCAAGGATGGAGCTAAAAAAAAATGTAGGTGCCTCAAGAGAGCCTCTTCCTTCCAAGGACATTGTAAGAACCATTTACCCTCCACTTACAAATGGAGCAGGATCAGACGAAAGTGAGTGGGTGTGGGCAGCTGGCAGGGGCTGCCCCACTTGCAGTGGCTGTGGCATCACATGGCAGTCCCCTGATTTTTCACTTGAGTGCTTTTGGGCCTCTTTTTAATGTGACCCCAGGACTTGTCTTAATGCTGCTCCCTCCCAGCCCTTCTTAAGCACCAGTCAGTGCTGTTCTGAGCTCAGAGAACAGGTGGAGATTCATCACCTCAACCTCAGGCCCAGAAGGAAGGAGCTACTTTCAGAGTTTCCGACTTGCTGACAGAAACGCAGCTCAAAAACTGGAGCCATTTTCCTCAGGTTGCTCTCACGGAGCCACCTGGCACAGAAAGCCACTTAAAGACCTGCTCATGGGCTGAATGAAATCTTTTTTTTATTGTCGGAAGAAGGCTTTGGAGGTCTCCTCTGGTATTTACTCCCAAACTCTGATTTCTTTTGGAAGATTCAGTGCTTATTCCAAAGAGTCAGTTTCTTCAGTTGCAGTGAGGGTGTGGGTCTGTTCACCCATTTCCCACCTCTGAGCTGTCCCATCGGTGCAGATGCCAGCCTCCCACTTTCCCTCACTGGCCATGTGAAGGGAGGATGGACGGCATGTGTATGCACTTGGATCTCTGAACTGTTGCTGCTGAGACATATCCCAGGGACTCAGCTGCCTGTGGAGAAGGCAGCCAAGCATCCCAGTTTGCCAGGGACAAGCCGTGTGTGTATATCTGCTGTCTTAGAATGATTTTAAAAGGCCCCTTTCACTCTCAGAAGTGTCCTGTCACTTGATAAGATAGGTGATAAGATCCTTTACGCAACAGAATCTTGTGTCTCACTGCTGACAGCTTGAGCATTTGCACTGTTTTCCTTTAGTTCTAGGATTTTTCAGATTTACTGGGTTCTTAGAGAGGTTGGCGGAGAAGGCAATGGCACCCCACTCCAGCACTCTTGCCTGGAAAATCCCATGGGCGGAGGAGCCTGGTGGACTGCAGTCCATGGGGTCGCTAAGAGTCGGGCACGACTGAGCAACTTCACTTTCGCTTTTCACTTTCATGCATTGGAGAAGGAAATGGCAACCCACTCCAGTGTTCTTGCCTGGAGAATCCCAGAGACAGAGGAGCCTGGTGGGCTGCCGTCTATGGGGTCGCACAGTTGGACACGACTGAAGCGACAGCAGCAGCAGCAGCAGCAGCAGTAGAAAGGTTGGTGGAAAGCAGGGCAAGTTTCATGGCCTCATTATGAATCCTAACTGGTTCTCTTTTAAACTCAAAGTAGTTATAAATATTCTGTCCAATATATTCCCTCAATATATTGGCTCTAGAGTGGCTCTAGTGGCTCTCAGAGTGCATCCAAAGGACACTGCTGAAGTCTTGAAATTTGTATTGAATGACAGGAGCTGTGTCCCACAAGGACACTGTAAGTCAGCAGATAGAATGGATTCAGGTTCAAGTTTTTTCCAAGTTTTTACACACCTTTGGTAGACAATCCTGCTTGTCAGCTGGCAGATAAACAAATACACAAGTGCTGAGTATGAACTTTCAAATGTTTAGAAAGTATTTAATAACATATTTTAATGCGATAAGAATACCTGGAACATGGTCATATTTTCACTAGGTAAAATTCATTTATGCAATGGAATTTAATATATCAACAAGTTATAGTACGTCAGTATTAAATCCATATCTAACATCTGTTGTTTTACTATGTGCCAGAGAAGTGCTGAATGGGTCACATACATAGCCTATTTCATCCTTGCAGTGACCCCATGAGGCAGGTACTATGGTCACCCATGTATTGTAAAAGAGGAAACTGGGAAGAGACTCCAGGTCTCACAACTTCCAGGTGCTCTGTCACCTAAACTCTTTTGAAATGCACTTTGAAACTTCCTAGCTAGTCATTATACTAAAAAAGCATCTGTCGTTTGATTTTTGCCCTTAGGCCATGATTCCATAGCAATTAGAGAAATTTCCTGAAGCTACAGTGAGATCTGAATTTTCCTTTTGACCCTGAAAAGACCCTGAAAAACCTCTTCATTTGCTATAGGGTTTTTTTTTCCCTTTTAAGAGAAGAGCAATGAATCTGGAAAAACTGAGGCCATGTCATATTAAGTACAATGCTGCTGGTTTTGCTCAGCACTTTTTGCTGTAATGCTCTATTACTTCCAGGCCCCCAGCTTTAGTCCACCTCTCTCCATTATTCCCTCATGGTGGCTGAGATGGTAAAGAATCTGCCTGCAATGAAGAAGACCTGGGTTCGATCCCTGGTTTAGGAAGATTCTTTGAAGAAGGGAATGGCTACTCACTCCAGTATTCTTGCCTGGAGAACTCCATGGACAGAGGAGTCTGGTGGGCTACAGTCCATGGGGTTGCAAAGAGTCAGACACGACTGGGCAACTAACACTTTCACACTCTTCATTTTGCAAGGAGGGCACGCTGGTATTGTAATCTGGTACAAAATAGATGCTCAGTAAACATTAGTTTTAAGAATGAATGCATTTTAAGTGAATGAAGCAATGACTCAACATCACTTTCACAAAGATTATGAGATGGAATCCTGCAGAAACTGCTGCATTTTGCCAAATCCCCTTTCTTAAGTCTCTGGATGACTGCCAGGAAATTAAATCTCTGCATTTCCTGGTTAATTAAATGTAAGAGATCGACTAGTGATGTAAATGTTTCCCCTTGATCCTATGGCTTCATCAAAACCTTTGGAAAGTGGAGAAAGATTACCTGTCTGTGCCTTGTTGACTGAACATGCCCTTCAGTATGGTCTCTTCTGAGCTCACCAGTGAGCCTTTCATTGCTGCGTGAGGGCAGTCATGCTTCTTATGCCTCCCACGGTGCCTAAGCTTTACTTTGGGACCTGACATGTCACTGTCCCCAGTGAACAGAGCCCTCTTATCGCCACCCACCTATGCATTTCTCCTTTCCCACCAGGCAGCCAGACCACATTCCTGCTGTTTCCTTTTCAGTGACTGGCAATAGGCCACCTGGAAAACCTTTCCTGTCTCCTGACTGTCAGCGGGGAGGACCCAGAGAGGCAACTGACCCAGCCGAGATGCTTGCCTTGTTCAAGCAGGGAGTGCACTTACTGCCAAGAGTGCTGAAGGCTTTTGTGTCCCCCAGTGCTTTCAGAGCCCGAACAAGCTTCGCATTCCAATGCTGCTTTCCTGGAAAGCTCTCTTTCTTTTCTCCAGGGCTTCATCTCATTTCTGTTCAGCACCAGACAGAATTACCATGGGTGTATCTTCTGGCCTCTGGGCCCTCTCGAGTCCATAGAGTGTAGGTCATTTTTTCTCCATATAACTTTTAAAACAATTACTACAAAGTTAGTAAATATATTCATGGAAGGAAATTGAGAAATGCAGGAAACAAAAGTAAAATTATCTATTATTATCTTGTGCTAACATCTATTAACATTTTGCGATTATGTGTGTAGTCTTTTTAATTTCAGTCTGTTTTCTTGGTTATTAGGGGGAAAAACAAATAGAATTATGCCAGCTTGAATATTTGCTTAACTATTGATGTATTTTTATGCATTCCCCTTATTGATTTTTAAAAATTTTTGTGATAATTTTAGGTTACAGAAAAGTGGTAAAGATAGTACAGAGAGTTCCCACATACCCTTAATCCAACTTCCCATCATGTTAAAATCTTATATAACCAAGGTTATTTGTCAAAAATAAGAAAGTCACACTGGTCTGATATTTTTAACTACAGATTTTTTTTTTTAAAGGATTTTACCAGTCTTTCCTTGCTTTTCAAGAACCTTGGTACTTTTGAAGGGAACTGGTCAGGTATTTCGTAGGATATCCCTCAGTTTGTCTAATGTTTTTCTCATGATTAGATCTGGGTTATGGACTTTGGGAAAGAAGATCACAAAGATGTCTTTTCCCTTCCTTCAGTTCAGTTTAGTTG
The DNA here is from genome assembly GCA_917880005.1 of Nanger dama. Lineage (NCBI taxonomy): Eukaryota > Metazoa > Chordata > Mammalia > Artiodactyla > Bovidae > Nanger > Nanger dama. The sequence goes on from CAKJTW010000022.1 coordinate 36,795,661, forward strand.
CTCAGTCACGTCCAACTCTGCGACCCCATGAACTGCAGCATGCCAGGATTCCCTGTCCTCATACCAACTTCTGGAGCTTGCTCAAACTCATGTCTGTCAATTTGGTGATGCCATCCAACCATCTCATCCTCTGTCATCCCCTTCTCCTCCCACCTTCAACCTTTCCCAACATCAGTATCTTTTCCAATGAATCAGTTCTTCACTTCAGGTGGCCAAAGTGTTGGAGCTTCAGCATCAATCTTTCCAATGAGTATTCAGGACTGATTTCCTTTAAGATTAACTGGTTTGATCTCCTTGCTGTCCAAGGGACTCTCAAGAGTCTTCTCCAACACCACAGTTCAAAAGCATTAATTCACTTCTTTATGTTGCCTATGAAATAGACACTCTCAAGGTGGCCCAGCTGGTAGAGAACAGTCTGCCAATTCATTAGACACAAGAGATGAGAGTTCAGTCCCTGGGTTTGGAATATCCCCTGGAGAAGGAAATGGCAACCTGCTCCAGTGTTCTTGCCTGGGAAATCCCATAGACAGAGGGAGCCTGCCAGGCTGTAGTCTATGGGGTCACAAAGAGTTGGATACGACTGTGCTTGCATGTACTTACTTACGCACACCTCGCCTAGAACTTCTGGATCAAAGAGAAGTTAAAACTGTGATATATTAGGCAGCCCCATGAAGTGTATCTTCAACTACTTCATGCCCAGTGCCTGGCCTGGGGCTGCCCCCAAGCAGGTGCTTCCTTGGCGTTTGTTTCATGGTTGGCATTAGGGTCCAGGCCAGGACACTTCCCTCTGGGGAAGTGATGGACTGGATGGTAGCTGCTTCGTTCATCTTGAGAGGTAATAGAGACAGAAAGATCACAACTAAAGGCAGAGACCATTGCAGAACTATTTACAATAGCTAGAACATGGAAGCAACCTAAATGTCCATTGACAGATGAATGGATAAAGAAGCTGTGGTACATATATATGACGGGATATTATTCAGTCATAAAAGGAATGCATTTGAGTCAGTTCTAATGAGATGGACAAACCTAGAACCTATTATACAAAATCATCACATGCCATCCAACCATCAGAAGTAAGAAGAAGTAAGTAAAAAGTCAGAAAGAGAAAGAGAAATATCATATACTAATGCATATATATGGAATCTAGAAAGATAATATTGAATTTATTTTCAGGGCAGCAATGGAGAAATAGACATAGAGAACAGACTTATGGACACGGGGCAGTGGGAGGGGAGAATGGGAGGGGTGAGATGTATGGAAAGAGTAACACGGAAACTTACATTACCATATGTAAAATAGATAGCCAATGCAAATTTGCTGTATGACTCAGGGAACTCCAACAGGGGCTCTGTGGCAATCTAGAAGGGTGGGATGGGGAGGGAGATGGGAGGGAGGTTCAAGAGGGAACATTTGTATATCTATGGCTGATTCTTGTTGTTTGATAGAAAAAAACAAAATTCTATAAAGCAATTATCCTTCAATTAAAAAAAAAAGCAGAGACCAGTTTGTGCTTAGAAGAAATGTATCATTTCCTTGAAAACAAAGACATACATGTGAAAATGGACCTAAGGAAAGAGAAGATATTGAGGAAGATATTAGAGCACAAAGTGCTGGAGACAGTTGTGTGTCCCAGTTATCCCCAGATACCCAGGACCCTCATGGAGAAGGCAGGAACTCTGGGGTAGGAGATGAGGAGGAGGCTGACTCTTACACAGAACCCTGTCCAGGCCTCTGCCTGACCGCCTTTGGGCACCTTCTTGCTCCCTCTCTGCCACTGTAGCCCCTGGCTTGTTCTAGAACATTCACACGGCCTTCCTTTTTTGTGTCACTGGTTTTATCGAAGGTTTGGAGACAATGGTAGGTGATTCAGGCACAGGCCATGCATCTCTGTTCCCCAAGCTCACCTCCTGTCCCACAGAGGAGAGTCTCAGACTAGCTGACCTGCCTTTTCAGTCCAGCCCCCCTGCCAGGGTACTGGTCCCCCACTCCTGAGTCCCCTCTTCCCCTTCTACCATCCCCAGCCTACCTCCTCCCCACAAATTCTGAGAGAAATTGGGAATCTCCTCCTTTTGCTCCCAACTTCTCACTCAAACTCTTCTTGGTTTCAACTTTCACAACCAAAAGGACAGTCAGTATTTCTTTTTAAACAGAGAAGTCCTACTCAGCAGTCACCATCTTTGGCCACACACACACACTGGCTGGCAGAAGCTTCAAAATGCCCAGGGAAGAGAGGAAGAGGTGTGATATCATCTTCCAGAGCCCATGGTGGGAACATGACTCAAGCCATGGATCTCTGAGGGGACTGGAGGGGCCGAGAGAACTTTGGACGGTGGCGGTGGGGGTGGGGTGTGAGTGGGGGCATCCCTGGGTGGCCTTGGGTCCTTTGGTTTATGAAACTCCAGGGCCATGCAAGAGAAGATCATAAATAACTAAGTAGAACCTCATCCTTTTCTTTCCCCAAAATTTTTATAGAATAATAATTAAAAAAATATATCTTTACAATTTAAAAAATCTTGTAAGAACTTTGCATTCAGTCACATCAAGATTTTACAATTGACAGTCACACTCTGGTTGTTCTTTCTGAGGAGGACTCTGCTGTTGATCTCAGAGCTGCTTTCCCATAAGGAGATCTCTACAGCATTCACTATGGGTCTATCCAAGGGTTACCATCTCCTTAGACCTTCAAGGTTGGATCACCCTAACCATGGGGTTACAGAGTTGTGAGTGAGTGGTTTTCTTTTGATCTCAAGTAAGTAGTCATGTATGGATCTGAGAGTTGAACATAAGGAAAACTGAGTGCCAAAGAATTGGTGCTTTTGAACCATGGTGTTGGAGAAGACTCTTGAGAGTCCCTTGGACTGCAAGGAGATCAAACTAGGCAATCCTGAAGGAGATCAGTCCTGAATATTCATTGGAAGGATTGAAGCTGAAGCTCCAATACTTTCGCCAACTGATGCGAAAAACTGACTCATTGGAAAAGACACTGATGCTGGGAAAGATTGAAGGTGGGAGGAGAAGGGGGCGACAGAGGATGAGATGGTTGGATGGCATCACTGACTTGATGACATGTTTGAGCAAGCTCCGGGAGTTGGTGATGACAGGGAAGCCTGGCGTGCTGCAGTTCATGGGGTCTCAAAGAGTCGGACACAACTGAGTGACTGAACTGAACTGAAGAATAAAAGCATGATAGAAAAATACAGACTGTACACTTGACTTTAAGAAAAATGGCACTCAGGTAACACTGGCTTCTTTTATTGATTTCCCAGAAAGCTTTCTTTTCATGTATTTTTGTTTTTGAGTTCAGTTTACCTGCAGAAAAAGCTAGTGCAGAATTGTCTTGTTTTGTGTCTGGTTATCTTTAACACGCCCCAAAAGTGTCTGCTAGCTGCCTAGAAAAATGGATTACTTGTGCCTCTGCTGCTTCTCCTGTTTCTGCTGGCTTGGTCTTTGAGAAAGTGTTTTTATTTTCATGGTGTCAAAGGTAGGTTAAAGCAGTAACGGCTCTCCGCTCCTCCCCCTTCTACCAGGCAAGAGTTAGGGCAGAAGATATTCAGATGGCTGTAAGACCTCCATGAGACTGCATCCCCCAGGCTGTGGGGATGAGACTGACAGAAGGACAACCAGCAGTGCTGAAGCAGTGGGTTCAAGACACTGATGTCATTGCCTAGATCAAGGTTACTTTGGTTGTTGCTAAGAGAAAGTCATCTCAAAACAGCTTTGGCCAAGGTGGACCTTTAGTATTAAAGAAAGAGATTTCAGAGCACACTGGATACTCTTTATTGCAGGCCTCTTTATTGCTCCCTCTTTCTCCAATCTTTCCTTATCTCTCTCAGACAGGTTTCCACTGACTCATTCAAGCTAACCAGCCCAGGCTGAGATCCATGTGTTTTCCCAGCTCTAGGCTCCAAAGCCTGGTAGGCTGCAGTCCATGGGGTCTCAAGGAGTTGGACGCAACTGAGTGACTTCACTTTCACTTTTCACTTTCACACATTGCAGAAGGAAATGGCAACCCACTCCAGTGTTCTTGCCTGGAGAATCTCAGGGAAAGGGGGGGCCTGGTGGGCTGCCGTCTACGGGATGGCGCAGAGTCAGACACGACTGAAGTGACTTAGCAGCAGCTTAGCAGCAGCAGGCTCCAAAGAGAAAACTGGATTGTCTTCATTTAAATGAACTGTGGGAGTGGAGTGGGGGTGAGGGAGTCATTGTCATGTATTAGAAACTGAGGGCTGAAAATATACCCTTAAGGTTATCTATTATTGAGCTTGTCCCTTCAAATTTTGGCTCCCTCCATGGTGACATCACTGTGGCTGTGATGATGGAATGGCTCAGACAACAAGAAATGGTATTCAGGTATTTTCCCTAGCCACCAGGGTTCTAGTTGATTCAACCACAAGTGGAAATGCCTAGTATATGTCATATACTATCCTAGGCTCTGAAGACAGGAGTGTAAACCAGATACATACTGAGGCTCAGTATTACTCAGTGTATGTACTGAAATACATTTAAATTCACAAAGTCCAAAATTAATTACACTTAAGTCAAGCCAAATTATACTTTTTGTTTTCCAAAAGAATTAAGAAATATTAATGGGGAAAAATTATAACTCCTCAAAGCCTTCTAAATCTCTTTTGTCTCCTCTCCCAGCATATGATAGATGCTCCAGAACATCTTACTTGTCAAATTGCCTTTGAACTCCTTTTGATGCCTAGTTTCCTCCTACAGCTCAGGGCCTGTTTCTCTCCACCCCATGTTTCCAGGGTCATCCAGGCATTTTGTAACTTGGTTTCTAAAGACTAAATTCTTTTCAGGGAGTAAGGAAAAAGGAAAATCTGAGTGGGTAAAGACAAAATTATCTTAGTTGGTTAGGGATGGGTGGAAAGAGAAAATACTGAAATCCTGTATAATCACTAATCAAATTCATTTCACCTGTGACCTGCCTTCACTAATCAAGGTTTTAATTGTTGCTACAAAAGACCTGTGTATCCTCGAAGTGGCATGTAGTCTAATAAGGTGTTTACCAGAGCTGTTTTCTAGGAACTTGAAGTCAGCAGTGTCTAGTTTGAGCTGAGCGGGTTAAGACCACTGACTCTCCAACTGAGTGGCTTGTGTGAGTGTCAGCTCAGTGACCTTTTGATGTCAGAGGACTGAAAACTCCACTCTCAGATTGTGCTAAGCGCCTCCATTTTGAGCATGCAGAGGCGTGTAGCTTAGCTGCACCTGTGCAGAATGATGATTACTGAGCATTTCTTCACTTTCCTGCATGCTTCCCATGCTCCCTACACCCCAGACTGCCCTGCTGCTATATTCTTTATTATATAAATACACCACACCTTGCAGATAAACCCTCTTTTTGCACAAACCTCAGTATCATGATATCTTAGCTTGCTGTGTCGAACAAAATGAGCCTGGTTTGCCTCCATCATACAGAGACAAAAGGAACGAGGTACTTGCCCTATTTGGTAAAGGATTCTGAAAGGAAGGCAGCTCAGAGGCCAGCATAGCTTCTCTTGGGGTTTTGGGGGCTGTATCTGGGAAAGTCACACAAATGTTTGAGAGTTATGTCAAGATGAGTGGGACTTTCAGGAGGGGTAGAATTGAATTCAACACACGGTGAAAGCATAATGACTTCGAGAGGTAGCTTTATCGTTTCTGATTACAGATGGAAAAAATTAACTCAGGATAAACTGTGACTTGCACACCCATGATCACGCTATTGGTAGGTGGCAGAAGTAGAGCTGGAGTCCTTTTCGACTTGAAAGACCACACTTTAAACCTTGACCCATACTACTGCTCTTAACTGAAATGTCTTTCTCCAGATTTTACCAGCTACATTCAGATCTTGGGTCTCAGACCCCAGAACCTCACAATGTCACGTGGTGACATTGACTGGACTCTCACTTCAGTATTTGCTAGTTTCCATCTTACACGCCTGGCTGTGACAAAATAGTAGAGATGCCTATCTTTCTCAAAGAACTAAACTAGAATTTGAAAGAGATTCACAGTGGCTTGACAAGGAAACCCAACTCTCTCCTCACAGGACTGTTTCTCTGCCTTGCTGCCCAGAAGCAGCTCTGCCTGGGGACCTTTACACTCTTCCCACCCTCCAGGGCTGCCCCGGGAGAGCCCTCCTCTGAATTGAGCTGCTGAATGTTCCAGACTGCTCTGGGAGAAATGTGTTCTGATGAGTGGAGAAAGAAGAGGACAAACCACATTTGAAGTATAGCTGTCAAAAGGCTTCCATTCCATATGTTTGTTCATGATCTTTTCAGATTCTGATTTTTCTGATTAACAGCTAGGAAGCTTGCATGTCAATGCTGCAGTGAGGACTCTGCTCCATCTCCAGTCTATAAATAAAAGCAGAGCTCCATTCCCTGCCAACACATTGCCTGGGACAATAGCCAGATGCCTGGGGGTGGGAATGTTATTAGAGGCTCAATAAATATTTGTTGAATCTTGGATAAATTCATCCCTTGAAACCCACTAAGAAGTGGTAAATAGTCAGAGGTGAGAAAAAGTACCCTTCTCCCAAGAGATTGATTTGGTTATTATATTAGAAATAGAATTGCAAATTAACATGTGCTTAGAGCTAGTTGGAAATCTGTCCATTAATCCAGATAAAATTCAGCTTATTATGAATCTCTTCTTGCTATCCTTGGGTTAGGTTTTTAGGGGGTTTAATATAATGTATCTACAGGAATTCCCAGTCCAATGGTTAGGACTGACTCTTTTGCTACTGTGGACTAAGGTTCAGTCTCTGGTAGGGGAACTAAGTTCCCACAAGCATCCTAGAAAGGCCAAATATTAATAATAATAGTGTATCTACAAAATCGAAAACTAGAAGAACTCCAAAGTCATCTAAGATTGATCTGAACAAGGAGATATGATATCGACCCTCAAGAGGTGCATATGAGAAGTGCCAGATCATCCCCGTATATACTGTAATAAAGAACACCAGGCCAATGGGAATTTGGAGGAATGAGATAATTTTGACCAGAGGTGGTAAAGGAAGAATATGTAGGGAGTGATCATCATTCCTTTGGGAGGGCACACCCCACAGCACGTGGGATTTTAGTTCCCTGACTGGGGATTGAGATTGAACCCATCCTTACTCCAGTGGAAGCACAAAGTCTTAACTACTGGACCACCAGGGAGTCCCTTATTCTTTTAAAGAAATATTTCTGAGCATCACCCAATCTAGACACTGGTAGTGGGATGAGCAAGATTCAGTGCCTGCCTCCAAGGAACTCATGGTACTAAAAGAGCTGACTCAGCCAGTGGTTATGGTAACAGTTGATGCTTCTCTGTGTGGTGTGCAGGCAGGCCAGGTAGACAGGGGAGGGACCCCCAACCGAACTAGCTAGACCACAGAGAAGGCTTTCTAGGGACTGTGTCTCTAGACCTGGACCTTGAAGAATGAGGCAGACAAAGACGAAGATGGGTAATTTCAGGAAAGAGGAATAGCATGACACTGCTTTGAAAAGAGAGAGGTTTGGTTTCGCTGCAGTGAGAGAGCTCAGAGATGAGGCCGTAGTACCTGGAAGGGTCCATCACAAAGGATTTTGCTGCCAGAAACACCACTCAGAGGTTGGAGGCAGGGAATGCTGTGAACACACCTGGCATAAGTGGAAAGTAATGAGAAGCAACTTGGCTTTGCCAGTGGAAAGGAATGAGACCAAGGAGAGACCTATGGATATTTTGGGTGGAATTTTCCACGTGTTCATGGGGGCAGAAAGTAGGTTCCAGTAGCTGGAAGTGGTGGTGACTGATGCTGGGTGCCAAGGGCTGGGAGGGGGTTGAGACTTTCCCTGCTTGCACATGAATGAGTTGGTCTGCCACAGTGCAAGGATGCTGACAGAAGCCACGTGGCTCCTGAGTCAGGACCATGAGTTGGGACCAAGGACTCTATTACTTGTAGCAATAGCAGAATCCAGAGTGTCAGGACAGTCCCATTGGTTCCAAGCCCCCAGGGGCTACACAAGTGGGTCTTGGTAGACACCCACAGCCACAGTAGGTGACACCCAGGAAAGGGACCCTGGGCCTGGGGAGCCCGCCACCTGATAGCAGCCTGCTGTTTGAGAGAGACAGACATTATCTCATCCCCTGCTGGAGCTTGCTGAAAACACCTGAAAAACCTGAAAAACCACCCGGGAACAGCTAAAGAGAGCCCAAGGCCTTGGCAAGAGGTGCAGAGTGCCAGAGACCCCTCTGTTTTCCAACAGGGGAAAGAATGCTTTGTGTCAAATGTTGAAGGGCTGTGCATCCAAAATAAGCAACTTGGAATTTATGCTGTAGGTAAGGGAAACCACTGTAACTTTTTTGGAATAACCAAGGACTGTTAAATTGGGGGACTTCATCTGGAAATGGGTGCAAGGCTGGAGCAGATTAAAGATATCCATACATTCTCAGACATTCCTTTCCCAGAGAGATAAGGTCTTTCTTGACACTGAGCAGGATTTGTGACTGATTTGATGGGAATAACACCTTGCGCTAGGAAAATGGCAGCTTCTATCTCCTCAATCTTGGGTCTCTCTCTGGAAGCCCCGAGCCATGTAAGACTACTCTGGGATTGCGGTGCTAGAAAGGCTATGTCTAGGACCTCCAGCTTCAAGCCAGCTCTGCTCAGTGCCAGATCTGTGGGTAAAGCTGTCTTGGACCCTCCAGAAGCGCCTGTCTGCCAGCTGTGAACTCCTGAGTGACTTCAGTGGGCATCACATGGAGAAGAGCCACCCAGCTAAATCCTGTTCAAATGCAAGCACAATCTTAAGATATAAAAAACTGATTGTTTAAAAACCTTGTTTTATTTGTTGCATTTTGTCATGCTTCACAGATATGGATTTTTTTTTTTTTAATTGAAGCTTTGTGGTAACTCTGCATTGAGCAAGTCTATCAGCACCATTTTTTCAACAGCATTTTCTCCCTTCTTGTCTGTGTCACATTTTGTTAGTTCTCACAGTATTTCAGACTTTTCATTATTGTGCTCTGTGATCAGTGACCTTTGTTACTATTGAGAAAAGATTATGACTCACTGGAAGCTCAGATGATGGCATTTTTCAGCAATAAAGTATTTTAAATCAAGGTATGTGTTTTTGTAAAGAACACAATGCTAGTCACACTTAACTGACTACAGTATAGTGTAAACATAACTTTTGTATGCACTAGGAAATGAAAAAGTTCATATGACTTGCTTTATTGCAATATTCTTCTTATTGCAGTGGTCTGGAACTGAACACACAAGGCATCTGAGACTATGCCTGTAGGTGTTAAGCTGCAGATGAGATTGGAGGCAAGGAGTCCAGTAGAGTCTATACTAAACTGGAAGGAGATAAGCAGGGCTTGCTTCAGAAAGCCAGTGGAAGCAAGAGTCCTTAAAGAGACACAGTGGAGGTGCTTAGCTGAACAAGCGCCAAAACCTTCCACAGAGCCATGTCAGAGCACTAACTGCTCCTCCAGTGAGGATGCAACACACACATCCATGGGCCTTTGTTAATCTGTGTCCTTGGGTTTGGCAACCTTCTCTCCAGCTGCATCTTTTAAGATTTAGGTTAAACGTCAATTCCTTTTGTGCAGTCATTTCCTGAAAAAGTATTCATTGCTTCCTCCTCTTTCTCCGGATTCCCCAGGTGTGCCTCTGGTGTGGGACTTGCTGGCTGCTGGATGTGAGCATCTATCTCCCCAGTGGACTGGCGTTCCTTCACGTAAAATTCTGTGCTCTTTCATTTCCGTGTCCTCAGGTGCTGGTTTCCCGGCCTCAAGGCCTGGGTGTTCGAGGCACATAGTAGGTGATCAACACATGATTTGCAAACAAAATGTTGGTTGAGTTTCCAGAATAGGATGTAAAGTTCTATGGTTCTCTTGTTTCACATTCAAGTTGAAAGTTTTTGTTTCTGGACACTGTTTTCTTGTGAAAAATACTGATGTCTGGATCCTACTCTCAGGCTTCTGATACAGTTGGTCTGGGTTGCAGGTCGGGGCTGCAGCTTGGGCACTGAGAGTTTCAAAAGTTGCTCAGATGATTCCAGCATGTAGTCAGGGCTGAAATCATGACTGTGATTCAATCTCCATTCCTGAGATCGCTCTTTGATCTCTTAGTCTCTCCTCTCACCAGGATGAACTGTGTGTTCTTTATTAAACCAGCTGGGGGAGGGCCTGCCCCAAGGGCAAAGGTCCAGAGAAAAACACCAGCAAGAACTTAAGGATTAAGACCCTGAGAGTGAGCACATGTGTGTGTGTGTACATGAATATACATGTATATAGTGTACTCTCATGATAACAGCTGTAGCCATGTGGCAAGACTTGGCCATGGATGGCTGGGAGGAAGGAGGGAGCAAGGAGAGTGAACGTGACCAGCTCTGGAAACTGGGAAGGTTGCTCGAGGCCTCTGTTCATCCATGCTGCTACCTGAGACCCCTCTTGAAAACTGCCTGTCCAAACAGGCCGGGCAGTTTGAGTAGGCAGTGTGGCAGGGTTTGAGAGCTTGATTTGTAGAGTAATCCAGTTCAGCTCTAGGAATTGGCCTTTCTATCTGTGTGACCTTGGCTACGGACTTAACCTCTCTGAGCCTCAGTTTCTTTACACACAAAATGTATATTTTAATAAGGGTTTTGAGAAGATTCAGTGAGGTTATAGTTATAAAATGTGTATTTATAAAAGGCTTGGTACAAGCGTGCAGAGAGCTAAGTAAACATGAACTGCTAGAGTCACTGTCGTCTGTCTGTCCCTATCTTTTTTTCTCTCATATACACACACTGGCATTTTAGGGTCTCTTTTTCTTTTTCAGTTCTAAAACCTCCAGTCGGACAGTGCAGTGGGCCAGGGCACTTGTCCTTCAGGAGCTGTGGGTGTGGGTTGCTGAGGGATCAGAGGTGTGCCCCTTTCCCCTAGAACTGTCCCCAGCCCAGCAGGAACCACCTCTCCCAGGGGTATCCACCAACCCTCCCTCCCCCGCCAAACCCATCTAATGCCCAACAGAGACACAAGCCTGGCCTCTTTGTCATGGTGAAGTCAACTCCGTGCTGCAACTCTTACTCCAGAGCGCCCCATGGGAAGGCTGAAGCCACACACCAGCTGAAGTCATATCACCTGCCTTACCCTCCTTCTCCCTGTCCCTTTGTTGTGAAAGCATCCCCCAATAAAGCAAGTAAATCAGCCCTGAATATTGATTGGAAGAACTGATGCTGAAGCTGAAGCTCCAATACTTTGGCCACCTGATGCGAAGAACTGACTCACTGGAAAATACCCGGATGCTGGGCAAGACTGAAGGCAGGAGGAGAAGGGGACGACAGAGGTTGATATGGTAGGATGGCATCACTGACTCAGTAGACATGAGTTTGAACAAGCTCAGGAGCTGGTGATGCAGAAGCCTGGCGTGCTACAGTCCATGGGGTCGCAAAGAGCTAGACATGACTGAGCAACTGAACAACTGTTCAGTGCACTGGAATCCCTGCCTTAGGCTCTTGGAAGATTTTGGGAGCATGGCCTGCGGCTGACAGTCTGCATAGTTCTCTACTGAGGCTTCCCCTCAGAAACTGTCAAGCCTTCACTCCATGCTGTGTGGCCTGACAGGGAACCTTTACTCTCAGGCCAGGAGCCTGGGTCTATGAAATGGGAAGGGGAATCAGGTTTCTGCTGGAACATGAAAGGCATTTAAGTAACACTCAAACCACAAAGCACTCAACTTTTCATCTGGCTTCTCCAGGTCATACATGTATGTCACCTGTGACCCTCTCTGCCTTGTGGAGTTGCTGCTCTGTGCTTTTCTGCTCTGCCCTCCCACTGGACTCTGAGCGTCCGTGGGACAGGAACTGCAGCTGAGTGGTTCCTGTACCCCCAGCACTCACCATGGGCCTGCATACTGTAGGTGTTCAGTAAACATTTGAGGAATTTGGAATGAAAAACATGTACAGCCAAGATCACCAGAGAAAGCAAACAGCAGGGACCCACCAAGAGTTGGGCTTGCCAGGTAAGATGGAAGATCCCCAAAAGAAGCAGCTGTTAACCCCTGGGCAGAGTCACAATGCTGCAAGCACCCTATAGGCTCTCATTTAGCTCTTAAACCTACTGTGGCACATTTTACCATCTCCATTTTACTTGTGAGGTCAGTGAGACTCAGAAAAATAAATAACTTGACCAGTGTAAAGAGTGATGGAGTCAGATTTCAAGTCCTTGTCTGGCTGTAGTCTTTCCGTGATCACAGGGTCTGAAATGACATCCTAGAGTTGCTCTTCTGGGAATTTGTATCCCTACTCATGCTTGAGCTAGAAAGGACCAGCTGGTGACTGAATTGGAGGCAGCCTGCTAAGGTGGCTGGGTGGAGGTGGAGGAGTTTGGATATGAATCCACTCTTTACTGGGGAACCACAGAGTTAGGAGCATCACAGCGTGGCTCCAAGGAGTCAGGCTTCAGAGGCCAGGCTGGTGCTATGGACTGTCCAGAAAGGGTACCACCGGGCCAGATGCCCGATTTGCTCAGACCTCCTGGCTCTGGGCAGGAGGGAGCCCCAGGCGCTGAGCTGTGTGATTCTCCCTGGGCTCCATTTCTCATCAATCAAGAGAGCAGGGTGACTGGAAGTTTTCTTCCAGCTCCAAGTCCCCAGTTCTCAATCAGTGAAAGGTCCGATGTTTCCCATCCCTCTTTGCTCCTCTCTGTGTAAATCCTGGGCAGCCGACCAGTGATCAAGTCCTTCAGCCCAGCCAAGGCGACAGAAAGCCTGACTTTCTCAGCCCTGAAAAGAGCTGACAGGCTGTTCTCCAGGCGCCCCCTCCACAGGGAGCACTGACAAGAGCTGGAAGAGGAGACTGGCACGGGAGCCTTCTCGAGTTGTTCCACAAAGGACCTCTTCTCTTTCCCAGGCATGATGACAAATACTTCTGCTCCCTCTGGCTGTAAGGGCCAGGGGGTGTAGACAAGGTTCCCATGCCTGGGCTCTTAGGAAAATTGCAAGCAAAGGAGAAAGAAAAAAAAAAACTTCATGGACTTTTGGCTGTGCTTCTTGACTTGATGCCAGATAACCACTGGGTTCAAAATTACATCACTATTGACTATCTGAGTAATTTCTGTTTGACCGTCTTGCAAGAATAGCTACCTTGGCAACAGATTATTATCAGTTCCTTAATGACTTGTGCAGAGGAGCAGTTTCCTTTATGCTGAAAACCGGTGGCCTTAAAGCTGGATCTGGCCAGCTGCCCCATCCTGGGTCTCTGAGTGGATTGCATGGTATTGAGAAATGGAGCTGGGTTTGACAGCCTGCTTTTTCTGTAAAGTGGCAAGGGCCAGGCCAGTGGGGCTGGGATTCCCAGTGTTACCCCCTCACCCTCAGCACTGGATTCAGCTGAGCCTCTGGGATGCTCAGCTCTGGGGAGGGTCTGATATGACACACCCCCACCTCATGCTGGACCATCCTTTGGAAGCCAATGGGGGTCCTGTTCCTCATACTTCCACTCTCCCTTGCCTTTTGCTCGGCTCACCAGACACCATTTGTTGGCCTCTGTGCTTCAGATGAATTAAGCAGAAAGTGGGAAGGAAGCTGAAGATAAAGAAACAATGTTCAGAAAGTTGAAGTGACAACACAGCTGCTAAGTGGTGAAACTGGGATTTGAACCTAAGTCTGTGTCTCCCTGGTCCCTGACCTTCTACAGGGGTCAGTGAAGCTGTCTCAGTGAGAGCTAGTAGAGCCCAGAATGTGCCTTAAACACAAAAAATGTATGTAATAGCAACTATTCACACACTTTTGATCACACAAAGGATCACAAATATTATGGAATAAATGAGTGATGTTTGGCCATGTATTGTGAGTCTGAGGCCCTCTGACTACAACATAAGCTTAGAGGCACAGAGCTGTCCTGCTCTCATTTCCTGACTTTGATCTTGGGCTTCAGGGAGGGAAAAGCTTTCTGACTCTGGCAAACCTTCCTACAGTGTCCCAAATACTTCCGTCAGGTAGTAGAAGGGCTGCCCAGGCCAGCTTCCCCATCATCTATCTTTGAACAAAAGGAGGTTAAATTCAACCCTCTAAGTTCAGGGGAAGAAAGTCAAAGGGGATTGGAATTATTGGAGGCTAGCTCTATTGAGGGGTGCTACTCTTTATACACATAATCTCATTTCTAATTTTTCCACGTCACCCATTTTGCAGATCAGAACATGGAGGTTCAGAGAAGGCAAAGAATGTAGGTTAAAATAGTTAAACTTTTTTATTGTTTATAGCAGGCACCACTTTTTTTTACAGAGAGGAAATGTCTTTATTTGCTTCAGTTCAGTTTAGTCACTCAGTCGTGTCCGACTCTTTGCAACCCCATGAATCACAGCACGCCAGGCCTCCCTGTTCATCACCAACTCCCGGAGTTCACTCAAACTCACGTCCATCAAGTCAGTGATGCCATCCAGCCATCTCATCCTCTGTCGTCCCCTTCTCCTGCCCCCAATCCCTCCCAGCATCAGAGTCTTTTCCAATGAGTCAACTCTTTGCATGAGGTGGCCAAAGTACTGGAGGTTCAGCTTTAGCATCATTCCTGCCAAAGAAATCCCAGGGTTGATCTCCTTCAGAATGGACTGGTTGGATCTTCTTGCAGTCCAAGGGACTCTCAAGAGTCTTCTCCAACACCACAGTTCAAAAGCACCAATTCTTTGGCGCTCAGCCTTCTTCACAGTCCAACTCTCACATCCATACATGACCACAGGAAAAACCATAGCCTTGATTAGACGGGCCTTAGTTGGCAAAGCAATGTCTCTGCTTTTGAATATGCTATCTAGGTTGGTCATAACTTTCCTTCCAAGGAGTAAGCGTCTTTTAATTTCATGGCTGCAGTCACCATCTGCAGTGATTTTGGAGCCCCCCAAAATAAAGTCTGACACTGTTTCCACTGTTTGCTTAGATACCTTTATAAACACTTTGGGTGGGAAGCAAGGCCAGAAGGACAGGAGCCTCAGCTAGGGCAACAAAGCAGAGGTTGAGCTCCCCCTGGGATAGGGGGCAGGGACTGAGTGCAGAGAAGGATGGCAAGAGGGTCAGCAAGATGCTGAGAGAGTCTGGGGATAAGTGACTCCAAGTGCCCAGGAAAAATCTCCAGTTATGACTGACTTTGTGGTGTTCCCCAAACCTGCTTGAAACCATGCTAGGGAATTCTTCTTATGAGTGGGGTTTGTTTGCATTAACTGTAGAAAAGGGTATATCGTTGTCTGCTCCCTTGTGATAAGGAGCAGGTTCAGCCAGTGTGGAATCAGGACCCTAGAGCCTAAGGTGGCCCTGGGAATGGGAGAGTCAAGCCCCTGCACGTGCAGTAATGACATCGGCAGGAATCCTGCAGGGGGCATGGCCTTCTCTCGATGGCAGGAGAGGTCTAAGCAGACCTCAGGCTGGTGGTGTGCTGGAGCCTGCCTCACTGCAGAGCATCCCTTCCCAGAATTCCACTCAGTGGTCCGTCTTAGCTTCACATCTGCCATGGCAGGAGGGCTTGCACCATGGAAAATGGCAAATGCTATAAATCAGGGCTTTTTTTTTTCTTTTCATAGCTTATTGTTGAACATTTACCAGAATACCCCTGCTTCATGCAGATCAGGAGAACTTTTGATCTGTTTACGTTCTCTTTCCAGGTTGTTCAAATGTTGAAGGAAAGTTAGAGGTTTCAAGTTCTGAAGGCAAGATTTGTGGACTGTTCTCATTTCTGAATTATGAGGGAGTTCTGACCAAAGTAGAGCTATAGAACGAGAGCTTGTAGGTTTAAAAAGGAGAAGGGAGAAACACTACAAATATTAATAATTGCCTTTTGCATGTGAGACTGAAATACTCCTCAGCAATAAAATGGAGTAAACTACGGATACATGCTATAATTATGCTGAGCAAAAGAAACCAGACAAAATATGAATGTACTTATATGAAATTCTAGAAAATGAAAGTAAATCTGTAGTGACAGAAAACAGATCAGTGGATGCCTGTGGATGGGGAATGATGGTCTGTAGAGGTAGGGACAGATTGTTGGGTGGTTGGGATGGATTACAAAAGTATATGAAGAAATTTGGAGGAAAAAAATAGATATAGTCACTATCTTGCTTGTGGTGATGTTTTCATGGATGTGTCCATGTTCAGACTTACCAAATGGTTTGTTTTTTTGAGGACCACTTTCATATCTTTTGTGTGTGTGAATTGTCTTTTCATATTCTTTCCCAGCTTTCTGGGTTTTGGTTCCTCAGTATTTAAAAGTAATTTACGTATAAAGGTTAGTAACCCCTTGTCCCTTGTCTATATTATATGTTGCAAATGTGTCCTCCCAGTTTGTCAGTTGACTTTCAACTCTGTTTACAATGCAAAACTTTTTGTTTTTATTTCATCAAATTTATCAATCTTTTCTTGCCTCTGGATTTTAAACCATAGATAACTTTATTTCTGTGTCAAGGTTATAGAGAAATTCACCCATATTTTCTTCTAGTAATTGTATGGCTTCATTTCTTATGTTAGGATCTTTCATTCATTTGGATTTTATTCTTGTGTGTGGTATAAGATACGGTACTAATATGATTTTTCCCATATGGTTACCTACTTGTCCTAGCATTATTTCTTAAAAACTCTATCTTGACTCCAGTGATTGGAGAGATGGCTCAACTCCTTTTGAGGGAATAAAGTAATAAAACACTATTAACTGCTAACAGTTTCCCCAGGATTTACTGTGTTAAATAAACTATAAGCACTGTCTCATTTAACCTTCACAATCCAATTAGGCAGTTAATATCAATAACCCAAACTTATGGATTAACAAACTGAGGCTCTAAAATGTATGTGGTTTAACAAATGTCACAGAGTTGATGAAATAAAAACCCAGATCTGACTCTTACCCATCCTCTAGGAAGACTTAACCTGGAAGTTAGGCCATCCTACTCTTAACCTTGTGTATCTATATCAAAACCCATTTTCTGGAACTCATAGCTGTTATCTCAGGCCATGTGCATTTTAGCTAAGATCGGATTGTTGGTCAGGTTGATTGGTGTATTCTTGAGATGAGTGAAGGCAGCCTTCTTGTTTAGAACAGCAGACTATGAACCCTTCAGACCTACTAAGAGCTTGCCTATCAGTATGTTTATTCTAGCAGGGTAGGCTAGACAAAGACAAACGAGAAAGTATCATGAATGATAAATGCTTTAATGAAAATAAAACCAGGTGCTGCGATGGAGAGTGGCCAGGTGGCTCTTTAGATGAGTGATTGGGTAAAATCTCCCTGAGAAACTTGCATGTAAGCTGGAGTTAAAAGACAAGAAAGGGCAGGCGATGGGCCTATGTAGAGGAAGAGTGTCCCAGGCAGAGGGACAAGCAAATCCAAAGGCCCTGAGTCAGGACCAGGCTTGATGCACTGGAAGAATAAAATGAAGGCCAGCATGGTGGGGGGAAAGAGGAAGGGCCATAATGAGAGAAATCAGAGCACAATCCATGTCATGGAGGGTGTCGTGGCCAGGATACAAAGATTTTTGTGTAATAGGGAATCTTGGGTGGCTTAAATCCAAGGAATGGCGTCAGATTGGGTTTTGGTAGATACAACTCTGGAAGATCTGTTGAGAATGGACTGTGTGAGGCTAGAACCTGGGGGGGACAGTTAGGGCTTTTATTGGAGTCCAGGCTAGAGATGGTGAGGACCTGGGTTAGGGTGCTAGCAGTGGAGATGGAAAAATGTCTCAAGACTGAGTCAACAGGAATCCTTAAAAGATTGGGTGTGAGGAGAGAGGGACAGTTAGTGAGTGGGTGATGGTGGTACTTGCCACCATCAGATGAGGTGGGCTGGGGGACAAGTATGTTTAGGGAGGGTGGGAAAATCAATAGTTCAGACTGAACTTGTCAAATCTGGCATACTGACTGGATATCAAAGTGGGCAGATGGACATGAATTTGGATTTGGGAAAAGAGGAGCTGCAGACGCAAATATGAAAGTTGCTGTCAAGAGTATTTAATGTTATGAATTGAATGAGTTTATCCAAAGTGATGACAAACCTAGACAGCATATTAAAAAGCAGAGATATCACTTTGCTGATAAAGTCTGTATAGTCAAAGCTATGGTTTTTCCAGTAGTCATGTATGGATGTGAGAGTTGGACCATAAAAAATGCTGAGCACCAAAGAATTAATGCTTTTGAACTGTGGTGCTGGAGAAGACTCTTTGGAGTCCCTTGGACAACAAGAAGATCAAACCAATCAATCCTAAAGGGAATCAACCCTGAATATTCATTTCTCTCATTCTCCATCATGGAAGGACTGATGCTGAAGCTGAAGCTCCAATACATTGGTCACGTGATGTGAAGAGCCGACTCGTTGGAAAAGACCTCAATGCTGGGAAAGATTGACGGCAGAAGGGGTGACAGGATGAGATGGTTGGATGGCATCACCGACTCAATGGACATGAGTTTGAGCAGGCTCTGGGAGACAGTAAAGGACAGGGAAGCCTGGCAGTGCTGCAGTCCATGGGGTCACAAAGAGTCAGACACGACTTAGTGACTGAACATCAACAAATCCAAGGGAGGCGTGTAGGTAAAAAGAGGGCCCAGGACTCACAGCAAAGGCACCGAGACTGGGCTATACTTAGCTCACCCCCAGAGACAGCCTGCCTGGAGGAGAGGCCCTGTGTGGAGCAGTGTAAGGAAATCAATGGAAGATGCAGGAGGGTCAGTTACCGATGACCCTGAAGCACTAGAGAGGTCGACCCAAGTGGAGAAAACTGGGGCTCACAGTTGAATTTGAGGCTGGAAATGGCCTGAAGTGAGGGCATCTGAGCAGGTGAGTCTGTGCTAGGGCTGGGGCAGCCTCTCAGGAATGGGGCCAGGTAAGAGGATTGCCTTCAGAATGAGACACTTCAAAGGAAAATTTATAAAATTTGTGAATTAAAGACCTCTCTCTCAGTCCTGCATGGCTCTAGTAGTCCAGGACTAAAACCAGTCCCTGCCCCAACCCCGGGTCTGCCCCATCTCCTTATAGTAATGCTTCACTGCAAGCCACCTGACCACAAAGGTATGTGCAGAGGGGGTATCTGAGTCTACACGGAAGGAGCCAGCTCTGCAAGCCACTGGGGAAGGAGCATTTCTGGAAGAGGGAATAATAACTGCAGGAAAATGAACGTGTAGGGAAGAAGGCATTCTGGCTGTCGGACAGAGACTGCGATTTCATACATTCAGTGGGGAGCAGCGGCTAAATCTGCAGAGAGGAGTGTTGGCAGGAGGTGGGGACGGGAAATTCTGCTACTTTCAATACAGTCATTCAAATCTGGAGACTATCACTTCTGAAAAAGGAATTCCATCTGTGCTTTCCTTACAAGAAGGCCAGTCTTTGGACACCAACTTCCAATGTCAGTGCGGCTCTGAGCTCAAGAGTGCTTTTTGGAGCCAGAGTACCAGGGTGGGACTTCTGACCCTAAAAGTGACCTGGATATGCACCCTTAAAGCAAGGCACCTATTCTCTGCAAACCTCAGTCTCCTTATCTATAAACTGGGTATAATAACAATCCCATCTCAGGATAGAATGAGATAGGTAATGTAAATATTATAATCACTTAATACATATTAGCTGGGCTTCCCAGGTGGCGCTAGTGGTAAAGAACCTGCCTGCCAACGCAGGAGACATAAGAGACGTGAGTTCAGTCCCTGGGTCAGGACATCTGGAGGAGGGCATGGCAACCTACTAAGTATTCTCGCCTAGAGAATCCCATGGACTGAGGAGTCTGGTGGGCTATAGTCCACAGGGTCGCACAGAGTTGACATGACTGAAGTGACTTAGCACACACAAATGCACACATTAGCTATTATAATAATGCTCCCACTGAGAGATAAGTAGAAAGCTTCTACAGATAAGTAGAAAGCTTGTCCTATATGGTTTTTCTCAAATGGTTTGTCCCCGTATGTCTCAAATTGTTCAGTCTGCACAGATTCTGTGTTAGACATATTCTCAGTGTTATGAGTAATCTCTAAACCCTTGTAACAGTGTGAGTGTTAGAAGTGAACTTTGTTGTGATAAAAAATTTCCCCTTGCTTTTAACTGCTTTTGTTAAAGGAAAAGATGACAGAGTAGGGCATGGGGAGCCAGGAGTGGGCAAAGGAGGGGGAGGAGGTGATTCTGAGTGACTTTTGACTGTCGATGCCTCCACCAGCAACGGGAGATCAGAAATGACAGGCTACTTCCCATGTGCCTCAGCCCCATCACTGACCGGCAGCACCGTAAAACTCTGGAAAGGGTAACAAATGGCAGTCAGGAAGGATTTTTGACAAAAGAGCTAATTCCTCGGCAGATTCTGAACTGTCAAAAGATGAAGGCACAACAGGAAGCGATGAAGTGACCCTTGCGTTCAAATGAGAGAGTATTCTGGCATCCCAGGATTTCACATTAAGAAATCAGGCCTTTACCCCAGACTGCAATGAAATGAGTAAAATGCAACCTGCCAGAGTGTGATGCACAGAAACACAGGGCTACTGCATTCCTTTCTTTTTAACTTTTTATTTTAAATTGGAGTATAGTTTATTAATAATGCTGTTAAGTTTCAGGTATACAGCAAAGTGATTCAGTTATGCACATATCTATTCTTTCTCAAACTCTTTTCTCATTTAGGTTTAAGTTGTTACGTAATACTGAGCGGAGTACCCTGACAGCACAAGCTTCTGATCAGCAATTTAAATCAGTAGTGGCCCAAACTCAAGTTTTGCAGGCTCTTGGTGGATGAGCTTCTTCTCATGTCCCCAGTTTTTGTATAAAATCAGTCAGATCTCTGGGTTTCCAAAAACCTTTACCCTTGTCAGATCTCCCAGTCACGGTTATGTGATGAGGTGGAGAAATCTTATTTCTCAGGCTTCTTCTTGGAGAAAATACTGTATGGAGAAAATACATGTGGAAAGAAATGGTTTGCCCCGCCTCTTGGGAGGGAGGGTAAGACCCCGTGGACATGACCAAGTGCTGAAGGTTGTTGCTGAAGTCAGAGGGACCAGAAGAGTTCCTCCTGAGAAGGGAGGGGAGGAGGATGAGGGAAGGAGTGAGCATGGAAGTCAGTTCTTGCCCCACATACTTTAATATTTACTCAAGGGGGCTAACTTTAGGCATGCTTGGTGCAAGTGGGCTACCAGTTTTACAGGGTAGAAGGTAGTGAAGGGGTTGAGCATTGTCATGGATGATGCAGGCAAAACAGAGGCAGGACAGACCCTGAGCTGGAGGGGCAAGAGGGGCAGAGAGGCCTTTCTGGAGTCTGGATTACAATTATCCACAGGTCACCCCCACCACCCCCACCATTAGCTCTCCTGTAAGCGTGTGAAGCCCAGCTCAAGAGTCTGAGCTTGCAGAGAGATGTTTAGACAGGCCTGGCTGCCTGGAGCCAGTTGTGGTGACTGTAAGATTATCATCCACTATTACCAAGAGGGCTTTGTACTTTCCCATGGCCCTTGGCTAATCAGAATCCTATTTGCTTCAAGTCAACACTCCCACTTAAAAGCAAACTTCCAGTGCACCCCAGAGCCATGTAGAACATGCTGTTTGGATTTGAATTAGGACTGGTGTCATTGATTGAGTGAGATTTTCAAACCAACTTTCTTCTGAGGGCTTCCAAGGCCCTATCAACCTTTCGTTGGCTGTGCCTCCCCAGAACATCAACTCAAAGTGCATCCTCCAATCGCATCCAGGTTACCACCACCTGGTCCTAGTCACTGATGTCAGTCAGTGAGAATTTAGAATCCCAGCTTGGTCATGTATGTATATGTTTGTATTTGTAAAGTATTATTTACCTAATATAAATATTTATGAGCTTTTGAGTGCTTGCTTTTTTCTAGTAATATTTCATACTTGAATCTCAGTGCTCACTTCACTCCAAATAAAGCAATTAAGTTCAGATGAGGGATGGCACTTGAGTGGCAACTAAGGAAGAAGTCACAGTTCAGGGACACAATTAGCCTTCTCCTTTGATCATGCCCATTTCCCCCAAATCTTCCCAGCAGGTAGGACATGGACAGCCGAAAAGAGAGATCCCTGTTTGACACGAGTTTCTAATGTCAAGTGTGTGTGTGCTTAGACTTGTCCAACACTTTGCGACCTCTTGGACTGTAGCCTGCCAGGCTCCTCTGTCTGTGGGATTTCTCAGGAAAGAATACTGGGGTGGGTTGCCATTTCCTCCTCCAGGGAATGTTCCTGACCCAGGGGTTAAACCCACATCTCCTGTGTCTCGTGCTTTGACAAGGGAATTCTTTACCACTGAGCCACCTGCGAAACCCTAGAGGTGTTTCTAATACCTACCTAGAAGTATGTGGAGGGAGCTGTTTTGGAATAAAGAGTCTTCTTGTTGAGTTTCCAGTTACAAAGAAAGTCAGACTTGCTTGAGCCCCAGGTCAGGGGCAAAAATGAAAATGACTAGAGAAGGAGGCACATCCTTTTGCAAATCAGATATGATTATTCTGAGTTCTATGGAACTAGAAATAAAGGAAATCCACAGGTAGTTTCCAGAGGGCAGAAGGAGAAGCAAGACTGTAACCCAAGCATATGGGATTGGTGGGAAAACTTGGTTTAAATTTGATAGCTTCTTTCTGAGGCTGAACATGGAAACAATTAGCATTTGAGGTAATCAGGTGCCTGGAGGGTAGAAGCAATGTAATATGGTGGCAGGATAGGACCAAGAAGAGAGAGAGCCAGTAGGGGGCCTCCTCATGGTTAGAATGTGGCTGACAGTCTCTACTTTGCCAACAAAGGTCCGTCTAGTCAAGGCTATGGTTTTTCCAGTGGTCATGGATGGATGTGAGAGTTGGACTGTGAAGAAACCTGAGCACCGAAGAATGGATGCTTTTGAACCGTAGTGTTGGAGAAGACTCTTGAGAGTCCCTTCCAACCAGTCCATTCTGAAGGAGATCAGTCCTGGGTGTACATTAGAAGGACTGATGCTGAGGGTGAAACTCCAATACTTTGGCCACCTCATGCGAAGAGCTGACTGACTGGAAAAGACCCTGATGCTGGGAGGGATTGAGGGCAGGAGGAGAAGGGGACGACAGAGGATGAGATGGCTGGATGACATCACCGACTCAATGGACATGAGTTTGGGTGAACTCTGGGAGATGGTGATGGACAAGGAGGCCTGACGTGCTGCAATTCATGGGGTTGCAAAGAGTCAGACACAACTGAGTGACTGAACTGAACTGACAGTCTTTAGGGACAATGGGTGGAGTCTGATTGTCAAGTTTTAAAGTTTTCTTTTTTCTGCATTGTAGTCCTCTTTGTTTTTGTAAATTAATTTATTTATTTTAATTGGAGGCTAACTGCTTTACAATATTGTAGTGGTTTTGCCACACATTAATGTGAATCAGCCATGGTTGTACAGGTGTCCCCATCCTGGACCACCCCTGCCACCTCCCTCCCCATCCCATCCCATCCCATCCCTGTGGGTCATCCCAGTGCACCGGCCCTGAGCACCCTGTCTCATGCACTGAACCTGGACTGGAGATCTATTTCACATATGGTCATTGTAATCCTCTTTTGTCACTCTAAATCTTCAGTAAAGTTTGCTGAACCAAATGTCTTGCATCAGTTGTGCTTGAGAGAATAAAGAAAGGGACCTATTCCTTAGGCATATTCTTAGGGGTGGGGCTGACCTGGAAGATGGGCTCAGCGTGGAGGAGCCTAAATCATCAACAGATTTCCAGGGACTCGGAAAGTGTGGAGCAGTGGTCCAGTGAGAGAGGTGACAAGCAAACCTCAGCCACAGACATTCCTGTTTTCCCTTTTGACTTCTCACTCCCTCTCCCCATCACCACGTCCTCCTTGTCTCTTTTAATTTATACTGTTTTATTCTCTCCTTAAAGAAGGAAGATGCTAGATATTAGACCTGAAAGTAACTTTGACAAAATCTGGAAGCAGACTCTGGGCCCCCATTTCTCTTCGTTGTGCTACATGGTCTTGGTGGTTGCCTTGCCGCTGAAACAGTCCAAGAGTCGATGCTTATTTTGTAAGAATAAATAGTTGTGGTTCAAATAAATCTCTTGCTCAATTTTTGAGATCTGGAGATTTTGCCACATAACTGTTCCAATGCCAGGAATTCATACCCCTGAGGCTTTCCTCTCATCATTTAAGATTTTTTAAGAAGATAATTTAGCTCAGCGCTGGTTGCCAGATTGACAGTCTTAAAAACAAGAGGTGAAATCCAATCTGGACAGAGCCTGTGCCCACTGTCTATATTTAGGGAAAAGATTACTCACCCATATGGTCAGCTAGGAATAGAGCATTACTGGGGCTGGGGGTGGGGTAGAGACTTAAAACAGCCTTGACCCTAAATCTCCTGCTCTCAGTTGGGGCTGGGGAGGGGCAGTGGTTGGTGGCTGGAAGGGACAGGAATTGCTCTGGGTTTAGCGGGGTGTGCAGTACAAGAGTTTCCCAAAACCAGTCCAGCATTTTGCAGTGTGATAAAAATAATCCTTCCTTCTAAAAATAGCCCTCTTAGAAACCAGAGGCCTGGATTTAATTGCAGTCACTTTATAGTGACCGTGTACCAAGGTACCAAGGCCCAAGCTGGTTCTTTGCAATATTATCTGCTGTAACCCTGCTCCAACTCCATGAAGCAAGTATTTCTTCCCCCACCACAAAAATGAGCACATTAAAGACCTGAGAAGGAACTGAAAGCCAGTGCATCACTTAACTTCAATTGTTTACATTTTCTTCAAATCTCCTAGCCTGGAAGTTCCCAAACCTGGTTGCATATCAGAATAAATGGAGACACTAAAAAAATAAAATTCCTGAGATTTACCCTAGTCCTGGTAAATCATGGTTTTGGGCAGGGACAGTAAGTTCCCAAGGTGATTTGGTTGCACAGACCTGCTGTCCAAGTGTCAGATGGTGAGCGGGTGATGCCAGGAGTGCTTGGGGAATTCCAGAGTGCCACCTCCATGTTCTTCAGCCTAGAGCCCTAAGTGTCCTCCTGCTACCCTAGACTCCTCTGAATTCTTCTACTCAGACTCATTCCCTCTAACCTCAGAGCTTCCCCTCTGCAGGGAAGCCTTCCTATCCCTGTCTGCCTCCTCCTTGCATCTCCATGTCACTGCCTCCTGGAGTCTGCCCTTCCCCTGGGATGGGGTGATGTGCTCCTGCACTTTCTCTTAGAACACACCATGTTTTGTAATTACATATCGTGTGAATTTTAAAAGTTAATATTGGTCTCACCTACTAGTTGGTAAGTGCCATAAAAGCAAGGGACTAAGTTTGTTTCACTCAAAATTCTACCTCCTGGGCCTTATATTTTTGATGGAGGGAGGGAATGAATGAATGACCTGAGATGAGTGTGGAAGCAGGAATAGGAGAATGGGGTTCTAGTCCTGGTGTGGTGCTAATTTGCTTCAGCACAACAATTTGGCAAGCTACTCTTTATTTCAGATTCTGTTTCCTTCCCTGATAAACAAGGGGGCTAGATTAGACCCATGGGTGCCATGTGGACGTGCTAAATTGTTTCAGCTGTGTCTGACTCTTTGTGACCCTATGGACTGTAGCCCACCAGGCTCCTCTGTGCATGGGATTCTCCAGGCAAGAATACTGGAATGGGTTGACATGCCCTCCTCCAGGGGATCTTCCCAACCCAGGGATCAAACCTATATCTCTTATGTCTCCTGCATTAACAGGAGTATTCTTTACCACTAGCACCAACCGGGAAGCCCCAGACCCATGGGTGTCACACTCCACTAAATGTCAGAGTTGCTAGGGAGCTTTGGTCAAGTGGAGTCCATCTCTCCTTCAGCAGGTCTGGAGTGGGTCTGGGGCCACATTCTAAATGAGCCCCAGAGGTGCTGATGCAGGTGGGTCTCAGGAGTGGGGTGGGGGCACATTTCAATAACACTGGGTTGGATAAATTCTGAGGTCCTTTCTAGCTATGACATTTTGTCATTTTTTCAGTTAGCAAACAGTTTTGTGGTCTGTGCATGAGGAAGACAGAGAGGACTCAGAAAACATGTGATTTCTCAGAACTTGCATTCTTCACACGGCTGCCAGCTCATGCCATCCATGAGGGGCAGAGTGGAGACCTTAGTTGCCATTTGCTTTGTAACTCACTATACTTAGAATCATCACTTCTTGATATAAGGAATTCACTGCAGTGCACTCCATGTTAAAAAACATATTGGAAATTTGAACTATTCTCAGAAGACTCCAGATAGTACTCAGGACCTCCAAGTATCGGAAACCATCCTTGCAATGAATGGAAATTCTGGGAGAGGGAAGGCCATTTAATTATGGCCTCTCTTTTAAAAAATTATAAAACAAAAATGGAAAGCCACATGAAATGAAGGTATAGGTTTGTGGTTTCTTACTGAATTGAACTGAACTGAATCACTGTTCACTTCATGAAACAGCTTTGCTAGTCCCCCAGAAGCCCCTCTGCACCCTCTTAACTCTTTCCTGTCCCTTGAAAGTAAGTACTTTCTTGACTTTTAAAGTTTTCACTTTCTGGTGTTTCTAGTTCTATCACCTGATTGTGTATTTCTGGTCTCTCTCTATATGATGAACTTGCCATTTGTTAAAGACACTGGTTACGTCTTTAATGTCCCATTAGATTCACAGTCCTAGCCCTCTAAGACCAGCTTCCCTCATAGCTCAGTTGGTAAAGAATCTGCCTGCAATGTAGGAGACCCAGATTCAATCCCCAGATCAGGAAGATACCCTGGAGAATGGAATGGCCACCCAATCCAATTTTCTGGCTTGGAGAATCCCATGGACAGAGGAGCTTGGTGGGCTATAGTCCATGGGGTTGCAAGAACTGGACAGGACTTAGTGACTGAACCACCACAGCCCTATAAGATTGAGGGGCACATAACCTGCAGAGATTGCATACACATGGTGCAGTTCAACATGTTCCTCTGTACTCGCTATTTCCTGAAAGTTGGCAGCTGGAATCAGAGGTTTCATCAGTCTCATTTCCAATCCATTTGGCAAGACTATAGGCAGTGGTGTGTTCTGTCATCAGAAGGCACATAATGTCTGGTTTTCTCTCCCTTCTCCCTCCCCTGCCCACTGTTCTTCTCTTCCTCTTTCTGTCTTTTTTCTCTCCCCCTTCCTCCCTCCCTTCATGCTGTTGGCCACCACTGATGTTCATGATCAGTGTCAGAAGCCAGTAATTCATTAGGGACTGAAAAATTATGACAGTCTAATTCTATAATTTCTTGCTAAGTCACTTCAGTCGTGCGACCCCATGGACTGCAGCCTACTTATTTAATTATTGAAAAACTGTAGGAAGTGAGGCTTTCCCTCATCTAAAATTTGGTCAGCTGGTGCTACCCTTCATATAGGGAAGGCAAGATGAATGAAACATTCTTTCCTTTATTTAGCACCTTTTAAGATAATGAATTATTTCTCTATCATACTTTCCAGGTGACCACCTACTTAAAAATACAATGAGCTCACATATAAAAGTATGCTAAATGAGTATCAGTCTTTTGGAATTATTATTCTTTCTGAATCTCAATTGCTTTATCTTTGTCCAGAGAGAACCTCTTCAAGTTGGCTAGCAGGGGTCCTTCTGCCTGAGGGGCGCTCCCCTCTCTCCTTCTCTTATCTGAATTTAAATCCTATTCTCCGATCCTTTTGCTCTTGGGACTATTGAGAGCATATTTGAAGACATCCCTTCCCTTTAGCACTATTTCCATCTCTGGCTGTGAACTTTCTAACAATGAAACATGTCAGTGGATCTCAAGGATGCATCCTTCTATTGCTGAAAGTATCTGGATTCACCTTGTGAAAAGTAGGAGTCAACTGTCACAGCTCAGAGGAGCCTAAGAATGACAACTAAATGTAATGTGGTATCCCAGATGGGAGAAACAACACTAGGTAAAAGCTAAGGAAATAGAAACAGAATATGGACTTGGGTTACTAATAGCGTAACAGTCATTAACTGTAATGGAAGTACCATGCTATAAGATGTTAGATGTTAGTTAGAGGGAGCTGATTATGAGATATATAGGAACTCCTGTACTATCTTTGGGCTTCACTCATAGCTCAGTTGGTAAAGAATCCACCTGCAATGCAGGAGACCCCGATTCGATTCCTGGATCAGGAAGATCCACTGGAGAAGGGATAGGTACCCACTCCAGTATTCTTGGGCTTCCCTTGTGTCTCAGCTGGTAAAGAATCAGCCTGCAATGCAGGAGACCTGGGTTTGATCCCTTGGTTGGGAAGATCCATCCCCTGGAGAAGCAAAGGCTACCCACTCCAGTTTTCTGGCCTGGAGAATTCCATGTACTGTATATAGTCCATGGGCGTTGCAAAGCGTTGGACACAGCTGAACGACTTTCACTTTGTACTGTCTTTGCTGGTGGCTCAGACGGTAAAGCATCTGTCTATAATGAGGGAGACCTGGGTTTGGTCCCTGGGTCAGGAAGATCCGCTGGAGAAGGTAATGGCAATCCACTCCAGTACTATTGCCTGGAAATCCCATGGACAGATGAGCCTGATAAGTTACAGTCCATGGGGTCGCAAAGAGTCGGACACGACTGAGCAACTTCACTTTCACTTTCACTATCTTTGCAATTTTTCCATAAATCTAAAACTTCTCTAAAGTAAAAAATTTACTTTAAAAAAGGAGATATGGGAGTCTAGGTAGCTTTGTAGGCATATGTCTATTGTAAACTCAGTAAACTCACCAGCTGATTGAACACGCAGATCACAAAGAGATGCAAAGGAAACAGACTGATCAAGTGAGTGGCAAAATCTCCTAAAGGAGATGAATTATGAACCAAGTCTCTAATTTGAGGGTTAAGGAGGTATGTGAACTAACCAAGGCAAATCAAATATAAATATTTATCTCTTCATTTTGGGGAAACCTTTTAAAATGACAATAAAGAATTTTTAAGGGTAAACCCAAAGAACAAGAAAAATGGAAGTGTAGAAGAACAGCAGAAAAAATGAGATCAACCAAATTTTGGAAGCTGAAGGGTAGTCAGTTGACTGGATGAGGGGAAACTGCTTCAATAGCACAGAGAAATTCAAACCTCAGTGTTGCTGAGGAGATGCTAGGAAAGGACTAAAGGAGAAAACCAAGAAAGAGTTAAGACATGGGCTCCAGAAAACAGAGGTACCAGTGCAGGGCAGCAGGTGAGAGGCATCCCCAGGGAGACTGCTGTTTGGCAGGCATGAGAGCCACCAGCGTGGACAGGAACAGAACGCTGAGGGCTACAGGTGAGACTCCTGAAATTACAAAAAGAAGCATGTATTAATACTAGGAAAAAAATTTTTAAGTACAAGAAAAGAAATGACTCTATTGCTCTACTGTAAGTCTCAGTTGTGAAAGAGGGTGAAAGTGTGTGAAGAAAGTGTAAGAGAATTCCATTTTCACCTTGTAGAGGAAAGTCAACAGAGGATGCATAAAAGTGAAACATTATTTTCACTTAAAAATTATGCTGCTGCTGCTGAGTCGCTTCAGTCGTGTCCGACTCTGTGCGACCTCATACACGGCAGCCTAACAGGCTCCCCGTCCCTGGGATTCTCCAGGCAAGAACACTGGAGTGGGTTGCCGTTTCCTTCTCCAAGACATGAAAGTGAAAAGTGAAAGTGAAGTCCCTCAGTCCTGTACGACTCTTTGCGACCCCATGGATTGCAGCCTACCAGGCTCCTCCGTCCATGGGATTTTCCAGGCAAGGGTACTGGAGTGGGGTGCCATTGCCTGACCATTAAAGAAAAAAGACAGGTAGAAGAGAAAGTTGAGGTTTATCACCCCAAAGTTATAGGCTGAGTTGTGTCCCCCTCCAAAAATTCATAGGTTGAAGTCCTAACTCCCAGTACCTCAGAAATGACTGAGTTTGGGGGCAGGACCTTTAAAGGAATAATTAATTAAGTTAAAATGAGGTTACTGCTATTGTTGTTCAGTCACTAAGTCGCGTCCAACTCTTTGTGACCCCATGTATTGTAGCACACCAGGCTTCCCCGTCCTCCACTATCTCCCGAAGTTTGCTTAAATTCATATTCATTGAGTCAGTGATGCTGTCTAATCATCTCAGCCTCTGCTGCCCTCTTCTCCTTTTACCTTCAATCTTTCCCAGCATCAGGGTCTTCTCCAGTGAGACAGCTCTTTGCATCAGGTGGCCAAAGTGTTGGAGCATCAGCTTTAGCATCAGTCCTTCCAATGAATATTCAGGACTGATTTCCTTTAGGATTTACTGATTTGATCTCCTTGCAGTCCAAGGGACTCTGAAGAGTCTTCTCCAACACCACAGTTCAAAAGCATCAGTTCTTCTGTGCTCAGCTATTTTATGGTGCAACTCTCACATCTGTACATGACTACTGGAAAAAACACAGCTTTGACTATAAGGACCTTTGCTGACATAGTGATATCTTTGCTTTTTTGTGGGGGTGCTCAATCAGAAGGACTTGGGCCCCCATCTTTGCTTTTAATATGCTGTCTAGGTTTGTCATAGCTTTCCTTCTAAGGAGAAAGCATCTTTTAATTTCATGGCTGCAGTCACCATCTGCAGTGATGTTGCAGTCCAAGGAAAGAAAATCTGTCACTGCCTCTATTTTTTCCCTTTCTGTTTGCCATGAAATGATGGGACCGGATGCCACGATCTTTGTTTTTTGAATATTGAGTTTTAAGTCAGCTCTTTCACTCTCCTCTTTTACCCTCAGCAAGAGGTTTTTAGTTCCTCTTCGCTTTCTGCCATTAGAGTGGTGTCATCCACATATCTGAGGTTGTTGATATGGGATGGCTGCTAGGATGGTTCTAATCCACTAGTGACCTTGTGAGAAATCAGGACACAGACATACACAAGACCGTATGAAGACACAGAGAGAAGCCAACCTTCTTCAAGCCAAGGAGGAGGCCTCAGAAGAAACCAACCTTGCCAACACTTTGGTTTCAGACTTCTGGCTTCTAGAACTGTGACACAGTAGCAGTGTTGTGTGAGCCTCCAGTCTGCAGTCTTTGGTTATGGTGGCCGCAGCAGGCTAATGCTCTCAGGCTCTAGATATGGAAGTGGATATTCCTGAAGCGGTAGTCCTGGGAACAGGTATATAAGGCCATGGACTTGCATGCAGCCTCTGAGCTGGGCCCTGATTCCTCTGCTGCATGAAAACCTATGTTTTCAGGGATGCTTCAGCTTACTGGAGCCTCTGGTCAACTAAGACTGGCTGCAAAGCGTGACATTGTCTCTTGACCCAGCAAAGCTCCCTTACTGTGGCTCTCCCCCCTTGGTGACAGGACACATAGGGGGTTCCTCAGCGCTGCTTCCTTCAGCCCTTTGGGACAAACTGTTTGTTTTTGCCTTTGGGGCTCCCCCTCTTTGGAAGTCACAGAGGCACAATGTCCAGGAGAATTCCATGGAAGGCAAGCTGCCTTGTTTTGTTTTTTGGCAGATGCTGAAGTTATCTTGCTGTTTGTACTACAGAGACACTATAAATGTTCTTCTGAGTGAAACCTCTGCATGTTCCTGTAAAATTTTATGATCTTCCATATGAACAAACTGATAGTACAAACACTGATACTGAAGAAAAGAATTTCTGAGACACAGCATGTGAGGTTCAGTAACATTATGGAAATATGACCTTTCTTATGAGTCTACATATTGCAAACTAAAATGATAAGGAAACTTCCCCAACTTGAGTAGTAAAGCCAATTTTTCTTTGTTGTGATATTTTTGACAGTCTGCTAACAAGCACTTAGAGACTAACTCCCTGTCCTAGTTCAATTTTGTCTTCTCTGTGTGAATTTGTGTATGAGTGTATGATAGTGCATCTTTAATGTTAATTTTCATTATAGTGTTTCCGAATACTAGTGGAGATAGAGTCTCTCTTCCAAACTGCTTGCTCTTGTTTCAAGCACTGGAAGCACCATCTTGGGAATCCTGTCAGGGCTGAAGATTCTCTAGAAGAAACAGACTCTGGTTCTGTTTGTCCTCTTGTCAATCCAAGTTCATGAGCATTAAGAGAAAAGTGGGCAGAGGAAGTTGGCACATCAATGGGCTCTGGCTTTGTGGATCTGAGACTTCCTGCTATGGCCCGTTTTAGAGCTTCCCAGGTGGCGCAAGTGGTAAAGAACCTACCTGCCAATGCAGGAGATGGAAGAGACTTGGGTTCGATCCCTGGGTTGGGAAGATCCCTGGAGGAGGGCGTGACAGCCCAC
Organism: Nanger dama; assembly: GCA_917880005.1. Classification (NCBI taxonomy): domain Eukaryota; kingdom Metazoa; phylum Chordata; class Mammalia; order Artiodactyla; family Bovidae; genus Nanger; species Nanger dama. The sequence continues at coordinate 36,827,725 of CAKJTW010000022.1, forward strand.
TTCAGTATTCTTCCCTGGGGAATCCTGTGGAAACAGAAGCCTGGCAGGCTACGGTCCGTGAGGTCACAAAGAGTCGGACACGACTGAAGCAACTTGGCACATGCACAATGGCCGATTTTGTTATTATTATTTTTCACCTATTATCCCGGATGTGAGGACTTTACACTTTCTGCTAAAGTAGTGCGTATGTCTGTTTGCATTAATAGCCTGAGTGGTCATGGATGGGATAGGCCTCCTCACTGCTGGTTGGGCCCATGCCTAGCTAGCCTTTCACAGCTGTGTTCACGGCAGCCCCGAGTGCACATAAGGGGCAGTTGTCCTGGTTCTATTTTGCAAATGCTGTCTTTGTGAGTCTTCATTTTTCTGACAATTCTCCTGTGCCATTGTAATAATAGGAGCCCAGCAGTTGCATCAGGCAGACTGTGTGCCTTTATCTGTAGCACACAGAATTGCAGTGAGTGATAGCAGCGTATTGTTCACCTTCATGGGGTCTTTCAGGAGGATGGAGTAACTGGCAGCTGTAAAGCAGCAAAAAGACTATCTCTGGCAATGTTCTGTAAAAGACTAAAATAAAAATAATATTTCAGAGCCTCATCTGCATAATAGTAACAGAATTCAATATAATGGTGTACAGAGTAAAAACAAAATTCCATTCTTTAAAATTCTAAAATCCATTGTCTATACACTTGCTTTCTTCATTTTCGTAATGAATTACTTTGGAATATTCATTTCACCACAATCCAGCAAGATCCTGACCACAGCCCATTTAGAGGGTCAACTTGCTTTATGTGTCTCAAGGAATTCAGCTGATGAAATACTTTGAACTAACCAAGAAGTAAAATGCTAATGTTCTAAAGGTATGCTTTCACCTCTTTTTAAAAGATTGTACTATATTATGAAAATATATTCATAAAATTATTAAATGACAGTATCATCTAATGGTGTGAATTCATGCTGAGTCGCTTCAGTTATGTCTGACTCTTTGTGACCCTATGGACTGTAACCCTTAGGCTCCTCTATCCATGGGATTCTCTAGGCAAGAATACTGAAATAGGTTGCCATGTCCTCTTCCAGGGATCTTCCCAACCCAGGGATCAAATCCAGGTCTCCTGCATTGGCAGATGGTTTCTTTGCCACTGGTGCCACCTGCAAGCCCCACATCTTATGGTAACATGCTAAAATATGTTGTCTGTAAGTATGGCCTACATTTTTGAGTTTTATGGAATACTGAAAACCAACATCATAGAAAAGCAGTTTAATTTAAGCATGTTCATGCAAATCTGGAGGAGCTTAGAGAGAAATTAATCCTTGAGACAAAGTATCTGGTTCATTTATTCTAAGTATACAGTATCGTCATTGTAGAAACTTTCACAGCACTGCACGATTGGTGTCATAAATCTGTGACAACCCATGACAAATCATATATTACACAGTTAAAAGTATCATGTTGCTGCAAATTTCATTTGATAAAGCTCTGCATAATTTAGAGGTTGAAAAGAAATGTTCACTTTTCAATTAAGTAATTTCCATGGTGAAAGGGTTTATAAAGTGACATAAAACAATTTTCATCTAAAAATGTATTATATCACAGCCATAATTCAAGTAGGCTTTAGAAAATGTTGCATTTTGTCTAATTAGCAATTAGCTTAGAGATTTGATGATTTCCCTGGGAAAGTTGTTCTAGTATTCAGGATAGAAGGTCACATTCACACATCTGTCTGCCACACACACAAATACATACCTTCTGCCTCACATACCTTTGTTTTCTGTGTCATTCACCCTTTGAGGCTGATTTCCAGAGCTTTCCACGTGGGCAAAATGAACCTCTTCTTCTCTGAACATCAGCAGCCCATCCTCCCACCCTCTCTGCTGCAGGGTTGAGGGAGGCGGGCTTTAGAAACGGAAACTGAAGGCTCCACTTCGCATTCCTTACAAACTCCAATTTCACATAAACATTACACCCCCAGGAGACTGAACCAAGAGACTGACGTCGGACATTTGTTTGAACTCACCAAGCAAAATCTAACATAAAGAGGAGTGTGAGATGACAGCTGTGCAGAACATCAAAGACCAAATGTTTATTCCTCCGGACATCAGCAGCCTTGAGAGTGCCATGGATCTGTCGGCTGGGGAAGCCTAACTACACAGGTTAGCTCCCTGGGTGATCCTTGGGGGCAGGGGCTAACCTATCAGCTACTGTCCCAGCTATTCCATGTCTTGTATGTTTGATGCTTGTGGCTTAGACGCATTTGTGTGTGCGTGTTAAGTTGCTTCAGTTGTGTCTGACTTTCTGTGACCCTATGGGCTGTAGCCCACCTGGCTTTTCTGTCCATGGAATTCTCCAGGCAAGAATATCACGCCTTCCTCCAGGGTATCTTCTCCACCCAGGGATCAAACCCGCCTCTCTTTTGTCTCCTGCATTGGCAGATGGGTTCTTTACCACTAGCACCACCTGGGGAGCCCTTAAACACATCTGAAGTGCCTAATTAATGCGAGAGAACCCAAAGAGTTGTCACCACAGACGCCAGTGCACAGACCAGGTTATCCCAGTGTCGTCTTTCATGGTCTCTGATGTTGGGCTGCTCTTGTGCCTGAAGCTCTGTTATTATAGATTCAACCTTTGTTTCCTGGTAAAAGCCGTCCTTACTGAGAGAGAAAGTGCTGCGTGGGATCCTTTCCTTTTCCAGAGCTTCCCTGCTGAGCTGAGGCATTGTATTAATGATCTCGAATACCTCATTGTGTTGCTGTCTATCAGTCTGTCCTCAGACTATTTCATCTCCACATTTCCTGATTCTTTTGAGTAATTCTGGTCCCAAGATTTGGAAGACTGTTCAGCTAGGAGAAAAACTCCCAACCATAAAACAAATTTTTTAAAAGGAAACCCAAAGCAATTAAGGCTTTAATTTTTTATGGCCCATATTTCTATAATTGTAAATGACTAATAAGCATCATGAAATATTAACCATGTTGGTAATCCAGGGTTATGTACGATGTCAAGTCACTCCCCATTGTCAATGAAAAGCTCTCAGGCAGCAGTTTCTAAAAACAAACAGAAGCTTCCAAATGTCCCATCAGGGAGTAAGAGCTCACTGGAGGCCACATTTTTCATAAGTGCCGGTCTTGAATGGAGGGAAAAACTTCACTGGACTCCAGGCAGGGCAGAAAAGAGAACTACATGGGCGGATGCAGGACAGACCTACAGGGAATCCACCAGGGGTTGTGACCTGATGCAGCAGGTGCTTTGGCGGAAGGGACACCTCCTACCATGATTGAATTCAGGGCTCATATGTGCTCATGTATCAGGAGGTTATATCAGAGAGGAGGCCCTGCTAGAGACTAAACTTGTTTTATTTCCTTTTCTTCAGCACAATAGGTATGGGCCGTGTCCTGGAGTAATGAATGCTGGCAATGGTCTTAGGGGCATAACAGTGTCCTCCAGAAAGGGCATTAGGGGGTCCCTGGAAGTCACGGCCCATGGCCTGCTGTAGCAGGCAGGTTATCCAGGGAGAAAGGAAAGCTAGCCTAGAGGAAGGGGACCAGTTTCTCTGGGTCCCAACCACTTGGGACCAGCTTGAGCCCTGGGAAGAGATGAAGCACTTTGAGACGCTGTGGGAGCAGGAGTCAAGCATCCTTAGTTGGTTCAGTGCTTGGGGGTGGGCTTGTCATCTCTAGAAGAAGCGCTGCGCCCTGCTTGGTCTTCCCAGCCAGCAAAAGGTCTTCTCAGTAGGGGATGGACAGCATTGTTGTCAGGCAAACAGTCTTCTGCACAACACCATGTGTCAGGAGAACCACCCGAACCGAACAGACTAGCTCTAGTTAGCTCTTCCGTGGGTGTGAGAAGCTGGACCAATCCACTCTGAGTGGCATAAGGACAATTAGAGGTGCAGGGGGAAGAGAGGCCTCAGTAGGGAGAGCCTTATTTTTTGATAATAGAGTATATGGGATGGACAGTTATTTTGTGACAAATAACTATTGTCTCCCTAACGCAACAATCCTCTGGAAAAGCTTTTTCTGGAAGAACTCACCTCCCATGACGGAGACTTAAAATGCCAAGTACTCACGCTCTCAAACTGTCTTGGTACGTGGTCCAGTTTCTTTTATTTATTGTAGTTGAGTTACATTGTTGTGTTCATTACTGCTGCTGCTGTTGCTGCTAAGTCGCTTCAGTCGTATCTGACTCTGTGCGACCCCAGAGATGGCAGCCCACCAGCACCCCCCGTCCATGGGATTCTCCAGGCAAGAACACTGGAGTGGGTTGCCATTACTGTACAGCAAAAAGACTCAGTTATATATACACATTTTTCATATGCTTTTCTGTTATGATTTATCACTGAATATTGAATGTAGTTCCCTGTGCTATACAGTAGTACCTTACTGTTTATCCATTCTATATATGCCAATAATTATAGCATCTGCTAATCCAAAACTTCCAACCCAACCTTCTCCCATCCCCCTGTCCCTTGGCAATCACCAGCCTATTCTCTATGTCCCTGATTCTGTTTCATAGATATGTCTGCTTGTGTCATATTTTAGATTCCACATGTAAGTGATACATGGTATTTGTCTTTCTCCTTATGACTTACTTCACTTAGTATGATAGTCGCAAGTTCCATCCATGTTGCTGCAAATGGCATTATTTCATTTTTTAATGATTGAACAATATTCCATTGTATATATGTGCCATGTCTTCCTTATCCATTCATCTGTCATGACCATTTAGATTGTTTCCATGGCTTGACTATTGTGATTAGTGCTTTTATGAATATAGGGGTGTATGTAGCTTCTTGAATTATAGTTTTGTCTGGATATATGCCCAAGACTGGGAGTGCTGAATCATATGGTAATTTTAATTTTATGATATGTGGTCCAGTTTTGATCAATGAGACGATGGGATAGTTTCTTATGAGCTTGAGGGGAAATTATTTTTCTCTTGGTAAAAAGACAAGAAAAGTTTGCCTCTTTCTTTCTTGTCTTAAACATAGCTTGAGTGTGGACATGACATTTGGAGCTGTGGCAGCAATATTGTGAACATGAGGAAAAGTCCAAGAGTATCATAAGTCAACTCAGAACTCTGATACTAAACAGCCACCAAACCAACCTTAGAATCACCCTCCCTTTATAAGTTTAATTGGGTATTCTATTAGTTGCCATTGAAAACATTTCCATAATTAGCAATGTAAATGACAGAAAACCCAACTAATCCGTGGCTTAAATCATAGGGACATATATTATTTACTTAACAGAAAGACTAAAAGTAGATGATCCTGAGATTGGTTCATTGGCTCAGCCCCCGTCATCAACAATGCAGACTTTCCTCATGTGTCAGCAATAGATTCTGACCTTTAGTTTTTGCCTCCTGGTTGCAAAGTGGTTGCCAGCAGCTCCAAACATTCCATCCTGGCATAGGCTAGGGCAGGAAGAGGAGGGCAGAAAGGGATCCTCCTCCCCAGCTACCTCTCTGTTATCAGGGAAGAACATCCTTTTGGCATAGTCCACTCACTGGCATGAAGGAATGGGACATCCATTGGTGACTTAAAGCAGGTTCTGCTTGGCATCTGCTCTTTTCTTCCTCGTCTGCTCTACTCCTTTCTCAGCATGTCCACTGCCCTTGCTAGCAACCCTCAAAGTCTCTTGGTGATGCTACATTCTTGGGGTTTCTTTTAAACAAAGCATGAGAGTAAAGCGTGTTTGAGCTTTGCTCTGTCATTGGGGCCCCCAAAGAGACTGCATGTTCCCCACTGCTATTGTCTGCAGGCCTTGCTTCCACTGCTTCCCCTCATAGAGGCAGGCCTCAGGGGAGTAGTGAGGCATGATTCTGAACACATGCACACCCCTACTGTCAATGGACATTTGGTAATGACTGGAGACCTTTTCAGTCTCACAACTGGGGAGGTGGTGGTGCTACTGGCATCTAGTGGATAAAGGCTAGGGAACTGGTACTAACCCTTCAATGCATGGAACAATCCCCCACGCAAAAATTAACCATACCTACATGTCAGCAGTGCCAGGGTTGACAAACTTGGCCCTAGAGGATGGGACCAGGGCAGAAAGCCACCGTTCCTCTTTTTCTTAATGCCTCCTTGCTTTTGTCCCAGGCCCTGATAAATATGGAGAATATCCATATTCTGTGTTCCCTTCCAAAGACATGAACGCGCCCCTGGACGGTAGCAATGAGCAAGTAAACACAAAGGAGACACCAAGTACTTAACTTATGTTGGTTCACTGATTAAATCAACTAATGTCTTGAGTCTATTGTCTTTGGAAAAATTGCAGCAATCACTGCATGACTTTTGTCTTAAATGGCAGAGTTGCAGCATTAGTAAGAGTGTCTCCAGATTGCAAAAGAGACAGGCACTATGGGAGGAATGTGGTCAGTTCAATCCATTTCTGCTGATGAACTTCAGAAGTGAGCAAAAGGGCAGCAGAGGAGCATTCTAAAATGAAGACTCATGAACAGTTTGGATCTGGGCCTTGTCTTCCTACTCACCCCTGTCTGCCTTCACATTATTTCCACCAGGCTCAAGTGATAGTACCTTCTTTTTAGACTTGTCATTTCTTGGTTTTCTTTTTTACAAATATACCTCCTTATTCTTACTCCATTTCCACATGCAAAGAGAGACAGACCAACAAATGAGAGAAAGGAAAGAAATCCCCCACACACTTAATCAGGATTCTCTTCTTGTCAGTGCTGGAGTTGGCTGTTTCCACTGACATTCAGAGTTTTCTCCTAAAATAATCATGGCACGTGGAGACTGCAGAATGGAAGGTGCAGATATGTCTACATTATAAAGAGATCCTCACCCCCATCCATTGTCTAACACAAGTCAGAAGTTTTTCACTTATATACCTTTGCTTTCTGAGTCACATCAGATCTGTTTAGATGGTCTCAGGCCCAGAAGGTGATTCAGTGGTGTCTGTGAAGAAAGGTGAGCGCCGAAGAATTGATGCTTTTGAACTGTGGTGTTGGAGAAGACTCTTGAGAGTCCCTTGGACTGCAAGGAGATCCAACCAGTCCATTCTGAAGGAGACCAGCCCTAGGATTTCTTTGGAAGGAATGATGCTAAAGCTGAAATTCCAGTACTTTGGCCACCTCATGCGAAGAGTTGACTCATTGGGAAAGACTCTGATGCTGGGAGGGATTGGGGGCAGGAGGAGAAGGGGACGACAGAGGATGAGATGGCTGGATGGCATCACTGACTCGATGGACATGAGTTTGAGTGAACTCCGGGAGTTGGTGATGGACAGAGAGGCCTGGTGTGCTGCGATTCATAGGGTCACAAAGAGTCCGACATGACTGAGTGACTGAACTGAACTGAACTGAGACCCCAGGCCACTTTGCTCCTCTAATCTCGGCATGCAGCTTCCACCTCATGGTCAAGGTTGCCTGCACCATCTTCCGTTATCACAGCCCAAATTCCAGCCAGCAGGAGTGGAGCAATCCTCCTACTTTTAAGGGACATTACAATCTGCCCTCATCCCTTCTGCTCAAATCCGTTGACCAGAACCTGGTCACACAGCCACATCAAGCTACAAAGGGTGCAGAGTGGAAAATTGTGTTGGGAGGCCCAGTGTGCTAGCTACAGTGTGAGAATTCTATCACTTAAGTGCTTGCTAAGTGCCAGGCTCTGTGTTGGGTTTTACTTGGATTACTTTGTTGAATCCTCACAACAAAAGCAGATACTCTTCTAGTGTTCATGTTACAAATGAGGAAGCTGAGGCACAGAAAGCCCACCCACTCCCAAAGCAGACCCTAGTTTGTTAAGGAACTGCCAGTGGGTGGATGGTAAATGGGGAGGAAAGCCAACAAGGGCTCCATTTCAGGCAAAATCTCTACTTCCGCCCCACCCCACCCCACCCCACCCTGATCCTGCAGCAAGTGCAATGCCATGCAAAGTACAAAAAAAAAAAAAAAAAAAAAAAGCCAGGTCTGTGGGCCTAGAAGGTGCTGAATGAATGAATGAAGGAATGAGGAAATTAACGAATGTTTGGGCTCAAAACTTGATTATTCTCAGGAGGACAGGAGATGAGCTGAAAATCATTTTGGGAAATAGATTTTCCTCCAAAATACAAACTCCCTCTTATCCTTCTGACACCTCAGGAGGTTCTAACCCACCTTTCTATGCAGCAACCTTGACTGAGGGCACCTGTTCCCCTCAGGTGTGAGGTAGAGAGTCAGCACAGTCGGATGTTCTTTTTCCATCCTTGTCTGAACCTGACCAACCTGTAACTTGGCTGCAGCATTGCCTTGTGAAGTTGGGCAAGTTTCTGGAAGCTTCACTGCTCTGATCTGAAATCAGGGAGATTAGAATAGTTTGTCCTTGTCTGAAAATCACTTTGAAACTTGCAGGCAGCAGATAGCCCTCCAAATAAAATATAATCTCCCCTCTCCAGACCAAACATCCTCAAGGTCAGGTTCACAAATCCCACAAGAAGTATGAAGTTTATAAAGGGACTGGCATCAGGGGCCTGGACTGGGAGGGGGGTCTCCAATCCCCTGCACTTCCCACCATTCCCTGAATGATGAAAGAGCCCGAAGTCTTCTTATCAATTATGTAGATGAGGCCATCAGTTTAAGGACAATAATATGACTTATGGAAAATATCCTACATTCTCAAATAGAATAAAGGAGACCAGCTGAATAAGAGACAAGATTGCTTTTTCTCCCTCCAGCATAATCTCCTAAGCCCCATTTCTGAGTCAAGAGCATGTCTCCTGTGAAATTTTGCCCTGCAAATCCCCAGGGTCTTTAAATTTCACAGTACCTGCCTAATGTCCTAGGAAATGTCTTCATCCAGAGTCCCTTGGGGACTCACGGGGGCAAAGGACACTTAAAAGAGGACCCTTTCTTTAACAGCTACTGGAAGTGGTCAGATGTAAGCCTTGGGCTGGCCTTTGCTGCCCTTGGTCTCTGTTCCCATTTTTGTCCCCACTTGTGCCGGGTGAGTTTGGCAGAGTCTTTAAAGTCCTGGCATGAATCACTGGGAGGCACTTGGCAGATGCCAAGCGTGATTGTGACACCATCAGAATAATCTCCATTCCAGGTACCAAATAGCTGTTGCTAAGAATTGGAAAGAATATTATTTTCTTTCTGAGAATTTGCAATTTGGCCAGCATTGGGGGAGGAATTTCACTAAGGACTGTGTGTTTGGAGTTACCGTGTTTCTCCTCACCAAGCCTCACTGAGCACTCACACCCACACAGTCCTGCACAGTAGCTGTGGCTGCTCCCATCTTACAGATGTTTCTCAGATATTTATAGTTTAGGTGCAGCAGAGCCTTGAACCTCTGAGACCTGGATTCGCACTTGTCTCTCTAACTTGAAAAATACCATTTTCCTACCTCCATGCTATCTTGGGGGCTCCCCTGATAGCTCAGCTGGTAAAGAATCCACCAGCAATGCAGGAAGCCCTGGTTCGGTTCCTGGGTCAGGAGGATCCACTGGAGAAGGGATAGGCTACCCACTCCAGTATTTTTGGGTTTCCCTTGTGGCTCAGCTGAATCCGCCTGCAATGTGGGACACCTGGGTGCAATCCCTGGGTTGGAAAGATTCCCTGGAGAAAGGAAAGGCTACCCAATCTAGTATTCTGGCCTGGAGAATTCCATGGACTCTGTAGTCCATGGGGTCGCAAAGAGTCAGACAAGATTGAGCGACTTTCACATACATACACTATCTTGAATTCAAATAGAAGTGTTGTGGGGTTTTTGAAAATTACACATCTTCCCACACACCTGGAAGTGGGAGACTGGCTTGTTGCCTGTGGCCCACCCATCTGTTCCTTCCCAGGTGGTTAGTCTGAGGAAAATTAGAAAAGGACCCCAATCTTGGATCCCCAAATTCTTGGATCAGATGCATTTTAAAATCAGAAAAAAAATATGCAAGATTTTTCAGAAATTTCTTATAAATTTCTTATAAAATTTTCTTATAAAGAAATTATTGTATATGTGTCTTGTCTTACATAAGACCCGGTAGGTCAGGGGCCACACTCTGAAATGAATCACATCAGTATTTCTGCAGTGAAATAGTCACAACAGTGGGATAACAAAGATTATAAAGAGCCACATGGGAATTTAGGTCAGGTTTCTACTACCAAATTAGATATGCCAAATGTCAGGTTTTCAGAGTCTTGGGGATTTGGGAGTCACTGTAAGGCATGGTGGATCTGCAGGTGGTGCTTAAGGGCCCTTCTTCTCCTCTAAATCCTCTTCAGAAAAGTCTGCTAGGGAAGAATATGGGCAGCAGACACACTCCACAGGGAAGTGGCTTGGTTTGGAATTCTTTCAGCTGTGCCTGAAGAGGAAACCCCAGTCCCTGGGCATTTCCAGGACACAAAGACCAGGGAGCCAGACTTACTGAGCTCTTTAACTGCCATGGAGAGCTGTGTGTCCTTAGGGAAAGTGCTGAACCTCTCTGGTCTACTAAGTGAGGAGAGAGCAGAGGGGAAGCTCTACTCTGGATTCTCTCAGGGTAGCCCTGTGCAGCTCTGAGGCTTGCAGTGAGGCTCTGCAGACCTCCAGACCAGGACTAAGTCTCTGCACCCAAGGGGAAGGCATTCCTCCCACCAGAGGCATCACCTTCCGGGGGCTGTGGATTTGGAGGTGTGAGGTTTAACTGCTTGGTAACAGAGTCTGCCCTACCAACTACCAGCTTAGCTTGGACCTGATGACTTCCCAGTTTGTTTACCTGGATAATGAGCATAGTAACAATGGATCCCACAGCACAGAATGAGCGAGAAGCTCCGTGGAACTAGTGCATGTTCAGCTCAGTGCCTGGAACACCCTTGACACTCACTAAATAAGAAACAGCTTGTACTATTCTCACTAGGGAGATCGGACCTGTATCCATGACCATAACAAATGACCACAACCTAGTGGTTTAAAACAACAGAATTGATTCTCTCACAGTTCTGGAGGCTCTAAGCCAGAAACCAAGGTGCAGGCAGGGTGGGTTCCCTCTGGAGATTCCATGCCTTTCTTTACCTTCCAGTGGCTGCTGGCAATCCTCAGCATCCCTTGGCTTGTGGTCACATCATTCTGATCTGTCTCCATCTTCATGTGGCCTCTGTGTGTCAGACCTTATCTTTTCTCTTACAAGGACACTTGTTGGCTGCATTTAGGGCCCACCCTTAATCCAGAATGATCTCATCTTGGGATCCTTCCTTTAACTGCATCCACAAAGACCCTATGTCCAAATAAGATCACTTTCATAGGTCCTAGTGGTTAGGATCTGTGTGTTTCTTCTGGAAGTAATACAAATCAACCCACTACAGGGCTAGAGATTAAGTTCACAGGGTTGGAAGTGTAGTAAAGATAGCACCAGATGTGCTATCGGGTTGTTAGTTAACCCCTAAGGGGTCCCCTTTTGGGGGCCGTCATTACAGGAGCCACTCTGACAGTGTAAAGGGTATGGGTTTCAGGGTCTGGCAGATCAAGCCCTGAAACACTGGGCAGTTTTGCCTCACCAAAGTGAGGCTCAGTTTCCTTATCTCTGAAATGGAAATGATAAGCCCTACCTCCAGGTGTTCTTGTGAGGAGTAAAGCCCATTAAATGCTCCATAAGATGTCCTCTCCATAAAGTGATCCATAAACAGTTTCCTTCCTTGCCCCCAAGGGGGTCTGGTAATATGAATGTGGCTGGGGCCCAGAAGTCTCTCAGAAATCCAAACAGAATGTCTGCAGTAGGGCCCCTGCGTCCCCATGGTTAGGGCACCACAGTGCCAGCCATGGTGGAGGTTTCATCAGTCAGAGGTCTTCTGTGATCAGCTAAGTGGTCTGCAGGGTCCAGGCCTACGTTTCCAGGGACAAATGCCTGATCCCTGGGAGCCGATCCTGTGGAACCCACCCCAGCCCACACCCCCAGCCTTCCCAAGGCTTAGAGGATTTCAAACCCTGAAGAGCATTTCAAGGTTGTTGTGCATGCGTGATGCTCAGTAGTGTCTGACTCTTTGTAACCCCGTGGGCTATAGCCCTCTAGTCTTCTCTGTCCATGGGATTTCCCAGGCAAGAAGGAATACTCGAATGGATTGCTATTTCCTCCTCTAGGAGATTTTCCTCACCCAGGGATCGAAACTGTGTCTCCTGCTCTGCACTGGCAGGCAGATTCTTTACCACTGCATCTCAAGGTTGTTGTTGTTGTTCAGTAGCCAAGTTATGTTCAACTCTTTCCAACCCCATGGACTGCAGCACACCAGGCTTCCCTGTCCATCACCACCTCCCAGAGTTTGCCAAAGTTCATGTCCACTGAAGCAGTGATGCCATCCAAGCATCTCATCCTCTGCTACTTCCTCCTGTTGCCCTCTATCTTTCCCAGCATCAGGGTCTTTTCCAATGAGTCAGCTCTTTGCATACTTTTGCAGGTGGCTGAAGTATTGAAGCTTCAGCTTTAGTATTAGTCCTTCCAGTAAACACTCAGGGTTGCTTTCCTTTAGGATTGACTGGTTTGATCTCCTTGCAATCCAAGGGACTCTTAAGAGTCTTTCTCAGCATGACAGTTCAAAAGCATCAGTTCTTCGGAACTCTGCCTTCTTTATGGTCCAGCTCTCACATCTGTACATGACTACTGGAAAAACCATAGCCTCAACCATACAGACCTTTGTCAGCAAAGTAACGTCTTTGGTTTTCAATACACTGTCTAGGTTTGTCATAGGGTTGCTATAAAACAAAACAGTGTCCAGGATGGGTTTCAAGGAACCAGCCTCAGTTCTTCTAAACTGTGTGTGGGACCTAGACACAGCTCACAGGAAAGCTGTGGGGTCCCTACCTGGCTTCTCTTGTCGTTCTGAGGTGGGTTGAGAAGCTGTGCTCTGTCCCTGTGGGGTGGTTCTGGTGGGTCATTGATGCTGCTCCCAGGGCCTGTTTGTTCTCTTGGAACACATGTGCCTTTTTCTCATCGAGTTTTATGTCACAGGGTAGGATTTCGGTTTCTGTAGGAGGTGCTGGAGTATCTAGTCTGTGCACCAGACAGGCCCAGCATTTTAATTCTTGAGCAAATAACTTAATTCTTCAGTAATAATACTTCCAGCCATAAGTTTTTGGATGTCATAGTTTGTTTTAGCTTTTGTCACAGAAACTCAGAAAACCCAGAGGGGCATGAACTTTTGCCATCTGTGGTAGGACAAGAAGGAGCTGGTGGGCTGATTGGCTCCTCCAAACCTTGGGAATCCATTTCCACTCCTCCGTGGAAAGGAGTTCAGCCAGCAGGCTTTTGCTCCTGCACACCTCCTCTGCCCCAACCCCACCCCGTCTTTTGTTTCAGAGGCTGGTTTTGGAGGATCCTCTCCAAACCAGTTGTTTCAAAGGCAAAGGGCACCCTGACCCAGGAAGGTCCAAGTGCTGGTTCCCTCCACCCATTCTCCAGGCCGACCAGACTGTGTTCCTGAACCAGGCTCTTCATAACTCTGGAAGGTCCCACTGTCCCTCTTGTCCTTCCACACAGCTGTGCTGAGTGACCAGGCTGTGAGTGATGGCAACAGCGTTGTTTGATGTCTGTGAGGTTCTGAGCAACATGTCTTCAAAGTATCACCCCTGGTAACACTTACTCCACTTTACAGATGAGGAAAATGAGCCCCAGAGAGGTCAAGAGTGGCTTCTCTGGGCTCCAAGGTGGTGGAATTACAATGGGGCCGATTAGAGGGGAACAGGCACTGGAGACTGAGGATCCATCTTGCTTGTGGACATGGATAACTGAGCGGGGACTCAACAGGGGCATGGGAAAGGGAGGGACACAGAAGCACAGCCCTGCAGGGCCCACACAGCCGTGGTGGGCAGAGAGCCGACGGGTAGCACTAGCAGATAAGGCTGGATGGAGGCTCAAGGGTTTGTCTGTGTGGCCCCAGCTGGTACCTATCACTCAGGCCAGGGCGTGGCTAGACATACTTCCACTGTCTGCTCTCCAAGCATGCACCCTCCTCCCCTAGACTCATCAACTTCTCTCCTGTCCCAGCAACAAGGACCTAACCTAGGATGGCACTAGGAGAGTCTAGATGCCATCTTCAGTGGCCACCCAACTCCCATAATCCTGTCCATCCTCTGTCACCATAATGTCCCTTGACTCTCCTGATTGGCAGTGCTCATCTCTTTAGTGGTTTGGTGGGACTGGACCTTACCGGGAAGCCTAATCATCCATTGCCTGGAAAATCCCATGGACGGAGGAGCCTGGTAGGCTGCAATCCATGGGCCTTACTGCATCTATCCATCAGTTCCCAGAGAGGGTTGTAACGTTTTCACTTTGACTATTTCCCTGCCTTCCCCTAGCTCTGTATTCATATAACAACAGGAGTGTGTGGATGGACCTGTGATCAATGCCACACCACCCCTGGAGCTTTCCACCGGCTCCACACTTTCAGCTTTCCGAGATGCAGGATTTCTGGGGTCAAAACTGGCCAGAATGTCCATTCATTGCTCTGACCTCATCTGGTCTGTACTGGCCAATGGGCTGAAAAACATGTTCTCTGTTCTCAGAGAGAGAGAAGACACTCAAAAGAGGGCTAAGGGGAAAACATCCAGGTCTTTCCTTTTCCCCAGGGAATTCCGGAGCAACTTAATGGCAGTGGAAATTCTTAAGGAGAGAACATCACTACATATTAGTAATCATTATTGCTACTAATTATGAAAGAGTCGTGGGAATATCAGAATGACTTGGAAACAGTTACCCTATGGCAATAGAAATGCCTTTAATGGAGACACATTTCTAGTTTGCCCTCAGAAAGAAATGTACCGGGAACCCATGTGGGCAAGGAGAGGGCAAAACACCAGCAGCACCATGACCAACAATGGAAGCCGAGGTCATTTGTGGACTGAGATTGAGTCCTTAACATGGGACTCTTGAGAGTTCCTTGGGCTGCAAGGAGATCAAACCAGTGACTCCTAAAGGAAATCAATCCTAAACACTCATTGGAAGGACTGATGCTGAAGCTCCAATACTTTGGCCACCTGATGTGAAAAGCTGACTCATTGAAAAAGACCCTGATACTGGGAAAGACTGAGGGCAGGAGGAGAAGGGGATGACAGAGGATGAGATGGTTGGATGGCACCACTGACTCAATGGACATGAGTTTGCGTAAACTCCAGGAGTTGGTGATGGACAGGGAAGCGTGCCATGCTACAGTCCCTGCCGTTGCAGAGCTGGACACAACATAGAGACTGAACAGCAACAAATGAAAGTGAAGAGGAATTACACTTGTCACTTGACACAAAGTCATAGTCTAGCCTTCTCAGTTGGACTAAACCCCCAGGACAGAAAAATCCCCAGTTCTGTTGTAGTTACTGCTACCCTGGGATACGTTTATTGCTATTGTTCAAAATGAGAGCAGAAACAGTGGCCATGGGTTTTTTGTTCTGATGATGAATGATGTTCCAGCCCTCAGCAGGGAATGGTGCTCTGGCCACTGAGTGGGTGTCTGCAGTTACCTCCCATCTGTCAGCCAACATCATCTTCATGGCTCCCACCTGCCACTAGGGTGGCTGAGTCAGCAGGAAGAGTTTGGGCCCAGGCAGTAGCTGGACTAATCTCGGGGGGGATGATCCCTGAGGCTGTGAGATCCATGTTCAGATGAAGGCCAGTGGGATTGCTGGAGGCGTGTGAGGCTGCGGGCAATCTCATGACTCCGGGCAGGAGTTACAGACCTGTCCATGGGGTCACAAAGAGTCGGACACGACTGAGCGACTTCGCTTTCACTTTTCACTTTCCTGCATTGGAGAAGGCAATGGCAACCCACTCCAGTATTCTTGCCTGGAGAATCCCCGGGACGGGGGAGCCTGGCGGGCTGCCGTCTCTGGGGTCGCACAGAGTCAGACACGACTGAAGCAACTTAGCAGCAGCAGCCTCAGAGCAGGATCAGGTCATATCTCCTGACCCCGCATAGGTGAACACTGCAGCGCTAGGTCTGCCGGGGCCCTTGGGAAGAACACTGTGGAATGTTCCAAGGGAGCTTACAGGTGTAGAGAGAGAGCCCATGTGGGGGAGAAGACCACTTCAGCACAGCATCCTCTCTCCTGAGACCACCATTATAGCCCTCTACTTGGTCTGCTAGTGCCCCCTATGGCCCCTCAATCCATCTTTCCTGCACCATCAGAGACCTGCCTGGACTGGCAATTCTCAAACTCCAAAGTGCCTCCACAAGTCCTGGGGATCAAGTTATATTAATAAAATGCAGATCTCTCAGATCCTGTGTGTCTATTAAGCACAGAGAGGCCAAGGCTGCTGGGCAGTTGAAAGGTACCTAAAGGCCAGCAGAAAGTTAAATGTGTGCTCTCGGGCAATGTGACCTTTGGAATGTCCCTCTGTCTGGCTCTGCTATCTCCTTTCTGTAGAATGTAGCTGCAATGAAGATCACAGGGCTCAGTGGATGAAACATGCTGAGGCCAGTGTCTGGTCTGCAGTGCAGGTGCGAGCATGGCCCCTTATTGGTGCTTGTCCCTCCTCTGTTTCATTCCTACAGTGCATACTCCCCTGTAGATCAACCAGCCTCATGCCCCACTCTCATCCATACCTTTGCTTTTCCTTGTGTCTAGAATGGCCTTCTAAGGGATTCTTGCCCACAGTAGTAGATATAATGGAGTAGTAGATACAAAAGAGTCCAAAATTCAGTACTTGGATGCAATCTCAAAAACAGCAAAATGATCTCTGTTCATTTCCAAGGCAAACCATTCAATATCACAGTAATCCAAGTCTACGCCCCAACCAGTAACGCTGAAGAAGCTATAGTTGAACAGTTCTATGAAGACCGACAAGACTTTCTAGAACTAACACCCAAAAAGATGTCCTTTTCATTATAGGGGACTGGAATGCAAAGGTAGGAAGTTAAGAAACACTGGAGTAATAGGTGAATTTGGCCTTGGAATACACAGTGAAGCAGAACAAAGGCTAATAGAGCTTTGCCAAGAGAACTCACTGGTCATAGCAAACACCCTCTTCCAACAACACGAGAGAAGACTCTACACATGGATATCACCAGATGGTCAATACAGAAATCAGATTGATTATATTCTTTGCACACAAAGATGAGAAGCTCTATACAGTCTCACCAAAAACAAGACCAGGAGCTGACTGTGGTTCAGATCATGAACTCTTTATTGCCAAATTCAGACTTAAATTGAAGAAAGCAGGGGAAACCACTAGACCATTCAGGTGTGACCTAAATCAAATCCCTTACGATTATACACTGGAAGTGAAAAGTAGATTTGAGGGATTAGATCTGATAGAGTGCCTGAAGAACTATGGACACAGATTGATGACATTGTACAGGAGACAAGGATCAAGATCATACCCAAGAAAAAGAAATGCAAAAAAGCAAAATGGCTGTCTGATGGAGCCTTACAAATAGCTGTGAAAGAAGAGAAGAAAAAAGCAAAGGAGAATTGGAAAGATATACCCATTTGAATGCAGAGTTCCAAAGAATAACAAGGAGAGAAAAGAAAGCTTTCCTCAATGATCAGAGCAAAGAAACAGAGGAAAACAATAGCACTGGAAAGACTAAGGATCTCTTCAAGAAAATTAAAAGATACCAAGGGAACATTTCATGCAAAGATGGGCACAATAAAGGACAGAAATGGCATGGACCTAACAGAAGCAGAAGATATTAAGATGAGGTGGCAAGAATACACAGAACTATACAAGAAAGATCTTCATGACCCAGATAATCAGGATGGTATGATCACTCACCTAGAGCCAGACATCCTGGAATGCAAAGTAAAGTGGGCCTTAGAAAGCATCACTATGAACAAAGCTAGTGGAGGTGATGGAATTCCAGTTGAGCTATTTCAAATCCTAAAAGATGATGCTGTGAAAGTGCTACACTCAGTATGCCAGCAAATTTGGAAAACTCAACAGTGGCCACAGCACTGGAAAAGGTCAGTTTTCATTCCAGTCCCAAAGAAAGGTGATGCCAAAGAATGCTCAAACTACCACACAATTGCACTCATTTTTCACACTAGTAAAGTAATGCTCAAAATTCTCCAAGCCAGACTTCTATAATACATGAAGTGTGAACTTCCAGATGTTCAAGTTGGATTTAGAAAAGACAGAGGAACCAGAGATCAAATTGCTGACATCCACTGGATCATCAAAAAAGCAAGAGAGTTCCAGGAAAACATCTACTTCTGCTTTGTTGACTACACCAAAGCCTTTGACTCTATATCACAACAAACTGTGGAAAATTCTGAAAGAGATGAGAATACTAGATCACCTGACCTGCCTCTTGAGAAATCTGTATGCAGGCAAGGAAGCAACAATTAGAACTGGACATGGAACAACAGACTGGTTCCAAATAGGAAAAGGAGCACGTCAAGGCTGTATATTGTCACCCTGCTTATTTAACTTCTATGCAGAGTACATCATGAGAAACGCTGGGCTGGAAGGAGCACAAGCTGGAATCAAGATTGCCAGGAGAAATATCAATAACCTCAGATATGCAGATGATATCACCCTTATGGCAGAAAGTGAAGAACTAAAGAGCCTCTTGATGAAAGTGAAAGAGGAGAGAGAAAAAGTTGGCTTAAAGCTCAACATTCAGAAAACTAACATCATGGCATCCAGTCCCATCACTTCATGGTAAATAGACAGGCAAACAGTCTCAGACTTTATTTGGTGGGAGCGCTCCAAAATCACTGCAAATGGTGATTGCAGCCATAAAATTAAAGATGCTTACTCCTTGGATGAAAAGTCATGACCAACCTAGAGAGCATATTGAAAAGCAGAGACATTACTTTGTCAACAAAGGTCCATCTAGTCAAGACTATGGTTTTTCCAGTAATCATGTATGGATGTGAGAGTTGGAATACAAAGAAAGCTGAGCACTGAAGAACTGATGCTTTTGAACTGTGGTATTGGAGAAAACTCTTGAGAGTCCCTTGAACTGCAAGGAGATTCTACCAGTCCATCCTAAAGAAAATCAGTCCTGAATATTCACTGAAAGGACTGATGTTGAAGCTGAAACTCCAATACTTCAGCCACTTGATGCAAAGAGCTGACTCACTGGAAAATACCCTGATGCTGGGCAAGATTGAGGGCAGGAGAAGGGGATGATAGAGGATGAGATAGATGGTTGGATGGCATCACTGACTCAATGGACATGAGTTTGAGTCAACTCTGGGAGTTGGTGATGGACAGGGAGAGCCTGGCGTGCTGCAGTCCATGGGGTCACAAAGAGTTTGACATGACTGAGAGACTGAACTGAACTGGAATGCTCATTTCTCCCCAGTCCACTGGCAAAGTCCTCTTCATTCTTTTAGGCTCCCAGACCTGAGCCCACCCCCAAAGGAGACTGTTCACAGGGCTGAGTAGCCCCTTGACTGTGAGCTCCAGGGGGGCAGGAAGTGTTTCTACCCTCTTGTATCCCAGTCTGTACATCACCTGACGCATAGTGGGTTTCAGTACATGATGATGAGACAGCAAATGCTTCAGCTCTTTCTTCTATAACTTCTATGAGTCTGTGCTCTACTGAGAGAGGCTAAACCGGTATTTCTCAACTTTTACTGCACATCACCATTCCCTACAGTCTTTTTAAGAACCAGAAATTCCTGGGCACAACTCCAGACCTACTTGAGACAACATTTCAGAGAGAGAATATCATGAGCATTCATTTATTTACTTACTTGTCTAGTTCTATGAGTACCAACTAGTTATAGTTAAGTATTTTTAAAATTCAATGTCTTATAGTCCATTATTATTGCTCATTTTATGCCAGATTGTTTCAGGTTTAGCCTTCTGGCCCCATGTCCTCTTGACATGGCCTCATCACTCTTGGAGTAATTCCTTGCTTTCCTATGTACAAGACTTTCCAGATTCATTTTGTGGTGTATCTCTTACAAAGCACAACAGGTGACTCTGATGCACATATGGGTTTTGGAAGCCATCATGTCAATCAGTAGCTTCAAATCACCAACAGGGTTAGCTCTGATTGCCAGAACCCATAGCAACAGGCAGGGGAATATTCTTGGGCAGAGTCTAGTGAAGGAAGCTCAGTGTTCCCTAAGACTCACAGGCTGCATCCCTGAGGATGGCTGGCTCAGCACAGAAGACAAATGACTCAGGCAAGCTCCCTGGCAGAGGTTCCCAGGTGCCACATGCCCAGCCAGTTACAGATGGCAAATGCCTAGTGTGCCCAAGGCAACAACTGCGTGGAAACAGGAAGGAAGCCGTACAGAGCAGGACTTTATGCAAAGAGTCGGACACAACTGAGTGACTGAACTGAACTGAATGTGTTTCTCAACAGGTAGAAGTCATATTAACTTTAACTGTCTGGCTGGGGCAATAATTGTCACGAGGTCTGGATCCTGCCCTCTGAGGAATCAGCCCCAGGAATTTCCCAGGGCTGGAAAAGGCTGTCAGCTCCCATCAAGGAACCCTGTAGGGTATTCCTCTGGAGGAGGCCAGGTATCACAAATGCCTTGCACTAACTAAACAGCACTTTTCTTCCCAAGAATGCAAAGCACTTTCACAGATGGCTCATTTGTTTTCAAATAATTTTTAATGTAAAATCATTTGTACAACATCAACAGAGATTTAAAAAAGGACAATTCTGTACTGCCTTGACAAGTTTTCTGTAGATCTAATATTATGCCAAAATGAGTTTTAAAAATAGACTCACAATTTACAACATCGTGGGAACCAGCATAATGCTCCTACCCGCAAGATGTTCATATCCTGAACCTGTGACTCTGTTACCTTCCGTGACAGAAGGGGAGTTCACAGATGCTTAAAGTATGGTAAGCATCCTGGGGTGGAAAGTTTATCTAGAATCATCTGGGTGGGCCTGTTGTAATCACAAGAATCATTATAAGGGGCAGAGATAGGATGATGGAAGCAGAGGTGAGAAGGATGGTGGGGGAGAGAGGGACTTGAATGTGCTACTCTGCTGGCTTTGAAGATGAAGAAAGGGTCCATAAGCTCATTTACAGAAACAAGAAAAGTAAGGAAGCAGATTCTATCTAGAGCCTCCAGAAACAGTGCGACCCTGCTGACACCTTGGTTTTAAGAACCGTTTCAGACTTTTGACTTCCAAAACTGTAAAGGAATAAGTTTGGTTGTTGGCTTAACACAACTTTATGTATAATTTATTATAGCAGCAATGGAAACTAATACACTGATTTAAAATTTATTTTTAATGAATTAATTTTTATTGAAGTATAATTGATTTTCAATGTTTCAGTTGTACCGCAAAGAGATTCAGTGATGCATATACCACATTGCTGTTGCATCAGCCAGCTTGCTTTTTAGTCATAGTCTCTTCATTTGCCATATCACATTTTTTAAACTCTTCCCATGAACATACAGCTATAATCAAAAATATTCTTTCCATTTCTTTCTCCACTATCTGAACCCCTACTGCCCACCTTTCTGTGATTGCTAATGCTGCCGTTCTGCACCAAAAAGGCTTGTTTACCTGAAGTTTCCTATTCACCGTTAGCCTTATACTCTTTGAATACCTCTGGAGTTTAATTGAGCATCTATTACTATCCTTTTCTTGAATGCATATGGAAATGGGGATTCAGGAGTGCCATAAACATTCCCATATGCAGACTGTCAGCTGTCCACAAGGTAATTCTCTATAAGTAGAGCATGGATCCTCCCTCCCTTGCAGTAAGCCCCCTCCTCTGCTGTGGGCAAAAGTTCCCTGAGATGAAATTACTGGAAAGATAACCTGGAAAATGATTCATGGTTCAAATCCACTTCTCCCTTTCACCCATGGTTACCTGGAAGCTGCAGTAACGACAGTGGTGTGTCCAAAGCTCCTGGCAGGAATACCCAGCTAAAGCCAATACGTAGGCACTCAGTGTCCTGCTTTTTCTGCATTCTCATGTCATCCACAAATGACTCAACTTCCCATCTACCATCAGGCCTGGAGACTTCCTGCCAATGAGAGGAATAGGCTTTAAAAGTAAGCAAATCTATATGCAGAATAGCCAGAGAGAGTCTGGGAGGAGACAAAGGTGTCCTGTTGCAACTGAGGGAACAGAGGCTCCATTGAGAACCACCCAGGCCAGGGCCCCTCCTCACGTAGTTCAGATCCCCCAGTCCCACCCTCCCCCGCTTCCCACGGCTATGCTTCCTGTCCTGCTCCTTCATATTGGTGACCTGGCTAAAGCGTCTGCTTGCTTGTTTCGAAGCTGCCTCTTCTGGTTTAAGATGTGACTTAGTACGTTTACACACCTAGGCTCATGCCCAACCACCTCCCACCACAGCCCCTGGCCCAGCCCAGGCTCCCAGGCTCCTTCCCTCCTCTGGGCACCCTCCTGCTCATCAGGAGACCCTGTACAGTTTCCCTCAGAATCCCAAGGACATCTTGATGAACCTGCAAAGCCTAAAAGATAGGAAGAGAGCAAAGGAGGTCTGATGAATGAAAAAATGAACGTAAATTAAAAAGCCTCATTTAATTATTGGTTTTCTC
Source organism: Nanger dama (assembly GCA_917880005.1). NCBI lineage: Eukaryota > Metazoa > Chordata > Mammalia > Artiodactyla > Bovidae > Nanger > Nanger dama. Next base: position 36,850,109 of record CAKJTW010000022.1, read on the forward strand.
TTGCTCTGTGACCCCAAACTCTTTCCAAATGTGCTATTGAGTTGCTAAAATGATTGACTTATTCTTCCCAGAGATGTGTAGCCAAGAAGGAAAGAAGAAATGAAGCAGAAGCTAGCAGCACACAGCAGTGGGGGGCTGATTGGCTGAAACATTTCTGGATTAGAAACCAAAATTTGAAAATACAGGTTAAGCAGGGACTGTGGAGTTTGCTGTAGGTTTATGTCCTGGTCCTAGCTTTTGTTTTGAGTGATGGTTTTTCCAGTCCTTATTACATTAAAGAATAAAACAAAAAGCCTAAGGAAGTAATGGGAGGCCAGACATGGACCAATGACAACAGAGTGGCATGAACGAAAGATGGTGATTAATCCCTAATCCAATCCTGTGTACCTGAGATCCAGGAACTAGAACGCAGGAATAAATCACATCTCCAGTGGCCTCAGCAGGGCCTCTGTTGAGGGAGGGGAGCCAGGCTGCAACACTTCCTTCTGGACTACCCTGGTGTCCAGAGGGGGCCTGGCAGGAGATTGAGCTGAGCAGAGCCGTGTCTAGCGAGAGGCTGCCACCTGCACCTGTGTGAGTCAACAGGTCCTGTTTTCAACACTCCCAGAAAATGGGGGATCAGCCTCTGCCTGTGAGAACATGGACACAGAGGCCAATGTGACTGGCCCTTTGAAAATTAGCCCAGGATTGCAGGGCCAGGGAGTGGGGGAGGGGTGCCAGCAAAACGTGTTCAGACCTCCCGGCCGCCCATTCCTCACAGGGATCCACCCCTGGGGCACGCCAAGCCACGCAGCTATGAGATCTCATTATCTCCTCCCCCACCAGAAACCTCTTCCCCACCAGGTTTTGTGGAGCCCGAAGGGTAAACAATTCGGGGAGCCTTTAAGGAAAATGAACATAAATTTACTCATGCAGAAAGCAGACACCAGAACAAAACCAGATATTTATCTAGAAGCGAGGGCTACCTAGCTATTTAGCTTTGTTCTCTGGGCATAGGGATCATCACTCCCATTTAAAGGTCATGAAAAAAGAGTGGGTATATGTATATGTACGGGGCTTCCCTGGTGGTTCAGCAGTAAAGACTCCACCTGCCGATGCAGGAGACCTGGGTTTGAGGCCTGGGTCAGGAAGATCCCCTGGAGAAAGAAATGGCAACCCACTCCAGTATTCTTGCCTGGAAAATCGCATGGACGGAGGGAGCGTGGTGGGCTATGGAGTCACAAAGAGTCAGACAAGACTTAGTGACTAAAGCAACAACAAATACGTGTGTGTATAACTGATTCACTTTGCTGTACTGCAGAAACTAACACAACGCTGTAAATCAGCTAGACTCCAATAAAATAATTTTTTTTAAAAGGCACAAGATTGAGGCCCAGATTGGTGAAGTGACTTGCCCAAGGTCAAACACCAGGCAATGAGTTAACTAGAATTATAACCCAAATCAGTTCCATGTGACCCAAACTGGATGGCTTCCAATAACCTCTGATGGTGGTGCTGATGGGAGGAGGGAGAGCTGCCACTGTTCCAGAAAGACCGGTTATCTTATCTGCATCCTAAAATGATTCATGCCATCAGCCAATTCAGCCACGCTTATCCAGGGCATAGTTTTTCTTGCTGGGGTAGTGCAGGGGCCTGGGAGTCAACAGGGAAGCAGTAATGGAGCCTCCTGCTCCCCAGGAAGCAAATAGAAAATGAATCCCACTACCACCAGCGCTTCTGCTCGCTGAGCACTGCTACGGGCAAGAAGGTCACCGAGGAAAGCAGATATATTGTATTTTAGTGGCTGTTCCTAAAGGCCTCAGGGAAGGAATCGTGTGTGTTTAGAACAATAATTCAATAAGCCTTTGGAAGTAGAAGATGAGAGCCTGTGGGCTTGGGTTGGAAAAGGACTATGAAGAAGTGACTGCAGCACTTTAGGTTGAACCAATACACTGCGGGGGCCAGAAAGGAGGAGGGAGAGCTAAGAGGAGGCAGAAAAGTCAGAAATTTAAAAAAAAAAAACAACCACCAACAAGATTATCTGTACTAGGTTCAGTACAACTGTGTTTTTACAATGTAAATCTCCACATGCAAGGTTTCAGTAAAGCTGGACCACATACATGAGCTTGAGAGGATGATGAGTGTGAGAATGAGAAAGTGTGTGAGTATGTATGAGTGTGTGTGTGTGTGCGTGTGCGTGCATGTGTGTGTGTCTGAAGCGGAGTTCCACATCTGGATTAGATTAAAACCTAATGGAGGAAAATATGATGGAGCAGGAACAAGAAATCTGATGCCTGGGGCTTTACTGGAAATCCTATCTTGCCTCTCTGCAAGTTGGGCAGATGAGATCGTCTCTGGTCTGAAGGGCAGGCGGGTCTCATCCGGCACTGATGTTGTGAAAGGGAAGTCACACTGTTGAGTCCCCCCTGCGCACCCAGTCCCACGGCCCTGCCATGCACATTGTCTCACACAATCTTCCCTCAGTCAATAAGAGCTAGTCTGTCCGTCGTCCTTTGTAGATAAAGAAGTCAAGGCTCAGACAGGTTAAACAACTTGCCAAGGGCAGTAACAACTATTAAGAACAGAATTTATCTGATGTCACAGCCCTTCCTGATTCCGTGGCTCCCCTGGCCTGGCCGTGATATTCCTTTCACTTTGGTCCATTTCTAGACCCATTGCGGCCAGGTTTCATCATAAGAACTAATAGAGCATTGGACACGGACAAGTCCAAGGCAATTGGCTGACAGTCACCAGGCCCCCACAAGGCAGGCGCCATGCTGTTTCCTCCCAGCTTCTCCTCTTCCTCCCCTCCCACCCCTCTCCCTGTTAGGATTCTCATGGAAGCCAGTGGAGTAGTACCACCGACCCAGTCACCTACTCCCACCTTTTCTGTGGGGACATTAATCCCCCTGCTGCCCAGGTTGTCCCTGAATGATCCACCAAGTGTGTGGAAGCAGGTTTTTTTTTTTTTTTTAATTTTAATTTATTTTTGGCTGTGCTGGGTCTTCGTTACCGCACGGGCTCTTCTCTAGCTGCGGAGAGAAGGAGCTCTTCTCTAGCTGTAGCGCATGGTCTTCTCATTGCGGTGGTTTCTCTTGTTATGGAGCATGGCTCAGTAGTTGTGGTGTAAGGGTTAAGTTGCTCCACAACGTGTGGGATCTTCCCGGACCAGGGATGAAACCCGTGTCTCCTGCATTGGCAGGCAGATTCTTTACCACTGAGATATGAAGCCCTGGAAGTTGTTTTTAAGTGTGAATTCTCATTAAGTGAAAATGCTAACAGCGAATATGTATTATTTTGTGTGTTTGTATACATGCCTCTTCACAGAAATTGAGAGAAGAACATATTACTGGAGTTATTTAAATAGATGAGGTCTTTCTAAACTTGACTGTAGGTAAAGTACTGAGTCATGCCAACTAATTTTAATGTGCTGACCATCTGATTGCCACCAGGACACAGCCGCTTGGTTTTTCTTGGTCAAGTGTTAAATAGCTGTCAAGTTGGTTATTGAGTGATAATAAGCATCCAATTATCACTGAAAATGGAGTCTGGTACCAGTATCCTGCCTGTGCTTGGAGAGTCAAGGAGAGCTCCATTGCTGGTAGAACTAGCCCCACACATTTAGGAGAGACAAATAAAATGGTTCTTTACTGAGTGTCTCTTATGTGCCAGTCACCAGGCAAAGCATGCTGCATCCATAATCTTGTCCCAGCTGCTTGGGATAAGCAGGGCACTACCATTATCCTCACATTAGAGAAGAGGAAACTAGTGCCTAGTGTTGCCAGCTTATCAGTGTTGGGGCTCACGTTTAGGGCTCTTCACAAACAATCCCAATTCAGTTATTCAGTTATTTTTCCCAAAATAAGGGAGGGTTGTACTTCCCTACCCCCTCAGTGTTGGTAACACATATCCCTTCTGGGTAGAAGTGGTTTCCTCATCTGCCACTGAGGAGGAATAGTATCTATCCCATAACCTGCTGGGATGATCAAATGTAGTAATAAATTCAATAATGTATATAAAAATATTATTAATAGCATAGTCTATGGCACATTGTAAGGGTTTAAAGATGTTAGCTGTTACTATTTTCATAATGATGATTACATGATGTTTGCTCCTGGAGAATCTTCAGCTTCTTCCTGTTATGTATTAGATCACAGCCAGCTGTCTCAGCCAGTCATTCCAGGTGTCACTTCCTCGATGTTTCTGTCTTGGCTCAGGAAGCTCAGAGGCCAGCTTGGCACCTAGACTGTATGAGGGAAGTTAGAGAGGTGAAGACAGGACCGCTTTGAGTAGTCCAGCTCCATTAGCATAGCTCCAGGTGGTGTTAGTAGTAAAGAACCCACCTGCCAATGCAGGAAACTTAAGAGACGTGGGTTCGATTCCTAGGTCAGGAAGATCCTCTGGTGAAGGAAATGGCAACCCACTCCAGTATTCTTGCCTGGAGAATCCCATGGACGGGGTCACAAAGACACGACTGAGCATGCACAAGTTAGCACAGTGGCTGCCTTAGCCAATCCCTGATATGGCTGGAAAGGCCAGTCCAGCAGGAAGAATACAGCTATTGGGGGGCTAGGTGAAAGCAATCTTGGGAGTTAGCATTGGACGTTGTGCCTGCTGAGTTTTTTTCAGTTCAATTCAGTCTCTCAGTCATGTCTGACTCCTTGCACCCCCATGAATCGCAGCACACCAAGTTTCCCTGTCCATCACCAACTCCTGGAGTCCACCCAAACCCATGTCCATGGAGTTGGTGATGCCATCCAACCATCTCATCCTCTGTCGTCCCCTTCTCCTCCTGCCCTCAATTTTTCCCAGCATCAGGGTCTTTTCCAGTGAGTCAGCTCTTCGCATCAGGTGGCCAAAGTATTGGAGTTTCAGCTTCAACATCAGTCCTTCCAAAGAATATTCAGGACTGATTTCCTTTAGGATGGACTGGTTGGATCTCCTTGCAGTCTAAGGGACTCCCAAGAGTCTTCTCCAACACCACAGTTCAAAAGCATCAATTTTTCGGAGCTCAGCTTTCTTTATAGTCCAATGCTGAGTTTTTAAAAATATTTTTTGTTTGTGGCTGCAGTGGGTCTCCCTTGCGGCACACGGGCTTTTCTCTAGTTGGACTCTGTCTCACTGCAATGTGCATGCTTATTGTGGTGGCTTCTCTTGTGGAGCACAGACTCTAGGACATACAAGCTTCAGTAGTTGTGGCTCATGGGCTTAGTTGCCCTGAGGCCTGTGGAATCTTAGTTCCTGGAACAAAGATTGAACCTGTGTCCCTTGCATTAGCAGAGACATTCTTAATCACTGGGCCACCACAGAAGTCCTGTGCCTGTTGTTGAAAGCAAGGTTTCCTTACTGTTTATAGCATTGGATACAAAATATATATTTGAGTTCTCATTTTAGGCAAGATGCAGTAAGCACAATTCAACATGCCTCTTCTGCTGAATGTGACAATAATTCTCAGACAGAATTCATGGAGCAGCTACTGGAGGACAATGAAAAGGAAACAACAGCTGGTGGGTTGGGGAAGGAGATCAGAATTTCAAATACCACCAATACCACTCTGAGTCCCTCTATTTCTCCCTTCGGCATCATCTGACCTCAACTCACATGCGGCCTGAAAACTCTTAGTAAGCACCAAATGCAAACAGAAAGGACTGCAAAAGGGACACTTGTTTTCTGGCCTGAGCTGGGGAAAGAGGGGCTCCTAAGTGTCATGGAAAGTGAGGAAAGCCCCTGGTCATTTTTCTCCAATCTCCCACCTTGACCCTCAGCTGATCCCATGGTAGTAGCAGTGAATGTAGGACAAAATCCCACTGCTCTTTTTCCTGCCTATCCTTCCATTGCCTGGCCAGTACTCAGACACACTCAAAGGAGGTGCACAGATGCTCAGAGAAACTAAACCCCCAGCTTTCAGACCTGGGGGCCACAAGGGAGCTAAACGTTTCAGATCTCAAAGGTGAGAGCTTAAGAGAGAAGAGCTTCTGGGCTTATTTCTAAGCTCTGTGAGTTTTGAGGACTGGACCGTGGATTACAGAATCACCCAGACTCCCAAGTGGCCACTGGGTAGCACACAGAGCAAATCCAAGTAGCACTTGCAAAGTCTTTGAAAACTGAACTGAAATTGAAACCACAGCCCATAGAGAAAGGTTAGGACTTGAGGCTGGAAGCTCACCTGCTAGATGGATAACCTGCTAAAATAAAACAAAACAGAATTTATCATTCTCTTTAAGATTTAAGTAGAGCATAGATTCTCAGAATGTAATATTCAAACATCTAGGATATAATTTGAAACTACTCAGCATATGCAGAGCCAGAAAAATATCAACTTATAAGGGAAAGGACAATCAAGAGATGACACAAACATTAAAATTACTGGATAGAGATGCTAAAGCAGCTGTTGTAAGTATACTCCAAGTTAGAGTGAATTCTTTTCAAATGTCTGGAAAGATAAAAAAATTTAAGCAAAGAGAGTGAAGATATAATGAAAAACTAAATAGAAATTTGGGGAAACTTAAAAATTCAATAACAGAAATAAAACATTCATGAAAGAATCAATAGCAAAATAGAGAGGAGTCATGTGACGATAGGTCAATAAGAATAACCCAATCTGAACAAAGAGAAAAAAATTAAAAAACAAACAATGAACAGAGTCCTGAGTACATGTGGAACAATACCAAAAGTCTAACATTCTCACTATCAGAGTTTCAGAAGGAGAGAGAAAAGAGTATGGTGTAATGGTTAAGACTCTGAGTAGAGGGCACACGTTTGATCCCTGGCCAGGGAACTAGGATATTCTGTGGTATATCCAAAAATATTTTGTTTTAAATTTTATTTGAAGAAATAATGGGTAAATACTTCTCAGATTTGGTGAGAGACATAAACTTACTGATTCAAAAGCTCAGTGAACTTTGAATAAGATAAACCCAAAGGAATCTATGCCCAGACACATCATAATCAAGTGACTAAAAACTAAGACAAAGAAAAAAACTCTTAAAAGGAACTAGAGAAAATAGTGCTTCATTTTGCACTGTAGAGAAAGACTGGCTTGAGTCTTTGTGAATTTTTCATAGAAAAAGTGGAGGCCAGAGAAAATGGAGCAACATTTCTAAAATGCTGGCAGAAAAACTGTCAACCAAAATTCTTTGTCTGGTAAAAAATTTTTTTCCCAAATAGTCTCAGTGAAGGAAAACTGAGAGATGCTCTAAAATAAATACTAAAGGAATGATTTCCCCCCTGAGACTGGGAGCAGGACAAGGATGTTCTAGAAAAAAAAAAAATTTATAGTGATGAGGAATAAGCCGTGGTTACCAGAGATTAGGGGTGGGGGTATGTGGTTGCAAAGGAGAAACACAAGGAGTTTGGAGGATGACAGATTTTCTATATCCTGTTGTGGTGATTGTACGGAAACTATATATGGGAAAATTCAGAACTGTTACATCAAAAGTAAAAAGAAAAGGAACCTGGAAAAAGAACTGGGTTGGGACTAGGAGAGACAAAAGGAAAGTGAACTGAAGCGTCCTCTCAACCCCATGAAACTCGTTCAAATCCATCCACCAAAGTTCTGAAGACACCTCGACCTCCCATGAAAATCCTGCCCTTGAATTCCCATGAGTTAGGCTCTTCCTTTTCTTATTACAAGAGATGAGTCCAGATGCTAAGAGCAAGCAATGCAAGTCTTCTATAGATTTTTTCAAACATGAATTCTGGAGCATCTACTGTGTACCCAGTAGCCAGGGGTACAGATGTGAATAACAGAGGTTAGCTCCCAACATTTATGAACTAATGTCTAAGAGGATAGGCAGCAGAACATAGAAAATAAGCACATAGATCAGACGCTGATGAAACTAAACAGAGACTAAAATGGAACGATGCAATGGGATTCTGGAACACGTCCACTCTCCACTTAGTAGGGGGCTGCTGTGGGCAAAGATCTAACCACACCATGCCTTGGTGACCTCATCTGTAAAGTTTGGGTAATGATGGTAGCTACACCTGAAGGTGCGAGAATTCTGCAAAGTAATGTCTATTCTATGGGATCAGTATACTTTTTGAATATGGTATGTGATCACTAAGTGTTCAGTTCAGTTCAGTCACTCAGTCGTGTGTGACTCTTTGCAGCCCCATGAATTGCAGCACGCCAGGCCTCCCTGTCCATCACCAACTCTCGGAGTTCTCCCAAACTCATGTCCATTGAGTCGGTGAAGCCATCCAGCCATCTCATCCTCTATTGTCCCCTTCTCCTCCTGCTGCCAATCCCTCCCAGCATCAGAGTCTTTTCCAATGAGTCAACTCTTTGCATGAGGTGGCCAAAATATTCGAGTTTCAGCTTCAGCATCAGTCCTTCCAATGAACACTCAGGACTGGTCTCCTTTAGGATGGACTGGTTGGATCTCCTTTCAGTCCAAGGGACTCTCAAGAGTCTGCTCCAACACCACAGTTCAAAACCATCAATTCTTCAGTGCTCAGCTTTCCTCATAGTCCAACTGTCACATCCATACATGACCACTGGAAAAACCATAACCTTGACTAAATGGACCTTTGTTGGCAAAGTAATGTCTCTGCTTTTGAATATGCTGTCTAGGTTGGTCATAACTTTCCTTCCAAGGAGTAAGCACCTTTTAATTTCATGGCTGCAGTCACCATCTACAGTGATACTGGAACCCCCCAAATAAAGTCTGACACTGTTTTCACTGTAAATGTTAGGTACTCTAATTATTAGTAGTTTCAGAACTGTATTTAGAGTTGCTTCAAACTTCAGTGAACTCCCCTGAGCAGATAGGAATACCTCCCCCACCACCCTACTGACTTTGTGTTCTTTTCCCATGTATCAAGGAACTGGAGATTGCCTGCTAAGGCAACTTCTTCATTAACTAAATATAACCCTTTAAAAGCATGCCCTGAGGAGTGTAGAAAGCTCCTGGGATCAGAAAAAGCTGGGTTGAAGGCTGGCTCTGCTCATATTTGCTGTGTGACCATGGGCAAGTGGCTGAAATTCTCTGAGCCTCATTTTTCCAAACCATAAAATGCTAATCCCACATGCTGTTCAGAGTTGAGATAAGGTCAGCCAAGAATGTTTCATTACAGTAGTTATTTTTGTTATTATTAAGTCATGTAATTTGGAATCAAGGCAAAGGTTAATTCTGGGAATTGAATTAAGCAAGCCACGGGAGCAAGCAGGATGCACAGCCCTGGGGTGGAAGTAGTTGATGGGAAGAAAACCCCACCCCTATCCTGTCATTGTGCAGGACAGTGGGGTCCTCTGCCATGGGATTACTGAGCAGTCAGAGCAGAAAGGATCCATAAATATCAGTGGCCTGACCACCTCACTTTCAGACAGGAAGGTGGACACAGTGACTTGCCCCAGGCCACAGGGTCCCTTGAAACCTCAGCTATGTCCCCTAAGATCAGGGATGTCACTGGACTTCTGTAAACATATGTGAATTCCCCACCAACAGTTATTGTGACTAAGGAAGGGGACAACAGCCACCCCAGTGATGGATAGACAGGGTGGGCACCAGTGAGCAGGGACGGCCTGGACATGCCTGAGAAAAAAGTCAAAACAAACCACAAAGATGGTCCCTTCTAGCAATAAGTTCCTTTTGCTCTTTGTCATTTTATCACCACTTGGTGGGAACTTGCTATTATTATGGACTGAGTTCTTTGCATATTGTATTTTTCACATGTGTGTATATGTACATACACACATGTATCTGTGTATGCATACATGCATTCATGTATGCATGGGTTTCGCAGGTGGTGCAGTGGTAAAGAATCCACCTGCTAATGAGAAGATGTAAGAGACACGGGTTTGATCCCTTGGCCGGAAGATCCCCTGGAGTAGGAAATAGCAAACCACTCCAGTATTCTTGCCTGGAAAATTCCATGGACAGAGGAGCCTGGTGGGCTACAGAGAGTCAGACAAGACTGAGCAACTGAGCATGCATAGCATACATGCATGTGTGTGGGTGTGTAATACGTATAAATATATTTTCTTCCTGTCTAAAGCTTGTTTTTATTTTCCAAAGCATACTTCTTGGTGAGAAGTTTTTAATATTGATGGAATATAATTCACCGATTTTTTCTTTCATATTTAGTATTTCTTTGTTCTGCCTTAAACTTTGCCTCCTCCTAAGTAGAACATATTTTTCTGCTATGTTTTCTTCTAGAAAGCTTTCTAGTTTTAGTTTTTACATTAAGATCTATCATGTATCTTGAATTCTTTGTACGTGTGTGGCATGAAGTGAAAGGTGGGATCAAGGTTCTTTTTTTTTCACAAGATGTTCAGTTGCTCCTGCACTGTCGGTTGAAAAGATACTCCCTTTCCTGAGCAAGTGCATTAACTGCACTGAGGGTCTATTTCAGAACTCTCTATCCTCTTTCACTCACATGCTCAGCTGTCCTTACATCAATACCATACTGTTCTGGTTACTGTAACTTTACAGGAAACCTGGGAATCAGGGAGTGTTACTTTGCCGACTAAGGTCCGTCTAGTCAAGGCTATGGTTTTTCTAGTGGTCATGTATGGATGTGAGAGTTGGACTGTGAAGAAGGCTGTGCGCCGAAGAATTGATGCTTTTGAACTGTGGTGTTGGAGAAGACTCTTGAGAGTCCCTTGGTCTGCAAGGAGATCCAACCAGTCCATTCTGAAGGCGATCAGCTCTGGGATTTCTTTGGAAGGAATGATGCTAAAGCTGAAACTCCAGTACTTTGGCCACCTCATGTGAAGAGTTGACTCATTGGAAAAGACTCTGATGCTTGGAGGGATTGGGGGCAGGAGGAGAAGGGGATGACTGAGGATGAGATGGCTGGATGGCATCATTGACTTGATGAACATGAGTCTGAGTGAACTCCGGGAGTTGGTGATGGACAGGGAGGCCTGGAGTGCTGCGATTCATGGGGTCGCAAAGAGTCGGACACGACTGAGTGACTGAACTGAACTGAAGGTCTGCAACTTTGACTTCTTTTCCTTTTTTATTGTGCTGGTAAAAGTCACATAATATAAAATACACTGCTTTACCATATTTAACTGTATAGTTCAGTGGCACTAAGTACATTGACATTGTTGTGCAACTCTCACCAACATTCATCTCCTGGATTTTCACTTTCCTAAATTGAAACTGTGTCCCCCACTAAGCACGAATTCTCCATGGCTCCTCCTCACCCCCAGCCCCTCTGGCCCCTGGCATCTACCAATGTACTTTCTGATTGTATGAATTTGACTATTCTATGTAGCTTGTACAAGTGGAATCAAATAGTATTTGTCTCTACCTAGTGTACATTGAAATTAATTTTAAGGTTAAATTAATACCTGTCTTACAGACAGATTGTACCTTCTTTTTTTCCCTTGTGCTATACAGTAGGTTCTTATTAGTTATCTGTTACACATAGTAGTTTCCTAGTGGACTGTGTCTCATAGAGGGTAAAAGTATCTGCCTGCAATATGGGAGACTCAGGTTTGATCCCTGGGTCGGGAAGATCCCCTGGAGAAGGAAATGGCAACCCACTCCAGTACTCTTGCCTGGAAAATTCCATGGATGAAGGAACCTCATAGGTTACTGTCCATGGAGTCACAAAGAGTTGGACACGACTGAGTCACCTGACTTTACTATACATAATAGTGTATATATGTCAATTTTGGTCTCCCAGCTTATCTCCCCATATCTCCCCCTCCTTGGTGTGCATATGTTTGTTCTGTGTGTCTGTGTCTGTATTTCTGCTTTGTAAATAGGTTTATCTATACCGTTTTTCTAGTTTTCTTATCAATGCCTTAACAAATCTAGGTTCTTTGTATTTCTGCATAAATTTTTGAAACTGCATGTCAATTTCTACACAAAGTCTTCTGGAATTTTTCTTCAATACTAGACTTGCTATTTTAAAACAGTTTTAAAAACATAGAAACACAGAAAATTTCATAACATAGAAAATGAACAGAAAGTAGAGTCCCCATATGCCCTCCTCCATCTAGTTTCCCCTTTGAATAAGTTGCAGTAATGTGGCACACCTGTTAAAGCTGATGACGCAATAATGGCTTCCCTGGTGGCTCAGTAAAGAATCTGCCTGCAGTGCAGGAGACCTGGATCTAGTCCCTAGGTCAGGAAGATCCCGTGGAGAAGGGAATGACAGCCCACTCCCATATTCTTGTCCATGGACAGAGGAACCTGGCAGGCTACAGTCCATGGGGTCACAGATTATTGTTCATGGAGTCGCAAAGGGTTGGACATGACTGAGCAACAAAAACAATATTAATACACGGTAGTTAAAGTTGATAGTTTACATAGAGTTCACACTTTCTGTTCTGAAGTCCATGCATCTTGACAAAGGCCTAGTATCATGTAGCCACCTTTACGAGAATCAGGCACAATAGTTTCATTACCCTAAAAGTCTGTGTACCCCTCTTATCCATCCCTCCCCATCCCCAACCACTGGCATTCACTGATCATTTTATGACCTCTATTGTTGTGCCTTTTCTAGAGTGTCAGATAATTGGAATCATATACAACTTTTTCAGGTTGGTTTCTTTAACTTAGCATTGTGCATTTGTTTCCCCCATGTTTTTTTTTTTTTTAATTGGAGTATAATTGCTTTACAATGCTGTGTTAGTTTCTGCTATATCCTCCATGATTTTTCAGTGGCTCAATATCTCATTTAGTTTTATTGCTAGATAAAATCACAATAGACTGGGAAAGACTAGAGATCTCCTCAAAAAAATTGGACTTATCAAGGGAATACTTCATGCAAGGATGGGCATGATAAAGAACAGAAATGATAAGGACCTAACAGAAGTAGAAGAGATTAAGAAGAAGTGGCAAGAATACACAGAATAGGAAGCATTATTAAGAATAAAGCTAGTGGAGGTGGTAGAATTCCAGCTGAGCTATTTTAAATCCTAAGAGATGATGCTGTTTAAAGTGCTGAACTCAATATGTCAGAAAATTTGGAAAACTCAGCAGTGACCATAGGACTGAAAAAAAGGTCAATTTTCATTCTAATCCCAAAGAAGGGTAATGCCAAAGAATGTTCAAACTACTGTACAGTTGAGCTCATTTAACATGCTACAAACATTATGCTCAAAATCCTTCAAGCTAGGCTTCGGTCGTACACGAACCAAGAACTTCCAGATGTACAGGTTGAATTTAGAAAAGGCAGAGGAGCTAGAAATCAAATCACCAATATTTGTTGGATCATGGAGAAAGAAAGAGAGTTCCAGAAAAATGTCTACTTCTGCTTCATTGGCTACGTTAAGGCCTTTGTGTGGATCACAACAAAATGTGGAATAATCTCAAAGAGATGGGAATACTAGACCACATTACCTGTATCCCGAGGAAGCTGTATGTAGGTCAAGAAGCAACTAGACATGAAACAATGGACTGGTTTCAAATTGGAAAAAGAGTACGATAAAGCTGTATATTGTCACAGTATACGTATACTGCTTATTTAACTTATATGCAGAGTACATCATGTGAAATGCCAGGCTGGATGAATCACAAGCTGGAGTCAAGATTGCAAGGAAAAATAACAATCTCAGATATACAAATGATACCACTCTAATGGCAGAAAGTGAAGAGGAACAAAAGTGGCTTGAAACTCAATATTCAAAAAACTAAGATTACAGCATCTGGTCACATCACTTCATGGCAAATAGATGGGAAAACAGTGGAAACAGTGACAGATTTTATTTTTGTGGTCTCCAAAATCACTGCAGACAGTGACTGCCGCCATGAAATTAAAAAACATTTACTCCTTGGAAGAAAAAGATTCACTCAGTTCAGTTCGGTTCTGTCGCTCAATTGTGTCTGACTCTGCGACCGCATGAATCGCAGCACGCCAGGCCTCCCTGTCCATCACCAACTCCCGGAGTTCACCCAAACTCATGTGCATCAAGTCAGTGATGCCATCCAACCATCTCATCCTCTGTCGTCCCCTTCTCCTCCTGCCCCCAATCCCTCCCAGCATCAGAGTCTTTTCCAATGAGTCAACTCTTCACATGAGGTGGCCAAAGTACTGGAGTTTCAGCTTTAGCATCTTTCCTGCCAAAGAAATCCCAGGGCTGATCTCTTTCAGAATGGACTGGTTGGATTTCCTTGCAGTCCAAGGGACTCTCAAGAGTCTTCTCCAACACCACAGTTCAAAACCATCAGTTCTTCGGTGCTCCAGCCTTCTTCACAGTCCAACTCTCACATCCATACATGACCACTGGAAAAACCATAGCCTTGACTAGACAGACCTTTGTTGGCAAAGGAGTGTCTTTGCTTTTTAATATGCTATCTAGGTTGGTCATAACTTTCCTTCCAAGGAGAAAGCGTCTTTTAATTTCATGGCTGCAATCACCATCTGCAGTGATTTTGGAGCCCAAAAAGTAAAGTCTGGCACTCTTTCCACTGTTTACCCATCTATTTCTCATGAAGTGATGGGGCCAGATGCCATGATCTTCGTTTTATGAATGTTGAGCTTTAAGCCAACTTTTTCACTCTCCTCTTACTTTCATCAAGAGGCTTTTTAGTTCCTCTTCCCTTTCTGCCATAAGGGTGGTGTCATCTGCATATCTGAGGTTATTGATATTTCTCCCAGCAATCTTGATTTCAGCTTGTGCTTCTTCCAACCCAGTGTTTCTCATGATGTACTCTGCATAAAAGTTAAATAAGCAGGGTGACAATATACAGCCTTGACGTGCTCCTTTTCCTATTTGGAAACAATCTGTTGTTCCATGTCCAGTTCTAACTGTTACTTCCTGACCTGCATACAGATTTCTCCAAGAGGCAGGTCAGGTGGTCTGGTATTCCCATCTCTTGAAGAATTTTCCAGTTTATTGTGATCCACACAAAGGCTTTGGTGGCTTTGGCATAGTCAATAAAGCAGAAATAGATGTTTTTCTGGAACTCTCTTGCTTTTCCATGATCCAGCAGATGTTGGCAATTTGATCTCTGGTTCCTCTGTCTTTTCTAAAACCAGCTTAAACATTAGGTAGTTCACGGTTCGTGTATTGCTGAAGCCTGGTTTGGAGCATTTTGAGCATTACTTTACTAGCGTGTGAGATGAGTGCAATTGTGTGGTAGTTTGAGCATTCTTTGGCATTTCCTTTCTTTGGGACTGGAATGAAAACTGACCTTTTCCAGTCCTGTGTCCACTGCTGAGTTTCCCAAAGTTGCTGGCATATTGAGCGTAGCACTTTCACAGCAGCATCTTCCAGGATTTGAAATAGCTCAACTGAAATTCCATCACCTCCACTAGCTTTGTTCGTAGTGATGCTTTCAAGGCCCACTTGACTTAACATTCCAGGATGTCTGGCTCTAGGTGAGTGATCACACCATCATGATTATCTTGGTTGTGAAGATCTTTTTGTACGGTTCTTCCGTGTATTCTTGCCTCCTCTTCTTAATATCTTCTGCTTCTGTTAGGTCCATACCATTTCTGTCCTTTATTGAGCCCATCTTTGCATGAAATGTTCCTTTGGTATCTTTTAATTTTCTTGAAGAGATCTCTAGTCTTTCCCATTCTATTGTTTTCCTCTGTTTCTTTGCACTGATCACTGAGGAAGCCTTTCTTGTCTCTCCTTGCTATTCATTGCAAGCACAAAATCACAGTCTCGGGTGACCTGGTAAAATATCTAACTTTCAAGAATCCCACTGAAATTTGGGAGCTTGGCTGGAAATTACACAGGGAATGAGCTCACAAGGGACAGGAAATTTTAAGGCCTGCTGACATCTGTGTTACACAAGTGTATCAAAGGGAGGGCAGGGGGTCACATCATTCCAGCTGAATGCCACATCCTGTAGCCACTGCTTATTACAGCAGAGTTCTCACCTTGGACCTCAGTCAGAGAGACAAAGGTCGCTTCTGCTTCTCTGTCAGCAGTCAAAGGTAAATGGTAGTTCAGGCAAAGGGAGAGGTGGTGGAAGTTAAGAAGTGAAAGCGTTTTTCAGTTTTCGGTTTCAATATTCATGCTGGCAGTGGAGATACTTTGAGGGGTGTGACTGTACTTGCCAATGATCTTGAGGAATGTGTGTTTCCTTATATGGACCGCTTCTTCAGCAGAGGTGGCCAAGCAGCACTGCAGTGTTTTGCACTTACTGCTAACAATACTAACTTACTAAATTAAACAAGAAATAAAGAAAAATGAGAAAAAAAGTAATGAAAAAATGAGAAAAACACAAGCTGACAAAAATAAAGTAAAAAGAAAAATTTGGGAAAGATTAAAAGAACAAAGAAAGAAAATTAAAATGAAGAGAAAAAGAAAAGATAAGAAAAATGAGAAAAGGGGGAAAAGCAGAGGAAGAGGAAAAATAACAAGCAAAGCAGACTGCGATGTATGAAGATATGTATATATGGTCTTTATCCCCTGTTCTTGGCACAGAGTTTCTAATTTCTAAAATCTTAGTAGAAGTCCTGAGTGATGGGGTGAAAGGAAATAATTTTTATTCATAATAAACCCTTTTCAAGCAGACCAAAATTTATGCTAATTATATGACTGGTAGCTAAGAGCCCCTAGGCAGCCCCTAGATAGCATCCTAGGTAGCTGACATCCTAGGATGGGGAGGTTGTCATGGTAAGCAACTATGTGATTAGTGAGTTGGGACTTTCAGCCCCATCTCAACATCAACTTTCAGGGAGGGAAGGGGGCTGAGGATAATCACCAGTGGTTAATGATCTAATCTATCTTGCTTGTAAAAACACCTCCATAAAATTAAGAGGCTAGATCTTCTGGGTTGGTGAATGAATTCAGTTGCCAGGAGGGTGATACACTCCCAAACTCCATGCGGAAAGAGGCTCCTGTGCTTGGGAAACTTCTCTTGAAGCCACTTGTAACTCTTCATTTGCCTGTCCTCTATAACATCCTCCACAGTAAATCAGTGATACTAAGTGTTTCCCTGAGTTCTGTGAGTCATAGAAACTTGCTGGCCCTGAGAATATGGGAACCCCCAGTTTGTAGCTAAGTCAAGCAGAGGTTGTGCAGTTGACATCTGAATGGAGGGAGTCTTGTGGAACTGAGCCCTTAACCTACGGGGTCAGCACTGATATGGGGCAGTTAGAATCAGAATTGAATACAATCATAGAGGTGAGAGGGAGGTGCCAGTGGGAGGAATATATGTGCACACATGGCTGATTCACTTTGTTGTACAGCAGAAACTAACACAATATTATAAAGCAGCTATACCCCAATTTAAAAAAAAAATGTATAGGGCACCCACTTGGTGAATTGCCTGATGTGGAAAACCTACGCATTAGATGTCAGAAGTATTGTGACAAACAGTTTTCTTTCATAGACAAAAATTTAGATGTCAGAAGTATTGTGACAGAAGCAGTTTTCTTTTATAGACAAAAATTCAAGAAGGAAAAAAAGCTAAGGTTGGTGAAGCTCCCTCAGGTGACCAAAGCCAGACTCCTGAGCTAGAAGGACCGAAACCCTAGGCTCAGCCAAAGACTTATTAGGTGCCTGGAACTCCACAACAATGGCTCCTTATAAAGTCAGAGTAAGAAATGGACCTGTCACTGCTATGGATAAGCCAAAGCTGCTTTCTTATTTTTGGACTCAAAATTCTTTTACAACAGAGTGGGAGGAACCCCAAAGAGTTTCTCATTCTTCTGGCCTGTAGTGACCTTGTTAAACTGCAGCCTGTAGGATGCTTCAGTGACCTTTTTGTTTCTAGTTCACAAAGCTATAATAATTTTTGACCTTAAAGAGCTCATAATGTTGACACTGCAGCTATTAAATTCCCTTTTCTTTAAACTCTCACTGATTGGTCTCAAAACGATGCCACAGCTTAACTGGCATTGTGGTACTATATGAAGATGTTCCATTGGATAAGATGTGATAAAATACATTATTAACACCTATAAAGTTGAGGGGGTGGCAGCTTTCACTGTAGTTCTTATCTGCAGTGTGTTTTTGAGCAGATTCCTCCCTTATACAAGCCAGAGAACACCTGATGTCTACTAGGGTAGCTTTAGATGTAATGGATGTATCTGTAAGTCAAAAGAGCAAGAATTCATTGTTTCTTGGAGTATTTAATAGACATTTTAAAAAATTTATTTGTTCATTAATTGAAGGATAATTGCTTTACATAATTTTGTTGTTTTCTGCCAAATATCAATATGAATCAGCTATAGGTATACATGTATCCTCTCCCTCCAATTTCCCTCCCCATCCCACCCCCTCTAGGTTGTTATAGAGCTCCTGTTTGAGTTTCCTGAATCATACAGCAGATTCTCACTGGCTATCTATTTTATATATGGTAACATAAGTCTCCGTGTTACTCTCTCCATACATCTACCCTCTCCTTCCTTCCCCCCACCCCATGTCCATAAGTCTGCTCTATATGTCTGTTTCTCCATTGCTGTCTTGCAAATAAATTCTTCTGTACTATCTTTCTAGATTCCATATATATATACACTTATATATGATATTTATCTTTCTCTTTCTAACTTATTTCACTCTGTATAATAAGCTCTAGGTTCATCCACCTCATTAGAACTGACTCAAATAATAGACATTTTAAAGAACAATTTAGGTCCATAGAAAAACAGGAGAAGAAACAGAGATTTCCCATGTATCCCCTGCCCCCACACAGGCACAGCCTTCCCCACTGTCATCCCACCAGACTGGTACATACATTAGTTGCAAATGATGAACCTACATGACACATCATTATTACCCAAAGGCCATAGTTTATATTACAACCCTTCATTCTTGGTATTGTACATTCTGTGGATTTGGATGAATGTGTAATGACACATACTCATCATTATAGTATCATACAGAGTAGTTTCACTGCCCTAAAAATCTCCTGTGCTCCAACTATTCATCCTTCTGTGCCCACCACCCCTGTCAACCACTGATCTTTTCACTGCCTGCACAGTTTTGCTTTTTCTAGAATGTCATATAGTTAGAGTCACACAGCATGTCACCTTTTCAGAGTGGCCATCTTTCACTTAGTAACATGCATTTAAGGTTCCTCTCCACCTTTTCATGATTTGATAGCTCATTTCTTTTTAACACTGAATTATATTCCTGGATGTACCAGAGTTTATTTATCTGTTCATCTATTGAAGGACATCTTGGTTGCTTCCAAGTTTTGGCAATCAAAAATAAAGCTACTCAAAACATCTGTGTGTAGTTTTTGTGTGGATATATTTTCAACTCCTTTGGATAAATATCAAGGAGCATAATTAACTTGATCGTATGGTAAGTGTGTGTTAGTTTTGTAAGAAACTGCCGAACTGTCTTCCAAAATGGCTGCGCCATGTGGCATTCCCAGCAGCATTTGGTGTTTCAGACTTTGGCCATTTAATAGATATTTGGTGCATCTGATGGTCTTTGTCATTTGTATATTATGTTTGACTTCTTTTTGTATGCTTATTTGCCTTTGTATATCTTCTTTGGCGAGGTGTTTGTTCAGGCCTTTGGCACATTATTAAAACGGGTTGTTTGCTTTTCTATTGTTGAATTGTAAGTGTTCTTTGTATATTTTGGATAACAGCCTTCTATCAGATTCATCTTTGGCAAATAGTTTCTCCCAGTCTGTGGCTTGTCATAATGGTGTCAGTGTCTGTCACAGAGCAGACGTTTTTAATTCTGCTGGGATTTTGATTGCGATTGCATTGAGCCCATAGGTCAATTTGTGTTGACAAGAGATCACTGAGGAGAAATTGCCAAGCATCAGGACAGCCCAGCATCAGCTGGGAGTGGTGACAGCTGGCATCCTGGCATCCTGCTAGCCCAGGAGGAAGGGCTGAGTTTCATATTAATAGGCGCCGTCTCCTTTTCCGCCCACCCTCAGGCCTGAGTCATAGCGTCACAGCTGTACCTTTCCCAGTGTACCCTCGGTACAGCTGTGAACACACCTCTGAATAGACACACTCACACACTGTGGCCCGTAGCTGCAGACACCTGTGGAGGCTTCCCAGGATGCACACTTTTATGGCCTAAAGAGGTGCCAACCCAAGGAAAAAGCAGGCAGTGTTGCTGCCCAGATCAACTGGATTAATTAGTCCTTCTGCTGTGAAAGGAGAGACCTTGTTTTACAGCCATAAAGGTAGGCAGGACAAAAATAAGATACACATTCCAGAGACTTGTGTCACCCTCTGCAGAGCTGGGTAAATACAGTATTTGGGCGGTGGCATAAAATGCTGTCACTCAGACACACAGCGGCCTTCTGTGGGTCTCACCCACGGGAAACCCTCCCCTGAGTCTCTTCTTCCAGCCCACGTGCTCTCCATGGGTCTGGAGTTACTGTTTTCCGCCAGCCTCCTTCTCCCAAGCAAGGCTTCTGCACTTTTTCTTCTAAATCCAGATTTCTCAGGGATAAAATTAGATCAGAGATCTGGGGTTGCCAGGAAGCTGCCTGGGGAGTGGGTGACTGTAAGCCATTAACCGTAAGGATAAGTTAAAACAACACTAATAAAAATGATGTTTCTGCGGGAAGAAGAAGCCCTTGAGCCGATTATCTTGAGAACGGGTTATGTCCTTCTCTGACCCAGGCCGAATGTCTTTCTGTTTTCCTAGTGGATTCTGCCCTTAAAATCACATTTGTCTTTAAATCAGAGACTCGATTCCACCACCACCCCCCCCCCCCCGCCTAGATGATCCCTGCCATTTCTGCTGCTGCTCCTGGAACATGATTCCTCGTCCTTTCTTCCAGTTATGGCCGCCGAAGGGCCTTCCCTGATGCCCCCAAGCGTGATTATCCCCACACCCTAGTGCTTTCTACCCGCCCAGGGCAGGATGCTCTGCAGCCATTAGACTGCACTTCATCCTGGAATCTCCTGCCGCACCATATAGCGATGCCCCTTCCGCAGCCACCAGACACACTCATCTCTACGTTTCACGTAGTTGCACCCAATAAATATTGAGTCAGAGTTGGTACTTTAAATGAAATCTAAGGCTAACGCACACATGCCATCCTGCAGAAACCCTACCGCTGGCAGGGAAACTCAGTGGACGTGCCCCTTGGGGTATACTCAATACTGTATATGTATGTGTGCATGTGTGTTCATGGGGATCTGCGAGGCCCCCTGCGATGAGGCTGTAACTCACTAAGCAAGAGACAAGGTCCCCTCTGAGAATCAAGGTTTGAGGTAGCAGTTGGCCTAAGTAAGTTTTCACTGGGGGCACCAGCCTCAAAGCATGGGATGTCGGATGGTTGCCCACTTCCTGCCCAGCTTTCTGGAAGATGTGACCTGAAGCCTAACTAATGCTCTGGCTTTGGGGCAGCAGCACCTTCCTTGTCATTTCTCTGGGGTTTTCTCATTAGTCTCACACTCCCACACGACTTACTTCGGTTCCGTCCATCTTTCACCATTCTCTATTAAGAAATCTCCTCATACTCAAGCACTTGAGCTGAAGAGATGTGTTGTGGTTTCTGGGGTCTCAAGAGGGGTCACACTGAGGTCCACGTGTGACTTTATCAGCTCTCTGTTTCCACTTTCTGTCCCTCAAACAATAACTTATTAGTCTCATCTCACACCAAATGGTTTACATCACATTCAGGCCCCCTTAAGATCTCATCTTCTAGCCCAAGATCCATTCCTTTTAATATGTACTCTTACTAAGAAAATTTCCAGAGGACAAAGTCTTCTTTTGAATTAAAAGTAACATCAAAGGGGATAAAGCAAGATGTAATAAAGTTTTGCTTTCTCCTGCCGCCAAGAATAATTTGGTGAAGTTATTCTGAGCCTTGATTTCCTCATCTGTAGAATGGGTGCAGTGATATCTATCAGTCTTCCCAGGTCACTCAGGATTCATGGCATATAATAGGACCTCAGAAATGTTTCTTTCCCTTCCCTGGTTAATACAAACCCCACGGTATTGACAGGGAAGTCTGGAATATAGTCCTAGCTCTGTCGTGAACAGTTGTACGAGCCTGTGGGACATTGCTCTGCCTATCTAGATATAAGGGTTCTTCCTTGGAAATAAGTGGTGCAGAAAAGCTGGTTTCTAGATGGATTTTATTTTACTATTAAAATTTTGAAAAGAAGTGTTTTCCATCTAGGAATTTTAGTTTTGTGTTGAAAGAGTCTCAAGAGAAGGCCATCAGGTTTTCAGGGATGAATTTGGGGATGGGGTGAGGCCAAAGCCCCTGTCATTGTCCTCCTGGGATCTGCCAGAAAGTCCCTTAGCATTTTAGGAGTAACCTCTCCAGTGGTGGAACAGCAGGGAGGCAAGAGTTTTGTGAAGCAGTGGGGTGTTCTGATGCTGGATTCAAGGGGAAATGGGCCAAGGAGGAGAATGTTAAAAGAAAATTAGAAGAGAAAATTAGGCAGATATTCTCTCCTGCCAAGTTGCTTTTATAATCTCCAAATGGTGGAGCTAGAAGCAACCTTTTGAGAGCTGCTGGTCAAATCTACCCCAACCTAGATTAGTAAATGGTAACTCCAAGGGCCTAAGGAATTTGCTCAGGTCTCCCCACCCTGAACTTGGTAATTCCTGTCACACCACGTCCCTTCCATGGAAGCCACTTCTATTTCAGTTAGTCGTGACTCCAAGAAGGGAAACTTCAGTGTGTATTTTGGCCTGAAGAAATGGCAGGACTAGTTTTCTTTAAAAAGCACTCTTCAGGGACACTGTTAGTCTCATGCAGTTCTAATAGAGGATGGTGTTTCTATTTCCCAGCACCGTCAGTTGCCATGTGTGCAAACTTTCATTTTTAATGCAGCATGATTCTCAGCCATGCTTGGGCTAAAAATAGAAGGACTTCTATTCTGGCAAGAATTATAAGACAAAAGTAAATGAGGGTAGGAAACAATCATGTCTAAAAAAATAAAAATAAATATTGATTAGACTTTCATTTACTTAAAAGTATAGCCTAGAAGACCAGTTGTTCCAATTACATTTCTCCACATTATTCTGATTTTTTTAAATATTCTGAATGTTTTAGATGCTTTCCCTCTTTCTACCGTCTAAATGGCTATGAGCACTTCCAAAGCTATGAGAAGAGAGGCCAAAAGACAGCTGTCGGTACAAGCCAGAGAATCCCTTTGGGAAGCATTTTGAGACAACAGACCTATTCCCTACCCACCCTCTACCTCCCTGGCCTTTCCTTTGCCCTTCCCCATTCTTCTTCAGTGGTCCCCACGCCTATGGGCCAGGAAGGGAGCTGAGGGGAAGGGGCTCTCCAGGGGCTCCCTAAAGACCACTGTGAAGGCCTCTTGGTGCCCACTTGGAATCACTATAAGACCTACATTTGTAGAGTGACAACCATGTGACAGGCATTGTGATAAACACATAACCTCCCCAAGAGGATGAGACCACTGCTATTTTCCCCATTTAGCAGATGAGAAAGCTGAGAGACAGAGTAGCTGGGGAAGTCCCCCAAAGTCACACGGCGAGTACAAGGGTGGAGTCGGGTTAAGAACCCAGGTTGCCTGACTCCAGAGTCTACACTTTTAATCACCACCCAGATTACCTCAAAATGATATATCCAAAGTGCTTGGTGCACCCAGGACACCCATACATTGCAGGTAGGAGTGGAAATCAGTACCTCCATGCTGGAGTCTTATAAAGGTAAATGGATACAAGTCATATAATAGCAACTCCACTTCCAGTTATAAACCCAGGAGAAATGAGTACATATAGGTGCCAAAAGACACATGCAAGAATGTCCACATGTTCACAGCACTGTTCACCATAGCCAGACACTGGAAATCACCTACATGTCCCCAACAATAAATCACGGTACATTCATCCAGCAGAGGACTTACTGTATAGCAACGAGAATAAACAAGCTACACACAACACTAAGGCTCAGTCTCACCACCAGTTCTGACGGCAAGAAGCCCGCCCACAGAAAGTATACTCTGTGTATGAAGTGAAGTGGAAGCATTAGTCCATCAGTCGTGTCCTTGCCTCTTTGCAACCCTGTGGACTGGTAGCTCACCAGGATCCTTTATGCATGAAATTCTCCAGGCAGTGACACTGGAGTGGATGGCCATTCCTTTCTCTGGGGATCTTCCCACCCAGGGACTGAGCCCACATTGCAGGCAGATTCCTTACTGTTTGAGCCCCCTGGGAAGCCCCGTGTTGTGTGTCCATATATTTAAATTTCAAAACACTCAAAGCCGATGCAAACTGCTAAAGGTCACAGCAGCAGTCACCTAGAAGAGGGACCAGGGAGACTTCTGGGAGTGCGGGCAAGATTCTGCTTCTTGATCTCAGTGCTGGTTACACGGGTGTGCTGTCTTTATGAAAACTCATCAAGCTATATACACTTACAATCTGTACAATTTTCATGTATGTTTTACTTGAATAGAAAGTTTACCTTTAAAATAAATACCTAGGACAGTGTCTGCCAAAACAGAGGACTCAGCAGTGTGAGTCCATTCCTTCCCCTCTCTTTCCTTTGCCAGCCTGCCAGTGTCTGGATGATCCTCATTGGTTTCATCTGTCCAGGCATTGGCCTTCCAATGATGTTACAGGGTCTGGGGTCAGGGATAACTGGGTCATAATGGGATGTCCATGGTCTGAGACCTAGTGGCAGCGGGGTTGGGGGGCGGGGAGGTGCGTCTAGGAGATTTCTGTGGGCCAAGGCCAAGAGAACATCTGTTCCCTCAATGGGGCTACTCAGTGGGTTCACAGAGGGTTGCACCCTCTTTGCCCTGTAGGGTCCTTGTTGGCTGGTCTGTAGTGGACTGAATTCATAGCCAGAAGCACATGGTTTGAATTTAGCTTCTGCTGGAAACTCGCTCGACCACTGGGCAAGTCACTTAGCACAATGGAGGCTCCACTTGCCCATCACACAGCTCTTAGTGACCTGATGCAGGCAGTGTATGCTGCAAGAGTGATGTAAACACAGGACCTCATGAATAATAATGAGGACTGAGAGTGCAGAGAAAGGACCCAGCACAGCAGGACTGGGGCACAGCAGGGCCGGGGCAGAGCCCTGCCAAGAATGTACCATCATCTGCTTTCCCTGCCTGAGAGTTTCGTGCTCCTTCCACTCGCCTGGCTCTGCTTTAAAAAGGCTGGGGCTTCATTTCTTGTGGTTCGTGTCGTTGTAGCCCCATGACAAGGCGGCTGCCTGCAGAAGCTTCATGGTTCGGGCTCCCTGCAAGCCCCTTCGTGAATACTGCTTCCTAGGCTTCTCCAGGTCTAAAAGCAGTACCAGCTGGCTGGTTTCATCAACAGTGATGGTCCTCGGCGAGCAGTCAGCTTTCGTACGAGAGGGTTCCCAGAGGACGGGGATGTCTTTCTTATTGCTGAATCCCCTCCACAACCACCCCACACTCAATGAACTCTTGTCCTGCCTCTGAGAATCTCCAGTGACAGTGAACTTGCTGATTTCCACACGCTGCCTTCCACCGAGAGACCTTGAAAAAGAGATTGTGGCCTCATCATTGGAGTAAAGCTCATAAATCTGAGGCTATGCCCTTGTGTTCAGAGGAACAGGCACTGGGAGGGAAGGGTTTTGTAAGAAAAGATCGTGCTGCCTATTGTTGAGCAGAGCCAGGTCCCTCTCAGCCTCCTTGCCGTGTGGAGCCAAGATGCCGCAGAAGGAACCTAGGATGGGGGCGAGATAAGGCTTGGCAGAGCATAGCACTTGTTTCAGCACATCCATGGCAGGAAGAAGGCTGGACTATGAATGGGCACAGGACCGAGTCCCTCAGGCAGATGATCCTGCCTAGTGCAGCCAGTCTCAGATCTCCTGCTCCCAGTACTCTTTGATATCATTAAGAGGACTGAAGACCCTAAAGAGCTTTCCTGGGTTTTATCCATTAATATTAAAAGTCAAAACACAAAATGTTCTTAAATGTTCATTCAATAATTTGTTTAGAAACGTCAATTTTCCTGGATTTGAATCCCATTTCTGCCACCTAGTAAGTGCTCAGTACGAGCTGTTGTTAGTATTAGGTACCAATACAGACTTGTTTGATTTTTACTTCTGAAGTGCAATATCTGGAATCTCCCACCATAGGATTCAAACCAGTGCCACAATTTCAGCAAGGAGCTCTATATGTTAATATTGCTGTGTAACCATATGCCATGTTGTTTCACTTCTGCAAACAGATTGGAATAGTACAAACCCTGGTAACAGAATGGACCCTTGCAATAGTCATAGCACCTTCTTGGCCAGAGGACAAATGCCCCCCCATGCTGAGAGACCTTGGCCAGCCTTTTTAGCCTCTCTGAGCTTTATTTTGCCTGTTCTGTAAAACAAGATTAGTAACAGTGCCTGCCTCATAGGTTTTTTTGTGACAATTAACTAAAACGTAAGGCTCCCGCCCTGCCCCACCCCCCACCTGGCTGTTACCAAAGATTTTCAGTAACCAGTCTGAGTTATACCCCTCAGGCTCTACCTTCTAGAAATGCCACAAAAATGACACCCTAGGTGAGCCAGTTTGTGGGATTTTAGATCAGAAATTGTTGAATTATATTTCTAGAACTTTCTCTAGGTGCTGGGGTCATCAGAGACAAATCCCACAGCTGGTCAGTGTTTGGGGTGTGTCTGCTCCTTAGACAATGGTTGCACCAGCAAACACATCGGAGTCCCCACTGGCTGAGTCACATCTAGCATTTACATCTCATCTGCCAAGAGGAGCGCCATGATTGGCTCTGAAAGTGAAAGTCGCTCAGTCTTGTCCAACTCTTTGCGACCCCATAGACTATATAGTCCATGGAATTCTCCAGGCCAGAATCCTGGAGTGGGTAGCCTTTCCCTTCTCCAGGGGATCTTCCCAACCCAGGAATCGAACCAGGTTTTCCTGCATCACAGGTGGATTTTCTACCAACTGAGCTATCAGGGAAGTGCTGCTGCTGCTGCTGTTGCTAAGTTGCTTCAGTCATGTCCGACTCTGTGCGACCCCATGGACTGCAGCCCACCAGGCTCCTCTGTCCGTGGGATTTGCCAGGCAAGAGTACTGGCTTGGGGTGCCATTGCCTTCTCTGAGGGAAGCTCTGGCTATGCTCAAAAGTGTAGAAAGCTCCGAACCCTCACTGTGCCCAATGCAGGGAGCCCTTACAGCTGTGGCTGGTGATTCTTTCCAGAGCTGAAGCTGATGGAATTTGCAGCAAAGAAGTAAAATTCCATTTCAGCAAAGTCCATATCACTCCCCACTTTCCCCCTTTGTGATTTTACAGTCTAAATCCTTCCTGATAGTTACTGCATGTATTTCCCCCTGCCCTGAGAATCACTTATAGATAATTCCCAGATTAAAAGACACGTTTCTTCTGGTTCTGGAAATTCATTTTTACATCACAGCCCTGTGTTATCATATCTGCTTTGCAGACAAGTCATTGTTATTCAGGGCTTCCCCAGTAGCTCAGTGGTAAGAATCTGTTTGCAATGCAGGAGCCACAGGAGACTCAGGTTTGATCCCTGGGTCAGGAAGATCTCCTGGAGGGGCGTGGCACCCACTCCAGTATCCTTGCCTGGAGACTCCCGTGAACAGAGGAGCCTGGTGGACTATAGTCCACGGAGTCACAAAGAGTCAAACATGAATGAAGCAACTGAGCAAATACACATTGTTATTCAACAATGCCACAGGCATGTACTGACCTCCACCTGTTTGCCAAACCTTGTGAATAGATACAAGGATAAAAAGGTGAACCACGTCTGAGCCAGCCCTGGAAGCTGTGTCTTGGGTGACATGGAGACAGCTGTACCAACCAAGGACTGCAGGGCAGAGGGAGGTGGGGGAGGGGAAGGGCACCTGGCCAGGCTGCTGGAGGAAGAGAAGAGTGGCGATGGGACCTACTTGCTCCGGGTTAGCAAGGACCATGTCCCACCGTGTCCCCACTGTTTGGCTCTCCTGTGCTCCCCTCCAGTCCCTGCATGGCTGGCTCCTCAGGTTCCATTTAAAATGTTACCTCTGCAGGAAGATGCTCCTGTCCATCTGATGTGCAGTAGCCCCTCCTCCCAGCATTCTTTCACACTGGCATGTTTTATTTTGCTCACACCATCTATCATTAAACATTTCATTTACCTGTTCACTTGGACATCATATGTTTCCCTGACCTAGTAAATACCCAGTGAGCATTCATTTGCTGAATGACTGGCAGAGCCTCTAAATGAAGATGAATGAATGAACAACATACTCGTAGATGCTAAATCACTAGTTGACATCCCATGAACAATCTGGGAAAAGTTAAAAACAGTTAATGTAATAGATGTAATTACTATCTTTAACATATTGGAATTTTTCATGAGAATATTACACTGGGGGCTTCCATGATTACAGGATAAAATAGACCAAAAGTAATATAAGAGAAATTTTGTAGTGAGGTCCTACCAACTAGAAACATACATCTGAGTAAAGACTTTAGTTCTAGAGACTTCAGGGGAAAATGACTGTTAGTTTTAACAGTTTATTCCATTACTGGCCTGAATACAGGAAGCTCAACCAGATGTGGGAGGCTACTACAGGGTAGCCAGCCAGCCAGCCATACCCCAGAGAATATTTCCAGGATCTTCCATTACACACTGATACATGCATATGTAACATTTTTATAGGTAAATGCATATATTTTTGTATGTTTATGTGTATATATACGAGGGAATAATAAAATATGGGGAAACCGTTTAGCCAGTTCAGTTTGAGCTATACAGGTACCCCCAACAGGTCAGCTGTCCTATCTTTTAGGCACACTTGCAATGATGCATTCTGGAACATTCTTGGTACTATTAAATAGTGATTTCATTATCTGGCATAAGTGCCATGGACATTTGAAACAGTCTTACAGGTTTGGGCCGTATTTTTGTATTTCTGGAGAGTTAATCACCTGGAAAGATATAGTATGTATCACACTATTTAGGGCTTCCCAGATGGTTCTAGTGGTGAAGAACCCACTTGCCAATGCAGGTTAGATGTAAAGATGCAGGTTCGATCCCTGGCCCCAGAAGATCTGGAAGGTCCCCTGGAGGAGGGCATGGCAACCCATTCCAGTATTCTTGCCTAGGGAATACCATGGACAGAGGAGCCTGGTGAGTTGCAGTCCATAGGATCACACAGAGTCAGACATGACTGAAGCGACTTAGTACACACATGCATAGACATCACACTATTCAGTGACACTGTTTAGTGCCGAGCCCAGAGTAAGGAACCATGCATGCAGAAAACCTGAATGCACTAACGGTGGAAACAGACACACAATTAGCTGCTGTATGGAGCAGGGCTCCTGAAGTACACTGGGGACTTAGGGGACCTGTTAAAGGGATTGTCAATGTGACTGGGGTTCCTAGAAGGCTTTCTGAAGGTGGCTTCAACAGCTAGAATATGATGGCCAAGTAGGGTCTTGCTGGATGTAGAATAGGAGGTGCTGGGGCTCAGGGAGCAAGGATGGCCTTGCCAGACTAAAGGAACATGTTACAAAAGCAGGAGAATAAAAATAGCCTGCAGCGTTGAAGATGCATAGATGTGGGCAAGAACCAGATGAGGCTGCAGAAGCAAACAGGACCCTATCACTCAGATCACTAGGAATCTTGGGTTTGAAACCAGGGAATCTGAACCCTGTTCTGAAAGGTAAGGACTGTCGTGGAAGGATTGCCAGAGACCTGCCTCTTAGAAAGAAGCCTTCGGCAACTCTGAAGATGCATCAAGGAATTCCCTGGAGGTCCAGTGGTTAGGACCACAGTGCTTTCACTGATGTGGCACAGGTTCAATCTCTGGTCAAGGAACCAGGATCCACAGCCACATAGTGGGGTGGAAAAAAAAATCACATCAGATGGAAGGAAGCCCCCAGTTCTTAGCAATAACTTCAGGGAGTAGAGAACCAAGGAGGGGAGACAGAGATGGGAGAGAGTAGAAAGAGAGTGGCCTCAGGCTATGGGAGACAGAGGGGATCTGATGAAGAGAGGAGCGTGGAGGATGAGAACTGCTGTGCACCAGGCCTTGTTCTAGGCGCCTGGGCTCCAGAGTGGACAGAACAGAATGACAGCCCCACTTGATGGCTCTGGCAGCTCGTAGGAGGAGCCAAACAGAAATAAGCAAGTCTGTAGGCAATAAACCAGAGCTGGAGGACAATAAAGATAGCAAGGAATTCCCTGGTGGTCCAGCAGTTAGGAAGGACTCTGCACTTCTTCTGCAGGGGGCATGCGTTCTGGCCCTGGTCAGGGATCCCAAAGCATGGCCGAAAGAAAAAAAAAAAGGTAGCAGTCCTGATAGACAGAATGGGCCGCTTGAAATTTCAGACAAGTGGCTTGTGAAGGCCAGCAGGACCTGAGGAAACTCAGCCCAGAGGCTCTTCGGGGAAAAGCATTCCAGAAGGAGTGAACAGCAATGCAAAGACCCTGGAGCAGAGTATGTCTGGCTTGTTCCAGGAACTTCAAAGCGCCTGTGTAGCTGGAAGGACCAGGAAGGAGAATAGCAGATGAGATAAAGAGAGCTGCAGGGTGATGTGAGGGCAAGAAGGGCTGTGAGGAAACTTACAGGCTGTTGCAAGAACTTTGCCTTTTACTCTGAGTGAGATGGGAACCAGTGAAGGGTTGTGAGCAGGCAGAGGGGGATGTGCTCAGAACTTGGCTGCTATAATCAACTCTGGTTTAGGGTAGAGAACAGACAGGGAAGGGGCAAGGGCAGAAGCAAGCAGACCTCCTTTAGCTGTGGCAGCTGAGGTGGTGAAAGTCATCAGATCCTGGCTTTATTTTAAAGGCCAAGCCACCAGGCATTGCTGATAGAGTAGATGTGTCTGAGGGAGAGAAGTCAAGGTGACTTTGAGAATTTTGACCTGAGCAGCTACCAGATTGGGATTGCCATCTTCCAAGGTCAGAAGATCAGAAGTGGAGCTGGTTTCCAAGTGAGGAGGAGGACAATCAGGGATTACTTAGGGAAGTGGGTTTGAGATGGCAAGAAATACTGTTCAGCTAGCAGGGAATTATAGAGGCCTGGCTCTCACCTGGCCTTCAGATGGAGCTTGGGACAGGGTAGCTAGGAAGGCCAGATAGGCAACACCCTGCACAGGGTTCTGATGGGACCATCCTCTCGTCTCTTAGGGTGTTTGGAATTCTGTCTTTAATGTCTTGGTTCCTAATGGAGCTGTCTGTCATAATCACCAGGAAAGTGAAAAGTGAAAGTGGAAAGTGAAAGCGAAAGTTGCTCAGTCGTGTCCAACTCTTTGCAACCCCATGGACTATACAGTCCAAGAAATCCTCCAGGCCAGAGTACTGGAGTGGGGAGCCTTTCCCTTCTCCACAGGATCTTCCCAACCACCTTCCCAAAATGTGGGCTTTTTAAAGGTACAGATACCTGGGTCCCACTTCAAATCTATAGAACATGAATCTCAGAAGTGGGGACCAAACCTAGAAAAATATTCAAAATCTGCATCAGGTGATTGTAATGAGCACCACTGCATAAGATTCCCCCACATACAAGGGGCTTTCTGTTGGTTTTATTGCTGCTTTAAAACTAAGTGGGTCAAGACAATGAGAAGACAAGCTACAATTTTAGCTTGGGAAAAACTGTTTGCAGAACACATATTTGATAAAGGATTTTTATTCAAAATATACAAAGAATTCTTAAAACTCAACAATAAGAAAACAAACAATCCAATTAAAAAAATGAGCAAATGCTTGAACAAGTACCTCACCAAAGAATATATACAGATGGCAAATGAACATACAAAACGATGTTCAACATCATATGTCATTAGGAAATTGCAAATTAAAGCAACAGTAAGCTATCATCACATACCTATAAGGCCAAAATTCAAAACACTGAACAACACCAAATGCTGGTGAGGGTTTGGAGCATAAGGAACTCTCATTCATTGCTGGTGGGAATGCAAAACAGTACAGCCACTTGGGAAGAGTTAGGTAGTTTCTTGCAAAAGTAAACACATTTACCATACCATCCAACAGTCGCACTCCTTGGTATTTACTCAAAGGTGTTGAAAACTAATGTCCATACAAATACCTGCATACAAATGCTTATATTAGCTTTGTTCATAATTACAAAAATGTTGAAGAAACCAAGATGTTCTTCAGTAGGTGAATGGAATAAATAAATTGTGATATATCTAGATAATGGAATGTTATTCAGTACTAAAATGAGCTATCAAGCTATGAAAAGGCATGGAGGAATCTCAAATACATATTACATTGTTAAAGAAGTCAGTCTGAAAAGGCAATGTACTGTATGATTCTAACCATATGACCTTCTGGGAAAGACAAAACTACAGTGAGAATAAAAAGGTCAGTGGTTGCCAGGGGTTGAGGGGAGGGATAAATACTCGGAGAACAGGGGAAATCAATGGCAGAGAAACTACTCTGCGTGATACTGTAGTGGTGAATACGTGCCAGTGTACATTTGTCAAAAAACATAGAATATGCAATACCAAGAGTAAACCTGATGTAAACTATTGACTCTGGTTGATGAAAAGCAAAACTAAGGGGGTGAGAATTTATGGAGAGGGCAGACAAAGGAACATAGGAGTCTGCCCTTTGTGCCAGGGACTCAGCAGGGGCCAGAAGTAAGAGTAAGTGAATAGAACGGGCAATCACAGCCCTTGTGGAGCTTATATTCTAGAAAGCCTGTTTGAAAAGCATAGAGACAGGAAGGGAAAGCAAGAGTGCCTGGAAATTGTGCCTCAGACTGATCTGTCTCTGCCTAGAGAGAGGTTCCCTGTGGTATAGGGCAGGAAGGTAGCACACCCAAAGCTCTGTGCCAGGATAAGACCCCAAGGAGACGCTCTGTCATCATCCCACCTCCTTGGACCTCAGTGGAATGCTTACCACCTCAGCCCTAGGCAGCCCCTGTTTCTTCCTGCCCACCTCTCTCCCCTCAACAGATGCCTTGACATTCAAAAAGAATTGAAAATGGGATTGCAAAGGGATATTTGACACCTATGTTTACAGACGCATTATTCAAATAGCCCAAAATGAAAGCAGCCCAAGTGTCCACCAATGGATGGATGGATAAGCAAAATGTGACACGTCCATACAGTGGAATATTATTCAGCTTTAGGTGGGAAGTTCTGACACACAGTACAACATGAAGGAATCTTGAGGACATTATGCCAAAGGAAATGTCAGTCATATTTTTAAAAAAATTTATTGAAGCATGGTTTATTTGTGATATTGTTTTCATTTTTTCTGTACAACAAAGTGACTCAGTTATAAATATATGTATTGCTGAAAAGTCAGTCATAAAAGGACAATTATTGTCAACAAAATGTTAGTTCAGTACAGTTCAGTTCAGTTGCTCAGTTGTGTCCAACTCTTTGCGACCCCATGAACCACAGCACGCCAGGCCTCCCTGTCCATCACCAATTCCCAGAGTTCACTCAGACTCACGTCCATTGAGTCAGTGATACCATCCAGCCATCTCATCCTCTGTCGTCCTCTTCTCCTCCTGTCCCCAATCCCTCCCAGCATCAGTCTTTTCCAATGAGTCAACTCTTTGCCTGAGGTGGCCAAAGTACTGGAGTTTCATAAAATAACAATTGTCTTTCTTAATTAAAAAAAAAAAACTTTTTATTGAAGTATAGTTGATTTACAATGTTGTGCCAATCCCTGCTGTACAGCAAAGGGAGTCAATATACACATGCAGACGTTCTCTTTTATAATCTTTTCCATTATGGTTTATCACAGGATACTGAATATAGTTCCCTGTACTATACAGTAGGATTTTGTTGTTTATCCATCCTATATGTAATAGCTTACATCTGCTAATCTCAGACTCCCAATCCTTCCCTTCCCCATCCTTCTCCCTCTTGGGAAGCTCAAGCCTGGGATCCATGTCCGTGAGTCTGTTTCTGTTTCATAGATATGTTCATTTGTGTCATATTTTAGATTCCACATATAAGTGATATCATATGGTATTTGCCTTTTTCTTTCTGACTTAGTATGATAATCTCTAGTTGCACATGAAAGGCCAATTCTTGTATGAGGTACCTAGACAGGGAGTTAAATTCCTTGAAACAAAGGTTGATTACCAGGAGTTAGAAGAAGGGGAGGGAATGAGGAGCTGTTGTTGAATGGGTACAGAGTTTCAGTTTGGGAAAATTTAAAAAAGAGTTGCAGTGCTAAATAGTGGTGATGGTTGCATAACAGTGTGGATGTATTAATACTCAGATTCTGAACTGTACACTTGAAATGGTACATTTTATGTTAGGTGTAATTTACCACAATTTTATAAAAGGGAGTTAGGTACTTTTTATGATCAGTCAATGAACTTTTGGCTGTGCTGGGTCTCATTTAGGTTTGGGCTTTCTCTAGCTGCGTTGAGGGGGCTGCTCTCCAGATGCAGCCCGTGGGCCTCTCACTGCCATGGCTTCTCCTGTTGTGAAGCATGGGCTTCAGGAGCTGCAGCGCGTGGGCTCAGTAGCTGTGGTTCTCCTCTGCTATGCTGTCCCCCGGCCTCAGAGCTGCAGCTTCTGCTCTAGAAGCTGGCTCGCTTTCTCAATTCCCTGGCTCGCACTTGGACTCACAGGGCACTCCCTACCTCATTCTCCAGAAAGGTTCTTTCATCTTCAGCTCCCCTGCTCACTGCCTCTTCCCTGTAGCCCCCAGTTCACATTTTCAAGAAGTCAGATTGGTCATCCCACCTGGGGGCACAGGCACATTATAAGTGTCTGGCAAGTTTATGGGCTGGTATGCCTGCCCCAGTCAGCTTTGCCAGGTTAGTAGACAGCCTCCTGGGCAGTCCAGTCAGCAGGGCTCTGGCCACCCTACCCCTCAGTGGGCTGCAGGGATGGGGAGTCCTGAGGATGGGATTCACTGGAACAGCAGTGACCTAATAGGAGCCCTTCAGCCTGACTGGTCCTCTCTCCATCCCAAAGTCAGCCGTCTCTCCCTCCCTTCACTGTCCCCAGAACTGCACACCATTATTTGTTATTCTGTTGCTCATACACTCTGGAAACAATAAGTTATACATAAGGCAAGGCCTGCCTTATTCACTTTTATACACCCAAATCACCATATGGTAGCAGGCAAATGTTTGCTAATAAACTAATTAATGGGCAGAAGAAAACAGAGAGTTATGGATTTGTTTTTCTTTTTTGATATTTATTTTGATTTGGCTGCACCAGGTCTTAGCTGCAGCACTTAGGATCTTTGATCTTTGTGACATGCCGGATCGTTAGCTGTGGCATGTGAACTCTTAGCTGTGGCATATGGAAATCTAGTTCCCTGACCAGGGATCAAATCCAAGCCCCTGCATTGGGAGCATGAAGTATCAGCCACTGGACCTCCAGGGAAGTCCAGAACCATGGATTTGGAATTGGAAGACCCCAGTTGAGTCACCCAAGATTAACCTTTGTGACCTTTGAAAAAGCATCTAATTTCTCTGGGCCTCGGCCTCAAATTCTGCAGCATAAATGAGCTAAAATCCACCAGTGGTCCAAAATGTGTTCCACTCCATCTCTGCAGAGGAGTTAAACAAGTGTCTTTCCAGCAGAATTTCTTAAGGTCTTTCACATGATAATGGACCTTACAAACTTTCCAGAGAGAGAACACTTCCCAAATGCATTTGTCCCTATAGTCCTTTAAACTTGGACATCCTATGTGGCTTGGGCAGAGAAGATGAAACATCTGTTTGGGATGCACATAATTCTAAGGGCTGATTTAGCCTCCAAGAATTTTGACTACATATAAATCCATCTACCACCTCCTGTCTACTCACCCGGGAGAAACTGCTTTGGGTTTTAGATTGGCTACCTTTAGCTGTTTCCTGTATATCTCTCTCCCTCGAGGTTGTCTGAGGTTCATTTTCCTCTGTGTGTTTACCTGTGAACTGAAGGTAACCAAGGCCACTGAGTCAGATTCTATGAAGCTGTTTCTCCTTATCTCGAGGTGACGTGGTACCTCCTATTTCCAAGAAAGATAAGGCACTGACACACCAGGCTACTGCGGCAGAAAAACCACACGAAGGCATCTGAGAGGGCAGCCGTGACCTAGGAAGTCCCCTGAGTTGTCATGTCACTGCCAGATCAGTATCTCGGCCATGTAATTAGTGGGAAGCATAATCTAACTTGTGGCTTTATCGTAGGAAAAGAAAGTTGAGTAGCTTTCGGGCTTCCCTTGTGGCTCAGCTGGTAAAGAATCTGCTTGCAATGCAGGGACCTGGGTTTGATCCCTGGGTTGGGAAGATCCCCTGGAGAAGGGAAAGGCTACCCACTTTATCATTCTGGCCTGGAGAATTCCATGGACAGTCCATGGGGTCGCAAAGAGGCGGACACACCTGAGCCACTTTTCACTTGCACTTACTTGCGCTTAAGTAGTTTTCATGACTTTGATTAGTGGTCAGATAGTATAACTGACTGGGGAACAAGATGTACTGTGAAATCAAAATTCAGGGTGCTGGGACTGCCAGAGCTGGGAAGTGCTCTCCTGTAGTAGTTTCTGGGGCTGTTCTCAGAAAGGACCTGAAAACTGGGTGCCTTAAAACAACAGAGTTCTCTTCAGGCCAGAAGTCTGAAGTCAGCTTGTCCACAGTACCATATTCCTACAAAGCTCCTTGGGAAGGGTCCTTGCTTGGCTCTTCCAGCTTCTGATAGCCCTAGATGTTTTCCAGCTCTTGCCAACATAGCTCCAATCTCTGCCTCCACCTCCACATGGCTTTCTTCCTCCTAGATCTGTGTCCAAATGTACCTCTTCTTAAAAGGACACCAGTCATATTGGATTGGGGGCCACCCTCATGACTTCATCTTGAGTATATTGGCAATAACCCTTTCTCCAAACAAGGTCACAGTCACAGGAACCAGAGATTAAGGCTCCAGCATATCTCTTGGGGAACATGATTCAAAACATAACATTTTAAGAAAAAACATGCTTTGGTCTTTTTTGAAAGTTGTGTTGCCTTTTAAAAAATATTTTACATTTTTATTTATTAGACTGTGTTGACACAGTCAACATGGGGACATGGCGAATCTACTTCCCTGTCCAGGAATAGAATCTGGGCCCCTGCATTGGGAGCATGGAGTCTTAGCCACTGGATCACCAGGGAAGTCCAAACAATAAGCATGCTTAGGGAATTCCCTGGTGGCCTAGTTGTTAGGAATCCAGGTTTTCACTTCAGTAGCCTGAGTTCAAACCCTGGTCAGGAAACTGAGATCCTCTAAGCTGTGCGGTGCAGCCAAAGGGAAAAAGCCTGTTTGGGTGCCAGCTGCATGTGGTATGTTTCACTTGCCCCTCTGAGCCCTACCTGTGAACAATGACTATCTTATCTCTTCTTTTGGGCCTGTTTTTGGTTTTGAGAGAGGTGAATCCAGAGTCTAGGCACCTTCAGTATGAAAGGTAGCATTTAGGGCCAAGTATGTCCAGAGTACTTAAGATCATTTTTGCAGATGAGGGTACATCTCAAGTTACTGTAATGCAGGGCTTAGCAGCCAGCTGGGCTCTGGTTCGAATCCTGCGTCCACCACTTGGTACCTGCGTGGCTCTGAGCATGGCGCTCTGCTACTCTGAACTGTGGCTTCCTCATAGGGAGATGGGATTGATACAATCCCTTGGGAGATATGTGGCAATATCCGCAGATATTTTTGATTGTCACAATTGAGGAATGCTATTGGCATTTAGTGAGTAGAGAGAGGCCAGGGATGCTGCTAAACATCCTACAATGCACAGGACAGCCCCCACAACCAAGAATTATCTGGCTTCAAAGGTCAACAGTTAGAAGGTGGAGAAACCCTGTCCATCATATGGAGTTGATAATAATCTTTGAAAATAAGGCAGGCAGGGTGCCCAGTACATGCCTGGCATAGTGTCAGTCCAATAAATGGTAGGTTTACATGTTGAACAGTAGAGAGTTTGTGACAATCTCACAAAAAGTATGCGAACTCATTAGAATTTTCAGAGTAGAAATAGGAAAAAGGCTCTCAAACTCAGTGTTATCCCTGAATTATGAATTCCCAAGAAACAAAAGGAATGGAAAAATACAGTTGGCTAATGCAGGTAACGAGTCATTTAGAAAGGATGAAAAATTAGTGGCATGCTTGTTATGTCACATATGTTGGCCTCTTTTCTTGCATCACTCATTTAATCCGTTTAGCAACATTAGGAGGTAAGAATCTTTATTTCCAATTTATAGGTGAAGAAACTGAGGCTCATAAGAGTTAAGATCCTATCCCTGGGTTACGTATCTATAAGTGGTAAAGTTGGTATTTGAATCCAAGTTTCTCTGTTACCAAGCCATGACTCTCTTTTGCCCTGCCCTGACTCATATGTAATCATTGCAAATGACAAACTTATTAGTCATGAACCCAGCAATGTGGATGCTGAGGAATGCAGCCAGGGAGGTCCTCAGGAGAATAAGGAACCTGTTGAAGGTGCCTCACGATTTCAAAATATTTCTACCACTCTAAGATCTCTTCTCTTCTTCCCTGACTATGAATCCAGGCCCTTCTTGATGTTCTGTCCGGTGAATCTGACAGCTGGACCTGGCCTGCCCTTGGGGAACAATACAAATGCTAAAAAACGAACCCATTTGCTTCCCATCAGTTTCCCATGACAAATCCTATTCCCTCAGGGTCACAGAGCACCAGCATTCTACAAAGAAGAGAGCATCTATTCTAACCCGAGATGTAACAACAACAGCACAAAAGTTGGGGGTGAGAAAATGGAAGTGTACTTGTGTACAATTTTTGAATACATGTGACGTGGTAAGATATCACATGAAGGTAGACAGTGATAAATTAAAGATACACACTATAATAGAAACCCTAAAACAACCACTAAAATAATGATACAAAGATTTACAGCTAATGAGTCACAAAGGAGATAAAAGGGAACAGTTCACCAAAGAAGATAAACAAATGGCCAGTAAGCACTTGAAAAGATGCTCAACATCATTAGTTGTCATGGAAATGCAAATCAACACCATAGTGAGATACTGCTTTATACCATCTAGGATGGCTATAAATGTAAAGATAGATATGAACAAATTTTGGAGAGAATGTGGAGAATTTAGAAACTGCATATACTGCTAGTGGGAATGTAAATGGAGCAGTCACTTTGTAACTGACTGGCAGCAATTCAAATACAGAGTTATCATTTGTTGTAGTTGTTGAGTCTCTAAGTCATGTCCAGCTCTTTGCAAATGCATGAACTGCAGCATTCCAGGCTTCCCCATCCTTCACTATCTCCTGGAGTCTGCTGAGTTGGTGAAGCCATCCTACCGTCTTATCCTCTGTCACCCCTTCCTCCTCCTGCCCTCAATCTTGCCCAGCAACAGGGTCTTTTCCAAAGAGTTGGCTCTTCACATTAGGTGGCCAAAGTATTGGAGCTTCAGGTTTAGCATCAGTCCTTTCAGTGAATATTCAGGGTTGATTTCCTTTAGGACTGGGAATTATCATATGACTGAGCAATTCTACTCCTAGGAATATACACAGGAGAAATGAAACATATGTCCACCCAAAACATGAATATTTGTGGCAGCATTATTCATGAAATGTCCATTAACTGATGAACGGATAAACAAATGTGGTATATCCATACAGTGAAATTCATAAAGGAATGAAGTATGGATACGTACTGCAACATGGGTGAACCGTGAACACATTCTACTCAGTGAAACAAACCAGTCACAATAGGCCCATATTATATGATTCCATTTGTATCAAATGTCCAGATTAGGCAAATCTATAAAGGCAAAAAGTAGATTCGTATTTGCTTAGGGCTGGGGGAGGGGTAGAAATGGGAGGATTTGGGGTGATAGTTAAAGGTATGAGGTTTGTTTTTGGAGTGATGTTCTATAAATATGGTGATGGCTACACAATTCTGTGTATATACTAGAAATCACTGAATTACACATTTTTTAAATTGGTGAATTGTATCTCAAAAAAACTGTTACAAAAAAGTAATCAATCCAAAAGTAGGCAGAAAAAGAGGGAAAAAGATTAAGTGGAACAAAGAGAAAATAAACATCAAGATGGTCAATTTAAACTTAATTGTATCAATCATCACATTAAATTTAAACAGTCTCTATCTCATTTATACTCTAATCTAAGATCAGTTTAAAGCACTTGCTTTCAAGCTATGCATCAGAGTCATCTGGAGGTTTAACAAATACCCAGAGTCTAATGGAACTGGTCTGGGGGTGAGGAGCCTGGGTATTGAGATTTTCACAAGTGCCCCTGGCATTCTCATGCGGTGCCAAGGGAAGAACCACTGCCTATAAAACATAGTGTTTATACTGCAGTCTTTCTTGAATACATTTAGGGTTTTTCTGGCATATCTGAGCAC
The DNA here is from genome assembly GCA_917880005.1 of Nanger dama. NCBI lineage: Eukaryota > Metazoa > Chordata > Mammalia > Artiodactyla > Bovidae > Nanger > Nanger dama. The sequence continues at coordinate 36,890,185 of CAKJTW010000022.1, forward strand.
CATCTGGACCTGGAGAAATATATATGGGACAGCTATATCAAATCCCCAAAGGAAAACAATATAGTTAAATTTTGTCTTAATACTGTTGCCTGTCAAGATTCTGAACCTGAGACCACTGAGTCCCCGGTGGAAAGAGATTACCAGATCTGAGAACATGTCATGGTCACAGCAGCCCTGATCCGAGACTTTCCCCTTAGTGATGGCCAGAAAAATGAAAAGGGAGAGATTCCCCATTGAGGGGTTCAATTGTATTTAGCTCTGCGTCTTCCTGTCTCTTCCTCACCACCCCTGGATCACACTTTGGGGGATGATGTTTACATCCTTCAAGGTTAATTTCTAAGGAAGTCATTCTTGGAAGTAGGACTATGACTCCAGATTATCAAGTCTTACTTTCCCAATATTTAGGAGAAATGTAGCTTAATAAGAATGGCAATGGCAATGGTGAAAAGGGAGAGAAGGTGAGAACCAGAAAAGTGCATCATAAATTGAACTTGGCACGGTGTTAACATTGGGACTGGTGTTGCCAAGTGAACCTAAAATGGGAGGCAGAGCAGAGGAGGCCCGCCTGCTGCCTGTGCGTGTATGACAGCTGTCTCCCCTACCTCCAGCCAGAGGAACTTCCTCCTCCGGCCCACGGGCTGCTTGAAGGAGGCTCCTCACCCCGTTCACAGAAGTGCGGGGCCCAGGGGCATTGCCTGATTCCCTCCTCTGCCTCTGGAGCATTCTGAGTCTCCTAATTCGGCACCAAGAAATCAGAGCGCTAAGCTTCACCAAGAAGTATGTTTCAGAAACCCTCCAATTTAATCAACAATAAAGAATCAGCTATACTGTGAGAAAGCAGAAGTCTGAAACTAACTGCACATGTTGCTTTAAAGAGGAAATGAATAAAGCAAATGGGAGCTAGAGTTCCTAAGTGTGACAGTGATAATCACATTGCCTTTAAAAATTAATGAATATTATTTCCTATAATAATCATAACTCTGGGCACTACCACCAGAGGCAACATGGAGCCTCTGATGGTAATGTTCTCCATTCTGGTACTGCAAATGAAGCCACCTTGTTCTGTTGGGACTTTGCTATAATAATCTCCAGCCAAATGCTCCATAAGGAATAAAATAACACTCAGAGAAGCATTTAAGATGTCAGGGGAAATGACAAAAGCCTTCAAACTGTCAGACATGAAATGAAACAATTTATGAGTCAATAGAAGATGAGTTTTGTAAGGAGGAATTTGATACAAAGAAACCCAAACTGGTACTGTCAAAATTTCTTTCCTGCCTTTCAATCCACTTTCCCAGAAGAAGGCCAAGTCCACTGAAGGAAAGAAAAATAACACTTCTGGGTTCCCAGGAAGTTGTAAATTGAAGTGCCTGTTTTTAACTGCTCTTGAGTTCAGTTGTGGGGGCTCAGGCTAAGCCATTTAGTAAAACCAAAACAGATGCAGCCTTGCTTACAAGAAAGAGAGCTGTTTCTTCCATGTATCTCAACAGAGAAATAGGTTCTAACAGCAGTGACCCCTTGGCGGATAAACTGGCACATTTACAAACAGACAAATGGATTGCCAATGGGAAATTTTTTTTTTTTTTACAATCCTTTCTATTTACTTTATTGTCATAGAAATGTTTTGATTAATTTTCTTAAAAAACAGGACTTTGAGGGGAAAAATAGTTCCTCAATAGACAACCTGAATAGGTCTATATCTATTAAGAAAATTGAATCAATAACCTTCCAAAACAGAAAGTGCCAGGCCCAGATGGGTTCACCAGTGAATTCTGCCAAATAAATGTGGAAGAAATGATACCAGTTCTCTATGATTCCTTCCCAAAGATAGAAGCAGAAGAAATACTTTCTTAACTTATTCTATGAGACCAGCACTACCCTAATACCAAAGCCAGACAAACACATTACATTATTTCATGCAAAGGAACATTTCTGTATAGTATCATGATGTTAGTGGAGTTGTGGCACCATTTTGAGACCAGTCATTCAGAGTTTAAAGAAAAAAAGAATTAAAATGTTAAGTGTAGACATCATGAACTTTTAAAAGTCAAAAATTATTATAGCTTTTCAAACTAGAAAGGAAAAGGGCACTGAATCACCCTATAAGTTTTAATTTCAAGGAAGGTAAATATCAATTGCTATAATCCACATAAACAAAAAGCACCTTAAAAAAAAAAACAAAACAGTAAATGATTCTTGAATCAGAAAAGAGAATATCACTCTGCTATCTCTAGCTGTGATGGGTCCATTTCTTGCTCTGACCTCATAAGGAGCCATTGTTATAGAATTCCAGACACCTATGTAGGTCTCTGGCTAGGCCAAGGTTTTTGGTCAGTCTAGCCCTGGAAGCTCGGAGAAGGCAATGGCACCCCACTCCAGTACTCTTGCCTGGAAAATCCCATGGACGGAAGAACCTGGTAGGCTGCAGTCCATGGGGTCGCTAGGAGTCCGACATGACTGAGCAACTTCACTTTCCCTTTTCACTTTCATGCATTGGAGAAGGAAATGGCAACCCACTCCAGTGTTCTTGCCTGGAGAATCCCAGGGACGGGGGAGCCTGGTGGGCTGCTGTCTCTGGGGTCGTACAGAGTCGGACACGACTGAAGCGACTTAGCAGCAGCAGCAGCAGCAGCCCTGGAAGCTAGCTTTTGGTCATCTGAGGGATTTTTATCAAAGTTAAATTTTTTCTTCTTTAGCTTTTGTCTATTTTTCTTACTATTCCCCTTGCCCCCTTCTTTCTCTCATTTCCCTCTATCCTTTTACTTTTTCTAATTTAAAAAATTTCATCCCACTTTTATTTTGTCTTTATTGTGTTTTACTTTTTATTTTTCATTTAATTTTTCTCACATTTTTCTTCTTTTCAATTTCCCTCATTTTTCTTTATTTTTTTTTCACCTTTTTCTTTATTATGGGGGTGGACACTGAGCAGAATACATAATATTCCCTTCAACATGTCCATGGAGTATGAAAAACTGCTCAAGAAATCCATCATCCTCAACCTCATCAAAGGAGGCTCTTGAGAAGAAATCATAAAGGATTCATGTATCAACATAGGCCATGGGAGGGACTAATACCTTACACAGAGCCATTACCTGACCACAAGGATCCCAGGTAGACTGAGCTGATGGTGTCCATGGGCTACGCATGGGGAGGGATCCGTGACTTGTAAATGGGCCAGAAGTATGATGAACTGAAGTGATGGTCACCTATGTGCTCCTAGCCAACAAGATATCTGAGCTGGAGGGCTGTCTCATTACCCTGAAACTGGCTCCTTTGACTAATCTAACCAACAGCTTCCCTCCGTATCTATCCTGCAAAGTATAGCTCCCCCAAAGCAGCAGACCTTCATTCCTACTCTGAGAACAGTCCGAGCAGCAGCACATGAACGTCAGGGGCCTGACAGCAGGGATCAGCAGTTCCGATGGAAAGCCAGCAGCAGCCTACCTGGCTGGAGAAGACCACCCCAGTACCATCCTTTGTGGCCCTGTGGTCTCCCCCTGCACCCACACATCACCAGCAGCACTGGCGGAACCCCCAGACGGACCCAAACTCCCCAGAGGGTATCCTCCAAAGAAAACTCCGTCCACATCGGGCAGCTTAGACAGGGTCTGACCACCGAGTTTGCCTGACAATGTGGCCCCAGCCTCTCCCCCAGCAGTAGCCAGGGGCCAATGGGAAGGTAAAAGCCCTTTACCTTCATCTGCACCTGTGTTTCAGGTCAATCAGAAAGAACCAGCCTGAAGCTGAAAGCCGAGCGAGCAACGATGAAACCTCAGTTAGTCCAGGCAGTAGTATAAACCAGAAAGCACATCGGGAGGTCAGCTGGGCTCCCTGCACTTTACACAGGATGATCACAAGATCCATGGAGCTCAAAGAGGTGGTTCAGGAGATCAGATACTAGAAGAAAACATTTGCGGGTGGGAGCTGAGCTGCTGTGGGTAAGGGCCCCTCCTGGAGAGGACTTTGCGTGGTGGAGGATGCAGTGTGCAATCTGTCCGGGCTTCACTCAGGAGTTCAGATAAGGAGATATCCACCATCTCTATGGCCCTTCAAAAGCACAGTATCCAAGATAACTGGCAGTTCAAAGGACTGCCACGGGACACGAAGGAGACAAGAGGAGAGGACCCTGGCTGGAGCCCCAGGCCAGCCCCTGCCCTGCACCTGGATGAACTTCTGAGGCTAGACTGTTACCCTGGGCATTTCTCCTCTTCCCTGCTCTTCTCCATCCTGTCTTCTGTGTTTGTGGGGGAGGGGAAATGGCTCAGTAGAAATAAATGCAATAAAAAAACATATTTGGGGGCTTCCCTGAGTAAACGCAGGAGACATGGGTTAGATCCCTGACCCAGGAAGATCCCACATGCCACAGAGCCTCTAAGCCTGTGCGCCACAACTATTGAGCCTGTGCTCTTGAGGCTGGGAGCTGCAGCTACTGAAGTCCATGTATTCTAGAGCCCATGCTCCACAAAAGAAGCCACCACAATGAGAAGCCTGAGCACCACAACTAGAGAGTATCCCCTGCTGTCCACAACTAGAGAAAATCCCATGCAGCAACCAAGACCCAGTACAGCCTATATAGATATAGGAAACATTTTGTTTAAACATAATCATTTCAAAAAACTACCCTGCTTTATTGCTACACCTGTCACAAGACACTCATCAACCACTGGGCAAGAAATAGGCCCTTGCCAAGATTTTCTCATGACCCAATTGAATAAAAACAAAACCCTCTTTTCTTGGGGTAAATCACAGCCTGGTGAAACTTTCCTGAGAATGAGATGAAGGTCAATGAGTTGTAAAGGGGACAACATGTGGAGCCATGACACTGTCTTTTCTTGCTGGAGAAACAAGACCTGAGGATCACATCTGTATGATACACTTCACCGTGAGGCAACCACTTCAGTATTTATAAGCTTAAAACAATGCATTTGCATTCTGTCTCATGACACCCAGGCTTCTGGGTCCCCAGTCCCTAACTTGGGGATGTTCACGGGTCTCTTCGATTAGCTCCAGACTCACCTTCTTGGATCCTTGTTCCCCTTCAACTTCCTCCTCTCCACCCTGGGTCACATATCCCTCCTCCCTGAAATTATCCTGTCCTTTCTTTTTACCCTTTGAGTTCAAAGAGCACTCCTTTTTATTTTTAAAGATTTCCTCCCAGTCTTTGTTGAAGTCTGACTGAAGCACACTAAACTGCATATATTTAAAGAGTATAATTGTATAGGTTTTGACATACTAATACATACAACCATGAAACTCCAAACATTTCTAGCATCCCCCAAAGTTTCCTTGTATCCTTGTTTAAACCCATTAATCCTATCCCAAGAAACTGCTGATCTGCTTTCTCTGTATATAGTTTGTATTTTTCCATGGAATCATAAAATATTTAGGTTTTTTGGGTGGGGGTGTGGCCTTCAGTATGGTTTTGAGATTCTTCAATATTGTGGGTTCAGTGTAGCTCAGTTAAGTCGTTCAGTCATGTCCGACTCTTTGTGACCCCATGAACCACAGCATGCCAGGCCTCCCTGTCCATCACCAACTCCTGGAGTTCACCCAAACTCATGTCCATTGAGTCAGTGATGCCATCTAACATCTCATCCTCTGTCGTTCCCTTCTCCTCCTGCCCCCAATCCCTCCCAGCATCAGAGTTTTTCCAGTGAGTCAATTCTTCACATGAGGTGGCCAAAGTATTGGAGTTTCAGCTTTAGCATCAGCCCTTCCAAAGAACACCCAGGACTGATCTCCTTTAGGACAGACTGGTTGGATCTCCTCGCAGTTCAAGGGACTCTCAAGAGTCTTCTCCAACACCACAGTTCAAAAGCATCGATTCTTCAGCGCTCAGCTTTCTTCACAGTCCAACTTTCACATCCATACATGACCACTGGAAAAACCATAGCCTTGACTAGACAGACCTTTGTTGGCAAAATAATGTCTCTGCTTTTGAATATGCTATCTAGGTTGTTCATAACTTTCCTTCCAAGGAGTAAGCGTCTTTTAATTTTATGGCTGCAATTACCATCTGCAGTGATTTTGGAGCCCCCAAAAATAAAGTCTGCCACTGTTTCCACTGTTTCCCCACCTATTTGCCATGAAGGGATGGGACCGGATGCCATGATCTTCATTTTCTGAATGTTGAGCTTTAAGCCAACTTTTTCACTCTCCTCTTTCACTTTCATCAAGAGGCTTTTTAGTTCCTCTTCACTTTCTGCTATAAGGGTGGTGTCATCTGCATATCTAAGGTTATTGATATTTCTCCTGGCAATCTTGATTCCAGTGTGTGCTTCTTCCAGCCCAGCGTTTCTCATGATGTACTCTGCATAAAAGTTAAATAAGCAGGGTGACAATATACAGCCTTGATGTACTCCTTTTCCTATTTGGAACCAGTCAGTTGTTCCATGTCCAGTTCTAATGGTTACTTCCTGACCTGCATTCAAGACTCTCAAGAGGCAGGTCAGGGGGTCTGGTATTCCCATCTCTTTCAGAATTTTCCACAGTTTCTTGTGATCCACACAGTCAAAGGCTTTGGCATAGTCAATAAAGCAGAAATAGATGTTTTTCTGGAACTCTCTCCCTTTTTCCATGATCCAATGGATGTTGGCAATTTGATCTCTGGTTCCTCTGCCTTTCCTAAAACCAGCTTGAACGTCTGGAAGTTCATGGTTCATGTATTGCTGAAGCCTGGCTTGGAGAATTTTGAGCATTACTTTACTAGCGTATGAGATGAGTGCAATTGTGTGGTATTAATAGTTTTTTCTTTATTACTGAGTAGTATTCTACTATATGGATAATATACCACAATTTGTTTATCCATTCTCTACTGGTGGATTTAGGTTTTTTCTGGGTTTTTGCTTTATAAGAAAGTTCCTACTAAAATTCACGTAGAAGACTGGGTTTATGCTTTCATTTCTCCTTGATAAATATTTAGGAATGGAATTGTTGGGTTTTTCCCTGGCAGCTCAGATGGTAAAGAATCTGCCTGCAATGCAGGAGACCTAGGCTTGATCCCTGGGTTGGGATGGTCCTCTGGAGAAGGAAATGGCTGTCCACTCTAGTATTCTTGCCTGTAGAATCCCATGGGCAAAGGATTCTACCAGGCTATAGTCCATGAGGTCTCAGAGTCAGACATGAGCGACTGATATTTACCTTTTCATGCTAGATGTATGTTGAGCTTTTTAAGAAATTGCCAAACTGATTTCCAAAATGGTTGTATCTTCTCACACTGCCACTAGCAATGTATGTGAGTGTCAATTGCTCCACATTCTCACCAACATTTGGTATGGTCAATCATTTAAAATTTAGCCATCCTGTTGTGACTTTTGCTTGTTTCAGTGCACAGTAGTTTAGCTACATTTTGGCTTTATTTACTTTCTTTTTTAGGACTTTTATTTATGTGGCTGTGTCAGGTCTTAATTGTGGCATGCAGAATCTTTAGTTGTGGCTTGCAAACTCTTAGCTGCGGCAAGTGAATTCTTAGTTTCATCATGCGGGATCTAGTCCTGGGATCAAACCCAGGATCCCTGCATTGGGATCATAGAGTCTTAGCTACTAGACCACCAGGAAAGTCCCTGGCTTCATTTCTAAAAGGTGGAACATAACACTTCTGTTTATAGGAAACAAAACCAGATTATGTCTGCTGTTCCAGTGAAGTTAATAGTTTCCTTCTTACCCTCCAAAGTGTTCTAGATTAAACAATAAAAATGTTCCAGCCCAACTAGCAATGCCCCTAGGCTGTCCATCCATAGCCACAAAAGCCCATTAAGGCATTCTGATCAACAAAGATTTCTCCCTCCTCTTAAGATATTTTCAGGTTAAATTTTTTTTTTTTTTATCACAACAGAATTACAGGAGGAAAGGAGTAGCATAATAAAGCCTAGTGTTAGGGTGAGGAAGCAAGTAGAGGAGATAAAGGGGGTCAGACAAGATCCTGTTGACTTTTGGGCTGCACGCAGTCATGAGGAACATAAGTAAGATCTATTCCCTAACTTTCCCTCACAAAGGCCCCCCCTTTTTTTTGTCTCGCTAATTTGATTTGGATTTCTGTCATCTGCAATTAAGAGTCCCAACCAGTATACAAAGAAAGGCAACGGCGTTTTGTCAAGTCTTGGTTGGCTCACATTTCATCTCTGAAGTATCTCTGCCTTCCCTGAGAGTTGGCTTTTGCTGACCTAGCCTGGGGAATTTAAAGCAGAAACATCGGTCACATTGATTGGGGATGAAACTTCAGAGGTCAATGAACACCCAGGATCAAAGTATTCAGTGGTATCACCTCACGGTTTGTTTAACTGAATACTCCATGGGGTCGCTAAGAGTCGGGCACGACTGAGAGACTTCACTTTCACTTTTCACTTTCATGCATTGGAGAAGGAAATGGCAACCCACTCCAGTGTTCTTGCCTGGAGAATCCCAGGGACAGAGGAGCCTTGGTGGGCTGTCGTCTATGGGGTCGCACAGAGTCGGACACGACTGAAGCGATTTAGCAGCAGCAGCAGCTGCTCCATGTACTCGCTGTAATACAGCCGACTCTTTAATTTTTAAACTGTCGTTTAGTGGCATGATGCAAAACCCTTCTGAATTTTGAGAAGCCAGCTTCCATTTCCAACTAGCATGTTCTTCCTCCTTAATAACTAGATTTAATTCTTACAGAAAATATCCATATTTACTCAGAGCGCTAAACGTGCAAATGAGCAACGCAGTAAGTGACCTCGAACACAACTCTAACCGGCGGTGTCCGCCCCTCTCCTAGTAGCATAGAGTTGCTAGGGTTGTAAGTAAGCAGGGTAAAGGTAATACACTAGAGGAAGAAAAGAGGAGGCCGAAAGAGGGCAGCGGAAGATAAAAGTTCCCATTCAGTCCTCGAATGTTCTCAGAACACAGGCTAGGCTCTCGACCCGTAGGTGTGCCTCCCACACAGGGAGTGTCTTCGCCCTGTCCCCACGCCCCAAAGACGGACTAAATTTGGGCTGACGGCCCGGTAGCGTTTGCCACACCCCTGGCTGCAGCCCACCGAAAAGCTGTCGGGAGTCCTGCCTCGGGGGAGACTAAAAACCCTCTATGCCGTGCACCCAGCCTTTGGTCCCCGGTAGCAACCTGTGCTCGGGGGTAGCGGACCGCAGAACAGCCTTCGGGTGACCCGCCGCAGCTCGGGTGGCGTCGGCCCCGCCTCTTCAGCCTCTAAGCCCCGCCTCCACGCTCCCGGGGCCCGCCCCCTTCCGCGCAGGCCCTGCTTCTGCTTTCGGGGTTCCATCACCACCTCTTCGCGCTGGGGCCAGCCCTCTCGCAGCATAGCCCCGGCTCTCACACTCTTGGGCCTCGAATTCCACCATCTCGCGTCCTGGCACCGCCCCCGCCCCCCGCGGCCCCGCCTCCTGAACATCAGGGCCCGCCCCGCGCTCTCGGGTTTGAAGCCCTGGTGTCCGGGCTAGAGCTCCGGCCCCGCCCCCACGTGCCCTCGGAGTCCGGGGGAGGGTTGGCGCTCGCGAGGAGGCGTGGCCGTAGTGAGGGAGGAGGCGCGGGCCTGGCGGCCAGGACTTTGGCTTTGACACAGACGGCGATCGGCGGCCGTGGCTTTGGTGCTGGGCTCTGGACCCGATTCTTGCGATCCCGCGTCCAAGTCGGGGGGAAGGACTTTTCGTTTGGATGAACGCAACTGCGGCAGCGCCGCCAGTCCTGGTGCAGCCGCAAGACTTGGTGCAGCCGCAGCGGCCGCATTTCACCGCCGCTGCCGCCTCCGCGAAGCCCTGCAGCTCTTGCCGGTTCTGAGAGAGCCACTCAAGAGTTTTCTCCAGCAGAAACAGCTGGGACGCGCGGCCCGGGGTGGCGTGGGAGGGATCCCGCGACCAGCCGCTGATCAGCACTTGCGCCGGCGCTGTCCCGGGCTGGGCTCAGGCTTCGGAGCCGCAGGTGGAAGGAGGACGCCCCGAATGAGCAGCTGAGAGGTGGGGAGCTAGGAACGGCGCCGAATCTGGTAGAGGATGATAAACCCTTTCTCCGTGCCCGCACTAGTCAGGATGGAATTCCAAAGTTGCTGGTGGTGCTGAGTGTCAGGAGCAGGGGACGTGGGGATGCCCACTCCCTTTTGCCTGAGAGTTTAAATGGGAGCGACTGGAGGCAGGGAGATGGCCCCAGTGCTGTAAGAGTTGAGAAGCAAGGAGGAGAGGTGTAGGCTGGTGGGGATAGGTCTCTTTCCAGAAGAAGCTGCTTATAGCGTTTTTTGACCCTAACGTGATAAAAATTGAGCTTCACTAGAGGAAAATCCTCATGGGACAGCCCCCTTATGTGGGTTTTCTGAGGTTCACAGACCTCAGCCCTGGACTCCTGGCTAAGAATCCCAGCTGTAGGTAGGGAGTGCTAATGCAAACTGATTAACTGATTCAATCGATTTGTGTTTCTTTGTTTTCCAGGTGGCCAAGTGAAAGGTAGTTTTGGACACTCGGGGCAGGGTTATTTAATCTTTGTCTAGGTAACCATTTCATGCCCTGAATCCTGCACCTTCCCTTCTTCTGTGCCTGTGAGGTCTACTGGGCTTCCCTCCCTAGCCAAAAGGCTTCCTGGACTCCTGATCCTGCCATGGGGAGCACGCTGGGCTGCCATCGCTCCATCCCCCGGGACCCCTCGGACCTGTCCCATAGTCGCAAGTTCAGCGCAGCCTGCAACTTCAGCAACATCCTGGTCAACCAGGAGAGACTTAACATCAACACCGCCACGGAGGAGGAGCTGATGACCCTGCCTGGGGTGACACGCGCGGTGGCACGGAGCATTGTGGAGTACCGCGAGTACATTGGTGGCTTCAAGAAAGTGGAAGACCTGGCACTGGTCAGTGGCGTGGGTGCCACCAAGCTGGAGCAGGTCAAGTTTGAGATCTGCGTGAGCAGCAAGGGTAGCTCGGCGCAGCACTCCCCCCAGCTCCCTGCGGAGGGACTTGATGGCAGAGCAGCAGCCTCACCACCTGGCCACCGCCGCTGCTGTGCCCCTCACCCCGCGTGTCAACATCAACACAGCCACCCCGGCTCAGCTCATGAGCGTGCGGGGCCTCACGGAGAAGATGGCCGTCAGCATCGTGGACTACCGCCGTGAACATGGGCCCTTCCGCAGCGTCGAGGACCTAGTGAGGATGGGCGGGATCAATGCCGCCTTCCTGGACAGGATACGGCACCAGGTGTTTGCCGAGCGGTCCAGGCCTCCGTCCACCCACACCAATGGCGGTCTGACCTTTACCGCCAAGCCTCACCCCAGCCCCACCTCGCTAAGCTTGCAGAGTGAAGACCTAGACCTGCCGCCTGGGGGACCCACGCAGATCATCTCCACGAGGCCCTCGGTGGAGGCCTTTGGAGGCACGAGGGACGGGCGGCCTGTGCTGAGGCTGGCCACCTGGAACTTGCAGGGCTGTTCAGTGGAGAAGGCCACAACAACCCGGGGTGCGAGAGGTGGTGTGCATGACCCTCCTGGAAAACAGGTGAGGATAAGAATCAGCAAGGGCATTGAGTATGAAGGCAGCTCTTGCATGGCCTCATCTGTGCATGCAAATGAGTGGATTTTGGGACGGGTATGGAGAGGGCAAGATTTTTTAAATCAGTGGGCTTGAGGCCACAGCCAATATGGTGCAATATTCTGAGTGGCTGAGCTCTCCTGCTCCAGAATTTTCTAAATAGAGCCATCTGGACTTGAGGTCTGTATCTTGAACATGGTATATCTGAGATTAATTCCTAAATTTGGGGTCAGTGGAGACTGTATTAGTGTTACTGCTTTGGAAAATGTTTGACTCTCAAGACTTCATGGGGTTTACACCAGATGAGGCACTCAGAGCCTGGGAACTGTTGCCCTTCTGCATGGGTGAAAGAGCTAGTCAGAGTTTTTTTTTCTTAGGAGGCAAAGTCACATTTGTTCTACCAAATATGCTTATTTGTGTCCAGAAAAATCTTTGCAAAGACCAGGTGTTTGCAAACATACACGCTATGTAAATATATTTACCAAAATGCTACAAATGAATCACCCTTCATTCTTTTTCCTTATTTAGCCTGAAGGTAGTTTTTAGGCCCACAGTTACAGCCCCAAATATATGTAATCCTCCCCTGTCCGAGGGCCAGAAAAAGCCACGCTGATTGTATGCTGAACACTGGCCGGATTTCCACATTTGAACCATAGAAGAAGAGAGTTGTATGATGCCCTCTTATCACTGAGTGTTTACCTTATTCACAACGCTACTCTCTGTGGGAACTTCCGTTGACACTCCCTAAAACAAAACAATATTATTGTAGCAGTAACTCTGGGTGTTAGTGAAATAGTGCATTATATAACACAATCAACTTTGGGAAGGGAAGAAATTTCTAATAGTCCCTTCCAGGGCAAAACCCAAACTCATGTCCATACAATCCTGCTCTGAAGGGAATTGGCCCCGCCACCATTCCACACCATCCCCCACCCCACGCCCTGAGATGCAGTATGCTTGGGACCACGTGCTGTTTTTTTTTTTTTGCTTTGGGTTGTTGGTGACGTGAAGTGAGTTCTCAGCCGGAAATCACAGTGCATTGTGGCAGAGCATAAGGAAAAATGAGTGAGGAGAAAACCGGGTCAAAGCATTTCCCTGGCACCGTCCCACTGGTGTGCTCCGTCACTGAGTGTTAGGAACTTGCACCACTCAGGGAACAAGACCTGGGGAACCTGAATGCACTTCCTGCAACTCCACATCCTCTATTTTGCATCACAACTCACTCCTTTCGCAAAATCATGTAGTACACAGTGGAGAACGGGACTCAACCCAGGAGATACCTGTGTGGAGTGCCTGGACAATTGTTCTTTTCATCCATGGCTACATGGCTGTACGTCTGGGCAAGGAGAAGGGAGGCAGAGGGCTGACTGTTTAATTCCTATTATGAGTTTTCTTAAGGCTTAGTTTGGGGAGGGAGGTGGATGAATCGGGAGCTGAAGTTGCCCCCATGGGGATGACTGACTGGGTAGCCCTTGCCCACTTACCATGACAGATTCAAGTGTGGTCTCTGGAAATCAGCAACTGCCACAGAACCTTGGGTTTTCCGCAACCTCTGGGTGGTTCTGATATGCAGTAAAGTTTGCACCCTGTTGTACTGTGTGTTGGCAGTCAGATGTCCCGTGGGCTGCTCTGTGAACATTTTCCCTGAAGTGTCTTTTCTAACAAGTCCGGTGAGTCCAGGCAGCGCTTTCTAGGTATATTTTCTTTGACGGTTCCAATCATCCTTGCAGTTATTCAACCATGTGATGGTCTTTTTGGACAGAGCTTGAAGGGCTTACTTAGGTTCTAGAACAGATGAATGTGAAGGGTGGAAAATGGGAGAGTGAGCAGGAAACAGCTGACTTCAGAGTGGGCTCCAGACTGCGGTGTGGACAGGGGCAACCAGGAGCACCGAGAAAGAGCGGTAACTTGCCCAGTGAGGGATTTGTCCTGGTGTCTCTTCTTTAGATTTCCTAGGGAGTGATGCTTTGTTGAAGACAGTTGGCTATTGTCCTCAAGTGAGAATTCAGGAAGAGCTTACTCAGAAGGGTGTAGAAGGGAGCATCTGGCTGCCACTTTACATGTGACCCATGTCACCATCATATTTCTCACTCTTGGCCACATCTGTTGTCCTGTGGGTTAGTGTTTCTTTTGCCTGTTCATGAGGTGTTCAGTGTTCTGGGCACTCTAAGCACCTTGTTGGTGTTTGGTAAACCTGAAGTAATTGGCTTAGGGCCTGACTCCCTGCAGAACTGGAATGGATCCATTGGTGTAGGGCACTGAAAGATGCCTGGTTGTGACAGAGTGGATCACATGTCCTCAAAACAGCAGTGTACATTCTCCAGAAACTGTGTCCATCCTGATTCACAAAATTATCTCACATTCCAATTGATCCTTTTATTAGCAAGAGGAAAGAAATTTAATTTGAGCAAGAATGGATGCAGGTAATTTTGGGGGTGCTCTTTATATATATATATATCACACACACACACACACACACATATATATAATATATATATATATACACACACACATATACATATATATAATATATATATTATAGTAGTTACGTGACTTTTGAATGTGCCTTTGTACTTTCACAGCTTTCTTAGTAACTCTGGGAAGTAGGTAATGCGTGCTTTTATTATTGAGTCTCCATCTTTGAGTAAGGAAACTAAAACCAAAGAAGTTAAATGACTTTTCTATCCCACAGCTCATTAGTATGTCAGCTGGGACTAGGACCCAGAACCTTCTGACTTTAGACCTGTACTCTTTGCAAGTGTACTGTTTTATAAGCACCTTACCTTTATCCTGCTTCTTGTTCAAACATTCCACACTCTGCCTAACCAGGGGCATTTGCCAAATTGTGTAGGAGTCCTATTTTCATACATTAAATTCATTGTAAAGAAAAAAACCCTCAGGTCCACCTCTTTATGTGTTAAACTGGTGAAATTCCTTAACTTCTCGAAGTCTCAGTTTTTCCATATGATAAATGTAGCTAATATAAAACACACACATACACACAGAGGAACACAAACCCTTAGGCACTTTTTTTGCAAAGGGAATGGCTGGCTCTTGTTTTCCTCTCTGTGGGCTTTTGTGTGTTTTCTTAGACTAAAGCGTGCCTGGCTGAGACTCTGACAGGATGGAGTCTTTTCTGGCCCGGGGATGCTCCTGCCTTACTGGACAAGTGTGTATGAGCTACGAGAAATCATGTTTTGCACAGGCAGCCTGAGATAGGGCAGAAAGCTCAATAATCCCAATTACCAGGAACCTTCAAGGATGTCATGCTGTGGCACACAACTGACAGGTTTCATCAGATTCCTTTGCCAAGTGTCAGTCTTAGGCAGTGTTTTTCCTTGTTTTCAGGATTTATGGAGCAAGTCTAAAAGAAGAATGCTTCTGCTAAATACTCTTGCAAAATTTAATGGTAGCCCACATATGAATGAAGATTGTTTATTTTTTTTCTCTTCCAGTTTTATTGCGATATAGTTGACATATAGCACTGTAGAAGTTTAAAGTATACAGCATAATGATTTGACTTACAGATGTTATACAATGATGACCATAATAAGTTTAATGAAAATCCATCGTCTCGTATAGGTACAAAATCAAAGAAATAGGAAAAAAACACCATTTTTTCCTTGTGATGAGAGTTCTTAGGATTTACTCTCCTAACAACTTTCATGGATTACATGCAGAAGTGCTAATTATGTCCATCATGTTATACATTGTCTCACTAGTACTTTTTCACCTTTTAACTGGAAATTTGTACTTTTTGACTACCTTCTTCCAACTTCCCTCCCTCTGTGCCTCACCTCTTGTAACCACAAATCTGATCTCTTTTCCTAGGAGCTTGTTTTTTGAAGTGAACTTGACCTATAGCACTAAGTTAGTTCCTGATGTACCACATAATGATTCAATATTTCTATACATTTCAAAATGATCACCATGATAAGTCTAGTTATGATCTGACACTGTACAAAGATACTATATAATTATTGATTGCATTCTCCACACTGAACACTGTACTTGTGACTCACTTCTTTTGTAATTTGAAGTTTCTACCTGTTAATCTCCCTCACTTATTTCTCTTCTTCCCCACTTCCCCTCTGGCAACTGTTTGTTCTCTGTATCTATGACTTTGTGTTTAGCTATGTTTGTTAATTTGCTTTGTTTTCTAAATTCCACATATAGTAGTAATAGTTTAGTAGCTAAGTCATGTCCTACTTTTGTGACCCCATAGACAGTAGCCTGCCAGGCTCCTCTGTCCTTGGGATTCTCCAGGCAAGAATACTGGAGTGGGTTGCCATTCCTTCTCCAGGGAAATTCCACATATAGTATTTGTCTTTTTCTGTCTGACTTATTTCACTTAGTATAATATACTCCAAGTCCATCCATGTTGTTGCAGATGGCAAAATTTCATTCTTTTCATGGTTGAGTAATGTTCCATTATATGTGTGTGTGTGTCTCTATGTATATACAACATCTTTATCCGTTCATTTATCAGTGGGAACTTAGGTTGCTCCCATATCTTCGTTATTGTAAACATTGCTCCAGTGAACATACATATCTCTTTCTTTGGATCTGGACCCTGCAGTGGAATTGCTGGATCACACAGTACTTCTAGTTTTAGGTTTTTGAGGAACTTCCATGCTGTTTTCCATAATGGCTGTGCCAATCTACATTCCCACCAACACTGTACAAGTGTTCCTTTTTCTTCACATCCTTGTCAACATTTGTTAATTGTGGTCTTTTTGATGATAGCCCTTCTGACAGGTGTAAGAAAATATCTCATTGTGATTTTAACTTGCATCTCCTGATAATTAGTGACTTTGAGAAGGTTGTTTGAATTTTACTTTTTGTTTTTTGCCAAGGAATTGTTCAGTTTTGAACAGTCCATTTGGTTGCTGAAAGCATAAGCACTGTAGGAGCTGACAGATAATCTCCAGAAGAAATAAGAAGTTTAGCATCCCACTTGCACATTTTCTCCATCAGAAGGGACTATGAGTGTCAAAGTCTTGAGCCTTTTAATGGTCTGAATCTGTTTTCTTGCCTCATATTTGTTTGTGGTATCAAAGCACAAGGTGACTTAGTGCCTATGACAGCACACACTCCTTGTGAAAAAGGGATTTTAGTTTGTCAGACTTAATAGGCTCAGTATAAACACTGCCCATCTTGTTGTTTGATTCATTCATGGAAAGACACGTACTGAATGGCTGCTATGTATGTATGTGTATATGTATATGTATATATATATATATATATATATATGCTAAATTTGGGAGTCAGACTGGCCCTGTTCTTAAACCAAGTTTAGCAAATGTGAACCAGCTTTTATGGCTCAGCCTCAAAACATTTGGAAAAATCCACACATTTTATCAAAAGTCACTGAGTAGGACTGATATTGGGTTGAATTTTTAGTAAGAGTAATGGGCTCATCCTGAGGGACTGAAAGTTGGTGGATGCAGCCAGACATACCATCTGGGGGCAAAGTGCCCAGCAGTTGCCTTAAAGCAGAAATTGTGAAATCTATTTTGACAGCTGTGGAAACGGAGGCTCAGAGAGATTAAATACCATCCGTGTGGCCTTCAGAAACGATGTTGGAATCAGGTTTTGAAGGCAGGCATGTTTGATTTCAGAGCAGGGAACGGGGAGGTATCTCTTCCCAAATTCCATGGCCTTGACTGACCCTCACCCACCTGCTCTTTCCTCCCTCTTTTGGGCCTCAGGCTGGCCAGGCGTCCGAGCTTTACCTCGACTCTCAGGCTGCTGGAGACCTCTGCTCCCTTCCTGTTTTTGTTCCTCTGAAGGACAGGGCTTTGGGCCAGAGGTGGAGCACTCCAGAGGGTGCC